>OZ035883.1:122872555-124072555 GCA_964034835.1 Muscina levida | reverse complement strand
TTTAGATATACAAACGAGACGAGAATTTTGTGATATATCACAGTTACGACCACCTGTGATATATCATTAGGTAAGATAAGTGATAATTTAGGCAAACTGCTAGCATTAACTTTATTTAACTACATAATTCCTTCTGCATAAAGATTCACAAACAATCTGAGATTTTGGTGGTATATCACTATCTTAAATTTATTACCAGATTTATATACCAAATTTGGACCCAACATGATTTTTATATCATAAACTACAAAATAATCAATACAATGGCAAAAAACAGCATAATGCTTTAGAATAACCCAAACTAGTAATATATTACAGCATCGTAACCTAGTGATATATCACGAAGCCGTATATCACTGGGTTACTTAGTGAAATTTAACAGTCTACAAACCTTGTGATATAGACAATGATGATTGCTGCATATTGTATTGTATTGCTTATTGCAGACATGCTTAACTTTAAGTCCAACATTTTGGTGATATATCACTATCAAAATTCTTCACTAGGTTTATATACAAAATTTGGAGCCAACAAGATTTTCATATCATAACTTACAAAATACTGGCAATGGCAAGAGAAAGGGGAGAATACTTAACATAACCTAGTGATATATCACAGGATCGTGTATCACTTAATTAGGCAAATGCATTAGATTGTTGGCAATGATTTTATACCAATACGGGTTTATGTGATATGTCACAAGGTCATCGAATCTGGTAATATATTATAGCATCGTAACCTAGTGATATATCACGCGATCGTATTTCACTTAGTTAAGCAAATGCATTAGATTGTTGGCAATGATTTTATACCAATACTGGCTTAACTTAGAGAAATTTTTTGCATGATAACCTTGTGATATGTTACAAAGTCATATATCACGTGGTTAAATAAATCAAGTAAAACTTCAGCAATGATGAATGGCCACCTTGTACTTTTTTTTATAAAGCCAAGAATAACTTTTATCATCATCATGGTGATATATCACTATCTAAACTTATCACCAGGTTTATATAAGAACTATGGAGCCAACATGAATTTCCTGCCATAACCTACAAAATAACCGATACAATGGCAAGAAAAACAGCAGAATACCTAAAAATCATTTTCACTAGTTATATATCACATTAACATAACCTAGTGCTATATTACAGGATCATATATAACTAAGTTAAGCAAATGCATTTTATTGTTGGCAATGATTTGATAGCAATACTCTTCTTCCTTCTTGAAATTTTTTCTAACTTTATAAAATAACCATGTGATATGTCCTATCACAGGATCATGTATCACAAGGTTAGACAAATTAAGTAAAATTTTTGCAATGTTGATTGATCACTTGGCATTTTTTTCATATCATAACCTTCAAAATAATTGAATAGTTGAAAATAATATAAACTAGTGACATATCACAACAGCGTAACCTAGTGATATATCACAGGGTCCTATATCATTAGGTAAGGCAAATTTTTTACAACGATTTTAAACCAATACTCCCCTATCGTAGTGAAATTTTACAGCATTATAACCCTGTGATATTTTCTATTGTTTCTATATTTTGGTAGTGATGATTATTCCATCCTTTATTTCTTAATAAAAACAGCTTTAACTTTAAGCCCAACCTTGGTGATATATAGCTATCGAAATTTATCACTAGGTTTTCATACGAAATATGCAGCCAACATGGATTTCATATCATAATCTACAAATAATCGATACCATGGCTAAAAAGCTGCTGAATACTCTAAAACTAACTAACTTATCTAGTGATATATCACAGCAGCGTAACCTAGTGATATATCGGTAGGTTAGGCTTAAAATTGTTTAATTTTTGCCAATGATTTTCACCAATACTTGTCTAACTTATTGAAATCGTGCAGCATGTTGAATTTGTGATATATCCTATCACTAGGTCATATATCACTAGGTTCGATAAATTAATAAAAAAAAAATTGAAAATTATAAATGCTGCTTTCCTTAATAAAGGTAAGCTTAACTTTAAGTCCAACATCCACGACAATTTTATTGGTTGACGAGTTCTACTTTCTTATTTTCTTTTAAAAATTTGGGTCAAAAATTTATCACATCACATTTTTTCTTACACAATATAATAGAGCGAATATATTGTCTAATCTTTAGAGAAATAAAACATGTTTCCTTTAGGTAAAAAGTTTTCACATCAAATTCTTATTTCTTCTAACTTCCCAATTAGTCACTATGTTGTCCCATAGCCTAGTGATATATCACCATGTTCAATTTTATTAAATGGCCTCTATTTCATACGTATATTTACATGAGTAAGCCTCACTCAATAAATCGTCTCAAACCTAAACCTCCACCAGAGTTGCTTAACTTTTTTTCTATCGTGTATTACCTTTTCCCAAATCTATCACACGGTCATATATCACAGCAATAAAAACTGATAAATATGTTGGCATCATTTTCTAACCGGAAGGTCACATATAACATTAAGATAAAGTACTATTTGCCAATGTAAAAAGCTTCTATTTCCGGTTTATTTTCACTGAGCCAGAGCGACAAAGAGTAATAAATTGTTATTTAAGGGATTTGTGTGATATATCACACAAACACATTTTGAGTAAAAATAACATTGAAACGTGACAAACGGTAATGGTTTAAGGACATATTCGAAAAAAAAATATGGACAAAAATCACATGACACGACTTGTTAAGAGTTAGATAAGGCGAGGAAGGGCAAAAATATAAATGGCGGTGATAAAACACAAGAAAAGTTGTAGTAGCAGTATATGTGATGACTTATTGCTGCTTTTAGTTTTTGTAAACAAATTGAAGTTATTTCTTTATAATTTCCTTTATTTTTTACTAATATATACATCATTTATGTACTTTAAACAAAGGCATATAAAAATAAAGGTGATATAGATTTTATATAGAAAAACTCCAGTGATTAATATCTGCTTAATTTTTTTCAATTTTTTGCTTTTATTTTCATACTTTAATTAAAGCTCATTTCTTATCAATTACGTTTACATTTCGCATACATATATTGTTTTCCATTATTTTTTTTATTCTATGGTTTATTTAGCTATTGACGTATTTATCATGCCATTTCCCTACAAATAACTATCACACCTTCTTATATGCCGTGACTTTCAGTTGTCTCCCCCCCCCTCAACGCTTCTGCTCTTACGCCAATAAACTTTACTGCCACCTCATTTCTTCACCTTCTCCCTATAGTGTTAGAGATTTTGTTTTATTTTTGATTAGAAATCTATGAAATAAAAAAGACCTACTAACTTTTATGTGCTCTTCTTTTGGTCTACGCACTCTCTCACCCTCTTGAGATATAGTGAAAGTTTTCTCGACCTCTCTATCTCTCTCTGTTTTACCCGACCTCCCCCAAACGACCCACATTCTATATCCTGCAAAATAACTTCAATGGCTTTGGCCTTGGAAATGTTTACGGCAGCTAACAGCGTTCATTGACCTACAGACGCCACACGGCAGAAAACTTATACCCGCCAACGTGAGTGGTGTTATCTACCACCGATATGGTGGCAAAGCAAAAAAAAAAAACAATTGTCTTACACTCTCTGTCTCTCCCTATTTATTTAGACTCCCTGTTACACTTGCTACACCTTTTGTGGCGCTTGTATTGTTGATACACACTCCCCTTACCCTTGAAATACCCCTTCACCCACATTTCAGTTAGAATCTCATACACTTACAGAGAATATTGACAAAAAAAATATGTACTGACTGTTTTAGAAGTAGGCAGCATATAAAGACAAAAGACCAGCTAGAGATAACAACTCCGCGAGGAGGGTGCAGAGAGTCTGGTGGGGAGGTTATCTACCCCTGTGTCTACGTATTTTCCCGAATGGTAAGAGGGCGTAATGTGGCTTGTTATCTATGAGCCTGATAGCAAATGTTGTACGCTTTTGGACATTTTGCTGATATGGAAAAATTGGCGATATATGATGGCATCGTAAAAAAAATGGACAAAAATTCTAAATAATTTGATGTAGAACACTATTATTTTCTTTTGACTTACAAAAAGAAGGTAAGTTATTAATCAATAAAAGTTTCCCTCAGGTTTCATATATCGCTTGGTTAGAAAAGTTAATGTAACATAAATTTTTCTCCGTCAGAGATAAAATTACAACTCCAGTGATATATTATTAGGTCATGGGAGTGATAATCTAGTGCTGTGGTTGTACAAACTTTTGCGAAATTTTAAAACATATAAATGAAATAACAAAATAATTTACAGTTATTAGATTACAAAAAAGTATAAAGTTATGATGATATATCACTACAAAAATTTATCACAGCATAAAATATATCACTAGATTAGGTAACTCAGTCAAAATTTTTACAATGATTTTAAGCCAATAAAATAAAGAATTAATGTGTTACCGTCAGAGCAAAACTACTAACGCCAGTGATATATCACTAGGACAGATCCGTAATAAGATAATGTAAACGGTGATGAACAAGCTTATTTAATATTTTGAACTTTTATCATTAAAGTTTTCTCCGCAAATAAATCTAAAGAAAATTTTTTTGTGATATATCACTGTGTAAAAATATCACAGCATAAATTTTATCACTAGATTAGATAAAAAAAAAAACTTAATTTCCCTTTGCACCCGATGAATGAGGTACGGGATAGCTTCTCGCGTTGTTGTGAATTAACACGCTTTCTATTTTTAGATTCACAAATAACGGCACCTACTTATTTATCGACGAATGCGAACGTCACTGTTTTGAGAAGATCTTACTAGACACGACGATTGAATCGACGCTTAATACTGCGAAGTTGCTGTCAAACAACATTCGAGGGGAGCCGACAATGAAAGAAAATTTTATTTATTTTTTCTTTTAAGATGACTGAAGCCAGGTTTGAACCTGCGATCTCCCGCATGGTAGTCGCGTGTTCTAACCACTATGCCACGGCCGGTCCCATTAGATAAGTCAGTTAAAATTTTGACATTGACATTTGACATTTTAAGCCAACAAAACAAAAAAAAATATGAATGTGTCACCATCAGAGAAAAAACTACTAACGCCAGTGATAGTGATTACTAAGACAGATCCATGGTAAAATATAGCAAAAGGTGATGAACAATGTTATTAAATATTATTAACTTTTATCAATATAGTTTTCTATGCATAAAAATCTAAAGAAAATTTGTTTGTGATATATCACTGTGTAAAAATATCACCATGTGATATATCACTAGGACCGACTCGTGTTAAAATATTGTAAACAATGATGAACACTCTTATTTAATATTATCAACTTTTATCAATATAGTTTCCTCCGCATATAAATCTAAAGAAATTTTTTTTGTGATATATCACTGTGTAAAAATATCACAGAATAAATTTTATCACTAGATTAGATAAGTCAGTCAACATTTTTACAATGTTTTTACATCAATAAAACAAAAAAAATGAATGTGTCAACGTCAGATAAAAACTACTAACGCCAGTGATATATCACTAAGACAGATCTGTGGTAAAATATTGCAAAAGGTGATGAACAATCTTATAAAATATTATTAACTTTTATCAATAAAGTTTTCTGCATAAAAATGTAAAAAAAAATGTTTGTGATATATCACTGTGTAAAAATATCACAGCATAAATTTGATCACTAGATTAGTTAAGCCAGTTAAAATTTTTACAATGATTTTACATCAATAAAACATAAAAATTAATGTGTCAACGTCAGACAAAAAAATACTAACGCCGGTGATATATCACTAGGACAGGTCCATGGTAAAATATTGCACACCGTGATTAACAATCTTATTAAATATTATTAACTCTTATCAATATAGTTTTCTCCGCATATAAATCTAAAGAAAAAAATGTTTGTGATATATCACTGTGTAAAAATATCACAGCATAAATTTTATCACTATATTATATAAGTC
The DNA here is from genome assembly GCA_964034835.1 of Muscina levida. Classification (NCBI taxonomy): domain Eukaryota; kingdom Metazoa; phylum Arthropoda; class Insecta; order Diptera; family Muscidae; genus Muscina; species Muscina levida. Next base: position 124,066,628 of record OZ035883.1, on the reverse strand, counting down.
AGACAAAATTTTGACATTGATTTTAAGCCAATAAAACAAAAAAATTAATGTGCCAACATCAGAGCAAAACTACTAACGCCAGGTAATATATCACTAGGATAGATCCGAGGTAAAATATTGCAAACGGTGATGAACAATCTTAGTTAATATTCTTAACTTTTAACAATGTAGCTTTTTACACATATAAATCTAAAGAAAATACTTTTTGTGATATATCACTGGGTAAAAATATCACAATGTAAATATACAACATTTTTGCCTCACAAAATTCACAAATTTGAGACAACAGCAAAAAAGACAAATATTCTCAAATCATTTTAGGTTTCATCTTCTTGTGATATATCACAGCGTCATAACCTGGTGATATATCACAGAATCATATACGACACCTGCTAATGGTAACTACATAAATCATAAATTCACTAGCGTAACCTGACGATACCTCACGACATGACACCCTAATGATACATCACAGGTTGTTATGTCACTAGACTATACTCACAATTCTATATATTTTGAATTCAGTTATGTTTCTTTTTCTTGAATTTACACTAAGAGCTTCTCAAACAGTGACGTTCGCATTCGTCGATAAACAAGTAGGTGCCGTTAGTTTTGAATCTTAAAAATAGAAAGTGTGTTAATTCACAACAACGCGAGAAGCTATCCCTTACCTCATTCATGGGTTGCAAAGATCGACCACTGACTAAACCTTCATAAATTTATCACCAGATATACATAGAATCTTTTGGGCCAAATGGTCTATTATCCTAAACTACATAAAAAATTTATAAAACTTACCTAGTGATATATCACTGGGTCATATATCACTAGTTCATGTAAATAAATTATAATGTTAGCATTGACTTCGTCGTAGTAATGAAAACCATCTGACCGATCACTGACCTTACCTAGTGATATATCACAGGGTCATATATCACTCAGTTGGGTAGGTGAATTAAAAGTTTTGGCCATGATTTCACAGCAATGTAACTACAACATTTCTTTTTTTAAATCCTAGTATTAATAGTAACAATCAGTTTTTTCCTGCATATATTTTATGAACTATCATCATAAGCCACTTTCTTATTAAGGTTTACAAAAATTCAAGACTTGTGATATAATGCTACATAAATTTATCACCTGGTTAATATAGAAAATTTGAACTAAACGGGATTTTATATACGCCTACAAAAAAACTTAAAATTTATAAATTTAAATTTAATTTATAAACCTTACCTAGTGATATATCACTGGATCATATATGACTAGTTTAGGTAATAAAATTAAGATGTACGAAATGATTTTACATCAATAAAATAAAGTCATTATGTTTTCCTCGAAGGAGAAATAAAATCACCTTACCGAACACTGACCAAACCTAGTGATACTTTATAAATTTATCACCAGATTTACATGGAAAATTTGGTCCAAATGGCCTATTATGCTAACCTAGAAATACCTACAATAGCAAAAAAAAAGTAAATTTCTTTAAAGTTGAAATTTATAAACCTTACCTAGTGATATATCACTGGGTCATATATCACTAGTTAACGTAAATAAATTATAATGTTAGCATTGACTTTGTCATAGAAAAGAAAACCATCTGACCGATCACTGACCTGACCTAGTGATATATCACAAGGTCATAAGTCACTCAGTTGGGTAGGTGAATTGAAAATTTTGGCCATGATTTCACAGCAATGTAACAACATTTCTTTTTTTACGTTCTAGGGAAATAAAAACACCAATGATATATCACTAGGTAAGTTCAGCGACTATTATATTTCAGTGAATATAATTAATTTGTTGTCCTAACTGAAACTTACTATTATAACCTTAAGAGTAAACGATATTATATAAAAACGAAACGTTTCCGAGATAGAAAGTGTTCTACGATTTCCTGCCAGTTAATTCTAAGGTCTAAAAACCCCATAATTACAATGAAATCACCATCTTTAGACACTAACGTTATTTCCACACAGGAAGCAATGTATTGCCGTAATATCTATTTACAGCCATGACTATTATTTGTCATCCTATCACGTTTCCAAGGATTTGTGAGTTGTGACAAATTTGGAATCCTTCCCAAATTGAATAAACCGATGACCTTTAAACACACAAAAGTTCAATCACTTACAAACACCAACAACTATGATACCCCACATATTACACAGCTGGCGCACGAATGTTTACTGCATTCGTGGCAATTCGTTTAACAAAAAAACCGAGCATGATGGAACAACGAAAGTCCCTACGGCAAATGTAAATCAACGGCATTAACTACATCGTTGTAAACGAACCGCACTTCGTGTTTCTAACTCAGCTATATGTTGACAAATTCGTAGTAGTTTTTGTGGAAAAACGAAGTGCTCTATGTTAAACTACCGAGCTCGTTGTGTACGAGCACAAGTTCGTTACAGTATTATGGTAACAAAGAGGGTGTAATCCAGGGGGCACTAGAGTATCCGTGTATATGTTTTCATCACATGCCAGTGCTTGGCTGTGCTTTTTTTTTTGCGCACACACAAACTAGGCCACGGATACTAGCGGTCAATGAACTTATAGTGGCTGTTTTATTACTCACAGACGCACTCTTCGCTATCTCTCTGCACTCCCTAGCCCTCTCTCTCCCGCTGTTGAGTTTTTGTTGCTCCCTCCATACCTTTCACTCACGCTCACCCTCTTTCTCTCAGTGTAATTGTATTTAATAGTTCAGTTTCATGGTGCTTAAATGTTGATACATTAATTACGCTTTGAATGGCTGCGAATGTGAGAGCTTTCGAAATAGAAACAAACATCTAACTAATGGCAGAGGGAACGGCAAGAACTATGGCTGCAGCAGCACCAATAGCAGAGAGTGCGTATGAGCTATAATAATAAGAATGAAAAAATAAGTGTTTGTGGTGGTGGTTAGTGTAGACTATCACTAAATTTAATTTCATTTTCATTAGCCAACACACACCAACAGCAACATCAGTAGCATTGTCTACCGTTAATGGTTGTTGTCGTAGTCGCCGTTGTTGTCGGTTGTTGTAGAACAACATGTTCGTTCTTCTTTAACTTTAAGTGAAATTATGCGCTCTCACTTTTGTGCCGTAGTCGAGAGTAAAAGTGTTTGTGGCGCTGTATTGGCGTCGTACAATCTCAGAGTGCTTACGTACTAAGAAATCTATTATGATTCAAATCAGATACTCAGGGAACAGTAATTAGCCGTGTTAGATAGTCGGGAAAGGGTGGAAGAATTTCTATTCCATGGCGCAATTAAAGAGGTAGGGAATTTATACAGCCAATGAGTGCCGTATGAACTTTTGTGATAAAACGCACAAGTTTCTGGGTAATCAGTTGCTTAAAGGTAGTTCTAGGTAAATAATGGCGCCATGTTTGTGATTTGATAAAAGGTCCTTAAGGAAGGAGTAATGTAGTGGCAAACCAGCCAAACGGTTTTATATTTATCTGGAACTTTAAAGGTAGTTCCAGGTAAATAATGGCGCCACATATGTGATTTGATAAAAGGTCCTTAAGTAAGGATTAATGTAGTGGCAAACCATGTGTGTGATTTGATAAAAGGTCCTTAAGGAAGGACTAATGTAGTGGCAAACCAGCCAAACGGTTTTATATTTATTTGGAACTTTAAAGGTAGTTCCAGGTAAATAATAGCGCCACATATGTGATTTTATAAAAGGTCCTTAAGTAAGGATTAATGTAGTGGCAAACCAGTAACTCGGTTAACAATTTTCCTGGAACTTTAACTGCCGGTTATCTCTTCAGATGACTGGTTTATATGTAATTTTAGGAAGAGACAAGTTTTAACATTTCCCCCATAGGAAAACTTAATATTCTAACTTGTGGTGCAAAAACATTTGCCAGGTTTTCTATATATAATAGTTCATATTTTAAACGATAGATGGAGTGCGGCATTTTTCAATAAATGTTATTGGCGTATGAGCTACAAATATATCGGTAGCATAACGTATACGCTCTAGAACTAGTTTCCGAACAAAAAGTATAATTGTTGTTAATCAATTTCTTGTGTGACATAATGTGAAACATTAATTACACAGTTTAACATTTTTCAGCTCATTGATTTGGGACTCAATGGCTTAAAGGTAGTTCTAGGTAAAAATGGCGTCATATATGTCCTTAAGGAAGGACTACTGTAGTGGCAAACCAGCCAAGCGGTTTTAGATTTTTCATGAACTTTTAAGGTAGTTCGAAGTAAACAAAGGCGTCACATATGTGAATGGCAAAACGTCCTTAAAGGAGAAGTAATGAAGTGGAATAACAGTAACTCGGTGGAACTTTATGATGAAAGATGAAAGGTTTATATGTAATTTTAGGAAGAGACAAGTTTTAACATTTCCCCCATAGGAAAACTTAATATTCTAACTTGTGTTGCAAATACCTTTGCCAGGTTTTCTATATGTAATAGTTCATATTTTATACGATAGGTGGAGTGTGGGACATTTTAATAAATGTTGCTACAAATATATCGGTAGCATAACGTATACGCAACAAGTTTTTTAACAAAAAGCTTCATATATGTGAATAGGAAAAAGGTCCTTAAGGAAGGAGTAATGAAGTGGCAAACAAGCCAAGCGGAAATTTAAAGGTAGTTCGAAGTAAACAATGGCATCACATAAGTGAACGGAAAAGGTCCTTAAAGGAGTGGCAAACCAGTAACTCGGTTAACAATATTCCTGAAACTTTAACCGGCGCTTGCTTTTTTCTTATGACTGCTTTATATAATTTTAAGATTAAATTATTTTTACCGGAAAGTAGTTGTATTTAAAAAAACCAACTGAATTCAAAATTCTTCCCCCAATGAAAAAACGTGATATTCTAACTTGTGTTGCAAATACCTTTGCCAGGTTTTCTATATATAATAGTTCATATTTTAAACAATAGGTTGAGTGTGGGTCATTTCAATAAATGTAACTGTCGTATGAGCTACAGATATATCGGTAGCATAATGTATACGCAACAAGTTTCTTAACAAAAAAAAATATTTATTGTTAATCTATTTCTTGTGTGACATAATCTGAGACAGTAATTACACAGTACAACATTTTTCAGCTCATTGATTTGGGACTCAATTCTGAGAACTGCACGCAAAAGTAGCCCCAAAAAGAAGAAGTTCTGCCTCAATCGTTTTGTCAAGTTACATGCGATAATAATTTAATAACGATTTGATGTTAATAAGTATCGTATAGGGGAATTTGTCATGTTTTAGGCTCTTTTGTTTGACATAACTCGAGAACCACTAGTCTAAACGTAAGAAATTCCCCTCTACGATACTTACTTCAAATCGATATTAAATTATTATGGCATGTAATTTGACAAAACGAATGATGCAGAACTTCTTCTTTTTGGGTCTACTTTCACGTACAGTTCTCAGTATTGAGTCCCAAAATCATGTGTTTTACTGAGTTATGGTATCGCTCGATGTTTTCTCACTCTTTGGCAGCTATCTAAAGCGTATGTCGTTGAATACAAGATAAAAAGCGTCAACGGTCTAGTAAGTAATATTCTGCGTTTCTAAAAATTAATGGAACATGGGAAAGTATATTTGTTTGTCTTGTCTAGTTGTGTTATTCTCAAGCTAAGCAGTCCTTAATCCAATATTTTTAACAGAATAGACAGTACAAATATTTGGTTACTTATGTCCAATATAGCAAAGTCGACTAATAACCTAACTATCTAAATAGTTGTTGCTTCAATATAATATTTGCCTACAAGTTAATAACAATATAATTTCATCACTTAATTTTGGCTCACGTAAAACTTTGCGAAGCATAAATAAATATTTTCTTGCCAAAAACAAACACAACTTTTTACTGAAAGTAATGTTGTATATAGTTAAGTAAGTAATCGCACAGAGTAATAAAAATATTAGAAAATAAAACAAGAGAAAAATCAACAAAAAATTTAGGTTAAACTTTTGTACTTTGCTGCTTTAGTTGTGATGGGAGAAGAAAAGTTCAATGACCGCTTATCAGCAACTACAGAGAGACACGCAGATAGTATAGAAATTTGTCCATAACAAATATGTGCACATATATAGTACATGAGCAGATATATTGATACATACATATACATAATACGTATACCATAAAATTCTTTATAATACACACATAAATTCCTAGAAATTCCCTACTACACACATAACACTTTTACTTTTACCCAATTAGTATTTACGGGCCTCTAATTGCCACCACCCCAAAAATGGCAAATGAATTAATAATAAAGAAATCTATAAAATATTATAGGTTGGTTTATCGACAAACAAACCAATACATACACATAAGTATATTTATGAATATTGTGTTATTTGTAATATCACTGCCGAGCAGATGAAGGTGTTAAATAGGGAGTTGAATTGGTGTAAGGACTACCTGTCGGTCATGGCACTATATGGGCTATGTTAAAAGATAAAAAATTTCATAAATCTCCCCAATTTTATAGTCTATCATAATTTTAATATTCTCATAAATATGAAAAATTATATATAAATCATAAATTTCACAGTACAATTGATTTGGGACCCAATTCTGAGAACTGTACGTGAAAGTAGACCCAAAAAGAATAAGTTCTGCATCATTCGTTTTGTCAAGTTACATGCCATAATAATTTAATATCGATTTGAAGTTAGTTAGTATCGTATAGGAGAATTTATCACGTTTTAGGCTCTTTTGTTTGACATAACTCGAGAACCACTAGTCCGATTTAGCTGAAACAAATTTGAAAAACCTTAAGAATTACAATTCCTTTAATCTGTTCATAAAACGTGTCCCTATATAAGCAACAGTTTTACTTTTCCAATCATCAAATGATTTTGTACTGGGTTCATTTTGTAGCAGTTACAATAAAACTGTTGTACTCCGTGGCGTATGATTTACGTGCAATATTAGTTATGATAATCATACGCCACCATATAACAATGTAACAAAAAAGCCTAAAACGTGACAAATTCCCCTATACGACACTTACTAACTTCAAATCGATATTAAATTATTATGGCTTGTAAGTTGACAAATGAATGATGCAGAACTTCTTCTTTTTGGGACTACTTTCACGTAAAGTTCTCAAAGTTGAGTCTTAAGATCATGTGTTGTACTGTGTTTTGTAAATTTCGTAAAATTCACAAGTTTCATTATTTTCATAACTTTCAAATACATATTAGTATTTATTATAAATTTGTTAAATTCGTAAATTTCTTAATTTTTAGAAATTTAATAAATTTCGTAAATTTTATAAAACAATTTAAATGTAATAATATTTACAAATTCTAAAAATTTTGGAAATTCCATAAATATCATACATTAAATGAATTAATATTATAAATTTCCCAAATTTCAAAAATATTAAAAATTTCATAATTTTTGTCAATTTCAAAAATATAAGTTTCATAAATTTTATATTTTTATAAATTTTTGTAATTAATCTAATTTGCTTTAATATCGTGAATTTCACTAATTTCGTTATAATGAAAAATTTCGTATATTCATGAAAGCTCTTAAAAAAAGCTCTTTTTAGAAAGTGTTTGAAATAGTTCGATGAAAATGCAAATGGAAAGAGCTTTGTCGTTACGAAACTTACTAATAAAGGAATCCTAATTTTCTATTACATTCATTAAATGAGGTATACCGCCCTTCCAAGAAAACCAGTCAGAAAATTTCAGTCGGGCAACCCGACATACATATACCCTCACCCTCAGTAAAACATAACAATTTCTATCTGATATAATTACTCGATATCTAAAGTGGGCAGAATGATGTATTTGTATGGAAGGTACCAGGAGGGGAGGGGCGGGGCCAGGTAGCCCATTTACAATACTGTAAGTAGTTAACTCGTGCAAAATTTCAAAACGTTTGGTTGCGTCTTTCGAAAGTTATCGTGGGCACCAGCCGAACAGCCAGACAGACGGACAGACAGACGGAATTTATGATTCGAATTTGGTTCAAAGAAACCTATTGTCTAAAGTGACTCCTTCTATGTGTTACACTTTTGGGTCGTATCAAATGATATATTATATACCCTCATCCCTTATGGTGATTGAAAGATATAGAACTTAGAAGATACATAAAAGGAGATGTGACTTTCTTTCTAAGGATGGCAGTATAGCTTCTAGCGCTATTGTGAAATAACCCGCGTACTAATTTTAGGCTCACACAACGGCACTTACTACATTATAGACGAATGCTAATGTCAGCTTTTTGAATAGTTTTGACTCGACTTTTACTGCTTAGTTGCGTTCGACAATTTCGATGGGGCTGCCGATGAGAGGAATTTAGATAACTGAGACAAAAATCGGCCCCTTGATCTCCCGCATGATAGTCACATATTCAAATAATCATGATACGGTCGCCATTACTAATAGGCAGCTTTATTTGCGCAAGTTTTTCATTAATTTCGCATATTTCTTAAAATACATTAGCTTCAAAAATTGCATAAACTTATAAAAGCTACTTAAAAAAGTTTTTGAAATAGTTCAATAAAGAAGCGGCTTTTGTCAAAACATAATAAAACAAAGAACATACAAATGGAAAGAGCTTTGTCATTACTAATCTTACTCAAAAAACACTCCATGAATCAACATTGTGATTGTGAATTTTTAATTTTTAGGCTCACACACTGCACCTACTTGTTTATAGACGAGTGTAAACGTAAGCTGTTTGACTAGGACTCTAGACTTCTACTGCGAATATGTTATCGACAATATGGGATGGGGGAGGCCGCTGATGAAAGAAATGTAGATAACTGAGATAGGAATTGAACTCTGGATCTTTAGCATGATAGTCGCGTGTTACAACCATCATGTTCTAACCTTTGCAGATTAGTCGCTTTGATGAGATAACAAAAGCTTATACTCGTAAATCAATTGAAAAAGTTGTAGTAATTTTTATTATGTTAAAACCCATAGTTGTTTGTAAAGCTTTTTAAGAAAAGCTCTTTTAAGAAAACAGAGCTTTTTTATACAGAATAAATTTGGAAAGATGTATGTCATTAAATAAATTAACTTTGAGTTTATTTTATATATGAACGAGTTTATCCCCTTTCCATGATAAATTTAATGTGAAAATTTTTATAAATTCCTGAAAGCTCCTTAGAAAAGCTCAAACCAATAAGCTTATGAACGGAAAGTTGCTGCCGTTAGGAAGTTCACTTTAATTAAGAAAAGCAAAAGCATCGATGATATTAATTGAAGTTTGTTTCTCAAAGATGTTCCTTGGCTGAAAATTCGGTTATTTTTTATAATAATTAATATTGTAAAAACAAATTCTATTAGCAATAATAGAATAGATCTTAAACCGAACAATGAAAAACATATTAATAATTAATATTTTAGAAATATGTTAAAAAAGCTTTTTTAATTACAGCTTTCGATAACGCTCGGAACTCAAACTCAAATTGTGAATAAAATAAAGAGTTAAATATAAAGCATACGCTTTTTCCTAAGATTTGGTGGTTTGTTATTCTATTATATTATTCTTTTTGGAAAAGCTCTTTTTCTTAGAGCTTGCAAAAACTTTCGTAATACAAATTTTTGTCGGTTTTGTTCGCTCAAAACTACGATATAAGCTTTTTACTATATGTTATTTGTAAGAATGGTCTGTGCTCTTTATATATGTATTTTAACTATAAAGTTTTTTTATGTGATTTTATTAAATATCCAGTGAACTTCTAGAGCCGCTTTATGATTGACTTATGAAGAAGCTTTTATTAGTAAGAAATTTCTTAAAATTAACCGATGACTTAAACTTATGTAAATTTTGAGTATAATGATGAGCTTTCGAATGTTTCAGTTCGACAACAAATTAAAAGCTTATAACTGACTTTACCGCAGGTGCAAAGTTAACTAAAGAGTCAAAAAACCACCGGACCATAGTGTAAAGCTCTTTACCATAAAAAAATCCATGAGGGTTAAGGATTGTTTATAAGAGTTTTATTTTTGAGGCCACTCTTATCTTAGTCTTAGTTTAGCATCTTCTCTGTTGAGGTGCATGTTTATCAAAAGCTCGACGGAAGCTCAAATTCATTAAAATTGTTATTATATTGCCTAGGCTAACAAGAACAATTTTTAACGTTAGATTTACAACAGAAATTTCTTTTAAACTTGACTAAGTGAAAGTTTTTGTCCTTACATAAATTATCTCAAAAAGCTTTAGAGTATGCTAAGCTAACAGTAAGAGCATAATGCTTTAAATAGAAAAAAATTATAAAAAATATTCCTTATCTTTTTTTTGTGATTTTTTTTAAATCGTGTAGCAATTAAGCCTTTTAGTAAATTTTGCATAAAGAGAGAGGCTTAGGCTTAGCAAGCAAAAAGTTTTTACATACTAAATAGATTTAAAATAAGCTAGAGAATATAAGAACGCATTTCTAGCTCTTAAGGTGGCTATTTTCCTTACAAAACCCACAATAAAAAAGTTTAAAACATGAAAGCTTAATTTTCGTTTCGTGCTCAAAGCTCATAAGGAAGCTATTTTTCCTTACAAAACTCCCATTATAAAAGCTTTAAACATGAAAGCTTTATTTTTGTTACGAGACTTAAAATAATTGGTTATATTTAACAATTGAACAATTGTAGTTTCCAAAAGCTTTAGGAGTTACATTAAAAACATCGCATAAAATAAAGTATACCCCTTCCCCAGTTCTCTTTAATGGTGCTTAAAAGCGTACACTTTTTTCTTTCTAGGATATAATAAAACAGAACTCACGCTTAATTTTCTTAATTTAAAATGTTAGAGCTTTCAAAAATGTGTAAATAAAAGCTTTCTTATTTTTTTCTTTCTATTTTTGCATTTTTTTCCAAACCCAAAAAAATTACAAAGCTTTTTAAAAAAAATGTGCAAAGCATTATGCAATAGCTTTTATTTAATAAAGCTTTTTTCCCCTTATTTTGTCTCCTTCACGCATTTCCCCAGACATATATTTGATAGTATTTTCCAAGAAATATTTAAACATATGGAATAAATAAAATAAAAAGTATTAATAAAAATGTGTTGTGGATCAACGTTCATCTACTGTGGCCTTATAAATAACATGTAACATCTCTCGCAAATAGATTTTCAAAAGCTTTGAAGTTTTTAAAACATTGAATTAAAAAAGTGGTTTCTTGACCTCCCTTTACCAATTCAATGGTAAATTGACAAAGCTTTTTTAATATACATAATTTTTGTATGCAAATAATTATACAGATCTAACGCCTTATATACTTAATAATAAATTCAAAAGCTTTTGAAAAAAATTAATAATGATTTTGAAGTAGTTTAATTTATTGAATCTTAATTTTGCATGATTTTTTCTACTACCAACAATTTTTGTAGCTTTTCATAGGAATGTTTTAAAGCTTCTTGTAAAAGTTTTTTTTTCTTTAAAGCTTTTTATTCATTAATTTTTTTTCATAAGTTCTTGTACATAATTTTTTAAATATATAATTAAACATATGTAAGGCTTAGTAAACCAAAACTAGTAAAGCTTTAAAAAATAAATTGTGTAAAGCTTTTCGTAATAAATATTACCATTATAGCTTTATCTTTTATTACTTTTGCTCCTACAAACACATGTTAAGATTTTAAATATATGTAGGAACTTTTTGCAAAAGCTTTTTTTAATAAAGCTTTTTTTTCTTAATTTTTCTTTTTGTTACTCACCAGCCAAGACACGTCCTATTAGACGTTCCGTATCATCGATGGGCTTTGCATTGGCAAAGAGATCTTCTCGAGAGCCGACTGTCATGTTGACAAGTCGTTGTTTACTAAAAGCTTTAGAAGGAATTTTGTTAAGTTTTCTTATGCCAAAGTTAAGGACAGTTGAGCGCAAAGGTTTTTTTTTATAAATTACAACAAGTGGCAGTTGTTGGCAAAGTTGTTTGTTTAAACTTAAACTTAATTTGAACTTTTAGGATTAATCAATTTCCTTAGCGAATTAGGATTAGAAGCAGGTTTTTAATTTATTTTAAAAAATTAACGGCACTTTTTTGAAGAGAGATGAAAACTTATGCAAATCTAATCAACAATATGGCACAGTTTGTTTAAGCTTTTGCTGATTATTCTTACTGTTAGGATTTAGTATATGATTTTCAAATTTTTTATAATTTTTGTTAAAAATTTTTTCTAACAACTTTATGTTATTTTTTTAAAGAATTTCGTTTATAGCTTTAACTAGTTAAAACTATTTAACTTAATTTGCACTAAGTAAATTCACACTGGTTGATTATCACAATTTGAAGCTTTTCTATCTTTTGATGATTGATTCTTTCTCAACTGAACACGATCTATTCAGGTTTTTTACGGGTTTTATTTTTTGTCAAGTCTTTATGCATTTTCATAAATCAGAAAACATTTTTTGAATTGCTGACAAAATCTAAGATATCACTTAATTACTGCCGGAAAAATAAACTGCAATTTGACATATTAGTTTAAATCCGAAGCTACGCACTATCGTATCAGCCTATAACAATTGACTATAGTTTTAGACACAAGGAAAGTCTTGCCTTCGTCTTTACTCATATGACACTTGTTTGCTTTAGTTTAGATTCTATAGCTCCGCGAATTTTACGCTCTCGCAATTCTTTTTGGTTTTGTTGACGTTTATTTAGCCGCTTTTTGTTTCAAACACAAGAAATTTCGTTGCTCGTAATTTGCAAAACTTTGCCGTTTGATTGTACCGCTCGATGCTGCTGCAATGGTTGGCGAATGTGGAATAAAAGCATATGGCAGCATGTGCTTACAACATGTTAGAATCGCTATTAGAATGTTGTGCTAATTTATTGGTGTTGTTGTAAGGAATGCGCGCTGCTGCTTGGTTAGTTTTTTTGGTTGTACAACCAGTTGATTCGTTTGAATCGAACAAAGCTTTTCTTGTTGGCGGCAGGTTGGGAGTTTGATGGTCGATGGAAGCTTTAGGTGGTGTTTGCGATGAGTGCCGCTCGAACAGTGATGCGCATGTAGCGTTTATTTGGGTAAGGCAGAGGCGGAGCAAAAAAACATTTGAGATGTGCGATTTAAGACTAAATCACAGTTTATTGTGAACAACTGTGTTGCATACACAGTGTGTCACACACACAGTATATCGTGGAAAACTGTGTCTCTGACACACTGCGCTGTGATCTTCGCACATTATCTGAGCAGCGATTGCAAACATATGATGGGAGCAGTACACAATGTGTATTAATGCTCTCAGTGTTTGTAGCTTTACAAACGATACTCTTCTTTACGTATTGAATTGTGTTGGTGTGTTTGAACAGTTATAACATTCACTGTCACTGAACTGCAAGAGTAATTCATTGAACTTTTTCCCATGTTACACATACTGTGTCGGCGACACCGCAACCGCAATGCATACTGTTCGGTGCCATCGCAATAGCAATGAGTACTGTGCAATTATGGTGACCAAAGTTAATAAATTAACACGTGATAGTGGGTGGCAGGCAACACTTTGTGCTCTTTTTTGATTAAAAATAATACTGTGTGTCAATGATCGTACAGTTAAGGGTTGCTGTGTGACCAACACAGGAATTTCTATGTGAGCTCAGTAAGAGATAATATTACTGATTTTGACACAGAAATTTCTATGTGTGCACAGTAAGAGCAAAAATTACTAACTTTACAGTTCTTTGGTAGGTAGACATCGAAAGGCTGCACATCACCGAGATAGCCAATGTCTTATCCTACAAACTCTTTCAATTGGTGCAAACTATCAAACCTTATTCTGATGTTCCCGACGCACAGTGGCAGCATATAAGGTACTCTATAACCACCAGCGAACCGAAAAACGGCTCCTAGTCAAGTCCTGGTATGATGAAGGCAGCCGCGTATTGTTTGAGGAAAAAGATGATGCATACAAAGCTAGACTGCAGCCAATGATTACGTGTGCTGTAAGGAAATTATATAAGGGAATGAAAAAAGAGACGAAACGTCTCTTTGAATGGAAACAGCGCCTGTGAGGGAAAAGTGAGAACGAATTTATCGCAAAGTGCAGGAATAGAGATGAAGCCCGAAACTTCTACCAAAGGTTTAGGAACAGGGCTCCCACCTATAAAGACAGAAATTGAAATCTGACCACCAACTCAAAGAGCATGCTGCAAATATGTAGGGCATATTTTTTGTTCTCTGCTTGATCGATGAGCCAGAACGAGGTAAGTATGACAATTAACTGTATTAAAAACAATAAAGCCTGCGAGAGCCGATAAACTGCCGGCAGACCTATTAACGGCTGGCGGCGATGAGATAGTAAAGTGCAAGCCCCAGCTCATAAACACGATTTGACTCAAGCAATGCATGCCCAATGATTGGTATCCGAGTGTTCTATGTGCTGTGCTTAAGAAAGTCGATTCAAGTGTATGTACGAAATACAGCAGGATCATCATTTTACCCATTGCATACAAGATCCTGTCCAGTGTGTTATGTGAAAGATTAAAGCCCATTTTAGAGAACCTAATTGTACCTTATAAGTGTGGATTTAGACCTGGTAAATCCATGAATGACAAAACATTAACACTGTTGTGACACATCTTGGGAAGACACACAAAATGCAGATCGACACTTGCCATCTGTATATCGATAACAAAGCTACATTCGATGGTCCAATAAGACATAAACTATTGAATGCCATGCGTGAGATTGGTAGTCCTGGGAAGGTGCTAAAAGACTTTGCGAGACTTTAGACAGGCTGATACAATACCACCACACAACAGCATCATCGGTCAGCAGCACAAACATTCTTTTAAATTGCGTCATTCAGTGCACACTACTACTTCATAATTCTCATTTGGTTGATGTCACCCATAATATAAGGAGACAACGTTTTTCAAAAACGATCGTCGGTGACTCCTCCAAGACGAAGTTTATTGCCAAGTCAAGGTATGTTAGCTGATCTCCTTGATCCTTTGGGATTGTACGAAGACAAATATCTGTGTAAAACGGACAAGAAGGTTCTCTTAATTTGCGGCGATCAGTGCAAACTACAACTTTATAATTCTCATTTGTTTGATGTCACCCATAATAAAAGGAGACGACGTTTTTTCACAACGATTGTCGGTGACTCCTCCAAGACGAAGTTTATTGTCAAGTCAAGGAATGTTATCTGAACTCTTTGATGCTTTGGGATTGTACGAAGACAAGTATCTTTGTAAAACGGACAAGAAGATTATTTTAAATTGCGGCGTTCGGTGCAAACTACTACTTTATAATTCTCATTTGTTTGATGTCACCCATAATATAAGGAGACGACATTTTTCCACAACGATCGTCGGTGACTCCTCCAAAACGAAGTTTATTGCCAAGTCAAGCAATGTTATGTGATCTCCTTGATGCTTTGGGTATGTAAGAAGATAAGTATGTCTGTCGAACGGACAATAAGCCTGTACAACGGGTCTATAGGTCTGTACAATCGGACCTCGAGTCTGTACAATCGGATAATAAATCTGTACAATCGGACCTCAAGTCTGTTCAATCGGACAATAAGTCTGTATAACCGGGCAATAGACCTGTACAATCGGACTTTGAGTCTTTACAACAGGGTTACGAGCCTGTACAATGGGGATATAAACCTGTACAATAGGACCTACTTGTCTGTACAATCGCGCTATAAGCCTTTAAATCGGACCTTTAGTCTGTCAAGGAAGAGAAGGAATGTTATCTGATCTCCTTGATCCTTTGGGATTGTACGAAGACAAGTATCTTTGTTAAACGGGCAATAAGTCTGTACAACCGGGCTATAAGCCTGCACAATCGGACCTTGAGTCTGTACAATCGGACATACGAGTCTGAACAATCGGGCTATAAGCCTGTACAAGCGGACCTTGAGTCTGTACAACCGAACACTAAGTCTGTACAATCGGACTTTGAGTCTTAACAACAGGGTTACGAGCCTGTACAATAGGGATATAAACCTGTACAATAGGACCTACTTGTCTGTACAATCGGGCTATACGCTTTAAATCGGACCTTGAGTCTGTCAAGGAAGAGAAGGAATGTTATCTGATCTCATTGATCCTTGGGATTGTACGAAGACAAGTATCTTTGTTAAACGGGCAATAAGTCTGTACAACCGGGCTATAAGCCTGCACAATCGGACCTTGAGTCTGTACAATCGGACATACGAGTCTGAACAATCGGGCTATAAGCCTTTAAATCGGACCTTGAGTCTGTCAAGGAAGAGAAGGAATGTTATCTGATCTCCTTGATCCTTTGGGATTGTACGAAGACAAGTATCTTTGTTAAACGGGCAATAAGTCTGTACAACCGGGAAATAAGCCTGGAAAATCGGACCTTAAGTCTGTGCAACCGGCCTACGAGACTGTACAATCGGGCTATAAGCCCGTATAATCGGACCTACGATTCTGTACGATGAACGCTAAGTCTGTACAACGAGTTCTCTTGTACGGCCTGGGCCTATTAATAGTTGTTCTTATTCTTCGGTTCCAGGACCTTAGTAAATCTCACCAGAAGGTCCTACCTAATTATCCTGGTAATCCTCGACGTCCGACCAATTACCTCAACGTTAAACCTGTCCTGTTTCCCGTCACCGAATTACCGCCGCTCGTTTAAGGGCCGCTTCTCCGAACAAAGGACAACAACCCCAGGCACCACATTACATTACTCCAGACACCATCAACGATACGAGACCACCGACCAAACATAATCTCCAGACATCATTACCCGCCATCAAACATCTTAAGGATATCAGACCAGCGATTGCACTTCTGCTTAAGGATCCGGAGTGTTTTGTTCTATTAAAATTGTTTGGTTTGTAAAATAAGGAAATAAATATATAATATCTTGACGTAGTCAGGGAAAATCCACTATTTTATTTCGTAAGGTTTTGAGGGATCTTGCGAAGACGCTAGGGGAGGCTGAGCTACCTCAGCCTAAGATAAAAACCCCGTAACAAAGCCTCTGTGCCCGATTGGTACCATCTTAAATAAAAGTCATAAGTTGCTTGCTTATGTCGATGATATACATAGATATCATTGGCCGACGACTGAGTGTTGTTACTGCGGCCTTGTCAAGCAATGAAAAACAGTCGTTAGAAGTGTTTTGCTGAGTAAAGAGTCTATTCGTTTGGGACGTTGCGTGAACGTCGTCAATTATAATTTGACTTCGCCGTAAATTAAAATACCAATATCAGCTTGGAAACTAGGAGACGAAATCACTGTTTGGAATCAAGAAGAACGAAAATCGAACTGTATCATACATTGGTCGTACATGTATTGCTCTAAGGCGCAGAATCTGAGGTGATGATGCAACCGGTGAAATTAGATCTGATGTTCCACTTCAATACATGCGTTTCGAAGCTGGATGAGAAGGCATTGCACTGTAAGGATCTTAATGTAGACCAAGCTGATATTCTTCTTCTTCTTTAATGGCAGCAACAACAGAAATTTATCCATAAGTAGCCGCACGTAGAAAAGTATTCCAAGCGCTTCGGTCTTTGCGCTCCGTAGATAGTTCGTCACACCAAGCTCAGTTAACAGCTCTTTCACCTGGTCCATCCATCGGAGTTTTGGTCGCACCCTCCTGCGCCGCCCATCGAGTTTATTGCCAAAGACATTTCGAGCCGGACCGTTTTTTTCCATTCGTACATCTTGTTCAAGCCAGCGCATTCGGTCTATTTGAACGCGCTTGACAACGTCGATGTCGTTGTACAGCTCCTGATTTATTCGACGACGGTACTCGCCGTTAAGGATGATGGGTCCAAATATTTTGCGTAGTATTTTTCTCTCGAAGCCTCCCAGAATAGATTTATCTGCTTGTGTCATTACCCAGGATTCTGCGCAAGACAGGTAGGATCAGAGTCTGGTAGAGCTAGATATTTGTTCTTCGAGAGAGCACTTTGTCGTTAAATCGCTTACTTAGCGCATAGGAGCAGCGGTTTGCGATCAATACTCCATCCATACCCATCGTCGATGATTGGTGCGATTTCGTCACTTATGTTGCCCTCGGAAACGAGTAGAGATTGAAAGTGTTCCCTCCATATAGCAGATATATAGAATAGAAATAATGGCTATCCGAGAAGTAGCTTAGTGTCTAAGTTGTAATATAGTGACCAACACTAGGGATGCCATTTACTTGTACAGCCAGGCTGCCATTAGATCTCTAAGGGCTATATCCTTATATTCAAAAACAGCCCTTGACATATGCCTCATATGGGTGTCCGGGCATGGGGACATGCCAG
Source organism: Muscina levida (assembly GCA_964034835.1). Taxonomy (NCBI): domain Eukaryota; kingdom Metazoa; phylum Arthropoda; class Insecta; order Diptera; family Muscidae; genus Muscina; species Muscina levida. The sequence continues at coordinate 124,048,448 of OZ035883.1, read as the reverse complement.
GGAAGTGTAAAGTCATTGAACTTGCTAAGAAGGCGACTTCCCTGCGAATTCGCAAAGAATTTGCTTATATTGGTGCCTCATTTTCCTCACGTAGGCTCTGCCTCTAGCAGACGACAGTGAGGCAATTCAATAAAAGATTGCCTGATCCCGATGTACCCTACAGGTAACTAGACAAATTTAACCAAGCTACAATCTAAAATTATGTCCCTACACTGGAGATGAAAAGACAGTCTTCATTAGTATCGGCTCATAAGGGACATTGGCTGATGGACGCACACACTAGTAGGTTAGGCATCGATTCCAATGACTTCTGCAAAAGGTGTGGGGATGAGGAAGAAGTGAAGAGCGTTGAGAACTAGGAGTTTAGGCATCGAGTTAAATGACTTCTGCAAAAACCGTGGGGATAGGGAATAAATGCAGAGTGTAAAGGACCTGCTTTGTTATTACCCTACTATGAATATATGACGTCTAGATGTATACTAGGGAAGGTATCTCTAGGAGTTCTGGCATTACCGATATTCGTAGTAAGATTAATTTAGTGTAACTGACGGGTTGTTTCCATTAAGAGGCACCTATGCTAGTGGGAATCCTAGGTCTGGGTGTGCTAATTTTATCCGGCTGCCATCACCATCTAAGAGAAGCTTTTACAGACGTATCCTCAATATAATTTACTTATATTTAATCTAGAAATTATAGAATCGCTTACCCCAACGTTGTTTTAAGGCAACACTTAAATAACCAATTTTGTTAGCAATATTTACCTGTAATAAAGAAAAAAGTTGTTTAAGAAAAATTAAAAGTTATATATAAGATAAATTTAGATGAACATAAATTTTTCAAAATATTGAAATTGACCAGAATGTGTTATAGCTGTACAACCCAAATAAAAATTTAAAATTTTTCTCTGAAGTGTTTTATTAACAGCATATCGATTACAAAAAGTTGGTCGCTACAAATTTGTACACAATTTAAAATAATTTTTTTACCCAGGAAGAAAAAATTGGCAATCTATAACATTTAATTACTTACTTAATTTCCCTTTGCACCCCATGAATGAGGAATGGGATAGTTTCTCGCGTTGTTGTGAATTAACACGCTTTCTCTTTTTAGATTCATCATATAACATTGGCTTGGAAAAAAAGTTGTTAACCATTGTATGGATCTACAGAAACCTCAAAATCTTTTATAGTTTTATTCATTAGTAATAAGTATACTAAGCGCAATTTAGGTAGTTACCCTATAATTAACGTTAGCCCATGGGCTATATATACAGAAATAGCAACAAATCTGCTTTTTGCAGTTTTTCCGTAGCAACAGCTACTATTGAACGGAACAACAAAATCTTGTGTGAAATTTTGCATTATACAGAATATATCGCCTATTTTTAGCAAAAAAAAAATCGTATTTTGTTATTCTCTCGTAATTCCTGTCATTAACCACACTGCTTCGATCAAACCTACGTATGTCGAAGCGCGTGTGTATTTTAGTATGATACAACGCACACAGAGCAACATGCTCGATATGGTGTTGTGTATATAGTTTGACAACATACACCAAAAAAGCTTTCGTCACTTCGTAAGTTCTATCACTTCATAGCAAAAAAAAAAAAAACATAACAAAAATGATTGGTTCGTGTCCCACATTTCCTCATTGTTATTCCATTCTATAGCCTACGTTTGGCATTTGTTTACACAGGATTTGTTTACATTGTCACAGAGTGTGTGTGTGTGTGTGTGTGTCCGTGTGTATTGAGCTGCATGCAAAAATGTTGTAACATTGAAAAGAGTTTGCTGAACCTTAGCTATGCGTGTGTGAGTGATAGTCAGTGTAAATGAGAGAGCTGTCGCCAGAGAGAGAGAGAGAGATACATAGAGAGGGAAAGACTGTGTGTATGTGTATGTCTCACTTGTTAGTAAAAGCTTTACATTTCTTTGTTTATTTTAGTAAGAAGGGGCGAAAGTTTAGTTTGTTTTGTTAACAATAGAAAATGAGAGTTAAGTTAGAAGAGCTTTTGGCTGTGTAAAGAAGTCTTTCAGTCAGCTATGGAAAAGTTGTTTGATGTTGTAAGGAAAGTTGTTTATTTCTTTAGGGAAAGTGTTTTAATTCTCAGAGTAAAATTGTTAAATTTTTCAGAAGAATCTGCAAAACTTATTCTATTTAACGCAGATATTTTAACAAACAGATATAATAAAATATCACTATAAATAGTATTAACCGTTATTAACTATAAGTATTCGTTAATTGTTAAAAGTTGTCTGTTATCGAATTAAAAGTATTTAGTAGTATTTAGAACACTTTTTCTTAAATACTGTCAAATTGGTGTTAGTTCAACGAAAAGTTGTCGACTTACAACATTTGTATGGAAAGTTGTTGACAGACAATATTTCTACGGAAGATAAATGGCGGAAAAGTATTTGACCAACAACTTTACTATAAAAAAAATTTGACTTACATTTTGAAAATTTACTATTAAATGTTGTTGATTAACAAAATTTCTATTAAAAATTGTTGGCCAACAACTTTATAAAGATGTTATATCTACAACAAAAGTAATATAAATATTTGATGACTTGAAAAAAATTTTAAAATAAGTTGTTGAACAACAACAATTTGACTAAGAAAAGTTCTTATCTAAAAATTTTGGCAGTAAAAGTCGTCAAAATAAAAAAAAGAGTTCATTGCCAACAATTTTACTAAAAGTTGTTGAACACAACTTTACTAAGAAATGTTGTTAACTGACAACTTTACTAATGAAAGTTGTTGACCACTACTTTACTAAGAAAAGTTGTTCACTAACAAATTTTCTGTGAAAAGTTGTAGACTAACAATTTTACAAAAAAAAATAAAAATACTTGGCCAAAAACTTTACCAATAAAAGTTGTGGACTAACAGTTGTTCGCTAACTACCTTACTTATAAAAGTTGTTGGCAATAACTTTACTTATTAAAGTCCTTGACTAACAACTTCACTAATAAAACAACAATTTTATTAATAAAATTTGTTGACTTACAACTTTAATAATAAAACATTACTATGTTAGTTGTTGAATACTTTACTGTAGTTCTTCACCAAAAACTGTTCTAAGAAATGTCGTTTACTAATAAAAGTTGTTATTTAAGAACTTTGTTATTAAAAGTTGTTGGTTAAAAACTTTGTTAATAAAAGTTATTGACCAACAACTTTACCAATAAATGTTGTTGACCAATAACTAACAAATTAAGTATGAAAAGTTGTTGACCAACGATTTTACTAATGAAAGTTGTTGACTAAGAATTTTACTACTTAAAGTGACTAACAACGTTACTAATTTATGTTGTTGACCAACAACTTTACTAAGAAAAGTTGCTTTTTAGGAACTTTGTCAATAAAAGTGGTTGACCAACAACTTTACAAATAAAAGTGGTTGACCAACAACTTTACAAATAAAAGTTATTGACCAACAACTTTACTAATAAAACTTGTTGACCAACAACTTTACTAATAAAATTTGTTGACCAACAACTTTACTAATAAAAGTTGTTGACTGACAACTTATTTAATGGTAGTTGTCGACCAACAACTTTACTAATAAAAGTTGTTGAACAAGAACTTTACTAATTAATGTTGTTGACCAACAACTTTACTAATAAGTTGTTTTTTAAGAACTTTGTTAATAAAAGTTCTTGGAAAACAACTTTGCTAATAAAAGTTGTTGACTAAGAATTTTACTAATTAAAGTGACCAACAACTTTACTAATAAAAGTTGATTTTAAAGAACTTTGTCAATAAAAGTGGTTGACCAACAACTTTACAAATAAAAGTTGTTGACCATCAACTTTACTAATAAAATTTGTTGGTTAACAACTTCGTTAATAAAAGTTCTTGACTTACAACTTCGCTTTGAATAGTTTTTGACTTGCAAAATTTTTTTTTAAAAGTTGTTGACCAACAACTTAACTATAAAAAGTTGTTCGGTAACAACTGTATAAATAATAGGTGTTGACTAACAACTTTACTATTAAAATTCGTTGACCTTCAACTTTAATAAGAAAAGTTGTTGACTTACATGTTAACTAAGGTTAGTTGTTGACTAACATCTTAATTATAAAAAGTTCTTGACAAAAAAATTTAACTATAAAATAATAAAATTCGTTAAACTTCAACTTTACTAAAAAGTTGTTGACTAACATGTTAACTAAGGATAGTTGTTGACTAACATCTTAATATGTTCTTGACCAACAACTTTCCTAATAAAAGTTGTTGACTTTTCGTAGTAAAGTTGTTGGGCAAGTACTTTTGATAGCAAAGTTGTTGGTCAAGAACTTTTTATAATTAAGATGTTAGTAAACAACTATCCAACTTTCCTAATAAAAGTTGTTGGCCAACAACTTTACTAATAAAACCAACAACTTTACTAATAAAAGTGAAAGTTGTTGACCAACTACATTACTAATGAAAAACTCTACTAATAAAAGTTGTTGATAAACAACTTTACTAATAAAAGTTGTTGGCCAACAACTTTGTCAATAAAAGTTGTTGACTAACAACTTTGTTAATAAAAGTTGTTTACTAACAACTTTGTTAATAAAAGCTGTTGACTAACAACTTTGTTAATAAAAGTTGTTGGCCAACAACTTCACTAATAAAAGTTATGGACCAATAACTAACAAATTAAATATGATATGTGTTTGTTGACTAATAGTTTGACTGTAAAAAGTTCTTGGCCAACAACTTTGCTAATGTTGACTAAGAACTTTACTTATAGAAGTTTGTGACTAAAAGAACTTTACTAATAAAAGTTGTTGACTTACAACTTTAATAACAAAAATTGGTGGCTACAACTAGATCTACAACTTAACCAGGCAAGGTGTTGACCTACAACTTTTGCAGGAAAGGTGTCGACTTATATATTTTCTATAAATGTTCTTGAATAAAAACTTAAATAATAGAAGTCTTTGACTAAAAACCTTAATATAAAAAGTTGTTTACTTACTACTTTACTATGAATAGTTGATGACTTGCTAAATTTCTGTATAAAAGATGTTGATCAACTAAGAAAAACTGTTGACTAACAAGTTAACCATGAAATGTTGTTGACCGACCACTTTACTATGACCTACACCATTTCTAATAATAAAAAAAGTTTTTGCCTAACAACTTTACTAATATAAGTTTTTGATTAACAACTGTACTATTCAAAGTTGTAGACTAACAAGTTAACTATGAAATTTGGTTGACTAAATTCTTGACGAACTTCACTATGAAAGTTGTTGATTTACAATTTTACTAATAAAAGTTGTTGACCTACAACTTTACTACAAAAAGTTGTTGACTGAAATATTTTCTATTTAAAGTTGTTCACCAGTATTAAAAGTTGTTACTATAAAAAGTTGTTGACCTACCACTTTACTATGAAAAGTTGTTGACCTACAACTTTACTATGAAAAGTTGTTGTCCTACAACTATACTATGAAAAGTTGTTGACCAACAACACTACTACTCAACGATGTTGAACTATAACTTTACTTTGTAAAGTTTTTAAACTACAACATTATATTTGATCAACAACATTACTATGAGAAATTGTTAATTGACAACATTTTTTTTAAAAAGTTGTTCATCAACTTGTTGTTATTGCCCAACATCTTTCCTTTTAACAGCTGTGGACTAATAAATTTAACTATGAAAAGTGAAGGGTTGACAACTTTGCTATAAAAAATTGTTGGAACAGAACAAACCTGTGAAAAGTTGTTGAACAACAACTTTAGCATTAAATGTTGTTGACTAACAAACATTTTTACTAAAATTATTATTATTATTAGCCTTTAAAACAACTTGACACATATATATATTTATATCTTAGTGCCTAAGTCAGAGGCCGAAATGATCAAAGATTTCCATTCGCTTCGATCTTGTGCGCACCGTCTCCAGTCAGTCCTACCAAGCAGCGTCAGTGATTCCTCCACCTGGTCCTTCCAACGTAGTCGCGGTCTCCCTCTTTTGCGCCGTCCTTCGAGGTCTTGATAGAATACCTTTCGCGCTGGAGTTTCCTCATCCATTCTCACGACATGGCCTAGCCAGCGTAATCGTTGCACTTTGATCCGCTTGACGACATCAATGTCGTGGTATAACTCGTACAGCTCATGGTTCATCCGAATCCTAAACTCGCCGTTTACGCAAATGGGTCCATATATTTTGCGGAGTATTTTTCTCTCAAACACCGCCAGATGAGCTGCATCTGCCTGTGTAAGCACCCAAGATTCGGAGGCGTACAACAGGACCGGTAAAATTAGTACCTGGTACAGCTGGACTTTGGTAGTTCGAGATAGGGTGGTGTTTATAAAGTGCTCGCGTAGTCCAAAGAAACACCTGTTAGCAAGCACTATTCTCCGTTTTATTTCGAGGCTGACACTGTTGTTCTTGTTCATGGCGGATCCAAGGTAGATAAATTCATCCACTACCTCAAAGCAATAGTTTTCAACGTTCACGCTGCGTCCCCAACGGGTGGACACTTTGTTCGATGATACCATTAACTTCGTCTTGTCCTCATTCACTGCCAAACCCATTTTCGCAGACTCCCTTTCGACTGATGTAAAAACAGCTGTTACCTCTCGCATCGTTCGACCGATAATGTCGATATCATCGGCATATGCGAGCAGCATGTGGCTCTTATTAAATATGGTGCCAGACATGTTAACCGCTGCTTTCCTTAACACCTTCTCCATCACTATGTTGAACAGCATACATGACAAACCGTCACCCTGTCTAAGACCTCTCGTCGTATCGAATGGTGCAGATAGATCCTTGCCAATCCGAACAGAGGATTTGGTATTCGTAAGGGTACACCGGCAGAGACGAATAATCTTCGCAGGAATACCGAACTCAGACATGGCTTCGTATAGTCGATGCCTGATGGGACTATCGAAGGCAGCTTTGTAATCGACAAAGAGGTGGTAAGTGTCGATTTGCTTCTCATGGGTTTTCTCAAGAATCTGCCGTAGTGTAAATATCTGATCCGTCGTGGATTTGCCTGGTCTAAAGCCGCACTGATAAGGTCCAATCAGGTTTTCCACAATTGGCTTTAGACGTTCACACAGTATGCTAGACAGGACCTTATACGCAATGGGTAAGAGGCTAATTCCACGATAGTTTTTACACTCACTACGGTCACCTTTTTTGTAGATTGGACATAGCACACTGAGATTCCAATCCTCTGGCATGCTCTCCTGGAGCCAAATGTTCTCTATGAGCTGTTGCATGCTTAAAACAAGCTCATCTCCACCCGCCTTAAACAACTCAGCTGGAAGACCATCAGCCCCAGCGGCCTTGTTGTTCTTTAGGCGGGATATGGCAGTTGTTATCTCAGCTTGGCTCGGAGGTGGACACTCAATGTTATCATCTTGGATTGGTGCACAGTCTTCATCAGCCGAGTTTTCACACATCAATAGGCTGCAGAAGTGATCTTTATATATTCTCAGTACGCTCTCGGAGTCAGTGACGAGATGACCATCCTTGTCTTTACAGGAGGGAAGACCTGTTCCATGTACCTTTCGTTTTATCTTCTGATAGAATTTTCGGGCTTCACCTCTGTTCCTGTAATCTTCAATGCACACATTATTCCGCTCCTTAAGCTCTCGTTTTTTCGCCTGAAGAGTCGAGTCGCCTCCCGCCTCTTCTCCCTATACTTTTCATGAACAGCTCGCGTTGCCATTGGCTGCAGTTTGCCCCTGTATGCAGCATCTTGTTCCCGGGTGGCATCGCGGCATTGGTCATCGTACCAGGCATTATCGTTAAAGGGCTTCACATACCCTAGTACGGACCGCGCAGTCCTTTCCATCGAGTGGGCAATATATTGCCATTGCGCGCTAGTATTTTCGGGAGTTGGAGCATCAAGAAGTAGTTGAGTGAGTTGGTCAGAATAGGCGTTGGCTATCTCCGCGGTCTGCAGTTTAGCGATGTCCAGCTTTCTCTGTGCCTGGTTACGCAGGGTTTTCGCTCTGCTTAGCCTAGTACGCACCTTCACTGCAGTGAGGTGGTGATCCGAGTTGATGTTCGCGCCTCTGATCACTCGTACGTCTAAGACACTTGACGCGTGCCTTCCATCGATTACCACGTGATCAATTTGGTTTCTCGTTACTTGATCAGGAGATATCCACGTTGCTTTGTGAATGTTTTTGTGGTCAAATCGTGTGCTGCTAATTACCATGTTCCTTGCTGCAGAGAAATCAATCAGTCTGATTCCGTTTGGCGATGTGTCAGTATGCAGACTAAATTTTCCGACTGTTGGGCTAAAGACATTCTCCCGGCCTATTTTGGCATTAAAATCTCCCAGCACGATTTTAACATCATGGCCCGGGCTACGGTCATATGTTTCTTCAAGTTGGGCGTAGAATTCGTCTTTGACCTCGTCACTTTTCTCCTCCGTCGGAGCATGAGCACATATCAGCGTGATGTAGAAAAATTTTGCCTTTAGTCTTATGGTGGCGATTCGTTCACTGACAGGAGTAAACCTAGAGACCAGGTGTCGTAGTCTCTTGCCGACCACAAATCCACATCCAAACTCATGCTTTTCCGCGTGGCAGCTGTAGTACACGTCACACATCCTCATCCGCGAGCATCCATATCCAGTCCACCGAATTTCCTGTATAGCAGTAATGTCAGCCTTATACTCTTCGAGGACATCCGCCAGTTGAATAGAGGCACCTGGTCGGTAAAGAGTTCTAACATTCCAAGTGCATATTCTCAAATCATGGTCCTTAAAACGTTTGCGGTGGTCGTCAACATTTTGGGGGTTTCTTTTTCTCTTATTTCTCATTTTATTCACTGCCATTATACTGGTGGCGGGTGGCAAGCCCAGCCCATTACTAAAATACGTAAACCAAAAACATTTTTAAAAACTAAATTCGTCGACCAACAACATTAATTTGCCAACAACTTTTCTATAACAGTTTAATGCCCAACAACTTTCCTTTTAAAAGCTGTGGACTAATAAATTTAACTATGAAAAGTGAAGGGTTAACAACTTTGCTATAAAAAATTGTTGGAACAGAACAAACCTGTGAAAAGTTGTTGAACAACAACTTTAGCATTAAATGTTGTTGACTAACAAACATTTTTACGAAAATACGTAAACCAAAAACATTTTTAAAAACTAAATTCGTCGACCAATAACATTTATTTGCCAACAACTTTTCTATAACAGTTTAATGCCCAACAACTTTCCTTTTAAAAGCTGTGGACTAATAAATTTAACTATGAAAAGTGGAGGATTAACAACTTTGCTATAAAAAGTTGTTGGGACAGAACAATCCTGTAAAAAGTTGTTGAACAACAACTTTGGAATGAAATGTTGTTGACTAACAATAATTTTTACGAAAATATGTAAACCAAAAACATTTTTAAAAACAATATTCCTCGACCAACAACATTAGTTTGCCAACAACTTTTCTATAACAGTTTAATGCCCAACAACTCTCCTTTTAAAAGCTGTGGACTAATACATTTAACTATGAAAAGTGGAGGATTAACAACTTTGCTATAAAAAGTTGTTGGAACAGAATAATCCTGTGAAAACTTGTTGTACAATAACTTTAGTATAAAATGTTGTTGACTAACAATAATTTTTACGAAAATATGTAAACCGAAAACATTTTTGAAAACTAAATTCGTCGACCAACAACATTAGCGCCGCTTAGCTGCATTATATCTTATCACATCTTATAGTTTACAACTATGCCTTTATCGGCAACTATATTAACGTTACTATTATATAAACAACATCATGGAAAAGCTTTAGCAAAACATTTTGCAATGTTTTGTGTTCATGACATTTTCAATCGCCAACATGTGCATTATTGCTGATAACAACAAGTAAGTGCGCCTTTGTGGCGGAGTGTATTGTAGATGTCTTGCAGCTCTTACACTCTATTAAATTTACATTTATTAATATAAGCAAAAATTGTATTTTAATATATATAACGACAGTGAGTGTGCTATGAACAACAAAAAGAATTACGAGTATGGAAAACGTCATTATGGCAAAGTGCAGCCAGTGACGACCGACCAATAGACTGTGTGACTGAGTTGTGTTTAGTTTTAGTTCAATCAGTTTTTGTTCGATACCGAAAAGACATTGATTGTGTCGTTGAACCGTTTTTTTTCTAGTACAATGACATAGAAATAGTGTAATCATAACAGCAGCGACAACATCAGCTACAGCAACAACAACAACACTGCCGGCGGTGACAAGAGTAATCAAATGGATGGCGATGACGACGACGACGCCGACGTCTATGGGTGCAATATGTTGGCATGGGATTGCAGAAAGTGTATAATTTTAAAACGAGAGCAATGTGTAAGATGTATTAATAAAAAGAATAAATACTAATATATTAAAGATACATAACTTGCCATTATAAATATGCCACACAAATTATCATGAACAACTTTTAACAAACATAATAAGCAGAGAAGTTGGTGATGAAAAGTTGCGAACTTGTAACTTTTACTGATAATTTACTAGTTTTAAAAGATATTTGACAGAAATTGCAGTAGTTAAAATTTATTAAAATATTTTGCTTACACAAATACTAAAAGGCAATATCAACCATAGCTTAAAAATTATCTATAAACAAAATTGTCGTAGACAATTTTTTACGGCAACGTCACTTGCCGCGTATAACATTTGAATTGACGCTAACTGGTATTGACACAAAATAAGACATTACTGCTATTCTAGACTATGCATAGCTTCGTTAACTAAATCCCTCTATATGTTATCTCACTACAAACCTTCACGTTTCTTTTCCAATCACATAATCTTCAGTCACTAATTGAGGCATACCTAAGGAAATCCAACGGAACATAGGACAGCTATTTTAATATGACTCTTCATCCGTTACAAATAAACACCGAAGGACTTTTAACTGCGCATGATCCTTTTAAGGTCCTGCAGCGAACAGTTCAATGTACCTGTATGAAGGTCGACTACCAATTGGACAACACAGTTCAGATTTTGTTCTATGAGTCTTAACCTCCAATTTTTTACGGCTTCAAATATCAAAGTTTGCGCCTTAACACAGCTTTTTTTTTAAGGAGTTTGAAAATTGTTGATACTTTTTCATAGTTTACCCAACTGTTTTCTGTTATACTTTGAACATAGTGTTGAGAAATGTACATTGTACAATGCATACTATATCGCATTTGATTATCCGATCCAGTGACTTAATGAAACCAATGCAAGAAACAGTGGTTGCAAATTCTCCTGAAATCCTCAGAATATGTGTTTTGCTTTTGTGGGTAGAATTGCAAATTAAAACTATTTTTAACAAAAGTTGTTCGACAACAACATTTCTACATAAAGTTGTTAGTCAAAAACGTTTTTAGTTACTATTATTATATTAGAGAAAATATATACAGTAAACACAGTTTTGTGTAAAGTTATCACAGAATTTATGTTTATTACATCGTCTACCACAATTTTTATTAACAATTTATTAGCAAAATTAAAGACTTTCCTTTTTTTAAAAGTTGCTAACGATAACATTATACACAAGGTGTTATGGACAACTGTTTGAAAAATTGTCATCGATAACTTTTTATAAATATTGGTAGCGATAAATTTTTATAAAAGTTGATAACGATAAAAAAACTTTACTTAATTTCCCACTTAATTTCCCTTTACACCACACACGAGATAGAGATAATTAGAAACTTAAAAGCTGATGTATATAAGGTTTTTAAGGTTAGATAAATTTGGCAGTCAACTTGAGCTCACTTCCTAGTATAGTGATATAATTTTTTGTAAAACTGTTATTGATATATGTATAAAAAAACATTACTATTGATAACTTTTTGCAAAAAAGTTGTTACGGTACCAAAGTTTAACAAAAAGCATATATCGATAACAGTTTCTATAGAAGTTGTTACGATAAGTTATTACTTAAATACTGGTGTTATCGATTTGATTTTATAAAATAAAGTTGACACGTATAACAACTTTTTACAAAAATAATCGAAAAATTCTTATATGTTATCAATTACAACATACAAAAGATATAACTACATAGCAGCTTTTATAAAAATATCGATGATAACTATTATAAAATGTTATCGATAACAAATTTTTACAAAAATTCATCGATACGTACATTAATCAAAGTTGTTAAAGATAATAATTTCATACAAGTTTGCTTCTTTTCCTTGTGATAAAACTGTAATCGATAAATGGATATAAAATATTGTTATCGAAAAAGTTTTTGTAAAAAACTTGTCACTGATAGCTTTTCTAAATATAAAAAAATTACATTGCCGAATTTCTTATAAAAAGTTACATCGATAATTTTTTATAAATGAGTTGATAATTTAAAAAAAAAACGATCTGAATCACCATTTGTTATTTTTAACTATGCTATGAATAAGAAGCATTGACAAATAAATAAATCGATTACAACTGATGTAAAATGATATTGATAACAAATTGTACAAAAAGTTATCGATACCTATATTCATAAAGGTTCACAAAATACTTTTTATAAAAAACTTATCATTGATACCTTTTCTATAACAAAAATTACATTGACGATTTTGTTAAAAAAAAGTTATATCGATAATTTTTTATAAATGAGTCGATAAGTTTTAGAAAAAATCGATCTGAATCAGCATTTGTTATTTTTAACATTGACAATTAAATAAATCGACAACAACTGATGTAAAATGATTTGATAACAATATGTGCAAAAAGTAATCGATACCTATATTCATTAAAGTTGACATCTATACATTTCGATAAAATTATAACCGATAACTATTTATAAAATATTGTTATCGATAAACTTTTGTAAAAAACTTGTAATTGATACCTTTTCTATTAAAATAAATAACATCGACGAGTTTTATAAAAAAAAAATCATCGATAGTTTTTAACAATAGAGTCAATTTCATTAATTTTCTTTTTATAAACAATACGTAGATATGTATCAAAATTTGTCGTCTATAACTCTTCTATATTTAAGTATCATCGACATATCAAATTAATCGGTTATACACAACTATCGATAACAGTTAGTGCAAAATGCTAGCGACAACTTTTACGAAAAGTTATCGATACATATATTCATAAAAGCTATTAAGAATTATATTTTGATAAAAAGTTGGCATTCATACCTTTTGGTAAAACTGTAAGCGATAAATGTATTTGAAATATTGTTATCAACAAGTTTTTGTAAAACTTTAATTTAAAATTTAATTTAATTGATAGATTTTCTAAAATAAAAAAATAAAATATTTACATCGATAATTTTTTGTAAAAGAGTTGTTGTCAATAATTTTTCATTATAAAAAATTGACCTGCATCATTATATGTTGTCTATAACTCTTCCATAACTAAGTAGAATCCACAAATAAAAATATCGATTATAAAAAACAATCGATAACAACTATTGTCAAATGTTATCGTTAGCAAATTTTACAAAAAGTTATTTGTCATAATAATAAAAGTTGAAATCTATCCTTTTTCGATAAAACTTTAACCGATAACTGTATATAAAAAATTGTAATCGATACATTTTTGAAAAAAAAATTCTCACTGATTGCTATTTTACAAAAACACATCGATGATTTTTTTTATAAAAAAGGAGACCTGTATTAAAATTTCTGTTGTTAATAAAATTTAAAATTATAAATTATTTTTAAATAGAAAATTAAAAAACTACTATCATCAACTTTTCTATAAACAATAATAGCTTTTGTAGAGAAAATAAATCGGCTCACCTTTCATATCAAATAGTATAAAAAAATAAAAAAAATGGTTTTTGTTTTTAATGTTCTTAAAGTCAACTTTAACCAGTGCTGCTATGGCTGGCCTTTTAAAAGGCAAATTGTTATCGATTAATGTTTTTATCATTTTTGATATCGATAACATTTTTGACAAAAGTTGTTATCGATATTTTTACAAAATTTGCTATGGTTAACTTTATGCTACATAAGCAAATTGACATTGGCATAATTATGTAAATAGTTGCTATCGATTATTTTAATACCTTGCCATCCCCCGGTAATCACAGTGCCACAAAACACCTATGTTCTGTTAAAATGTTCAAACAAAATTCTCTAGCCAAAAGGAGGTTACCAAAACGCACACACGTTACTTATTGGCCCTGAACTCGTACAACGACTCACTACATTTAAAAAAGGCGAACTTTTGAATGCAGCAGCAACCAAACTAGCGCAGCGACATAACCCAGTGTATCAAAACACAGCCAGCCAGTCAACCAGTCAGCCAAATAAACCATCCAGTCAATAAACATTCATGGACTTCAATTGCAAAAGACAAAACAACAACAACAACATTTAAATTAAGCCAACCAAGCTCGCTTAATACAACCCCCAGCATGCCATGATAGCAGCAGCAACAGCAGCCACAGCAAAGTGCAACCAATGTTACTGCTTTTGTTGTCTATGTTATTGCCTGATATTTATGGTACAAGGTGGCATAGCAGCCACTCAGCTACTAGTTGCTGTTGTTCTCGCAAAAGAATTAATTTTTCGGTTTTTGTTTAAAAAGACAACATTAGGGAGAGTGAACGCGCCTCGGTCAATTTTATTAATCTACTACTCCTCGTTTTAAGTTGTTTTAAAAATAACCTAATAATTGTATCACATTTTAACAAGTTTTTCTGGCTCTTGGCTTCGTAGTGTTATAGTTGATTATTACTTAAAAAGTTTTCCCCTCTGCACAGAGAGGTGGTGAAGGGAGGACAATATGTAAATGTAATCGTGCCGCCAATTGAAGTTTCGAGGGGGAATTTTTGTAGGTGTTTGCAGTTGTCACTTGGCATTGCGATTTATGGCGTTTAGTGGAGTGCCTAGACTGTCACGATTAGTGACGCTACTGGCACAGCTCCGACTGTTGCTGGAAGCGTTGGCTGTGGCATATTGTAGCGTGATCGTAATGTAGTGTGAGCATTGCAAAGGTGTTCTCGTGATTAGCGGCATTGTTGCCTTGCAAAGCAAAACAATTGCTTGTACGAAGGAATGTTTGAAATGCATTGAAAAAAAGTTCAAAAGCGTACAATGACTGCAATGTGGCAAGAGGTGCTGCAGAACTAGTGCAGACTGAGAGACTGTTGGCAAACGATGAAATAATGTTGCTGTAAGATGTTGCAAGTTGTAATAAAAAACGGGGTCTGGTTGAATAAGAATGGGTATAAGTAAGTAAGTGAAAGCAACTGTCGCAAAAGAATCTGTTCTGTGAACGCCAGCAGTTATATATGCCTCCCTTATACAACGTCCTTATTTCAATATTTTAATTTTAATTTTAATTTTAATTTTAATTTTAATTTTAATTTTAATTTTAATTTTAATTTTAATTTTAATTTTAATTTTAATTTTAATTTTAATTTTAATTTTAATTTTAATTTTAATTTTAATTTTAATTTTAATTTTAATTTTAATTTTAATTTTAATTTTAATTTTAATTTTAATTTTAATTTTAATTTTAATTTTAATTTTAATTTTAATTTTAATTTTAATTTTAATTTTAATTTTAATTTTAATTTTAATTTTAATTTTAATTTTAATTTTAATTTTAATTTTAATTTTAATTTTAATTTTAATTTTAATTTTAATTTTAATTTTAATTTTAATTTTAATTTTAATTTTAATTTTAATTTTAATTTTAATTTTAATTTTAATTTTAATTTTAATTTTAATTTTAATTTTAATTTTAATTTTAATTTTAATTTTAATTTTAATTTTAATTTTAATTTTAATTTTAATTTTAATTTTAATTTTAATTTTAATTTTAATTTTAATTTTAATTTTAATTTTAATTTTAATTTTAATTTTAATTTTAATTTTAATTTTAATTTTAATTTTAATTTTAATTTTAATTTTAATTTTAATTTTAATTTTAATTTTAATTTTAATTTTAATTTTAATTTTAATTTTAATTTTAATTTTAATTTTAATTTTAATTTTAATTTTAATTTTAATTTTAATTTTAATTTTAATTTTAATTTTAATTTTAATTTTAATTTTAATTTTAATTTTAATTTTAATTTTAATTTTAATTTTAATTTTAATTTTAATTTTAATTTTAATTTTAATTTTAATTTTAATTTTAATTTTAATTTTAATTTTAATTTTAATTTTAATTTTAATTTTAATTTTAATTTTAATTTTAATTTTAATTTTAATTTTAATTTTAATTTTAATTTTAATTTTAATTTTAATTTTAATTTTAATTTTAATTTTAATTTTAATTTTAATTTTAATTTTAATTTTAATTTTAATTTTAATTTTAATTTTAATTTTAATTTTAATTTTAATTTTAATTTTAATTTTAATTTTAATTTTAATTTTAATTTTAATTTTAATTTTAATTTTAATTTTAATTTTAATTTTAATTTTAATTTTAATTTTAATTTTAATTTTAATTTTAATTTTAATTTTAATTTTAATTTTAATTTTAATTTTAATTTTAATTTTAATTTTAATTTTAATTTTAATTTTAATTTTAATTTTAATTTTAATTTTAATTTTAATTTTAATTTTAATTTTAATTTTAATTTTAATTTTAATTTTAATTTTAATTTTAATTTTAATTTTAATTTTAATTTTAATTTTAATTTTAATTTTAATTTTAATTTTAATTTTAATTTTAATTTTAATTTTAATTTTAATTTTAATTTTAATTTTAATTTTAATTTTAATTTTAATTTTAATTTTAATTTTAATTTTAATTTTAATTTTAATTTTAATTTTAATTTTAATTTTAATTTTAATTTTAATTTTAATTTTAATTTTAATTTTAATTTTAATTTTAATTTTAATTTTAATTTTAATTTTAATTTTAATTTTAATTTTAATTTTAATTTTAATTTTAATTTTAATTTTAATTTTAATTTTAATTTTAATTTTAATTTTAATTTTAATTTTAATTTTAATTTTAATTTTAATTTTAATTTTAATTTTAATTTTAATTTTAATTTTAATTTTAATTTTAATTTTAATTTTAATTTTAATTTTAATTTTAATTTTAATTTTAATTTTAATTTTAATTTTAATTTTAATTTTAATTTTAATTTTAATTTTAATTTTAATTTTAATTTTAATTTTAATTTTAATTTTAATTTTAATTTTAATTTTAATTTTAATTTTAATTTTAATTTTAATTTTAATTTTAATTTTAATTTTAATTTTAATTTTAATTTTAATTTTAATTTTAATTTTAATTTTAATTTTAATTTTAATTTTAATTTTAATTTTAATTTTAATTTTAATTTTAATTTTAATTTTAATTTTAATTTTAATTTTAATTTTAATTTTAATTTTAATTTTAATTTTAATTTTAATTTTAATTTTAATTTTAATTTTAATTTTAATTTTAATTTTAATTTTAATTTTAATTTTAATTTTAATTTTAATTTTAATTTTAATTTTAATTTTAATTTTAATTTTAATTTTAATTTTAATTTTAATTTTGAATTTGTAATTTTTTTTTTGTAATTTTGTAATTTTGTAAAAAAAAATTATTAGGATGCATGAAATAACTGACTACTAATATGGCAACTCTTGCAGTAGTTAACATTGCCACATTATCAGAAAAGTATTGGCATTGCCAGTCAAGCATATTCGTTATCGTTTTTATTTTACACCCAACCACAACAGACATTCTATGCTTAAACAAAACGCAACATAAAATATACTAAAAACAAATAGCAATAATACAATTTCTGAAACCAACAGAAGCGGAATGGCAACACCATAACATCATCGCCATCCCCATGTCCCACAACACCAACAACACCACCAACATGCATCAACATCATCACTACACAGCCATAACAACAGTACTGACAAAAACACACACATATTCCACTTGGCCCAGATTATTTTTGAAGGTCGCATTTTATCTACGGCCATTCACCTACTTACTTTTTCTTATGAAGAACAGCAAACAAATACACACGCATACATTGAGGCAGTATTTGTGTAATATACTCTCATGCTCTCTCTACATTGCTTTCACTCTTCGTCTGTCGACAGCTATTTGCGTGTGTGTGTGAATGTTTTGATAGCAGCATATAATAACACGCGCCAGAATGTATGCCTCCTATTGTGAGAGAAGAGGCCCTTACGTACATACGTGGTTGGTGGTAAAGGAACGGCTGACAAGTTAAGCGATAAAACACAGGAATCTAAGACAAACAACAACAGTGAGAAACTGAGAAGATGCAATAAGGCATTTTACTGACAGTAGGTGGCGCTTGCTTGCCATACTACAGCGATGGAAATAAATGAACGCTAACAATGAATTGAAATTTCACAATAGGAAGGAAACCGCAGACTAGGTTTGATATGTTACCAAATCAGAACCGAAAGGTACTTTTGTTGAACATAAAAGTACTTTTATTACACCAACAAGTACTTTTATCAACAAGTAGATTAATTGCCTAAAAGTTATGTTGTTATGCTAGAATATATTTATTTACCAAGAAAAGATTGTTATTGTTTCAAAAACTACTTTAGTTGTACCAAAAAGAAGGTTCTTGTTAGAAACATGTACCTTTATTTGACCAAAGTATATAAGTTTTACTGCGATCCAGTAGCTTTATTGAGAATTACTTACTTTTGTTTAGCACCTAATTTCGCGATTCGAACACGACAACTGGTCGCATAGATTTTGTTATATTACTCCTCTGAATTTTTTCTCTATGAGGGTAATATGAAGTCAACAGATTTCGTCGATAAGTTTGCAACGATTTAAGACTGGAAAATCAATATTACTCACGAGATACCAGTGGCAGTGCTAGAAAGAGCGATCGAAATTTAAAACTTCCGAATAAACGACATACGGTGATGTCGAAGTCAACATATGAGAAAATTCAAAATTTTTTATGTGTTTTATTCAAAATTTAAACCTAAGTTCTAAATGAATGAATATTCCAAGCGCTTTGGTCTTTTGCGCTCCGTAGATAGTTCGTCAAACCAAACTTAGTCAACAGTTTTTCTCCTCGTCCTTCCATCGTTGTTTTGGTCGCCCACTTCTGCATCGAGTTTATTAGTGAAGACTTTTTGAGCCGGAGCGTTTTCGTCCTTTCGTGCAACGTGTCCAAGCCAGCGCATTCGGTCTATTTAAACGCGCTTGGTTACGGCGATGTCGTTGTACAGCTCATACAGCTTCTAATTCATTCTAATACTCGCCGTTAACGATGATTAGTCCAAATATTTTGCGTAGTATTTTTCTCTCGAAGACTCCTACAATAGATTGATCCGCTTGTGTCATTACCCAGGATTCTGCGTTGTAGTGCAAGACTGGAAGGATCAGATACTGGTTGAGCTGGATCTTTGTTATTCGAGAGAGCGCTTTGTCGTAAAATCGCTTGCTTAGCGAATAGTAGCAGCGGGTTGTGATCGATACTCGTTTTTTGATTTCCAGGTTGACATTATTAATTTTGTTTATGGCGGAGCCAAGGTAGACAAAATCATCTACCACTTCAAAGATACAGGTGTCAACGTTCACGGAGCGTCCCAGATGAGTAGACTCTTTGTTCGTTGAAACAAATAACTTGGTTATGTCCTCAATTATCACTAGACCCTCTTTAGCCGACTGCTTTTCAATGCTCGAAAAAGCCGCAGTAACATCTCACAATCCACGTCCAATGATATCTATATCATCAGCATACGCGAGCAACATATGACTTTTGTTAAAGATGGTACCATTTCTCTTTACTGCAGCCTTCCGCATGATCATCTCCATTACGATGTTAAAGAGATCGCAAGACAGACTTTCGCCTTGTCTAAAGCCTCGCTTGGTAGAACATGGCTATGCCAGATATTTTGCCAATTTTCACTGAAAACTTCGTGTCAGTCAGTGTCATAACGCAAAGTCGAATTAGCTTCGCGGGGATACTAAACTCAGCCATTGCATCCAACAATTTCTGTTGTATCGGACTGTCAAATGCAGCTTTGTAATCGATGAACAGATGGTAAGCGTCGATCTGCATTTCTTGGGTCTTCTCCAGGAATTGTAGCTGGTCGGTCGTGGATTTGCCAGGTCTTAAGCCACACTGATAAGTTCCAATCAAATTCGCCAGAATGGGCTTTAGTCTTTTCATAACACACTAGACAAGACCATGTATGCGATGGGTAAAAGGCTAATCCCGCGATAGTTGGTACACACACTTGGATCGACTTTTTTAAGCACGGGACATAGGACACTCAGATTCCAATCATCGGACTTGCACTCCCTGAGCCAAATCGTGTTTATGAGCTGGTGCTTGCATGATACTAGCCCTTGCATGATACTGGCTCGGCTTTAAAAAGCTCTGCCTGCAGTCCATCGACTCAGCTTTATTATTTTTAAGCCGTGCAATTGCCATGCTGATCTCGTTTTGCCTCGGTGGTGGACAGTCTACCCCATCGTCAATGATTGGTGTCATTTCGTGGCTTATGCTGTCTTCGGTAACGAGTAGAGATTGGAAGTGTTCCCTCAATATTTGCAGCACACTCTGAGTGTCCATTACCGTCTATGTCCTTACAGATGGGGATCGCTGTTCCAAAACCTTCACTTTTTACCTTTTGGTGGAACTTTCGGGCCTCACCTCTATCCCTGTAGTTTTCGATATCCTGGCTCTCTCTTTTCTTCCACAGACGCTTTTTCTGCCTGAACAGGCGTTTTATCCCTCTTTTTCTCATTATAACGCTCCGTCACCGCACGCGTCGCCATTGGCTGCAGTTTTGCCTTGTATGCGGCATCCATTTCCTCAGACATTTGGCGACATTCATCATCGTACCAGGGCTTGTCTGAGCGTGGTTTTTCATAACCCAGTACGGTCGTTGCGGCAGTGGTCATAGAATTCGCAATATGCTGCCACTGTAAGTCGGGAACATCAGAACTAGGGAGATTTGTTTGGAGTAATTGAGAAAGTTGGTTGGAGTAGGCATTGGCTATCTCAGTAATATGCAGCTTTGTGATGTCTAAATTCCTTTGCGTTTGATAACGAGTGTTTTTAGCTCTACTTAATCGTGTGCGTACCTTGGCTGTAACTAGGTGGGGATCCGAGTGAATATTTGCACCGCGCATCACACGCACGTCCATAATGCTTGAGACATGCCTTCCATCAATTACCGCGTGATCAATGTGATTTCTTGTATTTTGATCGGGAGATATCCAGGGTGCCATGTGGATATCCTTATGTGGATGTGAATATTGAATATTCCGACTGCTGAACCAATCGCATCTCCCAGAACATGACATTTTAATGTCATGTGCAGGGCAGCGGTCATATATCTCCTTCAGGCGCTCGTAGAATGCATCTTAAATGGTATCGTCTTTGTCTTCCGTCGGGGCATGTACACTTATCAGCGTAATGTAAAAATATTTCGCCCGGATGCGTATAGTGGCTATTCGGTCACTTACAGGGTTAAACCGCGAGACCAGGTGTCGAAGTCTCTCGCCGACTATGAAACCACATCCAAATTCGTGTCTTTCTGCATGGCAGCTGTAAAAGATGTCACAGTTCTTTCGTCGTGTGCATCCCTGTCCCGTCCATCTCATTTCCTATATGGCGGTGATGTCAGCCTTGTATTTGTCGAGGACATCCGCCAGTTGAATAGAGGCATCATCTCTGTATTGAGTTCGGACATTCCAGGTGCATATCCTTAAATCATGGTCCTTATATCGTTTGCGGGGGTCGTCACCATATAGGCGGTTCTTGTTTTTTTTTTCTTTTCTTCGAGTTTTCAAGGGACCGGCCGTGGCATAGTGGATAGAACACGAGACTTCCATGCGGGAGATCACAGGTTCAACTCCTGGCTCCAGTTATCTTAAAAAAAGAGAAAAATTTTCTTTCATTGTCGGCTCCCCTCTAATGTTGTTGACAGCAACTTCGCAGTATAAGTGTCGAGTCAATCGGCATGTCTAGTAGGAGCTTCTCAAACAGTTACGTTCGCATTCGTCGATCAACAAGTAAGTGCCGTTAGTTGTGAATCTAAACATAGAAAGCGTGTTAATTCATAACAACGCGAGAAGATATCCCATACCTCATTCATGGGGTGACTTATTAGGCCACCGCGCCCGATCCTAGTTTCTTAGGGCTACCAAAGCCACTAAGAGAGCCTGTATTAAGCTTCAGAAACTTCTGTTACCTACTTCCTAAGACGCATCGGTGGTAGCATGCCGATTAGCTTACTCAAAATTTCGCCTTCTAACATTTGCTATCACCGAACTGATATTCAGTGGCATTGCCCGGAGAATCCGTGCCTTGTAGATACTGTTAGTGCCTTGTAGTTACTGTTGATCCCATATTTTTGCCATAACGGTACAGATATGATTTCCAATATTTCTTAATTTAAGACAAAGAATTCTTTGGAAACCAAAATTAAATTTCGAAATTGTGCCTAGTTTTTACATTCACTTTAACGATATGTGTTTTAACCTCGCTTTCCTTTCCTGCCTAACAGCAGATAACACAGTATTGTGTTGAAATCAACCTCCCTCCCACCGCAAAATCGACGACATAGTATCATAATTTTTTTTTTTGTGCCAGCATCACTTTTGGCACGTGTTGGCCTATCTCCTGCCACTCTACTAAGCCCGCATAAATCGTTAGTATACTGTAATTACCAACGACAAGATGTAGACCACCACCACCTATGACGTTGACTCTTTTAAGAGCACGCAAAATTCATGGCCAACTCCCGCATTATAGCCAAAAATAAATACCCATACTCCGGGGTGGAGGTCTTAACGACTTTTGCCAACCCCTCAGATGGTAAAACTCATGATGTCTGAGTGCTAAAAACTATGTACGACATAAGGTCTATTACATTTAGGGGTTGATTTTTATGCCTAAATTCCACCACCACCTTCAGGAACTCCTGACCCAAACTCTCTCGCCCACTCTCTCACTGTCTCCATCACTTTCAGTCTGTCTGTTTGTACTTCCTAGCCCAGTGAATACTGAATACAGAACTTATTGTGTATGGTTAGGACGTCAAGTCGTAGCTCCATTAATTTATTTGTATGCCAGAAAAACAATAAAATTCTTGGTGGTTGCTTTAGCACCTTGTCTGTGCGCTGAGTGAGTGTCCCCCTGGGGTGTATTCCAGAGAGTGGTAAGAGAATGATGAGTTGGTTAGTATGTGTGTGTGTGTGTGAAGAAAGCTTTATGTAATCATGTTTTTTCCCGGTTACGGTAGGAAGGAGTTGTTATTTGATTTACAGCCTTTGATTTATACCATTTTGATATTTCAATTTAAAACCGGATTTATACATGACAGAATTTCTTATTGTCAATGCGGAAGCTTAAATCAAGGGCAAGGTATTGGGTAAGGGGCAACATTTTTTAACGTAACTTTAGAGGCTACACAATGAAGTGGTTGGTTGGTACCACCATAGGCAAACATTTGTGCTGAAAAAGTAACTTGCAAAAGGGATAAAAATGCAGTGCTTAGAGTATGGCAAGGGGGAAGTTAACAAAATTGATTTGTGCGCAAAAGGAAATGAAAGTTTTGGTATGAGTCACCTTTCCTAAAATATAGTTGGATTTCTGACTATATTTGGGAAATTTTGAGAGTACAACGCATATTTTTGCAGGTTTTCTACGCATTTAATATTAACATACTATTTCGGTAGAATGGACAGTCAATGTGATTATGTGATAAAAACTATCAAAGGGACTTAGTTTTCATGAATGTTAAATGTCGGTATTGAATATTGTACCGCCAAACAGATTGATTCATTTAGAGGTTTGATTTGTCACCTATATTTTTTATTGCAGATCACGCGTGATTGGTGTCAAAGTTATTTTAGTTTTATTTAGTATTCTTTGACAAATCGTCATGCAAACTTCCACCACCATAACGTCGTTAAATAATTCTGTGTTATGTTACAAAAATTAGGGTTCTGCAAACACGTTTTTCGCACCTCTCTTTAGAGAGTTTTAAGTATTCGTGTCTATTAACACCCTTCTATTTTCAGACTCACACAATAGCACCTACAGGTTAACGACGAATCCGAAAGTCATCTGTTTGGTAAGCTTTTAATACACTTAACTACTGCGAAGTTAAGGCGCTGGACCCATTTCCCATAGAGAATTTAGGTTGTTCACCAAAAGACGTTATATACCCTCGTCGTTTTCTGGATCCCTTGAAGTTCTATATCGGTCGGAACGTTGTTGATTTATATTTGATCCTGTTTCCTCGAACTTCGCAGTCATTTTCTAATCAATTGTTGTAGTTAGTGCAGCATTTTCGTTGCGCTAAAACCAGAAAATCATTGTTTCGATAGTGCTCGTTCCACTCACTGACGCAATGTCACTGAATTCCCATAGGCTCTTGCATTTCGAAACATTTGAATTTCGAACTTTCGGCATATAGGTGAAAAAGGGTGTGGCAACATTTTTTGGCTCTTGACGAATAAAATTGATACATGGATATTATAAGGCCATGCAGATATGAATATGCACAAGAAATTTTTATTTTCCATTAGTAGAAAGTCGTGGTAACGCGAAAAGTTGCAGTCGACAAGACAGATATATACATGCAGTCGACAAAGGATTTTGGGACTCAATTCTGGGAACTGCACGTGAAATTAGCTTAAAATAGAAGAATTTCTGCATCATTCGTTTTGTCAGGTTACATGCCATAATAAATTAATATCGATTTGAAGTTAGGAAGTATCGTATATGGGAAATTGTCACGTTTTATGCTCTTTTGTTTGACATATGGTGGCGTATGATTATCATAAGTTTTCTGAACCACGTAAATCATACGCCACGGAGTACAACAGTTTTATTCTAACTGCTACAAAATAAACCCAGTTCAAAATCATTTGATAAATGGAAAAGTGGAACTGTTGCTTATGTAGGGAAACGTTATATGAACAGATTAAAGGAATCGTAATTCTTAGTTTTTTTTTTAAATTGTTTCGGCTAAATCGGACTAGTGGTTCTCGAGTTATGTCAAACAAAAGTGCCTAAAACGTGACAAATTCCCCTATACGATACTTTCTAACTACAAATCGATATTAAATTATTATCGCATGTAACTTGACAAAACGAATGATGAAGAACTTCTTCTTTTTGGGGCTACTTTCACGTGCAGTTCTCAGAATTGAGTCCCACAGCACTGAGCTGAAAAATGTTGTACTGTGTTATTGTAGCGGAAAGGCTACAGACTTGCAACAGTCGATACGGTGCCGTGCGCAGCATTTGGGAAAATATCATACGCAAATTTAAGTCTTAGTGAACGTTATTAAATAATACGCGACCGAAAAAACCACATTCAGAGTTATATTGCGGCTCTGGCGGCGATAGTGGCTAATGACCGTGATCAATTGCTTAGAGGCAAATTTTAGCGTTAGTACATATTAGTAAATGACAGGTCACTGAAAATGTACCTCCCAAAATTAGGGGGATGTTGCGGCTATAGCGGAGAGTTTGACTGAAACCTGTTTGCAATCGACTTCGACGACATATTGGCCCCTCATATGCCAATACTTGGCGAATTCCAATTTCAAATATCTGGTTGAGAAGCCTTACAAGATTCAACGCTAACTAGAAATTATGCCACTAGACTAAAATTTACGGTGTGAGTTGTGGCCGTGACATGGTGGTTAGAACACGCGACTACCATGCGGACGAGACCGGGTTCGATTCCCGCCTCCAGTCATCTACATTTTTCTTACGTTGCCGGCTCCCTCGATGTTGTCGACTGCAACTTCGCAGTATCAAGTGTCGAGATTATCGGCATGTCTAGTAAAAAGCTTCTCAAACAGTGACGTTCGCATTCATCGATAAACAAGTAGGTGCCGTTAGTTGTGAATCTAAAAATAGAATCCGTGTTAATTCACAACAACGCGAGAAGCTATCCCATACCTAATTCATGGGGTGTAAAGGGAAATTAAGTAAGTAAGGTAAATATGTTCTGGTCATGGGCTCAACTAAAACTCAATAAAGATATGCTGGGCACATTTTCGCCTCAATGGATACGTCACTACAAGATATTCCCTTACTAATGTTACAGCCACAAAAATTCACTGCTTTGCGAGGTTTACAGGCCGACGAAATAATCGGTTGGTATAGCTTTACACAAATGTGGCTGGACAATGTCCAGTGGACATAATATAACCATTCATGGCGAGCATCGAATCATTGTAATGATTCTGACATCCAGTTCTAGGTTAATTTTTTTTTTAGAATTTAGAATTTTAATGTCTTCCATGGAGTCTTCTAGACAACATTAACATTTTCATATTTTTTAAAATTAATTTTCAGGTGTTATATATATTACATAGTATGTACAACATTTTTCAGCTCATTGATTTGGGACTCAATTCCGAGAACTGCACGTGAAAGAAGCCCCAAAAAGAAGAAGTTGTGCATCATTCGTTTTGTCAAGTTACATGACATAATAATTTAATATCGATTTGAAGTTAGTATGATTCGTGTATAGAAATTTGTCACGTTTTACGCTCTTCTGTTTGACATAACTTGAGAACCACTAGTACGATTTAGCTGAAACAAATTTATAATTACAATTCCTTTAATCTGCTCATACCACGTTTCTCTACATAAACAAAAGTTTCACTTTTCTATTCACTAAATGATGGTTTATTCTGTAGCAGTTACAATAAAGCTGTTGTACTCCGAGGCGTATGATTTACGTGGAATATTACTTATGATAATCATACGCCACCATATAACAATATAACAAAAGAGCCTAAAACGTCAGAAATTTCCTTATACGATACTTACTAACTTCAAATCGATATTAAATTATTATGTCATGTAACTTGACAAAACGAATGCTGCAGAACTTCTTATATTTAGGGCTACTTTAACGGGCAGTTCTCAGAATTGAGTCCCAAAATCATGTGTTGTACTCTGTTATTGAATATTAAATGAAATTTTCTTTATAAAGTAAATGTGTTGTAACGGAATCCTTAACATTGCCATCAGACTCTTATATACATCAACTGAAAGCAATTATATTTTGTCATGCTATTGTTAATAAATTTAAGATAATTTATAAGTATAGTACATTTATTGTACGATAGGTGGCGCATGGCATGTTAGTAGATAACTTCATATAACTGCTTATTTTAAGCCTTACAAATTGAGTTAAAAATTCGACTATTGTTGTTTACTAGTCAAGGGTCATATGGAGAACAAATATTTTCCTTAAAATAAAAATATATTTTAAACTTATAACAAAATGGACAATCGACGCGATAACCACAAGAGTCTCTTTAATAGAACAGTCATTAAGGGCTATAATAAGATAATAATAAAAAATCTAAGTTATCACAAATTGTATAGTTTTAACTGTTAGTTATCGCACGACCCTCGTAATTTGGAATTTTAACAGTTTTTTCCACATCAAATTTATAAATATTTTTATTACGCTTGTTAAACACCCTGTAGATTTCTTACGCAAAGCGACCTCTGTGGCGTCATAGCAGTATTGTTTAAATAATAACACTAAAGCAAATTGCAGTTTGCTCTTATGCACTTAAAATTGCATGAGTAAGCTTTTCGCTGTGCATTGCTACTGTAGTTGTGACATACGCACGTCTCTAATGCATATACCAATCACACAAGAAAGTTGCATTAGACAAAAGCTTTTTGTTATAAAAGCTTCTGTTGCAAATGCACTGGTAATATGTATTGCATTATTTTGACAACAGTTGGCGCTAACTGCAAGCGATGCAAGTTGTTAGTAGATGCTATAGGGTAGACTACAAAATTCTTATACATATAAGAGATAAAGTTTACAGTGGATATGGAGTTACAAGATGATGATAGTTTGGGAATAACCTCTAAATTACTACAAACAAACGCTCTTAGTTTTGATGTTTCCGACACACACAGTAGCAGCATATTGCGCATTCTATGACTACTGCTGTAACGACCATACGGGCATATCACAAACCACACTCATGCAAGTTCTGATATAAAAAAAAGGTTGCATACTGTCTGCTGAAAATAATGCGGCATACAAGTCGTCATATCTCCCAATACTATAACGTGGTGTAAGGAAAAAACATAAGGTAAGGAGTAGAGAAACGAAGCGTATATGGAGGAAGAGAAGAGAGAGGGAGAGTACAGGGTTAAAGTTGAAGCTCGAAAATTCTTCCAAAAGGTAACAAGTAAAGGTTAGAGATCAAGGAAACCCACATGTTAAGACGGAGATTGAAATCTGGTCACGGACATGCAGAGTGTGGTAGAACACTGGCCTCGTTTTGGCAGTTAAACGGCTTATTAAGAATAAAGACGCCGGTGTCGATAGACCGCCAACAGAACTTCTCAAGGCCGGTGACGATGAGCTGTTAACATGTATGCACCAGCTCATAAACACAACTTGGGCCAAGGGATGCATGTACGACTATTGGCATTAAGTGTTTTTGTTTAAGAACAGCGATCCAAGAGTGTGTACCCCACGATCAGGCTTTTTCCCCCTTGTACACAAGGATTTGTCGTGTGCGTTAAGTATTAGTCTTAGTCATGTAACACACTCGAAGTTATAACCAAGCTGATTGAACCTGGCATAGTGGTTAGAACACGCGACTACCACGCTTGAGATCCCGGGTTCGTTTCCCGCCTTTAGCCATCGACATTTTTCTTTCATTGCCGGCCCCCTCGATGTGGTCGACAACAACTTCACAGTATCAAGTGTCGAGTCAATCGGCATGTCTAGCGTAGAAGCTTCTCAAACAGTGACGCTCGCATTCGTCGATAAACAAGTAGGTGCCGTTTGTTGTGAAGCCACAATAGAAAGTGTGCTAAGTGGCAACAACGCGAGAAGCTATCCCATACCTCATTCATAGGGTAAAGGTAAAGGGAAATTAAGTTTTTTTTTTAAGTTTGAACCTTATCAGTGTGACTTAAGACCACTATCGACTAAATATTTACACTATGACTAAGCCTAGAGAAGACCCAAGAATGTAGATCGACACTTGCCATTTATTTTGTCTACCACAGTTCAACACATGATTTTGGGATTCAGTTCTGAGAACTGCACGCGAAAGTAGCCCCAAAAACAAGAAGTTCTGCATCATTCGTTTTGTCAAATTACATGCCATAATAATTTAATATCGATTTAAGGTTAGTAAGTATCGTATAAGGAAATTTGTCACGTTTTAGACAATATAACATTATTGTTATATAATAGCGTATGATTATCATAAGTAATATTCCACTTAAATCATACGCCACGGAGTACAACAGTTTTATTCTAACTGATACAAAATAAACCCTGTACAAAATCATTTGATGAATAGAAAAGTAAAACTGTTATGTAGGGAAACGTTATATGCACAGAATAAAAGAATTGTAATTCTTAATTTTTTTTAAATTTGTTGCAGCTGAATCTGACTAGTGGTCCTCGAGTTATGTCAAACAAAAGTGCCTAAAACGTGACAAATTCCTCTATACGGTACTTACTAACTTCAAATCGATATTAAGTTAGTATGGCATGTAACTTGACAAAAAGAATGATGCAGAACTTCTTCTTTTTAGGGCTACTTTCACGTGCAGTTCTCAGAATTGAATCCCAAATCAATGAGCTGAAAAAAATGTTGTACTGTGTACTATAAAATATAATTCAAGTCCTATGTGAAAAGGCTATTAGATACCATGGCTGAGTTTGGTATCACTGCGAAACTGATACGGCTTTGCGGTAGCGCTATGAATTCGTCAGTGGAAAAATATATAGATTAAATCCATTCTCTATCAAGCGCTACTATAAACAGATCAAAAAATTGTCATGCAATCTCTTTAACGTCTTAATGGAGATGATCATGCGGAAAGTTGCAGTAAATACGACGGATACAATCTTAATAAAGAATGAAGTGCAGCTGGCGAAAGACAATGAAGTCGATATCATTCGCCAAGGACGACGAAATGTTACTGCCGCCTTTTGAAGCATTGAGAAGCAGTTGGCAAAAGTGGGCCTGGAGACACAGTAGAATGCAACTAAGCTGTTTGTTCCGGTCTAGTCTTTTGGAAGGCTGTCTGAACGTTGTCAACTATAACTTGGATGTGTTGGATTATTTTTTCTACCATATTAATAATGTCTGCCTGAAATTCTATGCGGTATGTAAGCATTTAAAGAAATAAGCTCCAAAAATCGAACTGCACTAGATGCTGTTCCCAATTTTCTTGCTCCACTGAGAAGAATTATGGTTAATGACACATTAGGATGAATACGTTCTGGACCCATCGTAGTTAACGAATAGTGACGTCCTCGTATGAGTCATGAGCAGTAAAAGTTGTATAACAATATCGATATAGTCAATCGTTACCGAAGAGAGTGAATTAGTTGACTGGGACATGTTGTGCGAATTGATGAAAATGCTCCAGCTCGATAAATCATCGGCAGTTGATAGGTGAATATCTGTTTGTTCCGTTCAAATATGAAGTGTGAAAAACTTCCGCCCTCTGAACCAAAATCAAAATTGCACTGCATAATTGCTCATATCTATAGCTTTAAGTCTTGTTTGTATACTAAATGGGTTAAAAATAAACTTTTGTCACGCCTACCTCCGCCGACCGATCACAAATAAAATTTTTCTCTTCGAATTTGTAATAGTAGTAATTTTACCATTTTAGAACTTAAAAGTTTTGTCACGCCATCTCCGCCCACTGATTGAAAATAACAAAATTGTCTGCATATTCATATCTGCAGTATCGAGTCCTATCTGTGTATCGAATTCTACCTCTATATCTCTAATATAAACTTTTGCCGGGCCTAACACCGGTCGGGTGAGACCCCAGTTGAAATTTTCGTCGCATATTCATATCACTAGTGTCGTGTGCTATCTCGTGTCACGGTGTTTGTCGCAGCAATCCTCCGAAACGATATGACCAATCTTTATGAAATTTCGTTGGTAATGTTGGTAGGTTTGAGAATAGGCACCATTGTATTTTCATACCACTAGGTGGCGCTGGGGTGAATTTATATCATAAATTTAATTGAATGGACGAATTTAACTGAAATTCAAGTTTATATACAAATGGACCCGGTAGGTGGCGCTGGGGTGGACTTATATCGAAAATTTGAATGAATGGACGAATTTACTGAAATTTAAAATATTTATATGTTTGATCGTGATAGAGAATTTTATGTACAAGAGCACCCGGTAGGTGGCGCTTAGGTGGATTCATACAAAAAGTTTGAACGTATGAACCAATTTGACTGATATTCAAAATGTATGTTTGTTTGATCATAAGAACATAGTTTTTGTAAATAAAGACCCACTAGGTGGCGCTAAAACGGGCTAATTTCCAAAATGTATATTGATGGTGCCATTTTACTCAAACCCAGTATGTAAAACATCTTTGGGTTGAACGTAAGTACCAATTTACCTGAAATTTGTAATGTATATTTCTTTGATCTTGAGAAAAAATTTGCTGTACAAATGGACCCTTTAGGTGGCACTGGACCAATTTAAGTGAAAGTTAGAATGTAGGTTTGTTTTTCATATGAAGAATTTATTATATTAATTATCCGGTAGGTGGCGCTAGAGTTGAATAAGTGGATGAGAATCACACAAAGAACTTCTCCTAAAGGGTGCAGGGCATGTTAAATGTAGCCCAGAACAAAAATTTTTTATATAAATTGATCCGAAAGGTGGCGCTAGAATGGACTAAGTGGATTAGAATCATACAAAGAACTCCTCCAAAAGAGTGCAGGGCACTCTTGAGTTCTTCTGATGAAACCAGACCTATTTTCCTTATTACTTATATTTACTTGGCACAACATATATATATATATATACAGACAAAATTGTTATTAACGATCAGTAGGGGAGGTGGCGAGGGACCGACCGTGGCATAGTGGTTAGAACACGCGACTACCATGCGGAAGATCGCAGGTTCAAACCTAGCTCCAGTCATCTTAAAAAAGAAAAGAAAAAAAAGGAAATACAATTTTCTTTCATAGTCGGCTCCCCTCGAATGTTGTTGACAGCAACTTCGCAGTATTAAGCGTCGATTCAATCGTCGTGTCTAGTAAGAGCTTCTCAAACAGTGACGTTCGCATTCGTCGATAAACAAGTAGGTGCCGTTAGTTGTAAATATAAAAATAGAAAGCGTGTTAATTCACAATAACGCGGGAAGCTATCCCATACCTCATTCATGGGGTGCAAAGGGAAATTAATTTTTTTTTATGGGAGGTGGCGTGGCAAAAATGTTTTAAGTCATGATAGATATAAGTTAGTACTACACATATCGGTAAAATATTAATTCTCGTTCATGGGGCGAAGAACGCATAGCGTGGCCCGTAACCAGAAAATATATGTCCGTTACATTACACAGTATCAAATTTTTCAGCTCACTGATTTGGGACTCAATTCTGAGAACTGCACGAGAAAGCAGCCCCAAAAAGAAGAAGTTCTGCCTAATTCGTTTTGTCAAGTTACATGCCAAAATAATTTTATATCCAGTTGAAGTTAGTAATTATCGTATAGGGGAATTTGTCGCGATTTAGGCACTTTTGATAGACATCACACGAGAACCACTAGTACGATTTAGCTGAAACAAATTAAAAAAAAAAAATAAGAATTACAATTCCTTCAATCTGTTTATATAACAGTTTCACTTTTCCATTCATTACATGATTTTGAACTGGGTTTATTTTTTAGCAGTTACAATAAAACTGTTGTACTCCGTGTCGTATTATTTACGTAGAATATTACTTATGATAATCATACGCCACCATATAACATTATAACAAAAGAGCCTTGACGAAATCCCCTATACGATACTTGCTAACTTCAAATCGATATTAAATTACTACGGCATGTAACTTGACTAAACGAATGATGCAGAACTTCTTCTTTTTGGGGATACTTTCCGGTGCATTTCTCAGAATTAAGTCCCAAAATCATGTGTTGTACTGTGTTAACGAAATACATTGAATTGAAATGTTGTATGGCTGGTGTGTTTTGTTTTTATCGGCTGTTATCTTCTTCAACTATAAATTACAATTTCCAATCGGAAATTTCCATAGATCCAATCGGCACACACTTCTTGTTCCTGATGTTTTATGTGGCAACCAATATGTTTACTTGAAAAGAATTGTATGGCAGAATAACGTTTGCTGGGTCACCTAGTTACTTTATATATTTTTTTTAGAATTTTTAAATGGGGCTCAGGAAATTGCTCAGTTTTGGTGAGGATACCTTTAGTATGTTTTTCTACAGCTGCGTGCCATAATTGTGGCTAAAATCGTCCTCGTTTGTGTGCCCTTACGATCACTATTGGCTTTAGAGGAGAATTTTAAGTAGGTACACGAACAAAATTTCTTTGCAAAAATCCTTTTTATAGCCGTACTTCGGAAATATATAAATAACATTGTAAACAGTTTTAGTACTTCTCGACACTTTTACTTTGGCGAAATATCCCTAACATCATCCATTCCTATGTACATTAACATAATCCTATACAGAAAAGTTATTAACATACTACCTTAAGGTTAACCTAACCTTCAAAGGCCATTTAAACTGTTAAGGAAATGTTAAGCTCTTCGATGTTCTCTTCATAATTTTTGCACTCTACTTGGGGCCCGTTCTCTTTTGCCCTTGGAAGATAACACAGATAACCTCTGTTAACAGCAGCATTTGCTCTCTTTCTGTTATGAAATTTCCAAACTCTCCAAGAATATTATATATCTATACCAAAACCCCCTTTTTCCCCTCTAGGTGCCTTTAAAACGAAAACACAAATCAAAAATGTGAAAAACAGAGGAAAATGGAAAAACTGTAGGAGAATGTAAGAAAAATAACAACAAAATCCTACAAGTTGCTGATGTTCGGGAACAATGACAATATGCCGGTACAACAACTGTTGCAACCTCGAAAAAGGGTCACATACGACGAGGAAAACTAGAACACGGAACATGGAAATATACAAACGCACTTAAGCACAAACGAACACACACACACTCACCCTCACACCCTAGGGCCATAGAATGTAACTTAAAATTATACACATATATGTGTCTAAATGGAGGTTCGTAAGGAGCACCTATAGTGTAAGATATATTGATGAGCAGTAACAGAACAACAAGGAGGTCGCAACAAGGTTAGTAGCGTTAGAAGGTGACATCAAGTCAACCTCCTTTAAAATGTCAATAACGACATCAATTGATTCCAATGTTAAGGTTATGGTGCTTACAATGATGTCCCTGATGATTACAAATGAGGATGTTGGGGATTACATGAGTGGGTGTGGGGGTGTATATATTGGTATGTCAGAGGTTGTTTGATATTCATGGTGATGGCCATCAGTTTTGAGGTTATCAATGTTAATTGGTGTCAATCAGTGCATGAGCATGAGGGTCTTTCGAATACTATAGGGCGTTGCCATAATAGACAACATGAGACGTGTACAGAATAAATAGTACTTACAAATGGTTAACTTACTATTTAGTGGTGGCGTTAAGAAAGGGTTGAACTGAAATGTTTTTTTTGGTACATACCTAAAAAGAAAAGAAAAAAAATATGACATTAGTAAAGGAAATTGTTGAAGAGTAAAATATGACTGACAATAAATAGTTAAAAATTAAAAATTATAATAATTTTAAAACCAGTAAGAAAGTCTCAGTCAGGAAAGCCGACATACATATACCCTCACCGTCAGTAAAACAAAAAATGTTCTTAAGTGGGCGGAGTGGTACATTTGTATGGGAGGTACCATAAGAGGCGTGGCTAGACTCACAGCTTTTCCCCCAAAATTTTAATCTTGATTTAGCTTTACTAAATACAGAATTTGGGCACAATTACTTTGGGTGAATTTATATTACTAATCTATCTCAAAGTGGGTAGAATCGGACATTTGTTTGGGAGGTACCAAAAGGGGCGTGGCTAGACATCCAATTTGTTCTACAAAACTTAACCCTGTTATAGCTTTACTAAATACAGAATTTGGTCACGATCGCGTGGGGTCTATTATTAATATAAAAGTTTCTAAAGTGCGCGGTAGCTGATGGGTATGGGTGGTACCAGATGGGGCGTGGCTAGACTTCCAGTTTTTTCTCCAAAACTTTATCTTGCAATAGTTTTACTAAATATAGGATTTGGGCACGATCGCGATGGGTGTATTGATATTTTTACTCCATCTTTGAAGTGGGCGGAAAGGTACATTTATATGGGAGGTACCAGAAGGGGCGTAGCTAGACTTCCAATTTTTTTTTTCCAAAACTTTATCCTGGTATAGCTTTACTAAATACAGAATTTGGGTACGATCTGGTAAGGTGTATTGATAATACTACTCGATTTCTAAAGTGGGCGGAATGATGTATTTGTATGGAAGGTATCAGAAGGGGTGGGTCCATGTAGCCCATTTGCAATACCGTAAGTAGTTTTGGGGAAATATTAACTCGTGAAAAAATTTCACAAAACATTTTGTTGCGTCTTTCGCTGGACAGCTAGACAAACAGACAGACGGACAAGGCTCAAACAACATAAAAAGTCATGAACCGAATTTGGTTCAAAGAAACCTAGAGGCTTAACGGACTGTTTCTATGTGTTACACTTTTAGGTGGCATCAAACGATAAATACCCTCCTACTCGTAGGCTGAGCATTTAACATTGTGAGACAAATGTTAGGGGTCAGTGGTCGGGAAGCGTTCAAGCAACCGGGGAAAGTTATATTGGTAAAAAAGAAGTTATACGTGTCCCGGCGTTTCGGTGGGTCACGTCTAGGAATCGAGATATATCGATTTGAAGTAAGTAACTATCATATAGGGGAAATTGTCACCATTGGTGGTCTTTTTTTGTTGATATAACTCGAGAACCACTAGTCCGATTCCGACAAATTAAAAAAAAATTAAAAATTACAATTCCTTTAATCTGTTCATATAACGTTTCCCTACATAAGCAACAGTTTCACTTTTCCATTCTTCAAATGATTTTGAACTGGGTTTATTTTGTAGCAGTAACAATAACTCTGTTGTACTCCGTGGCGTATGATTTACGTGGAATATTACTTATGATAATCATACGCCACCATATAACAATATAACAAAAGAGCCTAAAACGTGATAAATTCCCCTATACGATACTTACTAACTTCAATGCGATATATCTCAATTCCTAGACGTGACCCAGCAAAACGCCGGGCCACGTATAACTTGTTTTTGACCGATATAACATTTTCCGTTGGTTTCATCCCATCCCGATTTTGACTGTCGCATAGCGAAATGAATATTCATGCCAATATTCGCTATTCTACCTTTAGTCGTTTGATCGGGGCGATACTACCAGTTATAACCCTTTTTTGGGGTCATTACTCCTTAAAGTAAAAATTTCATGTCACGGATGATTTAACTAGACATACTGATTGATCGACAGTTCAAAATATCGCTAAAATATACGCCAAGTATAAATGGTGGATATTTATATATGGTAATGAAAAGTACTATGCTTTGTTTCATTACAGTCGATGACGCGTTTTCTATGCCGCTTAACTAACAATGATACTGACAGTCCATCACATATTTCCAAAATTTAGCTGTAGTAATTCGTATGCAATACGTATGAGTTATATTAATTCAAGTCCATCGCGAACATTGATCATACGTTAATATAACTAAAGGAAATGGAAATAATATTACTAATACGTAAAGAAAATATAATACCAACGACCAAATACCGCAAGAAATACTCAATAGGTTGAGTAAAATGTATCTTTTTCTAGATTAAGTTGCCTAACGGTAAGAAAAATTTTATATTTTTCTCTAACAAGTTTTCAATTTAAAAATATTGTTAGCTAAATAATTTTAGTGGATATGTTTTCACGAACAATTGTTTCACCAACAATATTTGTAGACTTTTGCCCTTGTACCAGCTGAATGAAAAGTTCATCTCCAAGACTTTTTTAAGGAACATCATCAGCAACAATACTGCTCTAAATTTAGCTGTAGTAATTGAATACGAATGAGTTATATTAAATCAAGTCCATTACGAATATTAATCATACGTTACCATAACTAAAACTAATGAAATTAATAACACTAATACGTAAAGAAAATATAGTTCCCACGAGAAAATATTTACGTACAATGGCGAAAAATACCGCATAATCTGAGTGAAGTTTAAGTTCTTCTGAAAAAAGTTTCTTGATGGCAAGAAAAATTATTTTTTCTTTTTCATTAACAACTTTTCAATTAAAAAGCTGTTATGTTATGCCAAAAAAAACTGTTATGTGCTATAGAAAAAATAATTTTCGAAATATTTTTAGTGGATATGTTTTCACGAAGAATTTTTTCACCAACAGTATTTGTAGATTTTTGCCCTTGTACCAGCTGAATGAATCGTTCTAACACTTTTTGTAGAAAAATCATCAGTAACAATACTGCTCTAAATTTTGCTGTAGTAATTGCATACGAATGAGCTATATTAAATCAAGTCCATTACGAATATTAATCATACGTTACCGTAACTAAAACTAATGAAATTAATAACACTAATACGTATAGAAAATATAGTACACATGTTCTTCTGAAAAAAGTTTCTTGATGGTAAAAAAAATTTTTTTTTCACTAACAACTTTTCAATTAAAAAGCTTTTATGTGCCAAAAAAAACTGCTATATCATTAATCAAATATTTGTGGTGGCTATGTTTTCACATAGAATTTTTTCAACAACAATTTTTGTATTTTTTCCCTTACAGAAGTAGAAAAATCATCAGCAACTACACTGCTCTAGAGTCCATTCTTTAGCATTCACTCTTCTGATATTGTCATAATTCGGTTTAAGAACATTTAATTAGGCAATATAAATATATTATGTGGCAGCAGGTTAGGCGTTTGACATCATTTCGGGCCAGTGTTAAGATTCCTATATGCCCTTCTATTTTATTTAAAATTCAAAAAAATCAGTTCTAAATCAATCACACTGAATTACGAAACCTTCCAAAACGAAGATCATAACGACGAAGATCCTTGAAGAAAGGAAAACTCTGAGTGTTTAAAATTTTGGCTGTCTTAATTATATACGTATGAGTAACACCAATGTAGATCAATCCAAAAAATTAATCTTACATTATTGTGATAAAAGTTATATACTTAACTCGTGACTATAGATCACCAACGGCATACTCGCAGCCAACATTTGAATAGGATTAGCTTTAGAAATTAAAGAATTTGTTCTTTCCGATCCTTGTAAAGATACCGACATTCATTTATATTTAAAGAATTTTATCAAAACTTTAAAAAGTAGCTTCTACATGAATCACTATCTGTAAAGCTTTCTATGAACATGTCAATGGAAATTAAAAAAGTTCCAAAGAAAATGTCATGTATTTACAAATTGTGGATGTAATTACTGCAGTCGTATGATTATTATTTATTCAGATTTATGACGAAAATTAATCATACGTTACTGAACCTACAAATGATATGTATATGAACGGCGGAGGCAAATAAAAAATCTTAACACATTTAGCTGCAGCTATTTCATACGTATGATACCGTATGAACTAGCAAACATATACGTCCTGCATCAAGAATAACTGAATAGTGTAGGTAAGGTTTTTTCTCGACAAAGATTCTTGAAGCTGGTAAAACTATAGGTACAGTCGAAACTCTCTATAACGAAGTCCTTTATAACGAAGTTTTCTCTTTTGCGAAGCAATTATAAGAACACTGCGTTTTGGGTCTACTTTGAGTGTATTATAATCTCCATATAACGAATTTCTCTATAGCGAATATTTCCTTATAACGAAGCATTTTTGCGACCGTAATTTCAAAACTGATGCGTTTTCAATCTCCATATAACGAATTTAGGCAAAACCGAACGCACGCACACAAAAAAGAAATCGATGTCGCTTTGTTCTGGGTTATTGGTGTTGTTATTGTTGCTCTGTGTGTACTTTGTTGCTTTTACAAATCACAAGCAGAGACTGATGCTTTGAATCGTTTATTTACCAAAAAAATTAAAAGTGTATTTTAGGGAACCACCGAACTATGCAAGTGACAACTGGAATCATTACCATCTCTCACATTTCTTGCAGTCGCTATCAGTTTGCGTTTGGATATCGCGATATTTACTGTGTTTACTTCTCAAAATGTATTAGAAAATTATATTGAAGAATAAAAGTGAATAAATTTACTTCAAACCAAAATAACTGACTACTACAAATAAAAAAATTTAAAAGGAACAAAATTATTGTTCTTTTCTTTATAGCGAATTTTCTTTATAGCGAAGTAAATATCCAGTCCCTTGGAATGCGTTATAGAGAGTTTCCACTTTACTTTACTTACAAATTTAATTGTAGTTATTTCATACGTATGAGTAACATCGATTGAGATCCATTTCATTTCAACAATGCATTCTAAGTTATTGATAGCAATATCACTCATACGTATAAACTAATCCATTAAAACTGCACTGTTTTCAAAAATATTAATAAATTTAATTGCATTTACTGCTTACGAATGAGCAATATTAATTTAACAACGTAACGTAAATACGTGCAGCCGCAAGAAAACTGAAAAGTCTGAGTGATGTTAATTAACAAATTGTAGCGGTAGCTACCGCACGCGAATTAGTAATATTAATTTATAATATTAATTTATTATAAATCTAAAAATAACACATACTATTTTTAGTTTTAGCAATGCGGCTAGAAAAGCTATAGTCTAGGCGAAGGTTTTTCTCGTTCACGACGAAAAGTCAAGTATTTACTACTTGTGCGTGTAGTTATTGCATACGTATGAGTAACATTAATTTATGACAGCCCGAAAATTAATCATACGTTACATAACCAACAATAATATCACTCATACGGATGAATTAATAACTTAAAAGTTATTGCTAGCGTATAAGTAAAATTAATTAAATGCCGTATGAACTATCAACAATTTACGAGCTGCCGCAAGAAAACGTAAGAGTCTAAGTTATTTATATCCTCTTCTCAATAAAGTCAAGTATTTACAAATTGTAAATTTAGTTACTGTACGCGTATTAGTAATATTAATTTAGGGCTACACCAAAGGTAAATTATACATTGCTAAATTTGAAACTATCACATACAGTTTTTAGATTTAGCAATGTGGCAAGAAAGACTATAGTCTATGTGAACCTTTTTTTTTTGTTCGCAACGAATTTCCTTAATGCTGCTGAAAATTCAAGTGCTTACTACGTTAATACATGCTGCTGCAAGAAAACTGAAAAGTCTGTACGCGTATTAGTAATATTACTTTATAAATATACCGAAAGTTAATTATTCTCTGCTAAATCTAAAAATAACACATACTTTTTTTAGTTTTAGCAATGCGGCAAGAAAAACTATAGTCTAGGTGAAGGTTTTTCTCGTTCACGACGAAAAGTCAAGTATTTACTACTTGTGCGTGTAGTTGTTGCATACGTATGAGTAACATTAATTTATGACAGCCCCGAAAATTAATCATACGTTATATAACCAACAATAATATCACGCATACGCATGAATTAATAATTTTAAAGT
This sequence comes from Muscina levida, assembly GCA_964034835.1. NCBI lineage: Eukaryota > Metazoa > Arthropoda > Insecta > Diptera > Muscidae > Muscina > Muscina levida. The sequence goes on along the minus strand of OZ035883.1, from coordinate 124,007,991 downwards.
TATTGCTAGCGTATAGGTAAAATTAATTAAATGCCGTATGAACTATCAACAATTTACGAGCTGCCGCAAGAAAACGTAAGAGTCTAAGTAATTTTCATCCTCTTCTCAATAAAGTCAGGTATTTAAAAATTGTAAATTTAGTTACTGTACGCGTATAAGTAATATTAATTTAGGGCTACACCTAAGGTAAATTATACATTGCTAAATTTGAAACTATCACATACAGTTTTTAGATTTAGCAATGTGGCAAGAAACGCTTTAGTCTAGGTGAAGGTTTTTCCTGTTCTCGACGAAGTTCCTTATTGCTTTTGAAAAGTCAAGTATTAACTACATGAGCAGTAGTTATTGCATACGTATGAGTAATATTTATTTGGAAATATTTCAAAAATTAATCATACGTTATAAAACACAAAATAATATCACTCATACGCATGAATTAATAACTAACCTGCTATTGCTAGCGTATGAGTAAAATTAATTAAATGCCGTATGAACTATCAAAAATTTACGAGCTGCCGCAAGATAACTGAAAAGTCTCAGGTGATTTTTTCCTCCTCCCAGCAAAGTTCCTTGAATCGTATAAAAAGTCAAGTATTTACAAATTGTACAAACATTATAAACTATGTAAATTATACTTTGCAAAATCTAAAAATAGCACATTCTGCTTTCAGATTTAGCAACGTGGCAAGAAACACTATAGCCTATATGAAGGTTTTTCTTGTTCGCGACGAATTTCCTTAAAGTATTTACAACTTGTGCGTGTAGTTATTACAAACGTATGAGTAATATTAATTTGGAACTATATCAAATATTAATCTTACGTCATATAACCAAAAATAATATCACTCATACGCATGAATTAATAACTAAACAGTTTTGCTAGCGTATGAGTAAAATTAATTAAATGCCGAGTGAACTTAAGAAAACGTAAGAGTCTAAGTAATATTCATCCTCTTCTCAACAAAGTCAAGTACATATTTACATATGAGTAATTTTAATTCATAACTGTCCCGAAAATTAATCATATGTCATATAACCAAAAATAATATCACTCATACGGATGAATTAATAACTTAAAAATTATTGCTAAAAATAACACATACTATTTCTAGATTTAGCAATGCGGCAAGAAAAACTATAGCCTATGTGAAAATGTTTCTTCTTCTCGACCAAGTTCCTTAATGCTGCTAAAAAGTCAAGTATTTACTACTCTAGTGTTTACATACGTATGAGTAATTTTAATTCATGACTGTCCCGAAAATGAATCATACGTCATATAACCAAAAATAATATCACTCATACGCATGAATTAATAACTAAACAGTTTTGCTAGCGTATGACTAAAATTAATTAAATGCCGAGTGAACTTAAGAAAACGTAAGAGTCTAAGTAATCTTCATCCTCTTCTCAACAAAGTCAAGTATTTACAAATTGCAAATGTAGTTACTGTTCGTAATACGTTAAGAAAAATTTTGATAGAAAATTCCTTGTTATTCTTGGCATAATTTGTTTATTTTTTAGTTAAATAAAAGTAAAAAAATAAATTCAGACATAATTAAAATTGTAAAACATGTAATGTTTAATATTCGAATTGCTTTTTGCACATATATCAGTAATAACCAGTAAGAAAGTTTCAGTTGGGCAACCCAACTTACATACATATACCCTCATTCTTAGTAAAACATAAAATTTTCTATAATATTGACATTATTACTCGATTTCTAAAGTGAGCTCGACTAGACTTCCATTTTTTTTCTCTCTAAATATTTCTCCTATTATAGCTTAACAAGATACAGAATTTGGGCACGATCGTGTCAAGTGTATTGATATTATTACTCCATCTCTAAAGTGGACGGAGTGGTACATTTGTATGGGAGGTACCAGAAGGAGCGTATCTAGACTTCCAGATTTTTTTCTCCAAGACTTTGCCCTGTCATAGTTTAACAAAATGCAGAATTTAGACACAATCGTGTCGAGTGTATTGATATTTTTACTCCATCTCCAAAGTGGGCGGAGTGGTACATTTGGATGGGAGGTACCAGAAGGGAAGCGGCAAGACTTCCTTTTTTTCTCCAAATATTTGTCCTATCATAGCTTTACAAGATACAGAATTTGGACACGATCGTGACGAGTGTATTGTTATTTTTACGGAGTGGTACATTTGTATGGGAGGTACAAGAAGGGGCGTGGCCAGAATTCCAATTTTTTTTTCCAAAACTTTATCCTGGTATGGCTTTACTAAATACAGAATTTGGGTACGATCCAGTTGGGCGTATTGATATTATTACTGTATTTCTTAAGTGGGCGGAATGATGTATTTGTATGGAAGGTACCAGAAGAGGCGGGGCCACGTTTCCCATTTGCTATACCGTAAGTAGTTTTGGGAAAATATTAACTCGTGCAAAATTGCAAAACATTTTGTTACGTCTTTCAAAAATTATCGTGCGTACCAGCCGGACAGGCAGACAGACAGACAAACGGACGGACATGGTCCAAACGACTTAAAAGGTCATGAATCGAATTTGGTTAAAAGAAACCTAGGGTCTAAAGTGACTCCTTCTATGTTTTACACTTTTGGGTCGTATCAAATGATATATACCCTCCTACCCGTAGGGTGAGGGTATAAAAATAAAGGTAATACAAAACAATTTGTAAATTAATATTACTCATACGTACACAGTTGAGTACTATTAACACACCACCTGTAAATATTTTTCATAAGGTATGGACCTCTCAATAATAGTAACACTTAAAAGTGAGCAATGTTAAAACATTTAAAATGTAAAACTGAATATGTAGATATATCTATATCGATATATCTCGATTCCTAGACGTGACCCAGCGAAACGCCGGGCCACTTATAACTTGTTTTTGACCGATATAACATTTTCCGTTGGCTTCATCCCATCCCGTTTTTGACCGTCGCATAGTGTAATGAATATTCATGCCAATATTCGCTATTTTACCTTTAGTCGTTTGATCGGGGCGATACTACCAGTTATAACACTTTTATGGTCTCATTACCTCTTAAAGTAAAAATTTCATGTCACGGATGATTTTACTAGACATATTGATTGATCGACAGTTCAAAATATAGCCAAAATATACGCCAAGTATAAATGATGGATATTTATATATGGTAATTATAAGACCTATGCATCGTTTCTTAACAGTCGATGACGCGTTTTCTATGCCGCTTAACTAACAATGTTACTGACAGTCCATCACATATTTCCAAAATTTAGCTGTAGTAATTCGTATGCAATACGTATGAGTTATATTAACACAAGTTCATCACGAATATAGATCATACGTTAATATTACTAAAGGAAATTGAAATAATATTACTAATACGTAAAGAAAATATAATACCAACGAACAAATACTTATGCTGCCACAAGAAATACTCAATAGTTTGAGCAAAATAACGTAAAGAAAAATTCAATATTCTGTTACTAACAAGTTTTCAATTAGAAAGCAGTTATGTGGCATAGAAAAAAAATATTTTCTAAATATTTTTTGTGGTTATGTTTTCACGAAGAATTTTTTCACCAACAATATTTTTAGACTTTTGCCCTTGTACCAGCTGCATGAAAAGTTCATCTCTTAGACTTTTTGTAGGAAAATCATCAACAACAATACTGCTTTAAACTTAGCTGTAGTAATTGCATACGAATGAGCAATATTAAATCAAGTCCATTACGAATATTAATCATACGTTACCATAACTAAAACTAATAAAATTAATAACAATAATACGTATAGAAAATATAGTACCCAGGAGAAAATATTTACGTGCTGCGGCGAGAAATATTGCATACTCTGAGTGAAGTTTATGTTCTTCTGAAAAAAGTTTCTTGATGGCAAGAAAAATTATTTTTTTTTCATTAACAACTTTTTAATTAAAAAGCTGTTATGTTATGCCAACAAAAACTGTATGTGCTATAGAAAAAATAATTTTCGAAATATTTTTAGTGGATATGTTTTCACGAAGTATTTGTAAATTTTTGCCCTTGTAGCAGCTGAATGAACAGTTCATCTCTAAAACTTTTTGTAGGTAAATCATCACCAACAACACTGCTATAAATATAGCTGTAGTAATTGCATATAAATGAGCTATTTTAAATCAAGTCCATTACTAATATTAATCATACGTTACCGTAACTAAAACTAATGAAATTAATAGCACTAATACGTATAAAAAATATAGTACCCGCGAGAAAATATTTACGTACAATGGCGAAAAATACTGCATAATCTGAGTGAAGTTTTTTTTCTTCTGAAAAAAGTTCCTTGATGGTAAGAAAAATTAGTTTTTTTTACTAACAACTTTTCAATTAATAAGCTAAAAAGCCAAAAAAAACTGTTATGTACCATAGAATAAATTATTATCAAAATATTTCTTGTGGTTATGATTTCATGTGGAATTTTGTCGCCAACAATATTTGTAGACTTTTACCCTTGTACCAGATGAATCTAATGTTGATCTCTAAGACTTTTTGTAGGAAAATCATAAGCAAAAACACTGCTCTAAATTTAGCTGTAGTAATTGAATACGAATGAGCTATATTAAATCAAGTCCATTACGAATATTAATCATACGTTACCTTAACTAAAACTAATGATATTAATAACACTAATACGTATAGAAAATATAGTACACACGAGAAAATATTCTGATAATCTGAGTGAAGTTTATGTTCTTCTGAAAAAAGTTTCCCATCAAGTAAGAAAAATTATTTTTTTTTCTCTAACAACTTTTCAATTAAAAAGCTTTTATGTGCCAAAAAAAAACTATTATCTGTTATGTTTTCACATAGAATTTTTGTATTTTTTTTCATTCTTTAGCATTCACTGTTCTGATATTGTCATAATTCGGTTTAAGACAATTTCATTAGGCAATTTGTTATTATTACCAATAGGTTTTCTACAAGAGTTGTGAAATGTTTTATGTGGCAGCAGGTTAGGCATTTGACGTCATTTCGGGCCCTTGTTAAGATTCCGATACGCCCTTCTATTTTATTTAAAATTCAAAAAGTCAGTTCTAAATCAATTACACTGCATTACTAAACCTTCTAAAACGAATATCATTTCGTCAAAGATCCTTCAAGCTAGGAAAACTCTAAGTGTTTAAAATTTTGGCTGTCTTTATTGTATACGTATGAGTAGCACCAATGTAGATCAATCCAAAAAATTAATCGTACATTATTGTGATAAAAGTAATATACTTAACTCGTGACTATAGATCACCAACGGCATACTCGCAGCCAACATTTGAATAGGATTAGCTTTAGAAAGTAAATGTAAGAATTTGTTCTTTCCGATCCTTGTAAAGACATATATATATATTTAAAGAATTATATTTAATTATTATTTATATTATTTATTTATATTTAAAGAATTTTATCAAAACTTTAAAAAGTAGGTTCTACATGAATCACCTTTTTTAAAGCTCTCTATGAACATGCCAATGCGAAGTTGAAAAAGTTCCAAGGAAAATGTCATGTATTTACAAATTGTTGATGTAATTACTGCATATGTATGATTATTATGAATTCATATTTATGACGAAAATTCATCATACGTTACTGAACCTACAAATAATGTGTAATAAACGACGTAGGAAAATAAAATATCTTTACAAATTTTGCTACAGCTATTTCATACGTATGAGTAATATTTGATAGCGTACGAGCTAGCAAACATATGCATGCTGCATCAAGAATAACTGATTAATGTTGGTAAGGTTTTTTTCTCGACAAAGATCCTTGAAGCTGGCAAAACTATAGTTATTTACAGATTTAGTTGCAGTTATTTCATACGTATGAGTAACATCGATTGAGATCCATTCCAACAATGTGTTCTATGTTTTTAATAGCAATATCACTCATACGTATAAACTAATCCATAAAAACTGCACTATTTACACTGTTTAGAATTCATTCTTTAGCATTCTTTGTTCTGATATTCTCATAATTCATTAGGCAATTTTTGTTACCAATAGGTTTTCTACAAGAGTTGTGAAATGTTTTATGTGGCAGCAGGTTAGGCGTTTGACATCATTTCGGGCCCTTTTGAAGATTTCGAGACACACTTCTATTTTAGTTAAAATTCCAAAAATCAGTTCTAAATCAATGACAGTGAATTACGAAACCTTCCAAAATGAAGATTATAACGACGAAGATCCTTGAAGAAAGGAAAACTCTGAGTATTAAAAATTTTAGCTGTAATTATTGTATACTATGAGTAACACCAATGTAGATCAATCCAAAAAATGAATCTTAAAGTAATATACTTTCGTGACTATAGATCACCAACGGCATACTCGCAGCCAACATTTGAATAGTATTAGCTTTAAAAAGTAAATGTAAGAATTCGATCTTTCCTGTCCTTGTAAAGATACCGACATTCATTTATATTTAAAGAATTTCATTAAAACTTCAAAAAGTAGGTTATACATGAATCGCCTTCTATAAAGCGTTTGATGAACATGTTAATGGGAAATTGAAAAAGTTCCAAAGAATATGTCATGTAGTTACAAATTGTGGATGAAATTACTGCATACGTATGATTATTATGAATTCACATTTATGATGAAAATTAATCATACGTTACCGAACCTACAAATAATGTGTATACGAACGACGGAGGCAAATAAAAAATCTTAACAAATTTAGTTGCAACTATTTCATACGTATGAGTAATATTTAATACCGCATGAACCAGTCAACATTTACGTGCTGCATCAAGAATTACTGATTAGTGTAGGTAAGGTTTTTTTTCTCGACGAAAATCCTTGAAGCTGGCAAAACTATAGGTATTTACAAATTTAGTTGTAGTTATTTCATACGTATGAGTAACATCGATTGAGATCCATTTCGTTTCAACAATGTATTCTAAGTTATTAATATCTATAATACTCATACGTATAAACTTATCCATAAAAACTGCACGGCTTACAAAAATATTAAGAAATTTAGTCGGATTTAATGCTTACGAATGAGTAATATTAATTTAATAAAAAAACTTAATTTCCCTTTGCACCCCATGAATGTGGTATGGGACCGGCCGTGGCATAGTGGTTAGAACACGCGACTACCATGCGGGAGATCGCAGGTTCAAACCTGGCTCCAGTCATCTTAAAAAAGAAAAAAATAAAGAAAATTTTCTTTCATTGTCGGCTCCCCTCGAATGTTGTTGACAGCAACTTCGCAGTATTAATCGTCGTGTCTAGTAAGAGCTTCTCAAACAGTGACGTTCGCATTCGTCGATAAACAAGTAGGTGCCGTTAGTTGTGAATCTAAAAGTAGAAAGCGTGTTAATTCACAACAACGCGAGAAGCTATCCCATACCTCATTAATTTAATAACGTAACGTAAATACATGCTGCTGCAAGAAAACTGAAAAGTCTCAGTGATGTTAATTAACAAATTGTAGCGGTAGCTACTGTACGCGTATTAGTAATATTACTTTATAAATATACCGAAAGTTAATTATTCTCTGCTAAATCTAAAAATAACACATACTTTTTTTAGTTTTAGCAATGCGGCAAGAAAAACTATAGTCTAGGTGAAGGTTTTTCTCGTTCACGACGAAAAGTCAAGTATTTACTACTTGTGCGTGTAGTTGTTGCATACGTATGAGTAACATTCATTTATGACAGCCCCGAAAATTAATCATACATTACATAACCAACAATAATATCACTCATACGGATAAATTAATAATTTAAAAGTTATTGCTAGCGTATAAGTAAAATTAATTAAATGCCGTATGAACCAACTAAAATTTACGTGCTGCTGTAAGAATACAATAGAGTCTAAGTAATTGTCATCCTCTTCTCAATAAAGTCAAGTATTTACAAATTGTTAATTTAGTTACTGTACGAGTATTAGTAGTATTAATTTAGGGCTACACCAAAGGTAAATTATACATTGCTAAATTTGAAACTATCACATACAGTTTATAGATTTAGCAATGTGGCAAGAAACACTATAGTCTAGGTGAAGGTTTTCGCAACGAAATTCCTTAATGCTTTTGAAAAGTCAAGTATTTACTACATGAGCAGTAGTTATTGCATACGAATGAATAATATTAATTTGTAACTATATTAAAAATTAATCATACGTCATATAACCAACAATAATATCACTCATACGCATGAATTAATAACTAAACAGCTATTGCTAGCGTATGAGTAAACTTAATTAAATGCCGTATGAACTATCAACACTTTACGAGCTATCGCAAGAAAACGTAAGAGTCTAAGTAATTTTCATCCCCTTCTCAACAATGTCAAGTATTTACAAATTGTAGCTGTAGTTACTGCACACATATAAGTAATATTAATTTATAGCTGTACCGAGATTTAATTAGCTTAGTCTAAAAATAACACTATTTCTAGATTTAGCAATGCGGCAAGAAAAACTATAGCCTATGTGAAGATTTTTCTTCTTCTCGTCCAAGTTCCTTAATGCTGCTAAAAAGTCAAGTATTTACTACTTGTGCGTGTAGTTGTTGCATACGTATGAGTAACATTAATTTATGACAGCCCCGAAAATTAATCATACGTTATATAACCAACAATAATATCACGCATACGCATGAATTAATAATTTTAAAGTTATTGCTAGCGTATAGGTAAAATTAATTAAATGCCGTATGAACTATCAACAATTTACGAGCTGCCGCAAGAAAACGTAAGAGTCTAAGTAATTTTCATCCTCTTCTCAATAAAGTCAGGTATTTAAAAATTGTAAATTTAGTTACTGTACGCGTATAAGTAATATTAATTTAGGGCTACACCTAAGGTAAATTATACATTGCTAAATTTGAAACTATCACATACAGTTTTTAGATTTAGCAATGTGGCAAGAAACGCTTTAGTCTAGGTGAAGGTTTTTCTTGTTCTCGACGAAGTTCCTTATTGCTTTTGAAAAGTCAAGTATTTACTACTTGTGCGTATAGGTATAACATACGTATGAGTAATATTATTTTATTACTATTCTGAATCATACGTTATATAACCAACAATAATATCACTCATACGCATGAATTAATAATTTAAAAGTTATTGCTAGCGTATTGGTAAAATTCATTAAATGCCATATGAACCAACTAAAATTTACCTGCTGCTGCAAGAAAATTTAAGAGTCTAAGTTATTTATTCCTCTTCTCAATAAAGTCAAGTATTTACAAATTGTAAATTTAGTTACTGTACGCGTATTAGTAATATCAATTTAGGGTTACACCAAAGGTAAATTATACATTGCTAAATTTGAAACTATCACATACAGTTTTTAGATTTAGCAATGTGGCAAGAAACACTATAGTCTAGGTGAAGGTTTTCGCAACGAAATTCCTTAATGCTTTTGAAAAGTCAAGTATTTACTACATGAGAAGTAGTTATAGCATACGTATGAGTAATATTAATTTGGAACTATTTCAAAAATTAATCATACGTCATAAAACCAAAAATAATATCACTCATGCGCATTAATTAATAACAAATTTTGCTAAATCTAAAAATAGCACATTCTCCTTTTAGATTTAGCAACGTGGCAAGAACACTATAGTCTAGGTGAAGGGTTTTCTTGTTCGTGACAAAATTTCTTAATGCTTTTGAAAAGTCAAGTATTTACTACATGAGCAGTAGTTATTGCATACGTATGAGTAATATTAAATCATGACTGTCTCAAAAATGAATCATTCGTCATATAACCAAAAATAATATCACTCATACGCATGAATTTATAACTATACAGTTTTGCTAGCGTATGAGTAAAATTAATTAAATGCCAAATGAACTTAAGAAAACGTAAGAGTCTAAGTAATCTTCATCCTCTTCTCAACAAAGTCAAGTATTTACAAATGTTAAATGTAGTTACTGTACGTAATACGTAAAGAATAATGTTGATAGAAAATTCCTTGTTATTCTTGGCATAATTTGTTTATTTTTTATTAAATAAAAGTAAAAAAATAAATTCAGACATAATTAAAATTGTAAAACATGTAATGTTTAATATTCGAATTGCTTTTTGCATATATATCAGTAATAACCAGTAAGAAAGTTTCAGTCGGGCAAACCCAACTTACATATATCCTCATTCTTAGTAAAACATAAAATTTTCTATAATATTGACATTATTACTCGATTTCTAAAGTGGGCGGGGTGGTATATTTGAATGGGAGATACCAGAAGGGTCGCGGCTAGAATTCCATTTTTTTTCTCTGAATATTTGTCCTATTATATCTTAACAAGTTACAGAATTTGGGCACGATCGTGTCGAGTGTATTGATATTTCTACTCCATCTCCAAAGTGGGCGGAGTGGCACATTTGTATGAGAGGTACCAGAAGGGAAGCTGCTAGACTTCCAGTTTTTTTCCTCAAGACTTTGTCCTGTCATAGTTTAACAAAATGCAGAATTTGGGCACGATCGTGTCGAGTGTATTGATATTTCTACTCCATCTCCAAAGTGGGCGGAGTGGCACAGACTTCCAGGTTTTTTCTTCAAAACTTAATCCTGTTATAGCTTTACTAAATTCAGAAATTGGGTACGATCCGATTGGGGGTATTGATATTAGTCTCCAAAGTAGGCGGAATGATGTATTTGTATGGGAGATACCAGAAGGGTCGCGGCTAGAATTCCATTTTTTTTCTCCGAATATTTGTCCTGTCATAGTTTAACAAAATTCAGAATTTGGGCACGATCGTGTCGAGTGTATTGATATTTCTACTCCATCTCCAAAGTGGGCGGAGTGGTACATTTGTATGGGAGGTACCAGAAGGGGAGCGGCTAGACTTCCAGTTTTTTTCTCCAAGACTTTGTCCTGTCATAGTTCAACAAAATTCAGAATTTAGACACGATCGTGTCGAGTGTATTGATATTTTTACTTTATCTCAAAAGGGGGCGGAGTAGTACATTTGTATGGGAGGTACCAGAAGGGGAGCGGCTAGACTTCCAGGTTTTTTCGTCAAAACTTTGTCCTGTTACAGCTTTACTAAATTCAGAATTTGGGTACGATCCGATTGGGGGTATTGATATTATTACTCTATTTCTTAAGTGGGCGGAATGATGTATTTGTATGGAAGGTACCAGCAGAGGCGGGCCACGTAGCCCATTTGCTATACCGTAAGTAGTTTTGGGGAAATTTTAACTTGTGCAAAATTTCAAACATTTGGTTGCGTCTTTCGAAAGTCATGGTGAGCACCAGCCGGACAGCCAAACAGACAGACGGACATGGTCCAAACGACTTAAAAAGTCATGAATCGAATTTGCTTCAAAGAAACCTAGGGTCTAAAGTGACTCCTTCTATGTGTTACACTTTTGGGTCGTATCAAATGATATGTACCCTCCTACCCGTAGGGTGAGGGTATAAAAATAAATGTAATACAAAACAATTTGTAAATTAATATTACTCATACGTACACAGTTAAGTACTATTAACACACCACCTGTACACAATTTTCACATGATATGGACCTCCCAATAAAAGTAACACTTAAAAGTAAGCAATGTTAAACATTTAAAATTCAAAACTGAATATGTACATCAGATTTTCTGCTGTAAGACACGGTTTCCATTAACAATTTGTTGTGTTACAAATTTTTCATATTTCACGTTTTAACAGAAAATTTCACAACTGCTTCTCTTTTATAGGAAAACGTCTTTTAGTGTAAAGGAAAGCCTTTAACCGATTTTACTGTCTCAGCCATCCATTTTTGTTCTCAAGACGCCCACTGTTCAACATTTTGCATCCGTATTAGAACAAACGACAAAGTTGTGTGTCAGCCGCATGTTGTACAATGATTTGTACGTCAAAATTTGAATAGATACGCATCAGGAGCACAGACACAGCTGATGACATAAATGTGTGAATATTATTTGAATATATAGCTAAACAAAATTAACTAACTTATACATATGTATACATAAGTTTCACGAGAAATGAAAAACCTTAGCAACAATGTTTATACATTTCAACAACCATACAGTCTACTCTCTTTCTCTTGTATGTTATCTCGGTAGACACACCAACCAAAACCTGTACATACAAAATTAAGAGCAACTTTTCTGCTTATTCACTGCTAAAAATCATTGATGTTGCTGATGATGTTACTCTTCGTGGAATCGAAAGTCCACACACACATACTCATATAGTCTTGTAGTCATTTGTGAAATATTCAAAATAAAATTTCTCGGTTGGCTGATGTTGGTGTCTCGTGTTGTCGAAGCAGGGAGGGAGAGAGAGAGTGCTGCCAGAGGCTAACAGGCAGTCAGGCAGTCGTTGTCGTTGTTGCTGTTGCTATAGCTGTTGCTGGCATCCAAGCGCCTCAGTCGACCTTGACCATCACAATATTGTTTGTTGCTGCTGTGCTGACAGCGGCAGTTGCCGCAGCCGTTGCTGTTGTTGCTGTTATTATTATCTGTTTTTTTTTTTTGTGTTCACTTTACTTTTTGTGTATTAGGTTTGTGTGAATATTTGCTACGGCTTTCGTGTGTGCGCTATAATTTTATTTACTTTTTGCTGTTGTTGTTGTTGTTTTTGCAATTGAAAGCGAAATACAAAAAAATAACAATATAAAGATGATACAATTTTGCTGGTTTTGCAAATGAAATTTAAAATTTTAATTTAAGCTACACTGACAGAAATTTGTGGTAAAATTAACGATAAAAAGACAATTTAACAAAAGAATGTCAGAGATTGATATAGAAAAAACGATAGGACAGATTTGTTAAAGAAATTTTAAAATTTTATGGCATAAAACTATTTGTTTACAAATTACAAAAATGTGAAAAGATAACAATTTATAATTTCTGTAATATATGAAAAATACATCAAAAAATAACGGAATGTAAAAAAATTTAAATTTATATAATTTATTCATGTGATTCATTTAGAATTTATTTTGTGTTATGACTTTTTTTTACAGATCTCGTGAGATTTATATCAAGATGTCACCTTAGTTTTATTAAGTAGTGTTTGACAATTTGCCATAACAGGTCTAAGCACCGCAATTACGTCTCCAACACCTTAAGGTGATTATAAAAAGCAGCGTCCTGTAAATAATTCAAATCGATGCTATTATTGCCTTAGTGCTTGTTATTCAATGCCACATACTGCCCGTAGTAAGTAAAATGTTGCGGCTGTAGCGAAAAATGTGTAGCGAAAATTGTGGCTGCTGAACGTGACCAATCGATAATATGCCGTACGCTGCATCTTGGACTCTCACTCTACGGGTAGAAGGGCATATGTATATCATTTGATACGACCCAAAAGTGTAACACATAGAAGGAGGCACTTAAGACTCTAGGTATCTTTGAACCAAATTCGCTTCGTGACTTTTTAAGTCGTTTGAGCTATGTCCGTCTGTCTATCTGTCTGTTTTTCTGTCTGCATGACTGGTACGCACGACAACTTTCTAAAGACGAAACCAAATGTTTTGAAACCTAATAATTCCCCAAAGATACTTACGGTATTGCAAATGGGCTACATGGCCACGCCCCTTCTGGTATCTACCATACAAATGCACCATTCCGCCCACTGTAGAAATCGAGTAATTATATCAATACAACCAACGCGATCATTTCAAATTCTATAGTTAGTAAAATTATAATAGCATAAAGTTTTGGAAAAAAAAACTGCCACGCCCCTTTTGGTACCTCCCATACAAATCTACCTTTTCGCCCACTTTAGAGATGGAGTAATAATATCAATACACCCAAGGCGATCGTGCCCAAATTCTATATTTAGTTAGACCATAGCAGGATAGAGTTTGGAGAAAAAAACTATAAGACTAGCCACGCCCAATCTGGTGCCTCCCATACCCATCAGGTACCGCCCACTTTAGAAACCGATTAATATTTTTAATCGATCCAATTCTGTATTTAGTAAAACTACAGCAGGATAAAATTTTGGAGAACAAATTCGAAGCCCAGCCACGCCCCTCCCATACAAATGTGCCATTCCGCCCACTTTAGAGATGGAGTAGAATTATCAACACACCCAACGTGATCGTGTCCAAATTCTGTATTTATTAAAGTTTAATCAGGATAAAATTTTGGGGGAAAAACTGTACGTACAGCCACGCCCCTTCTGGTACCTCCCATACAAATGTGCCATTCCGCCCACTTTAGAGATGGAGTAGAATTATCAATACACCCAACGTGATCGTGTCCAATTTTTGTATTTATTAAAGTTTAATCCGGATAAATCCGGGAAAAAACTGTACGTATAGCCACGCCCCTTCTGTTACCTCCCATATAAATGTACCATTCCGCCCACTTCAGAGATGGAGTAGAATTAGCGATAAACCCAATGTGATCGTGTCCAAATTCTGTATTTAGTAAAGTAAAATCAGGATTAAATGTTAGAGAACAAATTGGAAGCCTAGCCACGCACCTTCCGGTACCTCGCATACAAATGTACCATTCCGCCCACTCTTGGGATGGAGTAGAAATATCCATACACTCAATGTGATCGTGTCCAAATTCTGTATTTAGTAAAGCTCAAGCAGGATAAAGTTTTGAAGAAAAAAAACCGTAAGACTTGCCACGCCCCATCTGGTACCACCCATATCCATCTAGTACCGCCCACTTTGGAAATCGATGAATATTATCAATAGACCTAACGCGATCGTGCCCAAATTCCGTATTTAGTAAAGCTCAATCAGGATAAAGTTTTGGAGAACAAATTGGAAGCCCAGCCACGCCCCTTCTGGTGCCTCCCATACAAATGAACCATTCCGCCCACTTTACAGATGGAGTAATAACATAAATAACATAAATTCTGTATTAAGTAAAGTTAAATCAGGATAACATTTTGAGGAAAAAAACTGTAAGTACAGACGCGCCCCTTCTGGTACCTCCCATGCAAATGTACCACTCTGCCCACTTCAGAAATCGAGTAATAATATAAATATACCAGAAAAGTTTATGTTTTACTGAGGGTGAGAGTATGTATAAGTCGGTTTTTCCGACTAAAACTTTCTTATTTGTTTTTATTTATTTTGCACAAAGATCTTAACTGAAAGGCTTAAAAATTCAACTTTTCTAAGAAATTACGCTATAATTCCAATCTGTCGACTCTGCAACAGCTCAAAGAAGATCCGTTGCACTCGGGTCAAATTTTGCTTTTCTGGAGACGTCATGAAACAAAACTGCGGAATTTGGGCTAATGAGCAACCCGAAGAGATTCTATAACTCCAGTAACATCCACAAAACCTACACTACAGACTGGTGGAATCATCAGCCCGTATTTCTTTAGAAATGAGGTCAGACATAACGAAGTCGCCAATGGCGAGTGCTACCGCACCAGGACAACCGACTTATTGTTGCCTAAAATTAAAGCATTTTAAATTTTTTGTCAGTAATAGGGTGTTCCAGTATTTGCAGCACTTAGTACAATAACTTATATGAAAAATCATTTCGTTGAATATCAAACTTCCCTTATACGGCCGCCAAGATCGTGCGACAACACTCTTTAGAGAATTTCTTCTTCATAGATATGTGACGACAAAAGTCTTCCTCGTTAAGCCATCTACTATACAAGACTTTAAAGCCCACATCACTCGCATAATTTGCGAGATACCTATGGCAAAGCTGGAAAAAATTTTGATCTTTCAAATGGACCATCTACGGCGCAGTCGTGGCCAACATTACAATGAAATTACCTTTGAAAAATAAATGTCATAGTTTATGCTTTATGAACATGATAAAGATTCCGACAGCCCATTTCACTTAGAGTATTTTGTTGAAAATTTAAGACAGTTGCTCTTAATGAATCACTTTTAATAAAGCGTACTATGAACCTTCCAGTAGATAATTTTCTTAGAAGCGAAGAAAAAGTAAAGTATTTACAAATTGTAGCTGTATTTGCTACAAACATATGAGGTATATTAATTCAGAACTCTAATAAAAATTAATTATTCCTCTATATGATACTTACTAACTTCAAGTCGATATTAAATTATTATGGCATGTAACTTGACAAAACGAATGAGGCAGAACTTCTTCTTTTTGGGACTACTTTCACGTGCGGTTCTCAGAATTAAGTCCCATAATCATGTGCTGTACTGTG
This sequence comes from Muscina levida, assembly GCA_964034835.1. NCBI lineage: Eukaryota > Metazoa > Arthropoda > Insecta > Diptera > Muscidae > Muscina > Muscina levida. The sequence continues at coordinate 123,991,911 of OZ035883.1, read as the reverse complement.
TTAATTTTTTCCGGTATTTTTTTTTGTAGCAACAAATTGTTTTTATAACACAATACGTATGAGTAATATTATTAGGAGTTACAAGTACATACGTATGAGTGTTATAGGTTTATTCTTAAAAAAACGAACAGTTAATTTTTCAAACTAAACAACCCGTGGCATGAGACTTTAAACAAGGGACTATCATGCGGTCGACCAGGATTCGAGTCTGATCACGGTCATTTACCTTTCTTTGATCGGTGTAACACATTAATACACCAATGTTTTCCTATACCCGGTATACTGAAATAGTCGGGAGTATTTTATTTACAGTTGATTGAGAATAAGTTATAGAAAGTGAAAAGTTTGTGAAATAAATCATAAGATGCAACTTAAATTTTAACATCACTAAATTTGTGAATTTAATTTTGTTTTTTTTATAACAAATGAATACTCAAAATTAAGTAGAATTTAAATGGGGTTCGACATCTGGACATGGACATGTTTCTCTAATGCTGTGAAAAAGTTGCGCAAGCACAAGTTTAACTATATATAACAAAAATATTGAATAAGATAGCGACTTAAATAATTCCATATTAATATAGCTCATACGTGAAATTTGTTACTGATAACCCTAACATTTCAATTTCTGTATTAATATTACTCATTTGTCTTACAAATAGGACATTTTTATAACAATTATGTTTTTTGATAATACACACTACGAAATTCGCGCAATTTTATTATAATAGATTCCTTTTGAGAAAATTTGCCCAAAATATCCCCGAAAGTCAACCAAGAACCCTTGTAAGTTTCTAAAAAAAAATATTGCACCAACCTCAAAGTAAATTTCAAGCCATAGCAATAAAGTGAAACGAAAAAAATCTCTGCCAATTTCTGGGTTATTCCAAGAAAAAAAGAAATCATATCCGAACGTTAAGTTCATGGAAATATGGTTGCCTTTATTATATTAACCTTCAATAATAAAAAAAAACACCCAGAGCGTATGAGTGTTTATAAATTTTTCACATTGTCTATCTGCGAAGTGTTAAAATTTTCTCAGAAATTCTGATATTACTTGTAATATTTTTCCATTGAAAATTTATTCTTCTTTATTAATAGTAATACTGAGGACTTTACTATCAATTGTTAATTTGTCGAACAACGACTTGTTTTTGTGAAACTGATTATTTAAAGGATAAACAAGGCTTATACTTTTTGTTGTTTTGTGATTCTTTAATGCATTGGTGTCATAGAGCGATATGTAGAAGAAAATGTAACAGAATCACAAATTTTTGTAATAGCAACATGAACGTATGATTAATACTAATTTATCACTTCCCTAAAAACACATGAATACAATCATGGGAATGTAGTTCAATATATTACCATATAACCTTCAATAAATATACGTATGAGTGTTATTAATTTTGTTTCAGATTCATTTTCTTCAAAGAGTTAACATTTCTCCGAACTTCTGATTTAATTTTAAATGAGTCTCAAATGAAAATGTACGCTATAAGTTGAAGAGAAAGTGTTAAGGAGTGTCATTACAATTTTAAATGCGTTTCAGGTGAATTTTTTTGATATAATTTAAAAGAGGAATTATTCAGTATTAATTATTGAACAGTAACGTTTTCTTGTCATAATTGCTGTGATAATTGTTTGTGATACTTTTATGCATTGGAAAAACTCGCAGTATTAAACTTGTAAAAATTACAATATAAACGTATGATTAATATTAATTCAGAACTATCCAAGAAAATTATGTATACGTTATGGAACCTACAAACAATATGACTCATACGTATTTAATTCGAAAATTTTTAATATAATTTAAAAGAAGAATTATTCAGTATTAATTCTTGATTCATAAAGAACAGTAACGTTTTCTTGTCATAATTGCTGTGATAATTGTTTGTGATACTTTTATGCAATATTATATGTGTAAAAATTACAACATCAACGTATGATTAATACTAATTCAGAATTAGACAAGAAAATTATGTATACGTTAAGGAACCCACAAACAATATGACTCATACGTATTTATTTCGAAAACAGTAATAGTTAATGTAGACGAACGATAGAAATACTACCAATTCAGTATACGTTACGACAACCAAATCAACATCTCTCATACGTATTTAGATTTCACTGCATAAAATGGCTAAATCATATAAACATTCCTTTCCCTTAATATCGTGACATTTAGTGGCCCCTAAACAATTTTCAAAAACTATGTTTTAAGTTATAAAAAGAAAGTGTTAAGGAATTCTATTACAATTTTAAATGCGTTTCAAGTGAAAGTTTTTGATATAATTTAAAAGATGAATTATTCAGTATTAATATTAATATTGATTCATAAGAACGGTAACGTTTTCATGTCATAATTGCTGTGATTATTGTTTATGAGACTTTTATGCAGTATTACAATTGCAAAAATTACAAAATCAACGTATGATTAATATTAATTCAGAACCAGCCAAGAAAATGTTGCATATGTTAAGGAAACCACAAACAATATGACTCATACGTATTTATTTCGAAAAACGCAATTGTTAATGCAGATGTAAGATAGGAATACTACGTATAAAGTATACGTACGACAACCAAATTAACATCTCTCATACGTATTTACATTTCAGTGCAAAAAATGGCCAAATCATATAACATTTTCTTTCTCTTAAAAGAAAGAGTTTCCATTACAATTTTAAATGAGTTTCAAGCGAAAATTTGTGATATAATTTAAAAGACGAATTATTTTGAATTTTAAATAATATCAATACGATAGGAATACTACTAATTCAGTATACGTTACGACAACCAAATTAACATCTCTCATACGTATTTAGAGTTCAATGCATAAAATTGCTAAATCATATAAACTTTCCTTTTTCCTAATATCATGACATTTAGTGGCCCCTGACAAATTTCAAACCTGGTAAAGATGCATTTTCTGAAAATGTATTAAGTATACGTTACTACAACCCCAAACAATAACATCACTCATATATTATCTTTAGCTGTTCAAAACCTGATAAACTGCAATAAAGTCTGACGTATGAGTAATACCAATTCACGGCCAACCCCAAGTGTAAGATACATTTCAAACTCAAAACTAATATCACTCTTATGTATACACTGCCACTATAATATATATGCAATTTCTGCGTATGATTAATACTTATTCATGACTACCCCAAAAATAAATTAAGTATACGTTACCAAAACACCAAACAACTACATTACTTATATCTGTTATTTTAATGTTTAATTCCTTGTGAACTACTAGAAACGTTGACGTATGAGAAATACCAATTCACGACCAACCCCAAATGTAAGATGCATTACAAAAATAATGTCACTCATACATATCACATATGTATACACTACCCCTATAACAGAGATGCATAAGCGTATGATCAATACTATAAAATATTAAGTATACGTTACTTAAACACGAAACAACAACATGACTCATATATAATATTTAGCTGTTTAAAACCAGATGAACTGCAATAATGTCTGACGTATGAGTAATACCAATTCACGACCGAACTCAAATGTACAAAACCCAATAATAATATAACGTATAAAAATAATATCACTCTTATGTACACACTGCCACTATAATAAAGATACAATTTCCGCGTATGATTAATACTTATTCAAGACTACCCCAAAATTACACTAAGTATACGTTACCAAAACACCAAACAACTACATTACTCATATCTGTTATTTTACTGTTCAATTCCTTGTGAACTACTAGAAACATTGACGTATGAGTAATACCAATTCACGACCAACACCAAATGTAAAATGCATTACAAAACACAAAAATAATATCACTCATACAGAGATGCAACTAAAACGTATGATCAATACTAAAAAATATGAAGTATACGTTACAAAAACTCCAAACAACAACATCACCCATATATAATCTTTAGCTGTTCAAAACCTGATGAACTGCAATAAAGTCTGACGTATGAGTAATACCAATTCACGACCAACTCCAAATGTAAGATACATTTCAAACTCAAAACTAATATCACTCTTATGTATACACTGCCACTATAATATATATGCAATTTCTGCGTATGATTAATACTTATTCATGACTACCCCAAAAATACATAAAGTATACGTTACCAAAACACCAAACAACTACATTACTTATATCTGTTATTTAAATGTTCAATTCCTTTTGAGCTACTAGAAAGTCTGACGTATGAGTAATACCAATTCACTACCAACACCAAATGTAAGACGAATTATAAAACACAACAATAATATCACTCATACATATGTATACACTATCACTAGAATAAAGATGTTATTTTAGGGTATGATCAATACTAAAAAATATGAAGTATACGTTACTAAAACCCCAAACAACAACATCACTTTAGCTTTAGCTGTTCAAAACCTGATGAACTACAATAAAGTCTGACATATGAGTAATACCAATTTACGATCACACCCAAATGTAAGATACATTCCAAACCCAAAACTAATATCACTCTTATGTACACACTGCCACTATAATAAAGATGCAATTTCTGCGTATGATTAATACTTATTCATTACTAACCCAAAAATACATTAAGTATACGTTACCAAAACATCAAACAACTACATTAATAAAGATGCAATTTTTGCGTATGATCAATACTAATTCAAGACTACCCCAAAATTACACTAAGTATACGTTACCAAAACACCAAACAACTACATTACTCATATCTGTTATTTTAATGTTCAATTCTTTGTGAAATACTAGAAAGTTTGACGTATGAGTAATACCAATTCACGACCAACACCAAATTTAAGATGCATTACAATAATCAAAAGTAATATTACCTATACTTATGTAATAATAAAGATGCAATTTCTGCGTATGATCAATTCTAGTATACGTTACTAAAACCCCAAACAACAATATCACTCGTATATATTCTTAAGCTGTTCAAATCTTTGTGAACTACAAGAAAGTCTGACGTATGAGTAATACCAATCCCCCAATTTTTACGACACCCAACAAAATCATCACTCATACGTATGTATAGACTATCGAAAAGTTATGACCTACAACAACGGAAATTTCAAACTTGACCATATCAAACAGTGTTTGCCATTTCCTTCAAAATCATGACACCCTTTAAAACCTTGACAAATTTTCGTAAATCAAAGGTCCCCTCTATAGAAACTATGGTGAAATTGTAGCAGCACGTACTCACATACACGCATGCATACAAAACAACACTTTGTTGCATTTTATGACTATGACACAACCGCCAACCCCCCCCCCCATCCACCCCTCACATCATGAGCGCTGATTTGTGGACTATGATAGCGTAGTTTTTGGCACAGTGCCCACTGTGCTGTATGTGCCACCACCTCCTTCGTAGCAAGTTGCGATAGGCACATTGCATATATGTCTAGTATAGAGAACAACACAACACAACAAATGCTGTGTGTACGTACTGACGACGTCAATAGCAATGACCTTAAGAATGTTTAAGCGTAAGCGTGAGTGCAACTAATTTCCTAGTGATCAAAAGATGAGGAAAAACAGAAAGAAAATGAGAAGAAAACAATGCACAATATGCGAATGAGGGGCAGTCGACTTTGAGGCACCGTACAGTGAAATATTTGGAGTAAATATAAAGCAAGCACTATGTGCTCTCGATAAATATTAAATTAATATTAATCATACGTCGAGATATACAAAAATTATATATATTTTGTATGTATAATAAAAGTTTGGAATTAGTTTTACCCATTCTATCTGAAAATATTGTCAAAGGTTCGGGAAGTAGCCAAATTCTCAATATATTGAAGGCACTGTACAGTAACAGTTTTATTTTTCCATTCATCAAACGATTTTATTTTATTTTTTAGCATTTACAATGTTGTTCTCCGTAGCGTATGATTTACGTGGAATATTACTTATGATAATCATACGCCACCAAAAAGTATTTATGTTGTGTCAAACAAAAGAGCCTAAAACGTGACAAAATCCCCTATACGAGACTTACTAACTTCAAATCGATATCAAAATATTATGGCATGTAACTTGACAAAACGAATGATGCAGAACTTCTTTTTTTTGGGGCTACTTTCACGAGCAGTTCTCAGTATTGAGTCCCAAATCAATAAACTGAAAGATATTGTACTGGGTTATGGAATAACTTGATAAAACTTCAATAAAATTGGTGTGTAAGTAAATATGGAAAACACAGAAAACATAAATTTTATCCGTGTGTTAAGTATACGTTCCTATGCTGTATATATAACATCTCAGAATTGAGTTCCAAAATCTTGTGTTATACTGTGTAAGTTCCTACGATGGTTTGCACACTTCTGATTTATTTTGTAAACAAGATTACAAAAAACCAGTAAGAAAGTGTCTAGACTTCCAGCCAGACAGACGGACATGGCTCAAACGGCTTAAAAAGCCACGAATCGCATGTGGTTCACAGAATCCTAGGGTCTAAAGTGACTCCTTATATGTGTTACACTTTTGGGTCGTATCAAATGATATATACCCTTATCCCTAAGGGTGATGCTATACAAATTTATCATCTAAATTCGGATGAAAATTGGAAATATTTGATCAAAGTTTCATCGAAGTGGCGTAAACAGCATAGAAACGTATGCATAACACACACAGACATGAGAGTCAGGGATGGTTTCTACACTTCTTGCGTTACACAAAGACATATATCTATGGCCATATGGATAACACAAAACATACATAGTTAAAGTTTTAAACAACGCAAGTTTTACATCCAAATAGGCTTTATTCTGATTTATGTTTTTCAAATAACTCTTAAATGAGCAACTACTTATATCAAAATTTCGATTTGACAGAGTGAAAGTAAATGAAATACACTGTTTATTTTTGATGTTGTCTCAATTTGCGCAATAAGTCGAGTTTTCCTTAGGGTCTCAGATAGGAATGTTTCTTAAAATTAGTAATACGTATGACTGATATTAATTATTGGACGTTCAACATTATAACTCATACGTTGCCATTGACGTGTCAATCATACGCCTTTATTTACTAATTTTCTAAATTCAGACAGCAACCTAAACAGACTCTCGGGGAGTATTCTGTCAAAATTTCGTTGAAGTGTTATTACTATCATAATAATAATAAAATAAAATTAATACGTATGATTGATATTAATTCATGGACGTTCTAACTCATACGTTGCAATTGACCTATATTAATATCAATCATACGTCATTGTACCATTTTTCTATTTTTATTTACCAACTTCCTAAAATCAGTAAAGTGTAAATTAACACAGATTTTGTTGCGCAACCTAAACAGACTCTCGGGGAGTATTCTGCAAAAATTTCGTTAAATAATAAAATATAAATTAATACGTATTATTGATATTAATTCATGGACGTTCAACATTATAACTCATACCTTGCAATTGACCATTATTAGTATCAATCATACGTCTTTGTACCATTTTTCCTTCCTTATTTACTAATTTACTAAATTCAGAAAAGTATAACTAAACTAAGATTTTGTTACGCAACCTACGCAGACCCTCGGGGAGTATTCTGTAAAAATTTCGTTAAATAAAGAAATATAAATTAATACGTACGATTGATATTAATTCATTGACGTTCAACATTATAACTCATTCGTTGCAATTGACCAATATTAGTATCAATCATACGCCTTTGTTCTATTTTTCCTTCTTTATTTACTAATTTCCTAAATTCAGAAAAGTATAACTAAACTAAGATTTTGTTGCGCAACCTAAACAGACTCTCGGGGAGTATTCTGTAAAACTTTGGTTAAAGTGTTATTATTATCACAATAATAATAATAGAATATAAATTAATACGTATGATTGATATTAATTCATAGAGGTTCAACATTATAACTCATACGTTGCAATTGACATATATTAATGCCAATCATACGCCTTTGTTAAATTTTTCCTAATTTCCTAAATTCAGAAAAGTATAACTAATCACAGATTTTGTTTCGCAACCTAAACAGTCTCTCGGAGAGTATTCTGTCAAAATTTCGTTAAAGTGTCGTAAACGTATACGTAACATGCAGAAAATATATATATATGAAATGAGACACTGTAAATTTTCTACCATTAACGAGATTTGACAATAATATTACTATAATACGTCTAAATATTAATAAACGCTTAAAAATAATTTTAGATAATGGCACATATCGATACCTTCATTGTAAACGATATGCGAATTTCCGAAACTGATTTTAAAACATAATTTTACAAGTGTAACTACAGAGTACATTAAGTTGAAATGTGCAATATTCTTAGTTCAAAATTAATATTACTCATACGCTCATAAACAAAAATATATTTCTAGATTAACAACAAGTATAATTACCGCTTAGTTAAACAAAAATGAACATAATATTAAAACAATTATAAATATTTCTAGATTAACAACAAATATAGTGAAGTAATCGACACACATGTCACAATATTCCCAGTACGACATTAATAGCACTCATACGCCTCTAAGTATAGTGACCACTAATATTTCTATCACAGCTGCAGAAATAACAACAAACTATATCTAAATCATAAGCTAAGTTACTTATACATATGGAATTCAGTAGTATGTAATTTATTTTCATTCCGCTTAATTCAAACTTATTACTAATACTTTACACACCAATCATACGTAGCCGTATGTCACTGTATTTCAATATTACTTTCGCTATACAAAAATTCAACGTGATAAAACGAAACCTACATGTGCCATATCACGTTCTAATCTCTACTCGGTATTTCTTGTCATTTTGCTTTTTCTCTCTCTCTCTCTCTCTCTCTTCCTCTATAATAAACAAAAAAGGTCAATGGGTCATTTTCTGTTGCCTTTGATAAATGCTAATTGTTATTAATTCATAGTCACATATGTATTATATCCGTTGACCCTTGCTGCTATACTAGAGCAATACATTTCCTGGCGAATACTTATGTAGTCCAATTTGTTGACGAGTTCACCTTGCACTTCCTAAAAGAAAACAAGAGCTCTCACAGTGTGTGTGTGTGTGTCAGTTCGCTTTTCTTCTTACCACATTTTTGTTATAACCTTAAACAACAAATGTCAAGTAATATGGCCATGACCTAGCCTTCAAAATGAATTTCTCTTACAACAGGCCACACAGGCAAATGAAAAAGAAAACAGTAAAACAACACAAAAAAAATGCAAAAAACGAAAACAAAAACCAAACCTCATTACAAATTTAGTGCGGACAAGAGGTGGCATAAACAACAAACTGCAGCAGCAGCAGCAGCAGCAGCGGCAACCGATTGACTTTAAAGCCCACGTAACAAATAAATAGTAGTACAACTACCTAAGCACTCAATCGGTGGGCAGAACACTATTACATATGTAAACAGTTTGCGACACACACACGCACACACACACTCTCACAAGACGTGACGTTACTAACCAGACTCAAGTGCGCCATAAACGACGTTACGAACTTTGTTTTCCATGCAGCGCTGAGCTGCCATGCAACGGCATTTGCAACGTTAGGCGGCAGCTGCAACAGCAACATATTGATGTATACGATATAGCGGCTAGGAAACCCCCTCAATGTCATTGCCAACTAAAATATAATACACAAAACAACAACAACAAAAAAAAAAACGAAAAACCTTCAGAAAAATTTCATGTTCAATGTCAGTCATTAAACGTTAAATAAGCAAAAGAAATCGAATGTAAACCGTAGAGATAAGTGATGTAAGGCGAAAATATAGTGCCCTACAGAAGGTTTAGGAAACTAGTTAAAGAAAAATATTGTAACAAAGTCGTATGATTGATATTAATATAGGTCAATTGCAACGTATGAGTTATATTGTTGAACGTCCATGAATTAATATCAATCATACGTATTAATATATGTTTAATTTTTTTGAAATGAAGAAAAGCTACAAAAATCTAATGTAAATTGTAGTCAAAAATGATGTAAGTCGAACATGTAGTGTCCCAACGACAGGTTAGGAAATTTTTAAAAGAAAAAAAATATCGCACAAAGTCATATGATTCACACTTCTAAAGGTCAACTGCAACGTTTGAGTTATATTGTTGAACGTCCATGAATTAATATCAATCATACGTATTAATATATGTTTTATTTTTTTGTTATGAAGGAAAACTGCCAAAATCTAATGTAAAACGAAGGAACAAGTGGTGCAAGGCGAAATTTTAGTACCCTATAGATAGTTTAGGAAACTAGTTAGAGAAAAAAATTGTAACAAAGGCGTATTATTGATATTAATATAGGGCAATTGCAACGTATGAGTTATATTGTTGAACGTCCATGAACTAATATCAATCATACGTATCAATATACGTTAAATTTTTTTGAGATAAAGAAAAACTACAAAATACGAAAGTAAACCGTATGTATAAGTGATGTAAGAAGAAAATTTAGTGCCCTACAGACAGTTTAGGAAACTAGTTAAAGAAAATAATTGTAACAAAGGCGTATAATTGATATTAGTATATATCAATTGCAACATATGAGTTATATTGTTGAACGTCCATAAATTAGTATCCATCATACGTATTAATTTATATATTATTTTTTTGGGATGAAAAACTACAAAACTGAATGTAAATTGTAGTGATATAAGTACAAAAAGTTTGTGATATAAGTAAAAAAATAAATAAATTTGAAACAAATTGACACTAATATAGGTTAATTGCAACGTATGAGTTATATTATTGAACGTTCATGAATTAATATCAATCATACGTATCAATATATGTTTTATTTTTTGAGATGAAGAAAAACTACAAAAAATCGAATATAAACCTATGCATAAGAGATACGGATTGATTGATACAGATAGTTTAGTTAACTTGTTAAAGAAAAAAAATTTTAACAAAGGCGTATGATTGATATTAATATAGGTCATTTGCAACGTATGAGTTATATTGTTCAAAGTCAATGAATTAATATCAATCATACATATTAATATATGTATAATTTTTTTGAGATGTAGAAAAACTCCAGCGACATGTTAGGAAGTATGTGAAAGAAAAAAAAAGAATATAGCACAAAGACATATGATTGACACTAATATAGGTCAATTGTTATTGAACGTTCATGGATTAACATTAATCATACGTATTTTAAAAAAAAATTTAACAAAGGCGTATGATTGATATTAATATAGGTCAGCTGCAACGTAAATTGCAAAAATCGAATGTAAACCGTATGCATAAGATATGCAAAGCGATAATGCCCTACAGACTGTTTAGGAAATTAGCAAAAGAAAATAGTACAAAAGCGTTTCATTGACACTTATATAGGTCAATTCGAACGTCTGACTTATATTGTTGAACATACATGAATTAATATCAATCATACGCATTTTTTTTGTGATGAAGAAACACTACTAACATCGAATATAAACCGTATGCATAAGAGATGCAACGAAAATTTAGTACCCTACAGAGAGTTTATGAATTAATATCATTCATACATATTAACATATGTTTAATTTTTTTCGTGACGAAGAAAAACTACTAAAACCGAATGTAAACCGTATTCATAAGTGATGCAAGGTGAACATTTAGTGCTCTATCAAAAGTTGATGATGAAAGTAAAAAAATAAATAAATGTGGAACAAAGGTGTATGATTGATATTAATATAGGTCAATTGCAACGTATGAATTATATTGTTGAACATGCATGAATTAATATTAATCAGACGTATTTTTTTTTGTGATGAAGTAAAAATAAACCGAATGCATAATTGATGTAAGGCGAAAATTTAGTGCCCTGCGGACTGTTTAGGATATTTGTAAATAAAAATAAATAAAATAATGTAACGTATGAGTTATATTATTGAACTTTCATGAATTAATATCAATCATACGTATTAAATTCTATTTTATTTTTGTTTTTTTTTTAGATGAACAAAAACTGCAATTTTGTAGAAAGACGCACCTTCCAGTTAAGAAATCTTTAGAATTTTTAACGATAAATGTCTAAACAAAAACATATAACTCTTACATAATTTTTAAGAGGACTCGGTGCAAGTGTTTTATTCCCAGGATCAAAATTGTTGATCCGAATTTCGATGAAAAATTTTGTTGTTTTAATTTCTCTTTTTTCTTAAGTCAGAGGTGTAGAAACCATCATAGGCTCCTATGAAATAACTATATAAAACTTCAATACAATTGGATTAAAGCTGTACGAGTATATGTGAAACACACAGAAACCATAAGTTTACATTTGTCGAAGTGCTATGTAAGAGGAAATAACATAACAGAATTAAGTAAAACTTTAAGACAATTGAATTAAAGATGTATAACTATACCTGGACCACACAGAAAACATAAATTTTGACAGAGTGTGAAGTATACGTTCCAATGCTGTATCACATCGATAGAATATTCCCTGAAAATCAGGAAAGGTTTTTGTGTTAATTAAAAAAAAACGTTCTGCGATTAGTTGTTATTTTCTGGAAACTATAGCAGTCACTTATACATCCATGTTCTGGAAAACAATTCGGTTTGAAAACAAACATTTTTACCGATACTTTTTACTGATTTCGGTCTGTTTTCAAAACGAATTGTTTTCCAGAACATGGCTGATAAAGTAATTTGATAAAATTGCTTCACAATTGGCTGAGAAATCTTAGAGCGTTTAGACAACACACGTATATTGTGTGTGTGTTACGTGTACGCCTCTATGCTGATTACATCACGGCCAACAAACTGTGTTAAAATATTCCCAGAGAATTCTCCACCCAAAAAACTCCCACATACATATTTGGCTTGAGGATATAAACAATTATATTTTGCCTTCTTATATCAATATCTAATGCCATACTTGATTATTTTAGAAAAATACTCATTTTGAAAAATCCAGCAGCTCGAAATTTATTTCTTAGAATAACCCATAGGACTAGAAACGCCGAGGGTCCTTATAAATTTTTGCGGCCCCCCATAAATTCACTCATCGTACTGCAAAAAAATTGTTGATGGCATTACTAGTATCAGTTCTCTAAATATTGCATACTTTTGCATTATTCAACACTACCCTGCCCAACAATGTAGGGCAAAGTACAAAAATGTATACCCGATGCTAAACAAATGTTCTATCATGACATTCACGTATGATTAATATTAATTTATCACATATCGTATAGATACTACATTATTACTCATACGTCGTCTTGACATCTGTTTAGTAGCAGTGCATGAATGAGTTTGTGTATAATAAATATGAAAAAATTACTAGGAAACAAAATATATTTTAATTTACTTATAACTGACCTACACTGTTTAATAGATGATATATATTATATAGTGAAGAATGTAAAGACAACACAAAGTACTAGTGAAAATAATTTAATATTTAAATTGTGAACTGTCTTAAAAGTTGTTATAGACAGCTGAATCCATGAAGATGTTGTTTATATTTAAAAAAAAAAACTTAGTTTCATTTACACCCCTATGAATGATTAATGGGTTAGCTTTTATTGCTCGGGCACTGCAATTATTGCAATTGCAACCACATAGCGAAATTCATTCAAACAGAACCAGTTTAAAAAACACAAATCAGTAGGGTAACAAAACTTCATTTGAGTGGAGACATAATTAGAAGTATATGTTTTTTATTATAGCATCGTCCTAATTTAGGAGGTATCTTTATACATGTATGACTTTATTTGCAAACTTTTAAGTGTATGATTGCTATTAAGGCAGCGAGTCATTGTCTACATTCATCAACATGTATTTTATTAGAAAAAAATTTCAAATTTTCACACAAAAACTTTATACCTTTAATTACTATTGGTAGACATAATTTCCTCAGCGTATGAGTAACATTATTTACAAACTTTCAAGCGTATGATTGATATTAATACACCAAGATGTTTTCAACTTTAATCAAGATGTATGTTATGTTTAATAAATGTGTAATTTCAATCACAAAAAATACTTCGAACTACAAAGTACTAGCGGTAGCTAATATAATTTCCTAATATATCTCACAGTCCAACTGATATATAAACATTTTGTTAACACATGCACCAGTGTATGAGTAACATTATTTACAAACTTTCAGGCGTATAATTGATATTAATACACCAAGATAACATCTACTTTAATAAACATACATTGTATCCACAGAAAACTTTTTTAACTTTCACAAAATAAAATCAAACATAAAGGACCTCTTAGTAGATTACTTAATTTTCTAATATATCTCATGACCCACTGATATAATAACATTTCTTAACACATATACCTGCGTATGAGTAACATTACTTACGAACATTCAGGCGTATGATTGATATTAATAGTTAAAATTTTAATCAAAATGTATTTTATTTGAAGAAAATTTCAAATTTTCACAATATTTTTTCCTCAGCGTATGAGTAACATTACTATCAAACTTTCAAGCGTATGATTGATATTAATAGTTAGTTAACATACTTTCCTAATAATTTCTTAACACAGACACCAGCGTATGAGTAACTTCAATTACATGCTTTCAGGCGTATGATTGATATTAATACTTCACGATAATATCTACTTAAGTCAATATATATAGAACATTTTTAATTTTTACAAAAAATTACATACTTAAAAGTACTTTCTGTAAAATTCTCTCAGAAAACTTTTTACTTCTAAGTTGTAGCTGCCGGTAGATAATATTATTTCTCTTCATATCTCTTAATTAAAATTAAATATCTCAAACAAACCGTCGTTACATTAAGAGAACCTGGCAACAGTCTCGCTCTCTTTTTCACAGCAGCTATGTAAACTGTTAATTCTCATAAATGTGTAACTTTTCAACCTTACCCCATGTTTGGCAAAAAGGTTGTGACATTGCTCATCAGTTCTTGTTCATGGCCAAATCCGGTAAAACTACAATAACAGCAATGCCAATAATGAAGGTAACTATTAAGGTCGTGTGTATACATATTATATAGCATGAAGGTCATAAAAACATACGAGTCCAACAGCATCAACTGCTAACACAGAGGAATGCCGCAACTACTACCACTACTACTACAACTACTCCTAGTACTACATACTGCTGTTGCTAACACAAGTACTTAAAAGTTGTTGTTACCTAGTCTACATGACATTACTACCACTATTGCTACTAGTAGTACTAACCACCACCAGTTATGCCTGCCATCCTTCTCAGGAGGCTGCCTGCCTGCCTGCCTGTTTGTTGGTGTTGTTGTTCTGGTGGTGGTGTGGCTGGCACAGGCAGTCATCACACTTTACTCAATATCTCAACAGTGCCACTGGCTAAGTTGGGTGTCTACATAAACTTTGAGAAGGCAACAGCAGCAAAGCAAAAAAAACAAAAATAATATGAATCAGGCCATAATAAACATACAAGGCCAAGGACTTTCGTTTAAGTTTATTTTATTGCCATCATTTTGTGTTCATTGAATTTTGTACTCTTGCGTTTCTCCTTAGTAGTCAAGGTGCCTTCCTCTCTCTCTCTCTCTCGCTTCCTCTCTGTCAGTGCCACTTTTCGCTATTTCCTTTATTAAATTTTCTACATTACAAAAAAATTTGTCGTTATTTAGTAGCATCACAGGATGGCGGAGTGGGGGGTGGATGAATAGTTACTGTAAACGATTACGTTCTTTGGAATATCCTGCAAATTGTGATGAAACATGGTTACCGGATATAGTTAACTATGGTTGTTGGTTGCTTAGCTGCCGCTGACAGATTGTCAATTTTACCGCAAAAAGACGTTTTTTTTTAAGTTACTCATCGCAGTTTATCAGTAGTTGTCAACAAAGTAATTAATGTTGTGCTGATTTTAATCACATAATCCTCGCCATGATGAAGGGGAGAGTAATTTAATAATATTTTTTATATTTATATTACCAACTAACTGAGGTTAATGAGATAAATGTCATTACCGGGAAAGTAGAGTAAGGCGTATAAGTGTTATTGATATAGGCGCTGTAATAACATATGAGTGATAATATTGCCCAGCAACTAATTAATATCAATCATACGTTCTAAGGAAATGCAAAAGAATATAAAACTTATGATGAAATCATTGCAAGGACATAAGTAAACAATCCAAATATGTTACGAATATAAACATATGGAGATAAAGGACTTGTAGGGCATAGGAGAGATATGCTGGAAATGTGAGCAACACATAAGTTGATGTTATTACAAATATTTCTAAAAATAATTTGTCGCATTAAATATTGAAGAACAGTGTGTTACTATAAATTGTTGATTTGTTATAAGAGTAAAATTGAACCAGATAAGAGCCATTCCCAATTTTCAGCAATTCCAAATTAAAAAATCTTAAATATGTCACAAATCGGCTATTTGATACAGCTATGATACAACTATGGTATCTATGCTCAACTTTCATTGGTATTAATTGTATAATATTACAGCCAAAACAACGACTTAAATGCAGTAAGGATCATATCAAGTATATTACATTTAATAGACTGAACATTTAGAAAAAGCATGAGTTTGGTTGTGGATTTGTGGTCGGCAAGAGACTACGACACCTGGTCTCTAGGTTTACTCCTGTCAGTGAACGAATCGCCAACATAAGACTTAAGGTAAAATTTTTCTACATCACTGCTGATATGTGCTCATGCTCCGACGGAGGAGAAAAGTGACGAGATCAAAGACGAATTCTACGCCCAACTTGAAGAAACATATGACCGTAGCCCGGGCCATGATGTTAAAATCGTGTTGGGAGATTTTAATGCCAAAATAGGCTGGGAGAATGTCTTTAGCCCAACGGTCGGAAAATTTAGTCTGCATACCGACACATCGCCAAACGGAATCAGACTGATTGATTTTTCTGCAGCAAGGAACATGGTAATTAGCAGCACACGATTTGACCACAAAAACATTCACAAAGCAACGTGGATATCTCCCGATCAAGTAACGAGAAACCAAACTGATCACGTGGTAATCGATGGAAGGCACGCGTCAAGTGTCTTAGACGTACGAGTGATCAGAGGTGCGAACATCAACTCGGATCACCACCTCACTGCAGTGAAGGTGAGTACTAGGCTAAGCAGAGCGAAAACCCTTAGTAACCAGGCACAGAGAAAGCTGGACATCGCTAAACTGCAGACCGAGGAGATAGCCAACGCCTATTCTGACCAACTCACTCAACTACTTCTTGATGCTGAAACTCCCGAAAATACTAGCGCGCAATGGCAACATATTGCCCACTCGATGGAAAGGACTGCGCGGTCCGTACTAGGGTATGTGAAGCCCTTTAACGATAATGCGTAGTACGATGACGAAAGCCGCGATGCCACCCGGGAACAAGATGCTGCATACAGGGCCAAACTGCAGCCAATAGCAACGCGAGCTGTTCATGAAAAGTTTAGGGACAAGAGGCGGGAGGCGACTCGACTCTTCAGGAGAAAAAAAACGAGAGCTTAAGGAGCGGAATAATGTGTGTGTTAAAGATTACAGGAACAGAGGTGAAGCCCGAAAATTCTATCAGAAGATAAAAGGAAAGGTACATGGAACAGGTCTTCCCTCCTGTAAAGACAAGGCCGGTCATCTTGTTACTGACTCCGAGAGCGTACTGAGAATATATAAAGATCACTTCTGCAGCCTATTGATGTGTGAAAACTTGGCGGAAGAAGACTGTGCAGCAATCCGAGACGATAACATCGAGTGTCCACCTCCGAGCCAAGCTGAGATAACAACTGCCATATCCCGCCTAAAGAACAACAAGGCCGCTGGGGCTGATGGTCTTCCAGCTGAGTTGTTTAACAGCTCATAGAGAACATTTGGCTTCAGGAGAGCATGCCAGAGGATTGGAATCTTAGTGTGCTATGTCCAATCTACAAAAAAGGTGACCGTAGTGAGTGTAAAAACTATCGTGGAATTAGCCTCTTACCGATTGCGTATAAGGTGCTGTCTAGCATACTGTGTGAACGTCTAAAGCCAATTGTGGAAAACCTGATTGGACCTTATCAATGCGGCTTTAGACCAGGCAAATCCACGACGGATCAGATATTTACACTACGGCAGATTCTTGAGAAAACCCATGAGAAGCAAATCGACACTTACCACCTCCTTGTCGATTACAAAGCTGCCTTCGATAGACCCCTCAGGCATCGACTATACGAAGCCATGTCTGAGTTCGGTATTCCTGCAAAGATAATTCGTCTCTGCCGGTGTACCCTTACGAATACCAAATCCTCTGTTCGGATTGGCAAGGATCTATCTGCACCATTCGATACGACGAGAGGTCTTAGACAGGGTGACGGTTTGTCATGTATGCTGTTCAACATAGTGATGGAGAAGGTGTTAAGGAAAGCAGCGGTTAACATGTCTGGCTCCATATTTAATAACAGCCACATGCTGCTCGCATATGCCGATGATATCGACATTATCAGTCGAACGATGCGAGAGGTAACAGCTGCTTTCTCATCAGTTGAAAGTGAGTCAGCGAAAATGGGTTTGGCAGTGAATGAGGACAAGACGAAGTTAATGGTATCATCGAACAAAGTGTCCACCCGTTGAGGACGCAGCGTGAACGTTGAAAACAATTGCTTTGAGGTATTGGATGAATTTATCTACCTTGGATCCGCCATGAACATAAACAACAGTGTCAGCCTCGAAATAAAACGGAGAATAGTGCTTGCCAATAGGTGTTTCTTTGGACTACGCGAGCACTTTATAAACACCACCCTATCTCGAACTACCAAAGTGCAGCTGTACCAGGTACTAATTTTACCGGTCCTGTTGTACACCTCCGAATATTGGGTGCTTACACAGGCAGATGCAGCTCATCTGGCGGTGTTTGAGAGAAAAATACTCCACAAAATATATGGACCCATTTGCATAAACGGCGAGTTTAGGATTCGGATGAACCATGAGCTGTACGAGTTATACCACGACATTGATGTCGTCAAGCGAATCAAAGTGCAACGATTACGCTGGCTAAGCCATGTCGTGAGAATGGATGGGGAAACTCCAGCGCAAAAGGTATTCTATCAAGACCTCGAAGGACGGAGCAAAAGAGCGAGACCGCGACTACGTTGGAAGGACCAGGTGGAGGAATCACTGACGCTGCTTGGTAGGACTGACTGAAGACGGTGCGCACAAGATCGAAGCGAATGGAAATCTTTGATCATTTTGGCCTCTGACTTAGGCACTAAGATATAAATATATATATGTGTCAAGATGTTTTAAAGGCTAATAATAATAATTTAGAAAAATTGTCAAGGACAATTATTTTTTTTTTTTGAAACTCTCTGTTACCTATGGCACTATTACATCTATACCTCAATTTCCAACATACGCCTTCACAATCTTTATGTTATTATACAACACAGTATAAAATTTTTCAGCTCTTTGATTTAGGACTCAATTCTGAGAATTGCGCTAGAAAGTAGCTCCAAAAAGAAGAAGTTCTGCATCATTCGTTTTGTCAATTTACATGCCATAATAATTTCATATCGATTTGAGGTTATTATGTACCTTCATGGGGGAATTGGTCGCGTTTTAGGCACTTTTGTTTGACAAACCTCAAGAACCAGTTAGCTGAAAAAAATTTAAAAAAAAAATTAAGAATTACAATTCCTTTAATCTGCTCATATAACGTTTGCCTACTTAAGCAACAGTTTCACTTTTCCATTCATCAAATGATTTTGAACTGGGTTTATTTTTTAGCAGTTACAATAAAACTGTTGTACTCCGTGACGTATGATTTATGTGGAATATTACTTATGATAATCATACGCCACTATATAACAATATAACAAAACAGCCTTAAACATGACAAATTCCCCTATACGACACGTACTAACTTCAAAACGATATTAAATCATTATGGCATGTAACTTGACAAAACTAATGATGCAGAACTTCTTCGTTTTGGTGCTACTTTCACGTTCAGTTACCAAAATTGAGTCCCAAAATCATGTGTTGTACTGTGTAAAGTTTGTTTTTTTGTTTTTCTCTTAATAACATCTCTAATAAATATCAATCATACGTTGCCAACTAATTACCATTAATAAAGGAAATATTTTCTATTACTCACTCTATTTCACAATTAATATGCACAAAGTCATAAATATTTAACACACAAATGTGCAAAAACAACATAAAATGCTTGCCAAAAACAAGAAAATTGATGTAGCTCATTAACATCACTCATACTACCTGTAACACCAACAGAAATATATGCGAAAGCAAAAAATATAACAAACAATGAAAATTCATATGATTTTCTAGAGACTAACCTAATTTTTGAGAAATTTAGCTTGTGACACAAAATCAAATAAAATATATAAAAATAAAATATTACATATTACACAGTTATATTCAGCTACATCGTATATGAGGATTTGTGTAATGCAGCTTTTAAAAATCCTCTCAGATTATTACATTCACCTTTCTATGCTTTGGCTACACTTTCACTGCCGTTCACTTTAATCAGTATCTAGGTTGTTGGTTGCTATATGTTCTAGTTTTTCTGTTTGCCAGCCGTTTCCCACCTCCTTCTACAGCTCTCAAGGTCAGTGATTTCAATTTCCTTATATGCCTTGCGACTGTTGCTACAAATACGCCACCATTAATGACGCTAGTTGTATAGGCATTTGCCAACATGTTCGTTGCCTTTTAACATTTGCGCTAATTTTTTTAGATTCTTGGCATTCTACATTTGTTGATTTTTTTTTTTGCATACCAGCGATGTTCAGATATTTATTTTAAGCCATATATGCTTATTAGATTGAAGCTTTCGAAGGAAAATAAAAAAGTTAAAAGACTGGGCAGTGGCACTTAAAAGAACAATAAATCCGTGTTATATGCGTAAGCGTTTTTAAAATCATGTTCATTTACTATCATTCGCGACGATGTCGTATAATTAAATAATACGGTACTACAAATGATTTTGGGACTCAATTCTAAAAACTGCACGTGAAAGTAGCACCAAAAAGAAGAAGTACTGCAACAATCGTTTTGTCAAGTTACATGCCATAATAATTTAATATCGATTTGAAGTTAGTAAGTATTGAATATTATATTGAATAGTATGATTAATTAAAATGAGGTATTTGGCCGTATGATTAATATTAATTGTTTTTCTGAAATGTTTCATTACTCATACGCCATGGCGTCATATATTAAGTCAGATTAGATTTTATGTATAAGAAAAAATAAAATTGGCTGCTCTGAAAAAATTATGCATTTAATAAATTGAAATGTCACATACTGAGCTTGAACTGTTCCCATGAGCTAAGAATATTTTTAACCCCCAAAACTAGGGAGGTTTTTATGGGAAATTGTAGTAATTTTCGTCAGGTCTTGCTCATCTTAGAACTAAGAGGACAATAGCTTGCATATCAAATTTCAATCGAGGGGACAGACATTAGAACACCACCAAAAAGGGGGAGCTTGTATGGGTGATAGGAGTAGTTTTTGACCAATTCCGCCCATCTCAAAAACTAAACTCCAGCAAGAGGACATAAGTTTGCATATCAAATTTCAGCTGGATAGCTTTTTAAACTGGGACCGGCCGTGGCATAGTGGTTAGAACACGCGACTAGCATGCGGGAGATCGCAGGTTCAAACCTGGATCCAGTCATCTTAAAAGAAAAAAATAAATAAAATTTTCTTTCATTGTCGGCTCCCCTCGAATGTTGTTTGACAGCAACTTCGCAGTATTAAGCGTCGATTCAATCGTCGTGTCTAGTAAGAGCTTCTCAAAACAGTGACGTTCGCATTCGTCGATAAATAAGTAGGTGCCGTTAGTTGTGAATCTAAAAATAGAAAGCGTGTTAATTCACAACAACGCGAGAAGCTATCCCATACCTCATTCATGGGGTGCAAAGGGAAATTAAGTTAAGTAAGCTTTTTAAACTAAGACTGTCGCCAAAAACCGACAGACGGACACCCCCATTAAAAGAACGTTTGTATTGGAAGAGGTAGTAGTTTTTGGCCTATATTGCATTATTTCATAAAAAAGTTTACAATGAAAATTTTTTCTATATAAAAGTTCACAACTAACATTTTTTTTCTGTAAAAAAATTCACAGTGAATTTTTTCTATAGAAAAGTAGGCAGTGAATTTTTTCTATAAAAAAGATCACAGTGAATTTCTCTATCAAAAACTTCAATGTGATATTTTTTTATAAAAAAATGTCTATTGTTAACTTTTTTATAAAAAAAACTCACAATGGATTTTTTTTCATAAAAAAGTTCACACTGACATTTTTCTGTAAAAAATTTCACAATGAAATTTTTCTATAAAAAAGTTCACAATGAAATTTTTCTATAAAAGTTCACAATGAAATTTTTCTATAAAAAGTTCGCAATGAACTCTATAAAAAAGTTCACAATAAACTTTTTCATAAAAAAGTTCACAATGAACTCTATAAAAAAGTTCATAATAAAATTTTTCATTAAAAAGTTCACAATAAACTTTTTCATAAAAAAGTTCACAATTAACTTTTTCTATAAAAAAGTTAACAATAATTTTTTTCTCTAAAAAAGTTCGCAATGAATTTTTTCTGTAACAAAGTTCACAGTGAATTTTTTCTATTCATTCACAATGAATATTTCTATAGAATAGCTCACAGTGAATTTTGTTCTGTAAAAAAGTTTACAGAAAACTTTATCTATAAAATAGTTCACAATGAACTTTTTCTATAAAAAAGTTCACAATGATTTTTTTTTCTACAAAAGCAAGTTCACAATAATCTTTTTTCTATAAAAATAGGTCACAATAAACTTTTTTCTATAAAAATAGGTCACAATGAACTTTTTTTATCAAAAATAGTTCACAATGAACTTTTTTTTATCAAAAATAGTTCACAATGAACTTTTTTTTATCAAAAATAGTTCACAATGAACTTTTTTTTATCAAAAATAGTTCACAATGAACTTTTTTTATAAAAAATGGTTCACAATGAACTTTTTCTATAAAAAAGAGTTCACAATGAACTTTTTCTATAAAAAAGAGTTCACAATGAACTTTTTCTATAAAAAAGAGTTCACAATGAACTTTTTCTATAAAAAAGAGTTCACAATGAACTTATTCTATAAAAAAGAGTTCACAATGAACTTTTTCTATAAAAAAGAGTTCACAATGAATTTTTCTATAAAAAAGAGTTCACAATGAATTTTTCTATAAAAAAGAGTTCACAATGAACTTTTTCTATAAGAAAAGTTCACAATTAACTTTTTCTATAAAAACAGTTCACAATGACTTTTCTATAGAAAGTTCACAATAAAATGTATCTATAGAAAGTCTAAAAGTTCTATAAAAAAGAGTTCACAATGGACTTTTTCTATAGAAAAGTTCACAATGGACTTTTTCTTTAGAAAAGTTCACAATGAATTTTTCTATAGAAAAGTTCACAATGAACTTTTTCTATAAAAAAGAGTTCACAATGAACTTATTCTATAAAAAAGAGTTCACAATGGACTTTTTCTATAGAAAAGTTCACAATGGACTCTTTCTTTAGAAAAGTTCACAATGGACTTTTTCTATAGAAAAGTTCACAATAGAAAAGTTCTATAGAAAAGTTCAAAATTTTTTCTACAGAAAAGTTCACAGTGATTTTTTCTAAGCAAAAACATCACAGTGATTTTTTTCTATTTTTCTATAAAAAAAACACAATGAAAATTTTTTCTATAAAAAAAACACAATGAACATGAAGTTCACAATGAACATTTTTTCTATAAAAAAAAGATCACATTGAACATTTTTCTATAAAAAAGTTCACAATGAAAGTTTTATCTATAAAAAAAGATCACATTGAACATTTTTTCTACAAAAAAGTTCACAATGAAAATTTTTTCTATAATAAAAGTTCACAATGAATATGTTTTCTATAAAAAAAAGTACACAATGAACATTTTTTCTATAAAAAAAAGTTTACAATGAAGTTCACCATGAACTTTTTCTATAAAAAAGTTTACAATGTGAACTTTTTCTACAAAAAAGTTTATGAACTATTTCTATAAAAGTTCAAAATTTTTCTATAAAAAAGTTCACAATGAACTTTTTCTATAAAAAAGTTCACAGTGAATCTTTCTCTTTAAAAATTTTTTTTCTGCAAAAAAAGTTAACAGTCGATTTTATCTATAGAAAAGCTCAAAGTCACTTTTTCTATAGAAAAATTCACAATGAATTGTTTCTTTCATATTCTACCTTTTACCTTAGAATACGTTGATTTTGTAATTGCCTCTCCACGCCCTGTAGGCCATCTTTCTTTAACAGGTTCCATAAGTCCTCAAGTTGGCTACAACTTGTCCCTAAGTGTTATTGAACTTTCAACTCGTATGGTAACACTCCGCCTGCATGTGAACAATTCACAAGCAATACATCTCTCTCATCGGCATCTGCCACAGTCGCGGGACACTCTACGTTAACCACATACATGATCTTGTGCCCTTGTCCCGTCCTCCCTCTGTTTTGCTGTGAAGCTTAAAATTTAATCAGAATCTGTTTGTTGTTCTTGGGGCAGTTTGTGAAATAGCTGAGCTGGGCAACTTCAGTAAAACAAAAAAAACACCAACAAAAGTTGCTGCCCACAAAAGACCTTGATATTGTCAACGACTTTGAATGAAGCACCACAGAGCTAAAGCATCATACCACAGCCGGGGTGGAATGGGAGCAGGGGAATCACCAAGCGATCGACCGATATACCAAGATATGAACCAACAAACGAACGAAGGAGGAAAAAAAAACAATAAACGCACATTCATCAAAAAAAAATATCTCTGACCAAGAAATAAACAAACGCAAAAGAGACCGCGTCATGCCTGGCTGAATTTCAGCTTTTGCTAGAGTTCTTAAGTTATGCTGCCAACTAAGTTCAATAATGATCTCCCCTATAGGGTTTCCGCTTGCTTCCTTCGTTTGGCCCCTTTTAATCAAGTAATTCGAGAATCATTTTTAAGTTTATTGTTGTTGTTTTTAAATTTCATAAATTTTTTTTTTTGCTTTGTTTTTTTTTGCTTTCTGGCTATCATTTATTGGTTTTATATAAATCAAGTCACGTTGGTGTTGGCTGGTGGCCGGTGTCTGACACACTATGTAGCAGCAGCGAGCGCATCCAGCTCATGACGACAGAGACACTGACTTACTTTTAAGGATAAACAGAAGGCCTGGTTTTACACAAAGAAAGAGCTGGAGTTGCCACGTAAGAGCTCAAGTGGCTGAAAGAGATAACCTGCTATGGTGAGGGGGGGGACATTTTTGAAACTGGTTTGTGACACGGGCGGGCGTGTGCGTTCCCTCTGTTTCAGTGGGATAAATTGGCTGCGATTCAGGTTCTGTGTTTATATAGTTTTCTGGTACAAGTGCAGTGCCCTTGACTTAGGTCAATAACACGATTGTTGTTTTTTTTTTGTTTGTGCTCTGAGAAGTTAACTCAAGCATACGAAGGGAATGCGAGAGCAAAATGATTTCATTGTTTGCAATATTTCAAAAGAAATATTGCTAATCGGCAGAAAAAGATATGAGCAGGGGGATTGACGAGAAAACTTTATAGGATGGGGAAGGTGAAGTATAATCTGCTGGGAAATTGTTGATATGATATTAAATGTGTTCATTGAGGGCTGTTTTTAGGATATTAACTAAAAAGACAATTAACTTATATTGCTTAAGAATATAAAAAACTTTCTAGGTTTCATAGATATCAAAGTATTTAAAAAATTGCCTACAAAGATAAATTATTTAATTTACTTAAGAAAATACAAAATGAAATTATGGAAAACTGTTATATAATTTCCTAGAGAATAAGAAAATTATTCTCAAGAATTTATAAAAAAAATTATTCTTATGAATTTACAAAAAAAAATTGTAATGAAGCACCAATTATGGTTCATTTTGAATTTCCTTAAATTTGTGAACAATAATATTTTACGAAATTTTATACATTTTTTTTAAAAAATGTTCACTGTAAACTAGAAAAAGGATTTTTTTTTACAGCAAAAGTTAATTGTAAACTTTTTTTAATAATAAAATTCATTGCAAACTATTTTATAGAAAAGGTTCTTTTCTTCACAGAAGAAGAAGTTTGTTGCGCACTTTTTTTTTGTAGAAAAAAAGTTTATTGTGAACTCTTTTTGAAGAGAAAAGTTAATAAACTTAGGAGTAGTTCATAGGTAACTTTTCTATAGGAGATCATTGTTAACTTTCTTTATAGAAAAAAATATATTATAAACTTTTTTGTAGAGAAAAGTTAAAAACTCAGGAAAGGTTCATTAGTAACTTTTTTATAGAAGAAGACCATTGTGAACTTTATAGAAAAAACCTAATTATTAACATTTCAATAGAAATATTTTCATTATGAATTTTGAAAACTTTCTTGACAACTTTTTAATTGAAAACTTTTTCATATTATAGAAAAATTTTAATTGTAAACTTTTTTTTAAATAAATATTCACTGTGAACATTTTTATAGGAAAAGTTGATTGTGAAAATTTTAAAACGAAAAAGCTCCTTGGGAACTTTTTTTTATAGAAAAATGTTATTGACAACTTTTTAAGAGAAAATTGTAAATTGTATATTATCAAAAACCTTCACTGCGCATATTTTTGTGATATTTCATAGAAAATGTTTGTGAAAAAATCAACTTTTTATTGCACAACTTTTATTATGAACCTATCCATAGCAAAAAAGTTCTCGAACTTGGTGGTGTTTCGTTGTGAACATTTTTTTATAAAAAAAAGTTCATAGTGAACATTTTTACATACAATTTTTTTATAGGAGAAGTTTACTGTAAACATATTTAACGAAAAACGCACATCGTGAACTTTTTTTTATAAAAAAGCACATTGTGAACTTTTTTTTATTAAAAAAGCTTTTCCTGAACTATTTTTTTAGAAAAAAGCTCTTTGTGGACACTTTCTTTATAAAGGGTTTTCCAATAAGAGGTGTTATTTTGGTATTCAAAGCAAAATGCAATTTTTTAAATTAAATGATCGGATGTTTATTTCATAATAAAGAGGAAGGTATGACGTTAACAATGGAGGACAACATCAGACAAATGGTCACCACGAGCACGCTTATAGGACTATATCCTTTTAAGAAAATTTTCCAAAACCAAAACGCAAAGTGGCTGCCCGATGTCCTCGATAGCCTTACGAATTTTATCTTTGAGATCTTAAATCCATGCTGGGCTTTTGGCATACCCTCATCTTTCACGTGGCCTCGAAGGAAGAAGTCGCAAGGTGTTAAATCACAAGATCTAAGTAACCAAGAGATAACACAGGCCGGAAACTTTTCCCGCAAAAGATCAAAGGTTTCGTTGCATGTGTGGCACTTAGCGCCATCTTGTTAAAAGTAAACGTTGTTCAAATCAATACCATCCATAAAAATCATTAATCTTCTCTCGATTGCGCAATCAATTCACCGTAACTTGTGATCCAACCTCATTTTCGAAAAAGTAAGATCCAATGACCCCACCGGTCCACAAACCGCACCCAAAAGTCACAGAATAGAGAGGCTTCTCAATAATAACTTTTGGGTTTCGGAGCCCCAGATGCGACAATTTTGCTTGTTGACAGATCATTCCCCTATACGATACTTACTAACTTTAAAACGATATTAAATTATTATGGCATGTAACTTGACTAAACTAATGATGCATAACTTTTACTTTTAGGGGCTACTTTCACGTGCAGTTCTCAGAATTGAGTCCCAAATTAATAAGCTGAAAAATGTTGTACTGTGTTATAGTAAACTTTTTGTAATATTTCAAAGAATATTTATACCATCACCCTTAGGGATGATACGACCAAAAAGTGTAACACATAGAAGCAGTCACTTATACCAGCGACCGGCGAGAGCGCGCACTTGGGCAACATGAGCGAGAGAGCCACACATGTATTCTCACACATATTGAACGAAAACAAACAAACTCAATCAGTCTCGCTTGAGCATTCGTCCGACGCAGTTGTGCCGACGCCTGTTGTTAGCACGACAATAAAAGAAATGCACTTTTTCGGTAAAAATTAATTCTTATTTGTAAATGTGCATTGCCACGCGCACAACAGTAATATTTCCTAGATTATTATATTATAATTTTGTTCATAGTTATGAAAAAAACTATACAAAAATTTTCTTCAAAACAGTGAGAGAGCAAAGAAAACAACTCACCAACACAAACTCATATTGTGGTTGTATTGCTGCCGATGACTGCTTTAGACCCTAGGTTTCTTTAAACCAAAATCGATTCATGATTCTTTAAGTCGTTTGAGCCTTGTCCGTCTGTCTGTCTGGCTGTCCGGCTGGTACGCACGATAACTTTCGAAAGACGCAACCAAATCTTTTGAAATTTAGCACGAGTTAATATTTCTCCTAGGTTTCTTTAAACCAAAATCGATTCATGACTCTTTAAGTCGTTTGAGCCTTGTCCGTCTGTCTGTCTGGCTGTCCGGCTGGTACGCACGATAACTTTCGAAAGACGCAACCAAATCTTTTGTAATTTTGCACGAGTTAATATTTCTCCAAAACTACTTACTGGTACTTCCCATACAAATTCATCACTCCGTCGTTCCCATATTTTGTACTAAGCAAAGCTATAACAGTATAAGGTTGTGGGAAAAAATTTAAGTCCAGCCACGCCCCTTCTGGTACCTCCCACACCCATCTGATACCGTCCACTTAAGAAATCGATTAATATTATTAACAGACATCGTGCCCAAATTCTGCACTTAGTAAAGCTATAACAGGATAAGGTTTTTGAGGAAACATGTGGAAGTCTAGACACGCCCCTTCTGGTACCTCCCACGTAAATGAACCACTGCGCGCACATTGGAGATTGTGTCATAATATCAATACACCCAACGCGATCGTGTCAAATTCTGTATTTGATAAAGCTCAAGTAGGAGAAAGTTTTTGAGGAAACATGTGGAAGTCTACCCGCGCCCCTTCTAGTACCTCCCATACAAAAGTACCACTCCGCCCACGAGTAAAAATATCAATACAATAGAAAATTTTATGTTTTGCTAAGGGTGAGGGTATATATAAGTCGGTTCTTACTGTATTTATATTTCATAGATTAAAAAAAAACTTTTTTTATAAAAAGATTTTTCTATATTTCCTAGAAACTAAGTTAATTCGTGTTTTTGTGAACTTTCTTTTATAAAAAAAAGTTCCTTATGAAAATTTTTAGAGAAAAAAATCACGTCATATTTCATAGATTAAAAAAAAACTTTTTTTATAAAAAGATTTTTCTACATTTCCTAGAAACTAAAAAAAAAAAAAATTTATAGGATAAGACCGTATTTTTTTTGAGTTAAAGTTGAAGTTAAAGTTTTTGTGAACTTTCTTTTATAAAAAAAAGTTCCTTATGAAAATTTTTAGAGAAAAAAATCACGTAAACTTTTTGTAATAGAAAAAGTTTATCGTTAAATTTTTATTATAGAAAAAGCTCAGTGTGGTTTTTTTCTATGGGAAAACTTTAAACTGTTTAATAGAATACAATTAATTGTGAGAGTTTTATTAATAAATTTCAAAATATTTGTTGACAATAGTTATGATAACATTTTTATAGAAAAAATTTTAGTGTGAACTTTTTATTGCAGAACTTTGTGAACTTATCATAATATTAAAACTTTAGCGTAGAGTTTTTCCTGTAAAAAGTTCAACCTTAATTTTTTCCTATAATAATGAAAAATGAACTTTGTCCCATTAAAAAGTTCACATTTAACAGTTTTCCTTAAAAAAAAAAAGTACAAAATAGACGTTTTTTTTAAAAAAAATTTTAAAAAAAATCAGAACCAAACTAAAACCAATTTTGAAATAAATTTTTTTGTTGCATTTAAGTCCTCAATTAACTACTTTTCTAATACTCCGATATTTTGCTATCATCATTTGAAGAATATCTCAATATTTCATAATTCAATTTGCTTTTCAAAATTCATCACAGCCGCAACGCCACTACGGCCAACTCATAAGGCATTGTTGTGTTATTCTTCATTATTGTGAAATAAATTGTGTAAAGTTCAAGGTCTTTTCAGTTGCCCATTTTTTTTGTATTTTTCTCGTGTATGTCTTTCTGAGTCAGTTTTGATTTCGTTGTCTTTTTTTTGTTTGTGGTGCAACATGGAGTTGTTGTTGTCGCTGTAGTTATTCTTGTCGCTGTACATTGTCTGCTAAAGCGTTTTGAGTCTGCGTTTGCCGCCACTGTCTGTCTGTCCATACGTACGGCTGGCCGATGTTATGTATATGCCCCGAAAAAATATTAACACACAACAAAAAAAAAAAAAAAAATGGAAACAAAACCATTGAGGGTCTTGTTGTCTGGTTTCGTGTCTTAATTGAATGCAAGTAGTCAGCGTTGTTTCAATGATTCACGTTATTACAGAGAGGATATCCAGAGGCAGCTAAAGAATTTAGCCAAGAATGAATTTTGATTTAAAATGGAATAAATTTTGACAAGGGGGAATAGTATACACGACGATGATCACGACGGAAAGAGACAGGCGGAAAGACGCATGTTGAATGTGATATAAGTCAGGCAAGCGTGACAATCAGAGGAATTCTGTATGGAAAATGACAAAAATAGTGTGAGCGTGTGGATATTCAAGGGTAAAATGTTGAACACTGTATTTTGTAGGCTACAATTTACAATTTATAGAATTGATATGCACTTCGCTGTTGAAGAGTAGGATAAATCTTTATATCTATAGTAATGTAATGCAGTGGTTTGAATCTCGTTTGTAGCATAAGTTTACAGCACTTGTTTCCACTGTATACATGGTATGTGAATTGTAAATACTATGCCAGATATCTCAATAACAATGAGTAAAAATTTCATCGAAATTTAATACATAAAATATAAAGTTGTAGCCAACAAACAGACACACATTTATTTGGATATTCTTTTAGATATGACAGTAAAACATTTTTCAGCTTAATGATTTGGGACTCAATTCTGAGAACTGTACGTGATAGTAGCCCCAAAAAGTAAAAGTTCTGCATCATTCGTTTTGTCAAGTTACATGCCATAACAATTTAAAATCGATTTGAAGTTAGTAAGTATCGTTTAAGGAAATTTGTCACGTTTTTGTCTCCTTTGTTTGACATAACATAAATACTATATGGTGTACATATACAAAGGGACCCGATAGGTGGCGCTGGGGTAGATTTATAACGAAAATTCAATTTTAAGTGAGGTGGAAGATAGAGTTCTTTCTAAAGAGCTCTTTCCAGAATGTTCAACAGAAAATGAATTTTTTAAAAGGTGAAACAAATCATATATTCGAACAAAATCTTCAAAGCGAACATAAAACTCTGATCTGACTATTCAACAATTGAACATATTGCTCAAGATTACAAGAATTCTCCGAATTTTCAAGAGAGGCTTTTATAGATGGAAAATACATAAATTCTTGATCTGTTCGTGGCACCTGGGCAACGTTGTTCGTAATAGTTTTTATCATGAATAGTGGCTGATAGTGAGCGACTAATCCTGGGTTAGCCACACGCCTTCATGTCCTTTACTGGCTGTGAAAATACGAGAAAGAAAAAGTAACAAACGAAACCCCACAAATGTTGACGTCCCCCGCAAAAGTTATAATGACTATGATTTTAGGATATGCACCTGGAACATCGGGACTCTCTATAGAGAAGGTGCCACTATCCGACTGACGGATGTCCCCAAAAAATATAAGGCTGCCACCCAGGAAATGAGATAGACAGGACAAGCATGCTCGCGACGTAAAAATTGCGACATCTATTACAGCTGCCATGCCGAAAAGCACGAATTTGGATGTTGATTTGTAGTTGGCTAGAGACTCAAACATCTTGTCTCGCGATTCAATTCTGTTAGTGATAGTATAGCCGCAATCCGCATTAAGGCGACATATTTCTACATCACTCTCATTTGTGATCATGCCCCGATGGAAGATAAAGACGATGAGATTAAAGATGCATTTTAAGAGCACCTAGAGGAAACATACGACCGCTGACATGGCCACGACATTAAAATTGTCCTGGGAGACTTTAATGCAAAAATAGGAAGGGAAGATGTTCTTGGTCCATCGTTCGGTAAATTCAGCGTGCATACCGACACTTCAGACAACGGGTTTAGGTTAGCTACCTTAGCAGCTGGAAGAAACATGGTAGTGGGTTGAATCAGATTCCAGCACAAAGATATCCACAAGGCAACTTGGCTATCCCCCGATCAAAACACCAAAAATGAAATTGATCATGTGGTAATTGATGGCAGGCATGCATCTAGTGTCATGGACGTGCGTGTGATCCGTGGTGCTAATATTGGTTCGAATCATTAACTGGTTGCAGCCAAGGTGCGCACAAGATTGAGTAGAGGGAAAATCGCACGTAATCAAACACAAAGAAAGCTGGACATCGCGAAGCTGCAAACCCCAGAGATAGCCACTGCCTACTCAAACCTGCTCTACCAACTACTACGACACAACGCCTCTACTTCTGACGTTCCCGATACACAGTGGCAGCATATTGCGCATTCCATGGCAACCGCCGCAACAACCGTGCTAGGATATGGTACGATGAAGAATGTCGCATAGCGTCTGAGGAACATGATGCTGCTTATAGGGCAACTTAAAACTTAAAAAAAAAATAAATTTCGCTTTACATCCCATTAATAAGGTATGGGATAGCTTCTCACGTTGTTGTGAAATAACACGCTTTATATTTTTGGATTCACAACTAACGGCACCTACATGTTTATCGACGAATGCGAACGTCACTGTTTGATAAACTTTTATTAGAAATGCCGTTTGACTCAACTCTTATACGGCGTAGTTGCTGTCGACAACATCGAGGATGCCGGCAATGAAAGAAATATTATTATTTTTTTTAGAAGACTGGAGCGTTGCTTATAGGACAACGCTACAGCCAATTGTAACCCGTGCGATTAGTGAACGACACAAGGAGACAGTAAAACATGCGAGACAGCTATTTAAGCGAAAAAAGGAACGGGATGAAGGAACGGGAGAACGAGGATATAGAGCGATACAGGGATAGAGGTGAATGATGAAAAATATTACCAGCAAGTAAAAACAAAAGCCTAAGGACAAGGATGGAAATCTGGTCACAGATACACAGAGTGTGCTGCATATATGCCGAGAACACTTCCAGCAACTGCTGGTTTCAGAAGGCAGCGCGCGTGAATATATCACGCCAATTGTCGACGCTGCTTAGATTGCACACCACCAATTCAAGCCGAGGTAAGAAGAGCAATATCGCGACTAAAAAATAATAAAACAGCCGGTGCTGAAGGACATCCGGCAGTTTCTTTCAAGTCCGGTAGTAAGGAGCTGATAACGAGCATGCTTGGCTTAATGACTGCATGCCCGACAATTGCAATGTAAGTGTATTATATCCTTTGCTGAAAAAATGTGATCCAAGTGTGTCCTCCAACTACCACTGGATCACCCTTTTACGCATCGCATAAAAGGTTCTGTCGGGTGTGCTATGCGCAAGACTAAAGCCAGTGTTATTCAACCTGATCGGACCTTATTAGTGTGGCTTTAGAACTGGTAAATCAACAACTGACCAGATAGATATTCACACTTCGGAAAATCCTCGAAAAAAAACAAGAGAAACAGATCGACACGTATCATCTTTTCGTCGACTATAAAGCTGCCTTCAACAGGCCGATACGGCAGAAGCCATGGCTGAGTTTGGTATTCCAGCGAAGCTGATACGCCTTCGCGCAATAACGTTGACTGACACGAATACTTCAGTGAGGATTTGCAAGGACCTTACAGAACCATTCTATACCAGACGAGACCTTAAACAAGGCGATGACCTATCGTGTGACCTCTTCAACAAAGTGTTGGAGATGATAATGAGGAATGCTGCTGTAAACACGAGTGGCACGATATTCAAATAAAGGCACATGCTACTAGCCTACGCTGATGACGTAGACATCATCGGTCGACAACTGCGGGATGTGACTGCAGTCTTCTCAGGTATACAGAAGAGGAATCAGCGAAAAAGGGTCTAACGGTGAACGAGGACAAAACGAAGTTATTAGTTTCAACGAACAAAAACTCAACTCGTTTGGCAAACTGCGCGAACTATAATTTCGAGGTGGTAACTAAATTACTACTATGCGCTAAGCAAGCGATTTAACGACAAAGCGCTCTCTCGAAGAACAAAGATCCAATTCTACCACACTCTGATCCTACCTGTCTTGCTCTACAACGCAGAATCCTGGGTAATGACACATGTGGATCAATCCTCGAGAGAAAAATATTACGCAAAATATTTGGACCCATCATAGTTAACGGCGAGTACCGTCGTCGAATGAATCATGAGCTGTATGAGCTGAACAACGACATCGACGTAGTCAAGCGCGTTCAAATAGAGCGAATGCGCTGGCTTGGATACGTTGTGCGAATGGACGAAAACGCTCCGGCTCGAAAAGTCTTCGGCAATAAACTCGATGGGCGGCGCAGGAGGGGGCGATCAAAACTCCGATGGATGGACCAGGTGAAAGAGCTGTTAACTAAGCTTGTTGTGACGAACTATCAACGGAGCGCAAAAGACCGAAGAGCAGGATATAAGTCTAGCCACACCCCATCTGGTACCTCCCATTCAAATGTACCTTTCCGGATACTTTAAAAATGGAGTAATAATATCAATACACCAAACGCGATCGTGCCCAAAAAAAGGATAAAGTTTTTGGGAAAATATCTGGAAGTTTAGCCACGCCCTTTCTGGTACCTCCCATTCCGACCACTTTGGAGATCGAGTAATAATATCAATACACTTGACGCAATCGTGCCCAAATTCTCTATAGTAAAACTCAAAAAGGATAAATTTTTTTGGGAAAAAATCTGGAAGCCTAGCCACGCCCATTGTGGTACCATCTATACAAATGTACCACTCCGCCCACTTTAGAAATCGAGTAATAATATCAATATAATAGAAAATTTTGTGTTTTACTGAAGGCAAGGACATAAATAAGTCGGGTTGCCCGACTGAAAATTTCTTACTGGGAAATCTTTCAGAAATTGTTTTTAATTTAAAATTATGTACGCGTTTTCCAAAATCAGCCGCGGGCCGATTGCGGGTCAAGGCATATTTTTATACTATCACCCTTAGGGATGAGAGTATATATCATTTGACACGAAAAAAGAGTGTAACGCCTAAAAGGAGACGTGTTAGACTCCAAGTATCTTAAGACCAAATTTATTTCAGGACTTTTTAAGATGATTGAGCTATGTCCGTCTGTCTGCCTGGCTGGCTGGATGGCTGGTCAGCAGGATAACTCGAGTAAATCTTAACGGTTCGGTATGAAAATTTACCAGTATTTATATTTTTAAAACGAACCTATGGGATTGTAAATGGGCAGAATAGCCCCACCCCTTCTGGTACCTCCCATACAAAATTACCTATTTTTGCATAATTTATATTTCTTTTATAACTGCCAAACTACTACCACCGGATGATATTTGAAATTGGCCAGTTTATTTACCTTGCAATAGTAGACAAACCCTAAGAAAATTCAAACTTTTGCCACACCCTTTCTGGTACTTCCCATACAAATGACCGAATTGATCCTTATAGTTTTACATACATATCTTTTTTGTAAGTTAACTGAATTCAGTCAAATTTGGCGTAAGTTGTAGGGTTATGAAAATTTGAATCAGGAATGAATATGGATTATATGGGATCACCCCTTCTGGTACCTTCCATACAAAATTACATATTTTTAGAAAATTAATATTTCTCCCATAATTTCCAAACGGACACTTGGGGGATAATGAAAATTAATCAATTAATGTATATTGTGATAGGAAACAAAACCTCAGAAAACTTAACTACATATTTGACACACCCCTTCTGGTACCCCCACTACAAATGACCGAATTAACCCTCATAGTCTTACATACATATCTTTGTTGTAAATACACTGAATACAGTCAAATTTTGCGAAAGTTGTACGGTTATGATAATTTGAATCAGGAATGAATATGGACTATATCGGTTTACGCCTTCTGGTACCTCCCATACAAAATTACCTATTTTTGGAAAATTAATATTTCCCCCATAACTTCCATACCGGCACCTGGAGTATAATCATATTTGGTCAGTTAATTCATCTTGTAATAGGAATTATTACTGGGTGATGGTATTTATCAGTCAGTTTTTCAAATTTTTTGATCAGAATTTGTATCGTTACTAAATAATATTATTTAAAACAACTTGAAGCTAAATTTGTATTCATTAAAACTAATGAAGCTATGTCCCTCTCGCGCCTAATATGGCAAAGATATTACAATTAAGTTGTCTCATATAATTCTTGTTTCACTTCCACAAATTCCATATAACAATAGCAACTTAAATATTACTTGTTTGCTTTGTCCGCTCATGCGGAAATAGATTTCTAATTGTCTGCTCAAATAAAATTTATTAAAATAAAAAAAGAGAAAAAAAAATAAAATTGAACACTGATTAAATAAGTCAATACCAATATGGACTTATATACCTGGATCACGGTCCACCCACTCACTCTCTGGTTGCACACACACACACACACGCTCGTTTCACACCTCAGTGACGGCGTCAAGTGAACGGTTCACTCTTTACCCGCCCCTTCGTAGTATCTCACAGTATGTCTGGTTGGTGCACTTACTGTTTAATATAATATATTTTTAACTGAGTAATACGTTAGCCACCAGTATCTCCAATGACCAGCAGACTAGCAATGCTCAATTATATTGTGCTCATTTTGTTGGTTCAATATGAACCATCGTCGATGACTCGTAAAAGCCACTTGTTGTCAGTTATGTTGTTATTAGCACTTGTTGGCTTTTAGACTATAGCGCACTTTTGTTACCTTTTTAATACTTGCACTCCATACAATGTGCTTAAGTCTTAGGTACCACCGTAGCAGCGAATACATTTGCATATAATATGTATAACAAATTGTATATAGAGGTGTGTGTATAAATTTATAAGTATCTATGTAAATCTTTCTATATTTATGTCTAGAAATAAGATGAGCGTAATTGAATCGCTGATTACGAGGTAAGATCTTAAAAAAAACTTTATTTCCCTTTGCACCCCATGAATGAGGTATGGGATAGCTTCTCGCGTTGTTGTGAATTAGCACGCTTTCTATTTTTAGATTCACAACTAACGGCACCTACTTGTTTATCGACGAATGCGAACGTCACTGTTTGAGAAGCTCTTACTAGACCCGCCGATTGACTCGACACTTAATATGCGAAGTTGCTGTCAACAACATGCGAGGGGAGCCGACAATGAAAGAAAATTGTAGATGACTGGAGGCGGGAATCGAACCCGGGACCTCCCGCATGGTAGTCGCGTGTTCTAACCACTTTACCACGGATTTTATAAAAAATTTTAAAAAATAATATTTTATAGAAATCTCTTCTGAACATATTTAATAAATCTGTCTACATAAGAGTTTTAGTTTTGATTAGAAACATCTAAATATTTTCACATTAACTTAAGCTTCTGCCCTCGTTTATTTCCGGTTCTAAGAGGTCTAAAACGTATCAAACACTAGACTGACAATTAAATTTATTTATTTACTTAGTCTACTGACATAATTATCTTACAGACTAATTTACAGTAATTCAATTAATAGTTTAAATTAAATTCCATTAGTTAAAAATTTTAAATAAGTTCAATTTAAAATTTATTTTATTTATATTAAAATTAATTAAAGGGGAAAAACTATTGCATAACTTTAAACATCTTGCGATTGGTTCATTGATTCCATAATTAGAACGATGAAAATCTTCACGAAACAGACGGTCATGACGTAACTCACGAGGAGGATTATACAAAGATACAAGATTTTTTAACTCAATACAATCAATTTCATTAGAAATAATGTTATAAATGAACATTATTGAAAATATTGTCCTTCGATCTCTTAGGGCTTGAAGGTCCAAAAACTTTCGGCGAGCATCATATGGAATAGTTCCATCCGCCCACCTAACTTTTTTTAAATGCAAAATTTGTAAAAATTTTTTGAATTCTTTCAATTTTGTTTGTATGGATAGTATAAAATGGATTCCAAATTAAAGAACAATATTCCAATTGACTTCTCACAAAAGAAACATATAATGTTTTGAATGTAATTGGGTCTTTAAAATCTGTAGAATTTCTTCTAACAAAACCTAGCATTGAATAAGCTTTTGCTGTTATATAATCAATATGGTTAGAAAATTTCAGTTTTGAATCAAATATAACACCGAGATCTTTAACTTCATCTACTCTTCTCAAAACGACATCGCCAATGTTGTAATTAAAAACCACTGGTGTGTGGCAACGTGTATAAGTGACAGTACAACACTTATCTACATTTAAACCAAGCATATTTAACTTGCACCATTCTGCCAATGCCAATAAGTCTTTTTGAATCATTAAAGACTGTGATAAATTTGAAACTTTACCAAACAATTTTAAGTCATCAGCAAACATTAGCGGCTTGCAATAGGTGAAGCAATTAGGTAAATCGTTTATGAATATAAGAAACAGCAATGGACCTAAATGTGTGCCCTGTGGAATACCTGACCACGCTTTAATTATGATACTAGAATAAACAGACCCCATTTTAACCTTCAATCTTCTGTTAATTAAGAAAAATTTCAGTAAATTGCCATTAACACCATATGACACTAGTTTTGATAACAGTACCGCATGATCTACTGTGTCAAAAGCTTTCGAAAAATCTTTATAAATTACATCTAGTTGACATTTTTCATTCCATTGCTAGAACAATACGGTTAGTCAGTATAGCTAAATTAGTGCATGTTGATCTTCCGGGCAAAAATCCATGTTGGTAAATTGATATTTTTTTGCCAATATGATTATAAAGTTTAACTTTAATAATTCTATCAAAAATTTTTGCTATAGCTGATTGTTTTACAATTGGCCTATAATTTACAACGTTAGTTTTATCGCCCGATTTGAAAATAGGGACCAAGGAACAATTTTTCCAGCAGTCTAAAAATATACCCTGACTTAAACAAGCATTAAAAAGAATTGTAATAGGCTTCGCCAAAGAAGAAACACAATTTTTAAAAAATATCTGGGGAATTGAATCTGCAAAGACGCAGGAAGTGCTGTTTTTAAGAGATGAAATCGATGAGATAACATCTTCCTCTGTAATTTTGATAACCAGACTATTCACATCAGGTTCTCTATTCTGATAAATACAATTACGATTAAAAAAATTTGATTGAAAAAAAGATGCAAACAAGTTACATGACTCTATTAAATTATTAGAAATTTCAGAATTATAAACCATATTTACTGGATATCCAGTACTTTTCTTCTTATTCTGAATAAACACCCAAAAAGCAGAAGAGTCGGACTTTAATTTATGTTCCGTATTAAAAATAAATTGCTTATATAAAAAATTTTGTAAAAAATCAAATTCGCGACGAATTCTCTGAAAATATCGATAATCAGCTTCATTTTGAGATTTTTTAAACTTTTTTGAAGCCTTATTTCTAATATTTTTTAAATTCAAAAGCCTTTTGTTGAACCAAGGAGGTTTATGACTAAAAGATGGCATAGAGAAAGGGATCATTAATTGTATGACATATTTTAATTTGTCTAATAAAAAATCGTACATATACAAAGCATCATATGCACCTTCAATCAGCTACCAATCAACAGAAGAAAGAAAATTGTTAATTGATGAATAATTACATTTCAAAAAATTATATGTTTTCATACTATCTGAATTTTATTTTTCAAAAGCGTAAAAATCAAAATCTATTACCGCCGCCTTATGATGCACGGTGTTTTTAGAAATAGGATAAAGACACATATCGCAAGACGTTCTCATGTTATTAGATACAAAAAATAGATCAAGAGTTCTTCCAATATCATTCTTAATACAATTAATTTGACTAAAATCATGGGAAAAGAAAAAACTAGTTACAGATTCATCCATATCTGATTTTATGTTAAATGGTAATAAACAACCATCTTCTAAGATCCAAGATATATTAGGGAGATTAAAATCACCTAAAACAAATACTTCTTGATCTATTGATTTATGATCCAAAATATATTTAATATTATCCAAATGAACTTGGTATATGTCAATGGTTTTACCAGGGGGTATATATGATACAAACAATATTATTGACTTATTATTAGAAAAACATATTTCAACGCAAAGTTGTTCAATAAAACATTGAGATTGTAATATAATTAATTTGCTGCAAACGTCTCGTCTTACTGCAACCAGCACTCCGCCACCCTTTAGATGCCCACCTATCAATATATAATGACAATAATAAAGGGAAATACGCTACTTGATAGGT
This sequence comes from Muscina levida, assembly GCA_964034835.1. Classification (NCBI taxonomy): domain Eukaryota; kingdom Metazoa; phylum Arthropoda; class Insecta; order Diptera; family Muscidae; genus Muscina; species Muscina levida. Next base: position 123,951,616 of record OZ035883.1, on the reverse strand, counting down.
AATTATATTATGTCTGAGTCGATATCGGACAAATCTTAAATTATTCAGTAGCAACGGAGTATTTTTTTTTTTTGTATATTAAGCTAATATTTATAATACCAAATAATAGCGAGATGAAAGGTGAGGGTTTACCCTCAGTAAAACATAAAATATTCTGTTATATTTATATTATTACTCGTGGGCGCAGTGGTTCATTTGTATGGGAGGTACCTGAAGTGTCGCGGCTAGACTTCCAGTTTTTTCTCCAAAACTTTTCCTGTTATACCTACTTACTTACTTAATTTCCCTTTGCACCCCATGAATGAGGTATGGGATAGCTCCTCGCGTTGTTGTGAATTAACACGCTTTCTTTTTTAGATTCACAACTAACGGCACCTACTTGTTTATCGACGAATGCGAACGTCACTTTTTGAGAAGCTCTTACTAGACACGACGATTGAATCGACGCTTAATACTGCGAAGTTGCTGTCAACAACATTCGATGGGAGCCGACAATGAAAGAAAATTTTCTTTATTTTTTTTTTCTTTTTAGATGACTGGAGCCAGGTTTGAACCTGCGATCTCCCGCATGGTAGTCGCGTGTTCTAACCACTATGCCACGGCCGGTCCTTGAGCACTTAGCATAGAATAAAGTTTTTCATATAAAGATCGACGGCTTCGCACTCATTTCGAGGTGAGGACCCAATCTATTTCAAAATTAGATCCCAACTGTAACTGGTTGATTTCCCAACTATTGTATGGTAATCATAACTTAAGCTCCTTTTTGCTTTGGACACTTAGTTTAGGAGATAACTGCATTTGAACTTGTTCATCTAAATATAGACGGCTTCTTAGCCATTACAAGATGATTTACCAACTATGTCTTAGTGACATAGTCCTTTTTCGCGATTGGATGTTTAGTTTAGGAAATCGGGACAATTGAAAGTTTTTGTATATGAAAACGAAGTCATCCCACCCATTTAACAGCATTTTCCAAACAAATTTTCGTATTACATAAGAAAATTTTGATGAAAGCAACCTTTGAGATTTGCCTGAAAAATATCGGATAAGCATAAACAACCTTCTTGACGATTTTCCTATAATTGACCTAGCAATGTTCTGTGAAATACTGATTTTTGGAAAACCGGTTAACCGACATCAAAAAACCGGCTAAACCGGGTATTCGAAATTGGCATTTTTGAAGAAACCGGCATACGGTTTCGGAGAAAAAAACCGGATAGACGGTTTTCGGTTTCGGGTTTAAACACTCTAGGTACAATAAATGTATTTTTCGGTACAGTTCAAAAATAACTCATGCAAACAAAAACCAGTAAGAAAACCAAAAACCAGTCGGGCAACCCGCCTTACAAATATTTTATGTTTTACTGAGGGTGAGGGTATACCCTCAGTAAAACATAAAATATTCTATTATATTGATATTATTACTCGTGGGCGCAGTGGTTCATTTGTATGGGAGGTACCAGAAGTGTCGCGGCTAGACTTCCAGTTTTTTTCTCCAAAACTTTTCCTGTTATAACTTAACAAAATACAGAATTTGAGCACGATCGTGTCGAGTGTATTGATATCATTACTCCATCTCTTAAGTGGGCGGAGTGGTACTTTTTTATGGGAGGTGCCATAAGGGGCGTGTCTAGACTTCCAGATTTGTTTCCCAAAAACTTTATCCTGTTTTAGCATTACTTAATACAGCATTTGGGCGCGATCGTGTCGAGTGTATTGATATTATTACTCCATCTCTTAAGTGGGCGGAGTGGTACATTTGTAAGGGAGATACCAAAAAGTGGCGTGCCTTGACTTCCAGATTTTTTTCTCCAAAACTTTATCCTGCTACAGCTTTACTAAAGAAAAGAATTTGGGTACAATCGCGTTAGATTTATTGATATTATTGCTCCATATCTAAAGTGGGAGGAAAGGTACATTTGTATGGGAGGTACCAGAAGGGGCGTGGCTAGACTTCCAATTTTTTTCCAACAATTTTTCCTGTTTAACTTTAATAAATACAGAATTTGGGCATGATCGCATTAGATCTATTAATAATATTAATCGATTTCTAAAGAGGGCGGTACCAGATGTGCATGGGAGGTACCAGATGGGGTGTGGCTAGACTTCCAGAATCTTTCTCAAAAACTGTATTCTGCTATAGCTTTTTTAAATACAGAATTTGGGTATGACCGCGTTGGTTTTATAGATATTATTATTCCATCTCTAAAGTGGGCGGAGTGGTACATTTGTAAGGGAGGTACCAGAAGGGGCGTGACTAGACTTCCAAATTATTTTCCAAAACTTCATCCTGTTACAGCTTTACTAAATACAGAATTTGGGTACGATCTCGTTGGTTGCATTGATATTATTACTCGATTTCTAAAGTGGGCGGAATAATGTATTGGTATAGGAGGTGCCAGAAGGGGCGGGCCATGTAGGTCGTTTGCAATACCGGGAAATATTAACTCGCGTAAAATCTCAAAACTTTTGGTTGCGTCTTTCGAAAGTTATCGTACTGACAAGGCTCAAACGACTTAAAAAGTCATGAATCGAATTTAATTCAAAGAAACCTAGGGTCTTACGTGACTCCTTCTATGTGTTACACTTTTGGGTCCTATCAAATGATAAATACCCTTCTACCCGTATGGTGAGGGTATAAAAATCAGGGATGTTCAACGTCCGGGGCCAGCCACTATCACAACATCATATCAAGTTTTCGGCAAGAACTATGGTAGTTAGCAGCACTAGATTTGGTACGATGATGAATGTCGCAATGCCATGAGATAGACGTTGCCAATGGCAACGTGAGCTGTTCGTGCACGACCAAGGGAGAAGAGTCGACAGGCTACTCGTCGTAGAGCAGGGTTGCCCTCCTGCAAGGACAGCGATGGCCAGCTACTGACGCATCCGGATAACTTTCTGAAGATATGGAGAGAACATTTCAGAAATCTGTTGGATACAGACACTACCCCAGAAGATTCCGTTCCCACTCCATGACGATGGTATTAACTGTTCACTTCCGAGTCAGAATGAGATACGTGTGACAATATTCCGCCCTAAAAATAACAAATCAACTAGAGCCGGTGGTCTCCCGGCTGAATTGTTTAAGGCAGGCCGGGAGGAGCTGATTAGGAGCATACATCAGCTCATGGAGAACATCTGGCTGAAAGAGAGCATGCCCCGAGATTGAAGTATCAGTCTGTTATGTCCCATCTACAAGAAAGGAGATCGTAGTGAATGTAAGAACTACTGTGGAATAAGCCTATTATCAATTGTGAAAGTACTTTTTTGAACATTAAATGTACTTTTTAGTACAACAAAAGTATAATAAAACAAATAAGAAAGTTTCGGTCGGATAAACCGACTTACATATACCTCACCCTCAGTAGAAACATACAAATTGCAAGTATACACATTTTTAAGGAGGTATCATCTTGTTTTTCCTCTAAAACTTTATAGCGATATAGCATTAGGTTAGGTTAGGTTAATTCGGCAGCCACGGTCAACACACCTCACATGGGTACTATTATGAGTTCCGTTGTGTCAACGACGCTATCAAGCTATTTCCTTGCTCTGATGAAGGCATGGATGTTTCGCAAATCACCAACTGATAGATAGGTATTGTTTAGAAGTGTCCGATTACCAAACTTTTGATATCTCAGGTCACCAAAAGCAGATCAGTGACATAGCTTCGTGGTCTCCTTTTCTTCCTCATCATTGCAGCTTCTACAAAAATCGTTGTAGAGCAGTTTCAACCTCTTAGCATGTTTACCAACCGGCCAGTGACCGGTTATTACAGCTACGATATTCCTCAGGTAGACTTTGGACAAGTTCAGCAGATATCGTGTCCTTTGAATATTTATAGTATGCCAAATTTGTTTGGTCTCTTCTTAGCATTGAGGTTTAGTTTTCCCGCAATTAGTTGTTTCCCCCTTGTGTGAGGGATCCCAATATGACCGAGTTTACGGTTGTGGCGGCCCTTGCCAATGTATCGACAATTTGATTATCATATATGTCCTTATGTCCTGCAATCCATGTAGAGTAATTGTCGAATGTCTCGCTATCACCTCAAGATGTTGGATGTATAGATGTTATTATTCGATTTCTAAAGTGGGCGGAATGGTACTACTGTATGGGAGGTACCAGAAGGGGCGTGGCTAGATTCACAGTTTCTTCTCCAGAACTTTATCCTATTGTAGCTTTACTAAATACAGAATTTGGGCACGATTTGGGTACCCATCAAAGCTTAAAAGCATAAAAGCAGCATAATCAAAAATTACCGAACCCCCTTATCCGGAGTGTTGAGTGTACCGTGCTCATCGAATAGTTTGCAGTCAAGAGTATCCGACTGTATTCTAACGGAACCTCAGTAATGTACCTGACGCCTTGGTGGGTAAAAGGCTTAACTACATAGTCATTACCGTTAAAATATCACTGTCTCCCCGTGAACCTACACTGTTCCTGCCACAACCAATCAGGGCAACTTGAGAGGTGGGTCAAAATGGGTACGGGAAAATGGGTGAGGAAAATGGAGGTATATTAATTTGCAGAAAAAGGAAGCGTTCTAAAAATGCAGAAGGGCCGTAACGCTTATTGATGGTCCTAAAACTTCTTTGCGAGACTACAGTGCGGCGATGCCACCGCGCTCTTGGAGACGGAGAATAACCTAATTCAGATGCACAAGGAAAACGTGAGGAAACTTATAGTGAAATATTCTGACGTCAGGTTCCTTAGTGAGTTTGCTATGGAGCTTCACCTATCAGACTCTCTGGTGGCTTTTAAGCTCTGTGAAACTGCGCTGCAACACCGTGGTGATGGGGCAACTATGTACGGTAAGTGCACAGCTCCTTAAACATCGACAGCGGTTACGGACGTGATGACATCAACTTCAAAGGCTGCGAAGGGTAAGAAGCCGGGCGATTCCGTTAGTTTTTCAGCTAGTGACAAGAAGGTTAAGAAGACTCGCTCTCGCGACGAACCCAGCCAGGGTTTTGCACTTTTGCTAAAGAAACAAGCTAACTTGTGGGTCAATCCTTCTCTTCAAGTGGCTGTGGTGGATAGGGCTGCAATCAGAACAGTAAACTGGCCAGGTCTTGAGGAGAAGTTAACTCTGAGTATGACCGATCCTAGTATAAGTACAGATAAGATAGGCTTCCTGAATGTATACTGGTCGAAGGGAATCACAACTATTGACTGTAAAATTGAGAAGACAGTACGTGAATAATTTTGGTAAACTCTGGCCTGGTGCCAGAGTGGAAGTCGTTCCTAGATCTGTGCAAATTTACATATTTACACATTATGCATTTGATCCCTCAAACTTTCTACAATTTACTAAATAAACTTTTAAAATATCTCCTACATATTTTATTCCTAATGGTCTAGTTAATGTCTTTATACCCTAAAGGTATTTAAAGTTGTTATCAAAATATCTTAGTACCTTATCCAAGTGTTATAAGGCATTTAAATTACAAATGACTTTTGCTCTGGCAGACAATGAGACGTCAAACGGATGCATACAAAAAAAACTCTATAGTACGTTTGCTCTGTTTTAGTTGCTGAATAAATGACTACAGAGCGAAATATCTGAATAATACAACAAAAACGCCAAGGTTATGAGGAAGGAAAACAAATGTGAGCAATTAAAGAGCAGACACCGGGTAATGGAAGCAACTAAAGACCTTAAAGAAGAATATTTAGCAAAAAATTAGGCCAGAGTTAAGTTTGTAGAAAAATATCTTGTAGCGTATACTTTATGGTTAATAATTATGCGTTACTCATACGTAAAACATATCCCCTTGAAAAGTATCTAGCGCCACCTATAATTTATTAGTTGAACTAGTAACCATGATGGGAAAATGCCCTCTCCGAAGAAGTTTCACTGTGCATATGTTACTAAACAATAAACAACAACAATCATTTTTTGCTAATTAATTAAAACGTCTGACTTTTTTGCATTTAATTGTTTATGTCATCATGTGTTAACTTTAATTCTTGACCAACAATGAAAGCTACTGTTGCCACTTCTGTTGCCGTTTGTTGTTGACTACATACAGTTGTCAATTGTTTTGCGAAATATGTCAATATAATCTTTGTCAATGATCAGTTAATAAAACGAAAAAATGTACATATGTATAACAAAGAAGAAAAACAGCAAAGATATACAATAAAACAGCAAAACAGAAACAATTCCAATAAAGTTGTTGTAATATAACAGTAAATTGTGTTATTGTTACAAAAACAACAAACATAGATGTACTAAATAGTTGTTGTTTTAGTTACAGTCGTTACACTAAATTATGTTGTTGTTGTTGTTATTATTGTCACTACTATCACAGTAACTATTGCCCTCTGTGTTAAGACATTTCAGTCAGTCCAGTCGTCATGTAACCGAACCGAGAAGGCAGCGGGCGAAGACCAGAGGCCAGACTCTCTTAGCTATGGGATAGGAAAAGTAAACGACCTTGTAATGCAAAAACAAATTGAAAACAAACTACATACTGCGATAACAACAAACAACACACACACATTTCAACAAATACACCTTACAATTAGACTATGGATTTATTACACACACACACACACACACACACATCTAGACATACATTGAATTGCTCTTACATTTACAGCTTACTTTGACATTGTATACCGTAACGTTAGGAGGAGTATACGGAACCACATTTTTTTTCAATATGGTCATTACACAAACAGCGAAATTGAGTAAAACGAACACACACAGACACACCGGCAAAACGCAAACCGTCACGATAAACGCAAACGCTGACGCTAAATCTTATGATTGTAATTACAGTCAGCGAAATATTTGTTTGATTGTTATATTACAAGTTAGTGCAATAAGGGGAATGAGGCGTAGAAACGAAGTGGCTAAATGCATGCGAGACAACTTGGATGGAGGTCACTGGTGCAACAAAAGCGAAACAAGAAATGGAAAGTAACATAGACAAGAAATGCCGCAATGCGAAGAGGGGGGGGGGGGGGGGGGGGGTGTATGTACAATAATTACTGCGGTCTTAACAACGATTAAAACTAGTATGAGTAAACTTCGCACCACCATTTCAACAAGAAAAGTTGACTGACTCCAAATTTTCTATAGAAAAAGTAAACTTGTGAAAACTTTTCTATAAGAAAAGTTGAATTGGTACAACTTCTAATAAAGAACAGTTGCCTAACACCAAAAGTTGCTCTGCACCAACTTTCTTATAGGAAAAGTTCCAATACTTCAATTTGTATACAAAAAATTTGCATATATAACAGAAAAGTTGTTCGACATAAACTTTTTTATAGTATAATATAAATTTCTCCGGCACCAACTTTTCTAAAAAAAAGTTGACATGCACCAACTGTTTATTAAGATAACTTGACTTGCACCGAATTTTCTTCTGGAAAAGTTGACTTGCATCAACTTTTTTATAACAACAGTTGCTTTGAAACTACTTTTCTATGAGAAAAGTTGAATTTCATAAACTTTTCTATGAGAAAAGTTGAATTTCATAAACTTTTCTATAGTAAACGTTGTATTTCACCAAGTTTTCTACCAGAAAAGCTGCATTACTAAAGAAATACTTTCACAGCTCAAATATGTATATATGTTTTTATTGCACCTTCTTTTCTGTAAGAAAAGTTGACTTGCACCAACGTTTCTATAAGAAAAGTTGACTTGCACCAACGTTTCTATAAGAAAAGTTGACTTACATCAACGTTTCTATAAGAAAAGTTGACTTGCACCAACGTTTCTATAAGAAAAGTTGACTTGCACCAACGTTTCTATAAGAAAAGTTGACTTGCACCAACGTTTCTATAAGAAAAGTTGACTTGCACCAACGTTTCTATAACAAAAGTTGACTTGCACTAACTTTTCTATAAGAAAAGTGGATTTGCACTAACTTTTCTATATGAAAAGTTGATTTGCTATAACTTTTTATAAGAAAAGTTGATTTGCACTAACTTTTCTATAAGAAAAGTTGATTTGCACTAACTTTTCTATAAGAAAAGTTGATTTGCACTAACTTTTCTATAAGAAAAGTTGATTTGCACTAACTTTTCTATAAGAAAAGTTGATTTGCACTAACTTTTCTATAAGAAAAGTCGATTTGCACCAACGTTTCTATAAGAAAAGTTGACTTGCACCAACGTTTCTATAAGAAAAGTTGACTTGCACTAACTTTTCTATAAGAAAAGTGGATTTGCACTAACTTTTCTATATTAAAAGTTGATTTGCACTAACTTTCCTATAAGAAAAGTTGATTTGCACCAACTTTTCTATAAGAAACGTTTAATTGCACAAACTTTTCTATAAGTAAAGTTGTCTTGCAATAACTTTTCTATAAGAAAAGTTGACTTGCAATAACTTTTCTATAAGAAAAGTTGACTTGCACCAACTTTTCTATAAGAAAACTTGCGTTGCACCAACTTTTTTATAAGAAACGTTTACTTGCACAAACTTTTCTATAAGAAAAGTGGACTTGCACCAACCAAATTGCCTTGCACCAACTTTTCTATAAGAAAAGTTTACTTGCACAAACTTTTCTATAAGAAACGTTTACTTGCACTAACTTTTCTATAAGAAAATTTGACTTGCACTAACTTTTCTTAAAGAAAATTTGACTTGCACTAACTTTTCTATAAGTAAAGTTGACTTGCACTAATTTTTCTATAAAAAAATTTGACTTGCACTAACTTTTCTATAAGTAAAGTTGACTTGCAATAACTTTTCTATAAGAAAAGTTGACTTGCATTAACTTTTCTATAAGAAATGTTGACTAGCACGAACGTTTCTATAAGAAATGTTGACTAGCACGAACGTTTCTCTAAGTAAAGTTGACTTGCATGATGGCTTCTAAAAGAAAAGATGACTTCCACGAACTTTTATATGTGAGAAAAGTTGATATTCACAAATTTTTCTTGAAGTAAAGTTAACTTGCACTAGCTTTTCTTGAAGTAAAATTGATATTCTCCAACTTTTCTCTATGCAAAAGTGTCTGACACCAACTTTTCTGTAGGAAATGTTTACTAACACAAACATATCCATAAAAATTGACGAATTCGCCAGAATATGTTGCCCCGCACAAGACAAGTTGACTCCAAAGAAATTTTCTAGTAGTAAAGTTGACTTGCAGCAACATTTGTATAAGAAAAGTCGACTGTGGTGGACTTCTCTCTAATATAAGTTGAATTTTACCAACTTTTCAGAAAAAAAGTTGCCTGCAAGTTTACCTTGACATTCACCAAAATTTTCTTTATGTAAAATTGACTTGCACCGAATTTTTTTTAAAGAAAAATTGATTTTCTCCAACTTCTCTCTAAGCAAAGTTTTCTGCCACCAATTTGTCTTTAGGAAATGTTTACTTACACTAACATACCTAAAAAAGTTGACGTGTTCACTAGAATATGTTGTCTCGCATAGGACAAGTTGACTTCAAATCAATTTGTTTCGAAAAGTTGACTTTGATGGACTTTTCTCTAATATAAGTTGAATTGCAACAACTTTTCAGAACTAAAAAGTTACCTGCAAGTTTACCTTGCCTGTAGGAAAAACATTAATTTTTTCTATATATAAGAAAAGTTGGTTGCACCATGCACCAGAAAAGTTTCTTTGCTCCAACTTTTCTGTAGAAAATGGTGGCTTGCACGAACTTGTCCATGAAAGTTGATTTGCAATAACGTTTTCACCATAAATATTTTTCTTGCACGAACTTTTATATAAGAAAAGTGGACTAGCTCGTACGATTTTATAAGAAAAGTTGACTTGCTCAAACTTGTCAAAATTATTTATTTGCACTTATCATCAAATCAAAAAAAGCTTGCACCAACTTGAGTGACACATCTTTTTCGTTCCTTTGCACCAATTTTTCAATTACAAAATAAACAAGCATCACATTTTTAATACTAAAAGTTGCCTGGCAACAACTTTTCTATGAAAAAAAGTTGCCTTGCACCAAATTTTCTATAAAAAGAAGTTGTCTTGCACCAACTTTTCTATAAAAAGAAGTTGCCTTGCCCAAACTTTTCTATAAAAAGAAGTTGCCTTGCACCAACTTTTCTATAAAAAATAGTTGCCTTGCACCAACTTTTCTATAAAAAATAGTTGCCTTGCACCAACTTTTCTATAAAAAATAGTTGCCTTGCACCAACTTTTCTATAAAAAAAAAGTTGGCTTGCACCAACTTTTCTATAAAAAATAGTTGCCTTGCACCAACTTTTCTATAAAAAATAGTTGCCTTGCACCAACTTTTCTATAAAAAATAGTTGCCTTGCACCAACTTTTCTATAAAAAATAGTTGCCTTGCACCAACTTTTCTATAAAAAATAGTTGCCTTGCACCAACTTTTCTATAAAAAATAGTTGCCTTGCACCTACTTTTCTACACAAAAAAGAAGCTTTGCACCAAATTTTCTACAAAAAAAAATTGCAATGTACAAACCCGTCTATGGAAAAAGTGGAAAGGCCATGAACAAACTTTTCTTTAAATAAAATTGCCTTACTTTGTTTTGCACCAACTTACACCAAGCTACAAACATTCACCGTGCACCAACTTTTCTACAAAAAACATGTTGCAATGCACAAACCCTTCTATGGAAAAGGTTAACAGGCCTTGAACAAACTTTTCTTTCAAAAAATTTGCCTTACTTTGATTTGCACCAACTTACACCAAAGTACACATATCCACCTTGCATCTAGTTTGCAATAAGAAATGTTACTTGCACCAACTTTTCTGTAAGAAGTTTAGCTTGTTACCAACTTTTCTATAAAGAAAATTAGCTTGTCACCAACTTTTCTATAAAGAAAATTTGCTGGCACCAACTTTTCGATAACAAATATTGTACAAAACATTTATATAAGAAAACTTGCCTGGCACAAACTTTTATATAGGTTAACTTGACTGGCCAAGATGTTTTGCAGCATACTTGCCTGCTTCCAACACTTTTATGAGGAAAGTTATCTTGTACCAACAAACTTTTCTATAAGATTAGTTGCCTGGCACCAACTTCTCTTTCAGAAGTATTGCCTTTCCCCACCAGTATAAGAAAAGTTATTGTGCGTCGATTTTCTACAAATTTTTTATAGTAAATAATAACTAGCAGCAATTTTTCTATAGAAAATTATGATTTATACCAACTTTTCTATAGAAAAAGTTCACTTCCACTTTTCTATAAAAAAAAGTTGCCTTGCACCAACTTTTCTATGGAAAAAGTTGGCTTGCACCAACTTTTCTGTGGAAAAAGTTGCCATGTACCAACTTTTCTATGGAAAAAGTTGCCATGTACCAACTTTTTTATTGAAAAAGTTGCCATGTACCGACTTTTCTATGGAAAAAGTTCCCTTGTACCGACTTTTCTATGGAAAAAGTTCCCTTGTACCAACTTTTCTATGGAAAAAGTTCCCTTGTACCAACTTTTCTATGGAAAAAGTTGCCTTGTACCAACTTTTCAATGGAAAAGGTTGCCATGCACCATCTTTTCTATGGAAAAAAGTTGCCTGGCACCAACTTTTCTATGAAAAAAAGTTGCCTGGCACCAACTTTTCTATGGAAAAAAGTTGCCTGGCACTAACTTTTCTATGGAAAAAGTAGCAATGCACCATCTTTTCTATGGAAAAAGTTCCCTTGCACCATCTTTTCTTTGGAAAAGGTTCCCTTGCACCATCTTTTCTATGGAAAAAGTTCCCTTGCACCAACTTTTCTATGGAAAAAGTTGCCTTGCATTAACTTTTCTATGGAAAAAGTTGCCTTTGACCAACTTTTCTATGGAAAGAGTTGCCTTGCACCAACTTTTCTATGAAAAAAGTTGTCTTGCACCAACTTTTCTATGAAAAAAGTTGTCTTGCACCAACTTTTCTATGGAAAAAGTTGTCTTGCACCAACTTTTCTATGGAAAAAGTTGTCTTGCACTAACTTTTCTATGGAAAAAGTTGTCTTGCACAAACTTTTCTATGGAAAAAGTTCTCATGCACCATCTTTTCTATGGAAAAAAGTTGTCTGGCACCAACTTTTCTATGGAAAAAGTTGCCATGTTTTGCACAATCTTTTTTGTAAATAAAAAATTGGCTTACTTTATTTTGCTTTGCACCAACTTTTTTGTAACAAAATGTTGCTTTGCCTTGCACTAACTCTTACAAAAACTTGCCTGCTTTTAATATTTCTATAACAAAAGTTGCCTTGAACTAACTGATTGGCAACAAGTTTTTTTAAGACAAATTGAAACTTGAACCTAATTTTTTATAACAAATTTTCTAATGAAATCTATTTTTTTATGTATACTTGCAAGGCATTTGTTCAAAGGAAGTTGGTTGACGAGCAACTTTTCATATAAGAATCTGTTTTCAGAGTAAATTTTACTTCAAATATATATTTCCATTAATATTTCTTGTCTTTTATAGGTGCATTGCAAACTTTTTGACAAAAATTTTTATAAAATAAAAAATTTAAAAAAAAAATTTTAATTGAAATTGTTTCAAAAGATAACTTTACACAGAAAGTATTTTCTCGTTGTAATGTAACTTTTTTACTATAATATTTTTATTCTAGGCTACTTTCCTAATAAGGATATCTCAGGAATGTAGTGTTTCGCACTGTAAAGTAATTGACAGACAACTTTACACATGAAAATACTTTCAGATAGAAAAGTTGTTATATGTTAAGTTTTCATATGAAAAGTGCTATAACTTTTTAGGTATAACAACTCCTGTTAATATTTTAAACAAATGCATTTTTCTAACAGGTGTTGTTGTAAGACAACTTTTGCCATCGAGTCATAGCTTGGTGACCATCTTTCCCAACTAGTATCGGTGCTTCATTAAGTTTTTACCCATCACAACCACTACCTTGACCACATTTTCCCAAAAGTAATGCAAGTAAGTAACTTCCAAAAATCTTCGCTGGGTTGTTGTTGTTTGCTAAAAGCACACTTGCAATCAGCCGGCCGGGCCCATGTTGTTGTTTGTGCTTTCCATTATCGTTGTTTGCTGATATGGAAAAGATCGTTTTCGTCGAGTCTTTGACATTGACATTGAAATTCAAAAGCCGCAAAAGAAAAAAAAGTTGTGCGTTTTTGTTGTTCGTGTTGTTGTATTTTTTTTAATTTGGGTGAAAAGAAAGCTGAGTTGGATGAAAGTAAATGTGAATTGTGTTGATGTTGTTTTATTTTCGTGTTTGAAAATATACAATACCATAAATTGTATGTACATGTGGATGTAGCAGAGTGGTTTTTTGGTTGTATTGTATGTACAGTATGGTGAGAGGTATGTATATAACTCACGGCACATTTATTCATTCATTAATTCATAAAATTTATCACGTAGTTGAATTCAAGTACATGTGTATCAACAAATTTGCTTTGTTAATTTTGTTTTTGGGAGGTGTAGCTGTCTTTTATCTTGTGAGGTAGCAACGTTTGTTTGTCTTAATTTAGATATAATACGAATTTTTGTTTAAGGGATATATAAATAAAAAAAAATTTGGGCAAAAAATGTTATGTCAAACAAAAGAGCCCTATACGATACTTACTAACTTCAAACCGATATAAAATTATTATGGCATGTAAATTGACAAAACGAAATTATGAACTGCGAGTTTTATAAATGGGCAAAAAGTGGACGGTTGGAAAAATTTTAACCAAAATTGCAAACCAAATTCTGGTTTATTCTGGTGGATAAAATAGGACAAAAATTGGCGGAGTAAAAAATGTGCTAATACCAATACTTAAAAATTGTTCTAAGCTATAACATTTTATTGTTTGGGTGGGAAACTAGATTAAGTTGTAACAAAATGGTCAATACATGAGCATAATATAAATCTTAATTTTTTTTTTATTTTTCGTTTACAAATAGATTTCTGTATATAAATGTATATAATAAAAAATAGTCAAGTCCTTTTTGACATAACAACTTTTTCGAAGGTAAGTGTGTACAGAATTTACTGGGAACCGCAGGTGATAAAAGTGGGCAATTTGTTGGCAACCTAAGTTAAGCAGTAAGAAATTGAACAATACTTGGGCAAAAAAAATTACAAACAAAACGATTAATTTCATATCTAAATTTTTTTGTGAAATGTCCTCTCTGCCGAGAAATCCATGTGCGACAAGTGGGCAACATTGGGCAAAAATTTTTCAGAACGACAAATTTGGCAATTTCTTAAGAATAATTTATGTCCTAACCCAATTTATATGACTATAATATGTTTTCAATACTGTGGAACGCATATGTAGCATGTGGGCAACATTGAAAAAGGGGAAAAAAAAATTTACCCATACAAGAGCTGCAACCAGTTCTGAAAAAAACAGTTTATGTTGTTTTTGGCCATACCCAGATATCCGAGAGAAGTCGATATTCCGCAGCTACCACAAGTTGGCAAAATTTAGGCAAAACCGATTAAGCAAAACAAACATTAAACAATACAACCACTAACTCCAATTTAAAAATGGTTATATACTCAACCTTCTGTATGTCAGCACATCGGCTACGAAACTGTGAGTCGCAACTATGTTAATTGGGCAAAATTGGGCAAAATTGGGCACAAATTTGGGAGGAGGTACAAATTTGGCCATTAAAGGACCAAAACCAGTTGTGCAACTTATTGTACAATGGTTTATATCTTAATTACATTTATATAACTATACTATGTCTTCAATACTGTTGAACGCAGATGAGGCATGTGGGCAACATTGGTCAAAAATTTACCAGAACGACAAATTAGGCAATTCCTTAAGAAGATTTTTAATTTCTACCCACATTTATATGACTATACTATGTCTTCAATACTGTGGAACGCAGATGTGGCTTGTAGGCACAATTATGTTAATTGGGCAATATTGGGCACAAATTTAAGAGCAAGTAAAAATTCGCCTATTGAAGGACTTAAGCCAGTTGTACAACTTATTGTACAATGGTTTATATATTAATCAAATTTATTTAGGAGGAGGTAAAAATTTGCCCATTAAAGGACCAAAACCAGTTGTACAATGGTTCATATATTAATCAAATTTATATAACTATACTAAGTCTTCAATACGCAGATGAGGCATGTGGGCAACATTGGGCAAAAATTTACCAGAACGACAAATTAGGCAATTCCTTAAGAATAATTTCTTTTCTATCCACATCTATATGACTAAAATATGTCTTCAATACTGTGGAACGTAGATGTGGCATGTGAGCAACAATGGGCAAAATTGAAACAGGGAAAAAAAGTGACCAAATCTTAAGCAAAACTGATTAAGTCAAACAAAAACTATACAGAGCAACGAATAACCCAAATTTAGAAAATACGATTTTTTACTAATATAAATGTATGTAAGCACATCGGCAACGAAACTGTGGGTTGCAACTATATTAATTGGGCAACTTACTTACTTACTTAATTTCCCTTTACACCCCATGAATGAAGTATGGGATAGCTTCTCGCGTTGTTGTGAATTAACACACTTTCTATTTTTAGATTCACAACTAACGGCACCTACTTGTTTATCGACGAATGCGAACGTCACTGTTTGAGAAGCTCTTACTAGACACGACGATTGAATCGACGCTTAATACTACGAAGTTGCTGTCAACAACATTCGAGGGGTGCCGACAATGAAAGAACAATTTTTTTTTTCTTTTTCTTTTTTTTTAAGATGACTGGAGCCAGGTTTGAACCTGCGATCTCCCGCATGGTAGTCGCGTGTTCTAACCACTATGCCACGGCCGGTCCCAACAACAATGGCCAACAATGGGCACAAATTTAGGAGTAGGAAAAATTTGCCCATTAAAGGACTAAAACCAGTTGTGCAAAAAGTTATGTTACTATTCCAAATGTATGCCAGTACATCGGCCTCGAAACTGTGGTTCGTAACTATGTTAAATGGGCAACATTGGGCAAAAATGTTGGAGGAGGTAAAAATTTGCCCATTTAAGGGCTAAAAACAGTTGGGTTACAAAAATTACAGACCACTAACCCCAAATTAAAAAATGTTAATTTACTTGACGATATGTATATCAGTACTTCGACCACGAAACTGTGGGTCGCAACTATATTAAATGGGCAACATTGGGCAAAAATGTTGGAGGAGGGAAAATTTTGCCCACTAAAGGACTGAAACTACCTGTGTAAAAAACTATATTACTATTCCAAATGTATGTCAGCACATCGGCCACTGTGGGTCGCAACCATGTTAATTGGGCAACATTGGGCAAAAATGTAGGAGGAGGTACAAATTTGCCCATAAAAGGACTAAAAGCTGCTGTGTAGAAAGTTACATTACTACTCCAAATGTATGTCAGTACATCGGCCACGAAACTGTGGTTCGCAACTATCCTAAATGGGCAACATTGTTCAAAAATGTAGGAGGAGGTAAAAATTTGTTCATTAAAGGACTAAAACCAGTTGGGTTAACAAAGTTATAGACTACTAGCCCCCAATTAAAAAAATGTTAATTTACTTGACCATATGTATATCAGTACATCGACCACGAAACTAGGGGTCGCAACTATGTTAAATGGGCAATATTGGGCACAAATGTAGGAGGAGGTACAAATTTTCCCATTAAAGGACTATAACCAGTTGTGTGAAAAGTTATATAACTATTCCAAATGTATGTCAGCACAACTATGTAAATTGGGCAACATTGGGCAAAAATGATGAAGGAGGTAAAAATTTGCATATTGAAGTACTAAAACAAGTTGAGTTAAAAAAGTTATAGATCACTAACCCCCAATTTGAAAAATGTTAATTAACTTGACCATATGTATATCAGTACATCGACCACGAAACTGGGGGTCGCAATTATGTTCATTGGGCAACATTGGGCACAAATTTAGGAGGAGGTACAAATTTTCGCATTAAAAGACTAAAAACAGTTGTGTGAAAAGTTATATTACTATTTCAAAAGCTTGTCAACACATCGGCCACGAAACAATGGGTCGCAACTATATTAATTGGGCAACATTGGGCACAAATTTAGGAGTAGGTAAAAATGTGCCCATATAAGGGCTAAAACCAGTTGGGTTAACAAAGTTACAGACCACTAGCCCCCAATTAAAAAATGTTAATTTACTTGACCATATGTATATCAGTACTTCGACCACGAAACTGTGGGTCGCAACTATATTAAATGGGCAACATTGGGCAAAAATGTTGGATGAGGGAAAATTTTGCCCACTAAAGGACTAAAACCATATGTGTAGAAAGTTATAGTACTACACCAAATGTATATCAGTACATCGGACACTGTGGGTCGCAACTATGTTAATTGGGCAACATTGGGCAAAAATGTAGGAGGAGGTACAAATTTGCCCATTAAAGGGCTTAAACCCGTTGTGTAGAAAGTTATATTACTATTCCAAATGTACGTCAGCACATCGGCCACGAAACTGTGGGTCGCAACTATATTAAATGGGCAACATTGGACAAAAATGTGGGAGTAGAGAAAATTTGCCCATTTAAGGGCTTAAAACAGTTCTGTAAAAAGTTATATTACTATTTCAAATGTATGTCAGTACATCGGCCACGAAATTATGCAAAAATGTTGGAGGAGGTAAAAAATTTGCCCATTAAAGGACTAAAACCAGCTGTGTAGAAAGTTTAAGTACTTATCCAAATGTATGTCAGAAAATCGGCCCCGAAATTGGGGGTCGCAATTATGTTAATTGGGCAACATTGGGCAAAAATGTTGGATGAGGGAAAATTTTGACCACGAGAGGACTAAAACCAGTTGTATGAAAAGTTATATTACTATTCCAAATGTATGTCAGCACATCGGCCACAAAACTATGGGTCGCTTCTATATTAATTGGGCAACATTGGGCACAAATTTAGGAGTATGTAAAAATTTGCATATTGAAGGACTAAAACCAATTGGGTTAAAAAACTGGTAATTTACTTGACCATATGTGTGTCAGTACATCGGCTACAAAGCTGTGGCAATTATGTAAAATGGGCAACATTGAGCACAAATGTTGGAGGAGGTAAAAATTTGCCCTTTTAAGAACTAAAAACAGTAGTGTTTAAAAAGTTATAGACGTTTCTGTCATTCGCACTTACTTGAAGAAAAGTCGTTACGTCGTCCACTGTAGATTACAGGTTGCCTACTTATAAACTTTTTTTGGGCATAGTTATTTGTTTGTTTAATCTATCGTTACATAAAACTTTTATATTTTCATAGTTTTTATAAGTCTGCTTCAATTCTGTTAAAATTCCGTGCTGTGTCACATTTTTATCGAGCGACCTGCTCGTCGGCTGTATTGTGGTTTCCAATCTAGGACCGCCCTACTAATACTGTTCGCCGTTTTTAAAAGTGTGTGTGGCCTAGCCACTGCCATATTCCTCTGGCTATTTGTCTGGTTATTAGGAATGTCGCTGTGTTTCGTTACTCAAATAAGTCTAAGGTCAAAATACTCAGCCATCATTTTTAGTGATGAATGGCGTTCCTTCAGGGATGTAGCAAAAATAGCTTACAGAAATTTAATAGCAGCCTGGCTGTCTGTTTAGGTGCAAATTTAGCGGATCGCAATGCCACTATTCTTCAGTAGTTCACCAACCTCAAGTGTAGCAGTGATTCCTACCTGAAACACGCTACATTAGTCAAGCAGCTTACACAGTACAACATTTTTCAGCTCATTGGGACTCAATTCTGAGAACTGCACGTGAAAGTAGCCCCAATAAGAAGAAGTTCTGTATCATTCGTTTTGTCAAGTTACATGCCGTAATAACTTCATATCGTTTTGAAGTTAGTTAGTTTTTCCTGTAAATCCACGATATATCTCTGAAATAATCATGTTTTTTTTGGGTTTCTTGCTCTATTTTTTAATATCAAAAAATCGTTAACTTTAGAAATACCGTGTAGGCCCTAGAGGCCTACAGAGATATCCTTCGATACAAGGCCTTTTTAATAATATATAACTATACTTTTTCATATAAACTAAGGTAGAAAACTAGTCATAATTTAAACAATATGTTCAGTCCAATTTCTGGTTAACTGTGATTTAATTCCACAGCTATTACGAAATACTTCGGAAGACCTATGACTAATCACTTTAGGGGGATGGACCCATAAAATTTTAAATACTCATACATACATGTATTTAAAATTTCAGCTTTAAAACATATTTATCAAATGAAATCAGCATAAATTTGTTGGTAAGTTTTTTCGGTCACCACAATAATTTAACACAATTAATTGAAACTGGTTTCGGGCAATTTTTTTAAGATTCTAAGAAACCACAAAGTCAGCAAAAAAAAGAGAAATAATCAGAAATCCGTGTTATTTTTTAGTATAGTATTTTGGTTTTGTTGTTGTTGTTGTTGATTTGTATTTGGTTAAATTGAAAGTGACAGTGGCGGTGTGATGAGGAGATTTTATGCACTCATTCATACATTTTTTTTTGTTTGGATAGTATTTACGCTATACATTGTGGGGCTTTATTAATATGCTGTGATGGGTTGCCAGTCGACGAGATCGGCGTTACTGGCAATAGAGCATATCAAAGAAAACCAAATATGTGATGTGTTAGAAATATGTATATAATATACAATAATGGATGTGTATGTTTTGTATATGATTTTTGTTTTTATATCGATGTTGGCTTTTGTTGTTGCTTTTTTATTATTTATTTATTATTTAACACATTTACGCTTAAGAATCTTAGTTTGTACAAACTGTTTTTTTAAATGATTGTTTTGTTGTTTTCTTGAGAGTTTGCGTTTTGTTTGCCATAAAAAGTCAAGGTTGTCCACATTGTTGCAGTCTCACACACACTTTGCAAAGGGAGGTGGATGACGAAAGTCTCAGCAACAAAAAGCAAAAAGTAGTCATAGTTACGGTATCTTATTGGCTAAATTGTCTTGGTACAGATACAGATACAGATACAATAAACGGGCCACGAGCATTGCTCTACTAGCAACATTTGAAAGTGTATAAGAAATGCCTAAGAATTATAAGACCACCGCACAAACAGACAGACAGACAGTTATGTGAGTCTAGTAGGAACTGATTTGAACAGACTGTGTTTAATGTTTGTCGAGCAACAATAAATTATCACAGGGGAATTTCGTGTTTTTTTTTGTATATTGTAGTGATTTATATACAAAATGTGTGAATAATGTCTTAAGAGTTAGAATTAATTATTGTTTAATTGCATAAACCTGTTGTTTATGGAAACAATCTAAGGAAATTTGTTAATGAATGATTAGGAAACCACTAAGAAAGTTTCAGTCGGGCAACCTGACTTACATATCGTCCCCTTAATATAACAATAGCCTATGTGCTCATAGGCTATTATTTTTTTATTGCATATTTAGAATCTCCAGCATTGATTCTATGCCTGGTCAAAATTTCGTCAAACTCTACTTCCACAAAGTGAGCCAAAGGTCATTGGAAAAAATAGTGTATAATTCCTTCTTCGAAAATTTCCTAGATTTGACGAAAACTTTAAACTCGATTTTCTCAAAACATCAAAAAATGTATAGGCTATTTTAATACTATGTGGACGATATGTACCCTCACCCTCAGTAAAACAAAAAAATTTTCTATTATATTGATATTATTACTCGATAATAATACCACTCGCGGAGTGGTACGCTTGTATGGGAGGTACCAGAAGGGGCGCGTCTAGATTTCAAGTTATTTTCTTAAAAACTTTATCCTGGATACTGTGTAAATCCTTTCTATTTCTAACTTTTGCCCAAATTTGCCTACTTGTATCGTGGACGATGGATCGACGTATTTTTGCCAAATTGTGGCCAATTTTTCCTACTTGAGACTACTGCGTTTCATAGTGCCCTGAGAAATATATATCATTAAATCCGAAAATACTTTTTTGGATGTTGTGTAAATCCTTTTTACCAAAAATTATTGCCCAAAGTTGCCCACTTGTCAATGCTGCTATCTCGGCCATTATAATGATATTTGTATACCCTTCACCGTGCGCATGAACAGAGTGAAGGGTATATTAATTTTGTTCTTCCATTTGTAACGCCCATAAGAAGGCGTGGTAGGTATGACAATATATATATATATATATAAATGATCAGCATCGAATTAAAGGTGACCGTCTGTCCGTCTGTCCCCGCGATTACAGCCGCAGTTTAACAGATATCGAGCTGAAGTTTGCAATGCAAGCTTCTATCCTCAAAGCGGAGGTTAAGTTCTAAGATGAGCCCGATCGGTAGAAAACTACTCCCACCTCCCATACAAACTCCCCCTTTTTGAGGTCTGTCCCTGCGATTGCAGTCATAGTTTAAGGGCAATGACGCTGAAATTTTGTATGTGAGCTTCCCTACACTAAGCGGAGGTTGAGTAGTAAGATAACACCGTGCACATTGCATTGATGTTTTGTCCAAATTTGAGTACGAAACAGTTCATGTTGCCATAAATAATATTAGCGCTTCTATGGGCATATTTGTTTCTACAGCATCATTTTTGCCTAATATTGCCCTTAGCGAGTGTGATACGCTTTCCATAATATTGTGAATATTTTACCAACATATCTTCAGGTATTTTATGTTTTTTTTTTAAGAAATTACCTTGTTCACCAAATTGGAATCACAAAATTTTATTCTGCTTAACCATTTGTTGCCCAAATTTGCCCACTTGTACTAATTGTACTGTTGTATATTTGCCCGACTTTATCCACAATATAATGCACATTCTGGCGACCGACATATATTGTGCATAGTAATAAGTACTATTGCCGTAATAAAAAACCAGTAAGAAAGTTTCAGTCGGGCCATCCGACTTACATATACCATAACCCTCAGTAAAACAAAAAAAATTCTATTATATTGATTATATTACTCAATTTCTAAAGTGGGCGGAGTGGTACATTTGTATGGGAGGTACCAGAAGGGGCGTGTCTAGACTTCCAGGTTTTTTCTCCAAAACTTTATCCTGTTAAAGCTTTAAACACAGAATTTAGGCACGATCGCGTTATGTCCATTAATAAAATTAATCGATTTCTAAAGTGGGCGGTACAAGATGAGTATGGGAGGTACCAGAAGGGTACAAAAACTGTATTCTGCTATAGATTTACCAAATAAAGAATTTGGGTACGATCCCGTTGGATTTATTGATATTATTACTCGATTTCTTAAGTAGGCGGAATGATGCATTTGTATGGGAGGTACCATAAAGGGCGTGTCTAGACTTCCAATATTAATTCGACAACTTTATCTTGTTATAACTTAACAAAATACATAAATTGGGCACGATCGTGTCGAGTATATTGATATTATAACTCCATCTCTAAAGTGGGCGGGAGGTACCAGAAGGGGCGTGTCTAGAATACCAGATTTTTTCTCCAAAACTTTATCTTATCTTTACTAAAATAAAGAATTTGGGTACGATCGCCTTAGAGTTATTGATTTTACTACTCCATATCTAAAGTGGGCTGAAAAGTACATTTGTATGGGAGATACTAGAAGGGGCGTGTCTAGACTTCCAATATTAATTCGACAACTTTATCTTGTTATAACTTAACAAAATACATAAATTGGGCACGATCATGTTGAGTGTATTGATATTATAACTCCATCTCTAAAGTGGGCGGAGTTGTACATTTGTATGGGAGGTACCAGAATGGGCGTGGCTAGACTTTCAATTTTTTTCCCAAAACTTAATCCTGTTACAGCTTTACTAAATATAGAATTTGGGAACGATTGAGTTCGATGTATTGATATAATTACTTGATTTCTAAAGTGGGCGGAATTGTACATTTGTATGGCAGGTACCAGAAAGGGCGGGGCCAAGAAGACCATTTGCAATACCGTAAGTAGTTTTGAGGAAATTTCAAAAATTGCTACACTTCAAAACATTTGCGTCTTTCGAAAGTTATCGTGCGAACCCGTCGGACAGCCAGACAGACAGACGAACATGGCTCAAACGACTTAAAAAGTCATGAATCAAATTTGGTTCAAAGAAACCTAGGGTATTAAGTGACTCCTTCTTTATGTTACACTTTTGGGTTGTATCAAATGATATATACCCTTATCCCTAAGGGTGATGGTATAATAAAGGGCGGACTATTTTTGGGGAATATCAAAAAAATCCATAATTTTCCCGGACCGATTTTGCCTACTAATGAAACATATAGATCACACATTTAAAACATTTTAGGGTTATATTGACCAAATTTTTCCGTGAACCAATTTCGCCTGCTTGTGTATTATGAGTTTTACATGTAATCTTGCGATTTCTTGTAGAACAGACGGGCGTTCTTTTCGTAACAGAACATATAGATCCTTGTCATTTTTGTAATGAAAACTCGTGGCGTTTTATATTAAAAAATTGCAATACCCCTTATTAAAATAATCCCAGAAAAAAACGTATAAAATTGGAAAGTTCCTTCCCTCAATATAAATTTCTCTATACACTGCAAAATGTTGATTCATTTAAACCTTTTTTCTTTAATATTAGACAAAACTCTTAAAATAGAACTGAAAGTCAAAAACTTTACTATGTTGCGAAAGAGTATTCTCTGGCATTAACTACTAAAAGATTATTTGACTCAAATGTTGACTACGACTATGCCGGAGGTGGTCTATTCGGTAGGTTAGTGAAATCTGTCAAAAGTTATTTAGAACTTTACTGAATCAAGATAGCAAAATAAACTTAATGATTAAGAATAGTTTTACTATTTAGAATAATTTCAATAATTTCGCATAACAACTAGTTGAAAGCTAGTTTAAACGACTTTTAAGCGTAGCGACTTCATAAAATTGTTTGAATTTTGCAAACACAATAACTGGTATTTCCGCAGAGCTGGTGTACATTTCTGTTATAACGTCCAGAATGTGTTAAGTTTAAATTGTAAGTTATTTGAAATTCTTATATAAATATAGAATACAATAACTTTCTAAAATTCGACAAAAAAAAAAAAAAAAAACCAAACAAGTTCGTGTGTTAATGAAAAATATTTGCAGTATTATAAAAAGCTTCCGTATGAAATGCACAATACTATAAAAAAAACAACAACAACAGCTAAGACTGTATTCCATTGTGGACAGAAAAAAATAAAACGCAATGTTGGAGTATTTCACTGAGATTGGTTGAAATTCGATATACAAACAGCAATATGAATATGACAGCGGCGGCGAAAAAAAATTAAAATTGTTTAAATAAGAACATAAAAAAAACTCAACTAGAGAACTTGAGAAGAATTTAACAAACATTAACGCCCACCCATTGAAATAATACCCAGTTATGAACGGTAACACAAACTGGACAACCATGTCCGTCCATACTTGCAATCATCATACTATAACATAAACGTCATGAGAATTTGTTCGTTCCTCCGTTGTCTGTTTATACAACTATAAAGTTTTAAATTTAATTTACAAAACTAAATACAAAAATTCAATAAACAACAATTTGTATACTAGTTGCTGGCAGCACAACTCATTTGTCTGCGACGCCTCTTAAATTACAAGGTTAAATAACGGCGCAATTCTCGCACGTCATTTAGCGTTACGTTTCCAGCTAGATTTGCTAAAAGTTTAAACAAAACGTAAACCATGAGATTGTTTACATTCAGTGTAAGCAAATTGAAACTTCGCCTGGGTAATACGATCTCTTACTCTCTCATTAAGCGTCTGTTTTGTCCGTCATGTAAACATCCGTTGAATAAGATCAAGTGCTGAGCCGCGTAACTTGAGCTTTACTAAAAGTTGTACTAGTCGTCTTCAAGACGATAGGGTTTTTTCTTAGTTGTATAGGCGCAAATCCAGCTGCTTAGAGTTTTTTCTCTACTGACCTTAATTTTCTTACTATAAATAGGAAAAAAAAAACATATTGCCCCAACCACGCCCGCATGACTGATGCTATGCTCACCGGTTGGCATTTTAGTAGAATTGTTGTAAATTTGCTTAGAGGTTTTCTCTTTCATTTGAATGAATAATAATGATAGCAATGAACAACAACAATAATCAATTCTATTTCCTAGTTATTGAATAAAATATGCAATATGAGGGTAGACTGTAAATGAAAGGAACAGAAACGACAACACAATTAAATAACAAAACTAGTGAAGTTACTTTCATCGGCTATGCCAAAACATAGACTCCATTTGTAAAATAAACTGGTTATTTTCACTACAAACTTACACCCCATGAATGAGATATGGGATAGCTTCTCGCGTTGTTGTAAATAATTACGCTTTCTATTTTTAGATTCACAACTAACGACACCTACTTGTTTATCGACGAATGCGAACGTCACTGTTTAGAAGCTTTTTACTAGACATGCCGATTGACTTGACTGTAATACTGGGAAGTTGCTGTCGACAACGTTCGAGGGGAGCCGACAATGATAGAAAAAGTTTTTTTTTAAGATGACTGGAGCTAGGAGTTGAACCTGTGATCTCCCGCATGGTAGTCGCGTCTTCTAACTTCTGCCACGACCAGTCCCACAACTACAACTATATTTTAAACAACTTTGTACCGCAAAAAAAGAGAGGAGGGGAAGTAATAGGTGTACGTTACTTTTAGTCTCCCACATCCATTTTTTGAGGAAAAGTTTTTACTGAAATGTCTAATACTGAGCTTGAAATTTATGCTGTTATGCATTTTTCTAACCCCCGGAAAAAAGGGGAGTTTGTATGAGAGGTAGAAATAGTTTTTGTCCGTTCTTACTTCTCAGGGAACTTAAGTTTATACCAAGTAAGGATTTGTTGTAAGTTTGCATATAAAATTTAAGCACGATATCTTCTAAACTTCGGCTGTAATACCGAGGACAGATAGATGGACACCCCCACGAAGGGGGTGTTTGCATGGGAGGAGGCAATAGTTTTTTGTCCAATCTTGTTCATCTCAGAACTTAACTTCCACTTCGAAGGTGAAAGCTTGTATACCATATTTCAGCCCGATAGCTATTCAACTACGGCTGTATTCGCGGGGACAGATAGACGAACAGCCCCCAAAATGGGGGTTGTTGTATGGGAGGTGGGAGTAGTTGCACGATCTTACTCATCTTGGAACTTAACCTCCGCTTAGAAGGTGAAAGATTGTACACAAAATTTCAGCTCGATAGCTTTTAAACTACGGCTGTATTCGCGGGGACAGATAGACGGACCCCCCAAAAAGGGGGTTTTTGTATGTGAGGAGGCAATAGTTATTGTCCAATCTTGCTCATCTTGGAACTTAACATCCACTTAGAACATAGAAGCTTGTTTACCAACTTTCAGTTCGTTAGTCCTTTGCTACTGCTAAGGAGGGAGGAGGGAGTAGTTTTTGTCCAATCTTGCTAATCTTAGAACTTAACTTCAACTTCGAAGGTGAAAGCTTGTATACCAAATTTAAGCTTGACAGCTCTTACACTACGGCTGTATTCGCAGGGACAGATAGACGAACACCCCCCAAAATGGGGGGATTTTGTATGGGAGGAAGCAATAGTTATTGTCCAATCTTGCTCATCTCACTTAGAACATAGAAGCTTGTTTACCAACTTTCAGTTCGTTAGTCCTTTGGTACTGCTATAACTGCGGGGACAGACCCCCAAAAATTAACAGTTTGTATGAGAGCCGGGGGGGGCCGGCCGTGGCATAGTGGTTAGAACACGTGACTACCATGCGGAAGATCCCGGATTCGATTCCCGGCTTCAGTCATCCACATATATCTTTCATCGCCGGCCCCTTCGATGTTGTTGAGTTCAGCGGCAAGTCTAGTAAAAAGCTTCTCACACAGTGACGTTCGCATTCGTCGATAGACAAGAAGGCGGCGTTTGTTGTGAATCTAAAAATAGAAAGCGTATTAATTCACAACAACGCGAGAAGCTATCCCATACCCCATTCATGGGGTGTAAAGGGAAATTAACTTAACTTAAGTTTTATGAGAGGTGGGATTAGTTTTTTACCAATCTTACTCCTTTTAGAATATAACCTCCGCTTAGAGCATAAAAACTTGCATACCAAATCGCAGTTGGATAGCTCTTAAACTACGACTGTAATCGCAGCGACAGACCCAAATATACGTACTTACATACTTAAGTGACTCATTACAAATTACGAACGTGGTTCATAAATATGAGGTCTGAAGTATTGAAGAATTCCACAACCTTCGCTGTTCTGCGTGCGTTCTACAGTTAGTCCTGCCAGATGCCAGTCCTTCCAACGAACTTTGGGTGTCCTTGCTCTGCGACGTCCTACAGGTTCCCCTTCAAATACCTTTGTCGCTGGAGTATTTACATCCATCCTGGCAACTTTACCCATCCTTCGTAGTCGTTGGATTCTGACATTTTTACCTGCGTTGATGTCGTGGTAAAGCTCATACAGCTCATATACAGATAGGTCCATATTATTTTCGGAGTACTTTTCTCTCGAATACTACCAGGTTTTGTATATCCGTTGTCGTAAGCACCCACGATTGGGCAGCATACAATAGAACGGGTAAAACTATCACCTGGTATAGCTGTTTCTTAGTAGTTCGAAATAAGATGGTGTTACTAAAGTGTTGCCGAAGACCTTAAAAACATCTGTTGGCTAGCACTATTCTCAGCTTGATTTCTTGACCGACATTATTTTTCTTGTTGACGGAATATCCGAGGTAGGTAAATTCACCTACTACCTCAAAACTAATCTTTTAATTTGACATCAACATGACCTTGAAAGCCCGATTGAAATTAAATCTTTAAGTAAAACTAAAAAGGTCGATACAAAATATTAAATAATTTTCCACGTTGACGCTGCGTCTCCATCTCCACTGTTCGTCAAAATCATTATTTTTTTTTATCCTCGTTAACCACTAAACCCATTTTTTCTTACTCCTTTTCTAGCGATGAGTAAACTGCAGTAACTTCCCGCAGATTTCGGCCAATGATGTATATATCATCGCCATTGGCTATTGGCATGTGGCTCTTGTAGAATATTGTGCCAGACATGTTGACCCCAGTCTTTCTCATCACCTTCTTTATAACTATATTTAAAAGTGTATATGATAAGTTATTACCCTGTCTGAGACCTCTTTCCGTGTTAAAAGGTTCAGAGTAATCCTTAATAATTTTTACCGAGAATTTGGTGTTTCTCAGGTAATATGCTTACTCCACGGTAGTTCTTACACTTACTACGATCTCCTTTCTTGTAGACGGGTCATAGCTGACTGAGACTCCATACCAGGGCATGCTCTCCTCTAGCAAGATGTTCTCATAATTAGCTCATCCCCGCCTGCCTTAAACAATTCAGCAGGGAAACCATCGGCTCTAGCCGCTGTGTTGTTTTTAAGGCGGGATATAGCCACACGTATATCGCTCTTGCCCGCAGGTGGACAGTTAATGCCATCGTCATGGATTGAAGCGGGATCTTCTAGAGTGGTGACCGTATCCAGTAAATTTCTGAAATGAACTCTCCATATCTTTAGAACGTTATCCGGGTCCGTTACTAGCTGACCTTCGCTGTCCTTGCAGGAGGGCAACCCTGTTCCACGCATTCCCGTCGTCACTCTCTGTTAGAATTTTCGGGCTTCACCTCTATTTCGGAGCAACTCTGTGCACTCATCCTGTCTGTTCTTCAGCTTCTTCTTTTTCCGTCTAAAAGGACGAATTGCCTCTCGTCTCTTCTCCCTTTGCCGTTCACGAACAGCTGCATTGCCTGCAGTTCCGCCGTGTATGCAACATCCGTCTCTCTCGTGGCATTGTGACATTCATCATCGTACCAGGCATCTTCTTGAGACGGGTTTGAGTACCCAGGTACGCTTCTCGCAGTCCGTTCTATGGAGTCGGCTATATATTGTCACCGCGATGTAATATTGTCAGGGGGTTGGAGCATTCCGCAGTAGTTGAGTTAGGTGGTTGGAGTAGGCGTTCGATGCTTTCGTTGTGCCTGATTACGTACGTTTTTCGCCATGCTTAGCCCTGTGAGTTCCTTAACTGCGACCACTCGTACATTCAGAAAACTCTTAGCGTGCCTTCCATCGATTACCACGTGATCTATATCATTCCTCATCAATTGATCTGGAGATAACCATATTGCCTTATGAATATTTTTATGGTCAAATCTAGTGCTGCTAACTACTATATTTCTTGCCGCAAACAAATCAATCAGTCTGATGCCATTGTTCGACGTTTCGGTGTGTAGACTGAATTTTCCGATGGTAGGCTCAAATGCGGTCTCCCTGCCTATTTTAGCATTAACATCGCCTAGTAAAATTTTAATGTCATGGGGCTGGGGCTACGGTCATATACATTTTCTAGGCTCTCGTAGAACTCGTCTTTGTCCTCATCGCTTTTCTCTTCTGTCCGAGCATGGGCACATATAAGTGTTATGTGGAAAAACTTAGTTTTGACTCTTATGGTGGCTATACGTTCACACACCGAATATAATGATACTAAATATCATTAAATTGACATATACTTACTTAATTTCCCTTTGTACCCCAAGAATGAGGTATGGGATAGCTTCTCACGTTGTTGTGAATTAACACGCTTTCTATTTTTAGATTCACAACTAACGGCACCTACTTGTTTATCGATGAATGCGAACGTCACTGTTTGAGAAGCTCTTACTAGGCACGACGATTGAATCGACGCCTAATTCTGCGAAGTTGCTGTCAACAACATTCGAGGGGAGCCGACAATGAAAGAAAATTTTATTTATTTTTTTTTCTTTTAAGATGACTGGAGCCAGGTTTAAACCTGCGATCTCCTGCATGGTAGTCGCGTGTTGTAACCACTATGCCACGGCCGATCCCATGACATATTTTTTGTGATATATCTGTGATCTGAAACAGAATCGGGATATATTGTAAATATTGGAGTGATCTGCTCCCATGGGGCTATGGTGTGAAACAAAGGGCATTCATTCCCTTAATTCCGTAGTGGCCAATCTTAGCCTCCAAAGGTACTAATACTAAATATGTTTCATACCGTGCATACTTTAAGATATATCTGTGATATAAAACAGAATCGGGATATATTCTCTATATGCGAGTGATCTGCTCCAATGGGGCTATGTCGTAATGCAAAAGACATATCATTTTTCTATGCCCGTTGTGGTTATTTTAGACCCCCCAATATGCTAATACAATATGTCATTTATACCTCTTATATTTTGTGATATATCCCTGATCTGAAACAGAATAGGAATATATAATCCCTATTTGGGAGTGATCTGCTCCCATAGGGCTAAGGCCTGATGCATAGCATGCTACAATTTGTATATACTCCTAGGTGCTAACAACAAATCAGTATGCTCTTTTATGAACATTTGCTGGTTTGTGTATCTTTCCTTAAGTTATACAAGATTAGTTTGTTTTGCAACCCCTTTCAAATACTTCGATACCTTTATTACCCTACCCCTTTTGCAATGCCAACTACGTTCATTGCAAATACTGCGTTGTTTGTTGTGTTATTTTTTTTGTATACCTCTGTCTGTCTGTCTGTCCATACTACTAATACTGTCTACGTGTCTATCTGTCCTAGTGGCCGCTCTATATGCCGGCTTGTCAGCTTTGTAGTTGTTGTTGTTGTCGTTTTTATTTCTTGCTATGCCATGGTGACAGTTATGTTAGCAGAGTGTATCTTAGAAAATCACTAGTTGTTACACTTGTAGCTAAGATATTTACAGATACATTTTAGTGCTTCTCTATAGTATGTGTGGGTTTTACTCTCTTTGCTGTCGTGTTCAGGGTCAACAAGTTGTATGTGTGTGTTGTGCATGTTCGGTTCTTTGCAAAAATATAGCTTTTGTTTATGTAAAATTTCCATCTAGTTTATTGTTTTGCATTTTTTTTACATTTCTCGCAAAACGCTATACTAACTGTGATGTGTGTGTACTTGCATTGACTGACCATGTTTAGAATATGAGCTATAAAAATACCGTTAGTGTTATGTCATTGTATTGTATTGTACAGGGAAAACAAGAAAAATCATGGTCACTATGAGTTGGATGCACAGATTTGTAAGTACTTATGTATGTGTGCTTTAGAGGCAACGGCAAAACATGTGATCTAGTGTGGGTAAAGAAAATGTTTTATGACCAGCAAATGTTGGAAGACGGAAAAGGAGAATTAGTTAATTTTCCTTTAAGTATTTTGGACTTTCGACGGGGAAACTATAGTTGCCAAGAATATTTTTTATAGTTTTTTTTCAAGTAAGGCCTACAATTTTTTACAAAGGCAAATAACATTTGGCCAACAAACAACATTGTAAAATAAACATAAAATGTTTAGGATGTTCAACGTATGAGTCATATTATTTAATACCGCAACGTATGAGTATTATTACGCAAGTTTGTGAAGTAATTGCAAATATAACAAAATTTTAGTAATGCAGAAATTTTTTTAACAATTTTTAAGGATAATGCGTACAAAAATAACAGTTGTTAGTCATATTAAAAAAAGTTTTTAAAATCTATGCATGGCAGCTTATTAAAAAGGTGATAAGGATTGTATGACGAACAACGTATGAGTGATAATATTTCACAACACAAAGTAACAGTATTAGAGGCTGAATATATTATAATGTTTATAATATGTTAACGAAGGCGAATATTTCATTTAATTATTTCACGTTTTCTTATAGTAATCACGAATTCAATTTCAGATAATAAAAATACTGGCAATACCACAGTACAACACATGATTTTGGGACTCAATTCTAAGTACTGCACGTGAAAGTAGTCCTAAAAAGAAGAAGTTCTGCATCATTCGTTTTGTCAAGTTAAATGCCATAATAATTTAATATCGATTTGAAGTCAGTATGTATCGTATAGGGGAATTTGTCACGTTTTAGGCTCTTTTGTTTGACATAACTCGAAAACCACTAGTCTGGGGAATTTTCTATGGGGATTGGGGAATTTTCTAATTTGAGTCTTTCTGATTGTTATTCATTTGGGAATAACCAGCAGCTCTCTTTGGAGGTTCCCAAGCAGCTCACAACGTCCGAGAGATCATGTATTCCCCGGGCGATGAAACTGAACATCCCCGTGCAGTGATAGCAAATGTGAGAAGGCGAAGTAAACTAATCGGCATGCTACCACCGATGCGTCTTAGGAAGTAGAAAACAGAAGTTACTGAAGCTCAACACAGGCTCTCGTAGTGGCTTTGGCAGTCCCAAGAAACAAAACAATTATTATGAAAACACGAAGAAAAGAAAAAAACAAGAACCCCCACAAAAGTTGAAGACCCCCACAAACGATACGAGGACCATGACTTTAGGATATGCACTTGGAATCTCCGAACTCTATACAGAGATGGTGCCTTTATCCAACTGGCGAATGTCCTCGACATATACAAGGCTGACATTACCGCCATACAAGAAATGAGATGGAAGGGACAGGGATGCACACGACGAAAGAACTGTGAAATCTTTAACAGCTACCATGCAGAAAGTCACGAATTTGGATGAGGTTTCAAAGTCGGTAAGAGACTTCGACACCTGGTCTCGCGGTTTAACCCTGTAAGGGACCGAATAGCCACTATTCGCATCCGGGCGAAATATTTTTACATTACGCTGATTTGTGTACACGCCCCGACGGAAGACAAAGACGATGACATTAAAGATGCATTCTATGAGCGCCTGGAGGATATATATGACCGCTGCCCTGCAAATGACATTAAAATTGTTGTGGAAGATTTTGATATTAAAATAGGAAGGGAAGATGCTCTTGGTTCAGTTCAACAGCAAATCCGATAATGGACTCAAACTAGTTAGCTTCGCGTCGGCAAGAAACATGGTTGTGAGTGGAACCAGATTCCCGCATATAGAAATCCACAAGGAAACCTGGATATCTCCCGATCAAAATACAACAAATCAGATTTATCACGTGGTAATTGATGGAAGGCATGTCTTAAGCGTTATGGACGTGCGTGTGATGAATATTGACTCGGATCACCACCTAGTTACAGCCAAGGTATGCACACGATTAAGTAGTGCTAAAAACATTCGCAATCAAAGCTGCATACCACCGAGGTAGCCAATGTCTACTCCAACCAACTCTCTCAATTACTGCACACAAATCCCCCAAGTTCTAATGTTCCCGACACACAGTGGCAGCATATAGAGAATTCTATGACCACTGCCGCCAACGACCGTACTGGGTAATGAAAAACCACGCTCAAACAAGCCCTGGTACGATGATAAATGTCGCGAAATGTCTAAGGAAATGGATGCTGCATACAAGACAAAACTGCAGGCAATGGCGACGCGTGCGGTGACGAAGCGTTATAAAGAGAAAAGGAGGGAGATAAAACGCCTGTTCAGGCGGAAAAAGCGCCTGTTGAAGTAAAGAGAGAGCCAGGATAACGAAAATTACAGGGATAGAGGTGAGGCCCGAAAGTTCTACCAAAAGGTAAAAAGTAAAGATTTTGGAACAGGGATCCCCACCTGTTAGGACAGAGACAGAGAGTCACGCACACTCAGAGTGTGCTGCAAATATGGAGGGAACACTATCGATCTCAATGCGTTCCCGAAGTCAGCATAAGTGACGAAATCACACTAATCATCGACGATGAAGTAGATTGTCCACCACCGAGCCAAAACGAGATCAGCAGGGCAATTGCACGGCTTAGAAATAATAAAAGTGCGGAAGCCGATGGACTGCTGGCAGAACTTTTTAAAGCCGGCGTCGATGAGCTAGTAACATGCATGCACCAACTCATAAACACGATTCGGCTCAGAGAGTGCATGCCCGATGATTGGAATCTGAGTGTCCTATGTCCCTTGATTAAAAGTTGTGTGTACCAACTTTCGCGGGATTAGCCTTTTACCCATCGTATAAAATGTCCTGTATAGTGTGTTATGTGAAAGACTAAAGCCCATTCTGGCGAACCTGATTGGACCTTATCAGTGTGGCTTAAGACCTGGTAAATCCACCACCGACCAGATATTCACACTACGACAAATCCTGGAGAAGACCCAAGAAATGCAGGTCGACACCTACCATCTGTTCATCGATTACAAAGCTGAATTCGACAGTCCGATACGACAGAAATTGTTGGATGCTACGGCTGAGTTTGGTATCCCCTCGAAGCTAATTCGACTTTGCGGGATGACACTGATTGACACGAAGTCTTCAGTGAAAATTCAGAAAAAATCTGTCAGAGCCATTTTCTACCAAGCGAGGCTTTAGACAAGGCAATAGTATGCCTGCGATCTCTTTAACATCATAATGGAGATGATCATGCGGAAGACTGCCGTGAATAGGAACGGTACCATCTTCAACTAAAGTCACAGGTTGCTCGCGTATGCCGACGATATAGATATCATTGGCCGTGGAATTGCGGGATGTTGCTGCGATCTTTTCGAGCATTGAAAAGCAGTTGGCTGAAGTGGGTCTGGTGATAAACAAGGACAAAACCAAGTTATCTGTTTCAACGTACAAAGAGGCCACTTGTCTGGGACGCTGCGTCAACGTTGACAACTATAACTTTGAAGTGGAAGATGATTTTGTCTACCTTTGCTCCGCCATAAACAAAAATAATAATGTCAACCTGAAAATTAAAAGACGAGAATTGATCGCAAACCGTGCCTACTATTCGCTAAGCAAGTGATTTAATGACAAAGCGCTTTCTCGAAGAACTACAAAGATACTAGCTCTACCAGACTCTGATCCTACCTGTCTTGCTCTACAACGCAGAATCCTGGGCAGAATGACACAAGCGGATCAATCTAATCTGGGAGTCTTCGAGAGAAAAATACAATGCGAAATATTTTGACTCATCATCGTTAACAGAGAGTATCGGCGTCGAATGAATCATGAGCTGTATGAGCTTTACAACGACATCGATGTACTCAAGCGCGTTCAAATAGACCGAATGCGCTGGCTTGGACACGTTGTACGAATGGACGAAAAGTCTTCGGCAATAAACTCAATGGGCGGCGCAGTAGGGGGCGACAGAAACTCCGATAGTTAACTAAGCTTGGTGAGACGAACTATCTACGGAGCGCAAAAGACCGAAACGCTTTCTACGTGCGGCTACTGATGGATAATTTTCTGTTGTTGCTGTCATTAAAGAAGAGGAGAAGATTTTGGAAACTCAAAGAGAAGAAAAGGCAAGAACCCTCCAAATTTTGATGGCACTCGCTTGTGTTATGAGGGGATAAGGATATGCACCTGCAATGTCTTTACACTCTCGGAAGATAATCTTAGTTCAGCAGTCGGAAAATTTGGTCTTCAAATCAACACCTCCTATAACAGATTCAGTCGGGTTAGCTGCATGACTTAAGAAGCAACTTAATGAATGGCATACGATGTACACAAAGAAATTTGGATATTTCCCAAAGAAAATAGAAGAAACGTAATTGATCACATAGTAATCCAAAGAAGACTTGTCTTCATCGTCATGACGGTGCGTGTGGTGCAAATATTGTCTTCATGATGCATAACTATAATAATACGAAGTAGCTAAAGTCTATTCCAACCAATTCTCTTAATCTATATATCGTCGGCTAGCCTGCAAGTAGTGTCATGTGTAATTTTGGAAATTTTTTTTTATTGTACCATTGTGAAGCTCTACTGGTCATACATAAGCCTACCAAGACGTTTTGCGATATCTTAATGGGTTTAGAAGATAGCAAAAAGTGCTATGTGTAACCCATATACGAAATATTCCCGCAATAGGTGTTATGTGTTTTTTTATATGATAATTATTATTTTTTTATATAGTAAAGGTTATGCTAATGTACCTACCAAAATAAAAATAAGGTACTGTGTAGCGCTTTAGCAAACCTTTCTGTAGCTACTGGACAAGAGTTGGAGCAAATTATATTAGAAAGAGGCCATACAATGATGAAAGTCGACAGTGTCCATTCAACGTTAGAAAATTTTTTTACAGCTCCAATATATTCGCCACTAGATTAGTCGCATGAGACAGGCAAGACCAACACATCCATACACAGTTAACTACTTAGAGTAAACTTCTTTTAAAGATTACGAACACGTTCCTGGCAACTTTACCTCAATCAGACCTGGTGAACGTGCAGGTGATGCAAAAGTAAACAACATCCGTGGATTGCTTTTTAAAGACAATGAACTTTATTTCAAGCTGCGCCACACAGTTAATTGGGAATTGATGAGCCAAAAAATGCGAACAAGGGTACTTAAAATAAATAAACCAAGAAACTTATATGAATCTCCATTAAAAATTGATGAATCCAAATATAAGAGCCTCCAGTGATTAAAGCAATATATGCACAAAGATTACCACTCCTTTTATGATAATCTTCAACATTAAAAATGTATTTGTTTAAGTTTTCTTTGTTTAATTATCTAAGTTTCTAAATTTTTTTTTTTTTTTTAATAAAATGTTAATGAATTTTATCTTACATATAGTACCACCAATTTTGCTAGCGTTAGGCGTCTTTTAATGGCTAAAATACTTAAATATAATAAAATAAAAAATCTAAACAAAAAGTGTTATGTGTACGAATTCATATGATATATTTTAAAAAAAGTTCCTACAAAAAGTGTTATGTGTAGTTTTTCTTAAAAAACCTATAGCACTCCGTAACAGAGATCAATATCGGATATCTTTTAATGCAGTACTCTGGTATTTGTGGTAGACATTCAGTTAATCCTTTGGTTAAAAAAAATATCTTTAATGGACAAAATAAATCAGTTTTTTGCCTCTCCTGAAAACCTGTTCAAAAACACATAACACTACTTGCAGGCTAGCCGACGATATATAAAAGGTTTGGGTGAATGACTGATAACTCCCCAGCCCAAACGGCTAAAGCTAGAACGTGAAATTTGGAATGTAGGTTCCTTTTATGACGTAGGCGCGCACTAAGACGGTGCCACGCCCCCTTTTTAAAAAATAGTTATATTGGCCGAATAAATGGACCGATTGCAATTATATTTTATTTGTGTGATACTGTCCATAGGGCCTCTATCATAGGCTACATGAAACATAATTAGACAAAGGGGCGTGGCACCGCCCATACAAACAGAAATTTCAATCGGTCATATCTCAAGAGCCATTAGAGATATGAAGATGAGATTTGCTACATATGTTTGTGATACAAAGAGGAATACGTCTCGCTGGAAAATGGGCTGCCACGCCCCTTTTGAAAGTGTTATCTGGGCGAAATAAATGGACTCTCCGTACGGCCTCTATCATAGGCTGCATAAAAACATAATTAGACAAAGGGGCGTGGCATCGCCCACACAAACCAAAATTTCAATCGGTCATATAACGAGCTATTAAAGGTATGAAGATAAGATTTGCTATAAATGGTACATGGATGTTTACATTTCGCAGGGAAATGGGCGGTGTCACGCCCCAATTGAAAAAAATTTTATGTCCGTCATATTAATTCAACGGTTGTAATAAAATTTTTATAATAAATATATAAAAAATGGCTTGACTAACTGATTGGGTGAAATGGCTGTAGATATAATAATGAAATTTGGGATGGTCGTTCCCTTTTCGTATAAACGTCAGCTAAGAATGGATTTTTAGAAATTCGTACTTTTGGGTATAAAAATGACCAAAAAGGGATAAAACTTGTACCATCACTCAGGCCAATCGGTTAAACATAAAATAGCGAAAATTGATATGGGCATGCTCACTATCAAATTGGATTGAAGGTTTTTACAAATCCAATATTTCTGGGTAAAAAAAATCGAAAAAGAGAAAAGACAAGACAGTTGATATGTGCTTGCTCCTCGTAGGATTAGAATGAAGCAAGGACGGTTTTCAAAATTCGAATTTTTTATGTAAGTAAATATTTTAGTTGTGCGATATGAAGTAATTTTTCGAAATTCGTTGCTCCCTATAGAATTAGAGAGC
The DNA here is from genome assembly GCA_964034835.1 of Muscina levida. Lineage (NCBI taxonomy): Eukaryota > Metazoa > Arthropoda > Insecta > Diptera > Muscidae > Muscina > Muscina levida. The sequence goes on along the minus strand of OZ035883.1, from coordinate 123,913,935 downwards.
CGCCAGATGGGGTTTTTAGAAATTCGAACATTTTGGGGGTAAAAAAGGCCGAAAGGGGATTTATCTGGCACCATCACCCAGACCAAACAGCTAAAGCGATAATTGTATATGATCGTATAGAATTAGAGGTGGTGCCAGTCCGTTTTAGTTGGGCGATACGAATGTATCTTTTGAAATTCGAACTTTTAGGGATAAAAAGGGATTAAAGTGGTACAATCACTCAGACCAATGGGATAAAACTACAATCATATAAATGTGTGTCCGTTCGTCTTATGAAGCGTTTGCATTTTATCTGTATTGATTAAATTCTTAAGAAGATCCATTGTAAGTACGGGCGAGGCAACGCAAGCCGGGAAAGCTAGTTACTTATATACTTCAACTTTATAAAACACTGGATTGTGACACAAGTGGCTGAATGTATTCTGGGAGCCCTTGACGGAAAAAAAACCCCGAAAATTGGTATGCATAAGCTATATAACCATCGAATTAGTCAAGCACTTTCATATAGGGCAACTTCGCTGACTGGAACATGTTGTCTTTCGAGTTATATCAAGTCAACTTTTTTTGTCTTTAAGTCGGCTACGATTAAAAAAAACGAAGCCATAATATCTTGCATAATTCCCGAAATAAGTGTGGAAGTGTTTGACACAGTCCTCCGAATAGCCCAATTATGGTGATGTAAATTTCAGAGACTGTTTTTTGGGTCCATAAAGAAGATTCCAACATCCAACACTATGTTAAGAGTTTTACTCAAAGTTAAAAGAATATTCTTAATATATTCGACATAGAAATTTTTGGTCTGAGTATGCTATAGACACGTAATAACCCAGCAAAAAAAATTGGAAGTAGTTTTTCAATGGTTCACAAAATCACTGATTCTATAAAGGTTCCTAAGATGTGAATATTATCTATTTTTAAATCTTTTCTTTTAAATGACTTCCGACATCTACATAGGCAATGATTTTTTATTTCATTATATTTCAGTAAATAATATAGTTTAATAATAAAATTTTTCTCTCCACTTACCTAGATCTGGTATTGAACTCGATGGCTCTTCACAGTTCCCATTTAGACTGACTGCAGAAGCACCGCCGCCAGCTGATGACGCTGATGATGATGACGATGTACAGGCTGACGACGAGCCCATTGAAGAGACAGAACCTGAACCGGACGTTGTAGAGGATGTTGTAGTGGAGCCACCTAAACCGCCACTACCACCACTACCGGAGACACCCATGACGCTGTGGTGTGAACCTAAACCCATGGACGTTGACGATGAATGTTTCATTTTTGGCGGTGGTGGAGGTGGTGGTGGACGCATGGCAGTGTTGTTGTGGTTGTTGTTGTTGTTCAGTTGATTGATGGAGTTGGAGGAAGAAGAAGAAGAAGACGAAGAATTTGATAAGTGATGACCGCTACTGCTGGAAACTACAGGAGTACGAAATATATGAGTTGCGGAAGAATTAGAAGTAGACAAAGATGACAATGACGATAATGATGATGAGGACGACGAAGATGATGATGATGATGGCAAATGATTGTGATGATGATGATGTTGTTGATGATTTTGTTGATGGTGCTGTTGTAGTTGCTGAGTATGTTGTTGCTGACTATGTTGTTGTTGTTGCTGTGTCGAGCTATGATACATTTGTGGCTGGCCATGCCCATGCGATGTTGCCGTATGATTATTATTATTATTATTGTTTAAGTGATGTTGCTGAGTTTGTGTCACGGGTGACGAGGTTATGATGTGATGTTGCTGGGATGGTGCATAAGCAACATGTTGCTGTGTTTGTGCCGATGTGGCATTAGAATGGTGATGTTGTTGGGAGTTGGAGATAAGATTTACAACATATTTACGGGCTGAGGGTGTATTTGTTATGATATATTTCTGACCTGTTGCCGAGCTGCCAGCGGACGATGAAGACGATATAGTGGCGGCAGCAGTGCCTGTCCCACCGATGGATGATTGCGAGGAATTGTTGCCGGCGGCGGCGGCTGCTGCTTGTGAGGAAGGTGGCGGTGGTGGCGGCAAAGGTGGCGATTGTGGGGTATAACGACGCACGAGACCGACAGCCCCGCCGTTGGCTGGTGAAACCGGCGCGGAACGCGTATAGTGTTGCAAAGGCGGAGGCGAGACCGATTGCCGTCTAAGGGCCAAAGTCTCCTCATAGAGACGGCCATCCCGTATGACTCTAACATGTTGCTGCTGTTGTTGCTGCTGTTGTGGGTGATGTGTGGAACCTGAGCTTAATGATTGTTGCTGTTGTTGTTGGAGTGGTTGGTGATGTAAAGGCGGTGGTGATGAAGGCGCTGAGTGGCTATTATTTTGATGCGTCACCGCCAGCGAGACCCGATGATACTGCGAGGGACTGGCCGAGTGACGCCGTGATATATGATGGTGATGATGATGTGGCTGCTGCTGCTGCTGCGATTGAGACTGAGACTGCTGTCCCGTTGAAGAGACCGTAGTAGCTGAGGGCAGAGAGCGCGTTATGATAATCTGTTGCCCCGAGGAGGAGGAGGCTGAGGCATTAGAAGAATGAGCTGATCTCTCTGAGTTCATATTGCTGCTATTCACCGGTATCTGCACATACTCTACCCGGGGTGTAAGTATCACCTTTTGGGTGCTGCCATTATTGGTTATGCCCTGGCGTGGCGGTACAGTTTGTACTTGTACATGTTGGTAACGCTGAGGCACGTTGGCACTGCAGTGATGACCCGAGGAGGAGGACGACGAAGAGGATGAGGTTGAGGAGGTGGCTGCCGCTGAAGTTATGGCATTGGATGTTTCACAATCTCGTGTAAGGTTGCGCTCTCTCAAATCTTTCTCCTCCAGATGTAACATTTCAAAATCCAATGGTTCGGTTTTGATTATTTTCACTGTGGTTGCTGTCTGCGCTAAAGCCGAGGTGGTGGCATTAGTTTGTGTGTGGCCAGCTAGACAGGAGTTGCCACCCGCACTAGTGGCTAGGTTGGCAGCACTGCCCGACTCACGGGCCAGATTGGCCGCCGCCTCTAAGCATCTTAGTTTTTTCAACATTTTTTAGTTTTTGTTTATTTTTGCTCTTGAGTGTAGTTTCTTTTAGAAAAAATATATATCCAAATTTATTTGTAACTCTGTGGATTATATCCAAATCACTTTACTTTTGTTCTTTGTTGTGGTTTTGCTGTTAAGGTGTGTGTGTGTGTGTATTTTTGTTGTTTTAGTTTTTGTTTCTATGGCTGGCTGGTTTCTGTGATTTTTACGAGTTTCTAAGTTTGCAACTGCTCCCGTTTTGGTTTTTGTTTAAAGAATTTTTAGATCCTTAATTGCTACAATTGTTGTCCTTATATAAAATCAGTCTCTTCTCTTGGTTTCTTATTTGTGTTGTGTGGTTTGTTGTTTGGGGGATGTCTCGAAATTTTCGAAATCTTTTGAATTTGTGGATTTCTTAACAGCTCCGCTTCAGCTCTGCCTATTTGTTCCTTAAATTTGTTATTTCAAAAAATTGTTTGTTGTTGTGGTTTTAGTTTTTTGTTTTGTTTGTTTTTGTTTTTGCTCTATTTGTAATCAGCCTTCAATGTTGCTTATCCTTAATGTTGCTGCCTTAAGATTACCAAGAAGTTATAGTAGAAATAGCAATAACAAACAACAACAACAATGCCTGTTGCTGTTGTTGTCTTAACGCCAATAGAAAAATATATATATGTATGCTTAACTCTATATATAGTTATATATATATATAAGTAACTTTATATATATCAATATATCTGATGTATCCAAATGATGTCCTGGTTGCTTGTTAAATATTTCACGTTGTCCTTAAACCTGCTTCTGTTGCTGTTTGCGTTATATTTTTGTTTGCTTGTTGTCGCTTATGTTGCTAATGAGTATAATATTGTAGCTGATGTATTTGTTTGTTTTTTATAATATATAAATTGCGGGGAGTTGTTACATGAGTTGTTTTTGTTATAATGCTGATTTAAATCATAATAGATCCACATGGATTGGAGATTGATAATTATGATGTTTTTGTTGTTGTTGCTAATAATAATACTTGTTGTGGTAGTTGATGCTTTCTTTGTGAAGGATGTTGTTGGTGTTTTTTCTTTGTTTTGGAGGGGGTGTTTAAAGTTGAGGAAGTATTCGCAAACGCTTTCTCTCAAATAATTCTTAAAATAATAATTTATTATTGTAGTTTGCTTAGTTAATACGTTCAAGGATGTACAAAACTGCAAAAGAAAGAGAGAATAGATTAATTAAATTATTAATTGATTTGATTAATAAGCGTTGATCAAAATAATACAGGGGTTTGAACTTTGAGCTAAGGGAGAAATCTAAAAAGATTTTTATTTTTTATAGTTTTATGAACTTATGGTGTATAAATTCCCATGTGGGGATACTAACTCCCCCACCATGGCACCTTCCCAGGTGGCGGATAGGGGAATACCTGACCGAATAAGCTGGTACCTGGTAAATCATAATCGGACTATGGATATTGCATGAAAAAATTGGGACGACAACTGCGACAGTCTGCCAGCTTAACCTTAAAAACTTAAAAATAAACTTAATTTCCCTTTACACCCATGAATGAGGTATGGGATGCTTCTCGCATTGTTGTGAATTAACACGCTTTCTATTTTATATTCACAACAAACGGCACCTACTTGTTTGTCGACGAATGCGAACGTCACTGTTTGAGAAACTTATATTAGAAATGCCGATTGACTCGACACTTAATACTGTGATGTTGCTTTCGACAACATCGAAGTGGCCGACAATGAAAAAAAAACGTAGATGAATAGAGCCGGGAATCGAACCACGGATCTCCCGCATGGTAGTCGCGTGTTCTAACCACTATGACACGGCATGTCCCGTCAGCTTCTTACACAAGATTAAAATTTCCGAGTAACGTCTTCCAAGTTAACGTCGTAGTTGCCTTCCGAAATGTTGACGACCACCGCAAACGAATTAAGGACCACGATCTGAGGACATGCACCTGGAATGTTAGAACACTGTATAGACCAGGTGTCTCCTTCCAACTAGCGGAAGTCCTCGAAGAGTACAAGGCTGACATAACCGCTTTACAGGAAATTCTGTGGACGGGACACGGGTGCTCGCGCATGAAGACGTGCGACATCTACTACAGTGGCCATGCGGACAAGCACGAGTTTGGATGGGGATTTGTGGTTGGCAAGAGACTGCGACACCTAGTCTCAAGGTTCAACCCGGTGAGTGAAGGAATAGCCACCATAAGAGTCAAGACAAAGTTTTTCCACATAACACTTATATGTGCCCATGCTCCGACAGAAGAGAAAAGCGAAGAGTACAAAGACGAGTTCTACGAGAGCCTAGAAAATGCATATGACTGTAGCCCGAGTAATGACATCACAATTGTACTAGACTATGTTAAAGCTAAAATAGGCAGGGAAACCGCATTTGAGCCTAACATCGGAAAATTCAGTCTGCACACCGAAACGTCAAACAATGGCATCAGACTGATTGATTTCTCTGCGGCAAGAAATATGGTAGTTAGCAGCACTAGATTTGACCATAAAAATATTCATAAGGCAATATGTTTATCTTCATAAATCAGATAGATCACGTGGTAGTCGATAGAAGGCACGCATCGAGTGTTATAAATGTGATCAGAGGTGCGAACATTGATTCCGATCTCTACCTTACCGCAGTTAAGGTACTCACAAGGCTAAGCATGGCAAAAAATGTACGTAACAAGGAGCAACGAAAGCTGGATATCGCTAAACTGCGGGACACTGAGGTAGCGGACGCCTGCTCCAACCACCTAACTCAACTGCTGCGGAATGCTCCAACCCCTGATGATATAACATCGCAGTGGCAATGTATAGCTGACGCCATAGAACCGACCTGCTGAATTGTTTAAGGCTGGCGGGGATGAGCTGATTAGGAGCATGCATCAGCTCATGTTGAACATCTGGCTAGAGGACAGCATGCCCGGGGATTGGAGTCTCAGTCTGTTATGTCCCATATACAAGAAAGGAGATCGTAGTGCATGTAAGAACTACCGTGGAATAAGCCTATTACCAATTGCATACAAGGTCCTTTCAAGCATATTGTGTGAACGTCTAAAGCCAATTGTAGAAAAACTTATTAGACCTTATCGGTGCGGCTTAAGACCTGGTAAATCTACGACGGATCAAATATTAACCTTATGACAAATCCAGAAAAAAACACATGAACAGCAGATCGACACCTACCACATTTTTGTCGACTACAAAGCTGCTTTTGAATCTCCGATAATGAATAGGCTATATGAGGCCAAGTCTGAGTTTGGTATTCCTGCAAAGCTAATTCAACTTTGCAGATGTACCTTGGAAAACACCAAATCCTCTGTTAAGATTGGTAAGGATCACTCAGAACTATTCAACACGGAAAAAGGTCTCAAGCAGGTTGATAGCTTGTCCTGCACACTATTTAATATAGTTATGGATAAGGTGATGAGAAAGGCTGGTGTCAACATGTCTCGCACCATATGCCACAAGAGCCACATGCCACTAGCCTATGTCGATATAGACATCATTGGCCGAAATCTTCTGGATGTTACTGCAGTTTTCTCATGACTAGAAAAGAAGTCAGCAAAAATAGGTTTAGCGGTCAACGAGGACAATACAAAAATAATGATTTCGACGAACAACGTGTCCTCTCGATGGGGACGCTACGTCAACGTTGAAAAATATTGTTTTAAGTTAGTAGATGAGTTTACCTACGTCGGATCTTCCGCCAATAAGGAAAATTGTGTCAGCCAAGAAATCAAGCGGAGAATGGTGCTCCTCAATAGATGTTTTTACTGATTTCGGCAGCACTTTATCAACACCATCTTATCTTGGGATACTAAGAAACATCTATACAAGGTGCTAATTTTACCCGTTCTGTTGTATGCTGCGGAATCGCAGAAAACCGAAGAGTGTGGAATTCTCTTATACTTTATGAACCACGTTCGTAAGTTGTAATAGGTCACTTAAGTAAGTTAGTAGAATATACTGGTTTGGATATCGGTTGAGCACTTCTCGAGTTATAGAATGACAAACATAGAGAAACTTATTTCAATATATATGGATTGTTTATATACTTTTATATCTATCCTGTCTATATATATACAAATTTAATGCTGTGCGTTAGCCTCGCTAAAACTCAAAAACGGCTGGACCGAGTTTCAAAATTTTTGTTTTGTTCGCTATAGTTTCGAATGGTTTAAAAGATAAGAAAATATGGTGGAAGAGGGCGGCGCCACGTTCCCTTTTCAAAAATCGCTCTGACGGCTTTTCTAAGAGATCAATTGATACGAAAATTTTACAATGTAATATTGATGACCTGTTGATAGTCCCTGGCTGTACTTAGTTGTGATTGGATAAAGGGGCGTGGCACCGCCCATACAACTTGAAAGTTAAAGGGCTTTATCTCATGAACTGTCATAGGTATGAAGTTGAGATTTGGTATATATGTTGTTGGAGAAGTATTAATTACAGGCAGGATGGAAGAGGGCGGTACCACGCCCCCTTTTCAAAAATCGCTCTGTCGGCTTTTCTAATAGACCGATTGATACGAAAATGTTATTAAGTGGTACTGTTGACCTGTAGATAGTCCCTGGCTATATTTGATTGTGATTGGATAAAGGCGTGTGGCACGGCTCATACAACTTGAAAATCAAAAGACCTATATCTCATGAACTATCAGAGGTATGAAGATGAGATTTAGTACATATATTGTTGGAGCCAGGGAGGAAGTGGGCGGTGCCACGCCCTCTTTTCTAAAATCGCTCTAACGTCTTTTCTAATAGACCGATTCATACGAAATTTTACCAAGTGGTACTGTTGACCTGTTGATAGTCCCTGGCTATATTTGGTTGTGATTGGATAAAGGGGCGTGGCACCGCAAATACCACTTGAAATCGATAGGGCTATATCTAATGAACTATCAGAGGAATGAAGATGAGATTTGGTATATATGTTGTTGTTACAGTATGAATTACAGTAAGCGTGGAAGTGGGCTGTGCCACACCTCTTTTAAAATAATCAGTTATAACTGCCATAGTAATAGTTTGATCGTCCGCAAAAACGTATACCAATGTCGGAATCTACGATGAATTGTCAGAAAATTTTACCAATAGTTTTTGTGTCTAAAATCACTTCCTAACTTGCCCTGGCGTATTATGTCCTGTGCTGAAAAAAAAGGTGATCCAAGTGTGCTGGAAAAGACCCAAGAGAAACAGATCGACACGTACCATCCATACCGGACGAGGCCTAAAACAAGGCGACGGCCTATCGTACGATCTCTTCAACATTGTGATGGAGATGATAATGAGAAAAGCTGCAGTAAACACGAGTGGCACTATATTGAACAAAAGCGTACGCTGATGACGTAGACATCATCGGTCGAAAACTGCGGGATGTGACTGCAGCCTTCTCAGGTATTCAGAAGGAATCAGCGAAAATGGGCCTAACGGTGAACGCGGACAAAACGAAGTTATTAGTTTCAACGAACAAAGAATCTACTCGTTTGTCAAACTGCGTGAACGTTGACAACTATAATTTCGAGGTGGTAGATAATTTTGTCTACCTAGGCTCCGCCATCAACAAAGCAAATAATGTCAGCCTAGAAATCCGGAGAAGAATCCTGCTTGCAAATAAATGCTACTACGGACTAAGCAAGCGATTCAATGACAGAGCCCTCTCTCGACGAACAAAACTCCAGCTATACCAGATACTGGTTCTACCTGTCTTAATGTATGGCTCAGAATCCTGGGCTATGACACAAGCGGATGAATCGGTTCTGGCGGTATTCGAGAGAAAAATACTCCGTAAAATATATGGGCCCATCATCGTTAACGGAGAGTATCGGCGTCGTATGAATCATGAGCTGTACGAGCTGTACACTGACATTGACGTAGTCAAACGCATTAAGGTGCAACGGTTGCGTTGGCTAGGTCATGTTGTACGCATGGACGAAAATGCTCCAGCTCGAAAAGTCTTCGAAAATGAACTCGATGGACGACGCAGAAGAGGGCGACCAAAACTCCGTTGGAAAGATCAGGTTACTGAGAACCTTACAGAACTCGGTGTGACTAACTGGAGAAGAAGCGCAGAAGATCGAGGCGCATATAATATTTGTCTACGTGCGGTATATAATCCACCGGGATTGCATAGAAGTACCAGCTAAGTAAGTAAGTAAGTAACTTGCGCTGGGAAGCAAGTTAGATAGATAAATTAAACAATATTCATTGGAGTTGGACTGGAAAACACCTTTTGTTTGATTGGAGCATAATTTAGATTTTTATAGTATGTCAGAGGTAACATTAGCAAACATTTGTAAATAACCTAAGTATGGGGCATTTTTTTGACATATAGAACTTGGTATAGGTATAAGTGTAAGTAAATCTAGCTGTCATACTACTGAAGTGTGATAGACTTTCATTCAGTATACTTTGGAAAATCACCGTGTAAAGACTACACAAGGACAACGTTTACAAATCTTTCAAATTTATTTTCAAAATGTGCGTTCTGTTCGCCATACTTGTGGAGCCCTTTGTTAAGTTTACGGTGCACATAATCATCCATCTGAGCGGCTAATTTAAGCTATCGAAGCTGAAGACGTAAGTGTGACAGGGGACTCGAACTTATCGAACCGACGCCGTTCTCTGCAAATGCTGAGGAAAGATCTTGGCCTACATTCATATAAAATCAAACTGGTAGAAGAACTAGAGCCAGTGGACGATCAATTGACTTTTTTTTTATCATGTCATTGCAAATCATTGGAAGGAAAAAAAAAATTCCAACACGACGGCGTAATATGCCATACAGCAACCATCACTTTGTTAAGCCAAACGTTTGGTGACGGAATTATCTCCAAAAATGGTAATTCAAGTTCAATACAAAGATAGTAATCGGGAATATTCTTGATCCCTGGGAGAAGAAGACATGACAAAAGATCGTTTTATGACTAAAGGCATGAATCTTCAAAAGAAATATTAACTTGCGGTCAATAGGCGGAGAAGGCACGACAGATAGTTAGTATACAAACAGTTCCTGCTACTACAGGTAAAGGGTGATTTTTTAAGAGCCATAGGAAAGTTTTAAAAAAAGCACATACAATTCAGAAAAATTCATGAAATCTTTATTTGAATCGATAGTACGATCCATATATTTTAATGTTTGAAAATTATTTCATGCTGTGTGGCATGTGGCACCGTCTTGTTGAAACCACATGTGATGCAAGTCAAGCTCTTGCATTTTGGGCAAAAAAAAAGTTGGATATCATCTCATGGTAGCGCTCACCATTCACAGTTACGTTACGATTCGCATTATCTTTGAAGAAGTACGGCCCAGTCCATAAACCAAAACTGTGACTTTTTCTGGATGCATTGGTAGCTCTTGCAATGCTTCTGGCTGACCTTCACTCCAAAATCGACAATTCTGCTTATTAACGTACCCATTGAGCCAAAAATGAGCTTCGTCGCTGAACACAATTTTTCAAAAAACGTGGATCTTCGGCCAACTTTCCAAGAGCCCATTCAACCAAAATTCTACGTTGCGGTAGGTCGTTCGGCTTCAATTCTTGCACCAGCTGTATTTTGAAAGGCTTCACACCTAAATCCTTCCGCAAAATTTTCCACGTTGTTGAGTAACAGAGGCATAATTTCTGCGAACGGCGACGAATCGATAATTGATGGTCATCATTAACACTGGCCGATACAGCTGCGATATTTTCTTCACTTCGCACTTTACGTAAGCGTGTTGGTGGTTTAATGTCCAACAATGTAAATTTCACAATAGCCCGAATAACCGCTTCAGTGGGTCGATTAAACTGACCATAAAATGGAAGAAGCGCGATGAACTTTCTTAACAGAGCACGCATTTTGATAATAAAATTCAATAACTTGCAAGCGTTGTTCGTTTGTAAGACTATTCATGGTTAAATTATAGGCCAAACTGAAGATGTTTGACAGTGAAACAAAAGACGAAACGTGCGTCAGCTGTTTAAACCAGTGTTGCCAAAAAGATAATAGCTAAAAAATCACACTTTAAAAATAAAAATTTAATTTTGATATTTAGTGGAATGTCTGTTTCACATACAGAGAAAGGTTAATCTACATGTCGGCACTATAGATATGACGTGGCTGATGAATTTTTTACTATCGTCATAGGCCTTTGATATTTAGAATTTAAAACAATAAAACTTTATTAGTTAACTTCCATGTTAAGGAGTTACTTGAAATAAGTTACATAAGTTAATAAACTCTTCAAAGTACTTTGTAGACCTACAAATATATAAACTAGCGTTTATATAGCATTTAGGATAGTAAGAAATGTGAAATATATTACAAGTTAATATGCAATATTGAAGCATTGCCAGGCCCACTAGTTATATATAAATTTATAACTTAGGCATTTTATAAAAAAAAATTTTCTCGTATTTTTAAAAATTATAAAAAAAATATTATTTAAAAAAATATATAATTACTAGCCATATTTTCTGGACTTAGGTACGTAGGTAAAAATGTCCACTCCCTTGCAGTTCAAACCCCTTTCAAATTGCCCAACAATATTTTTTGAAACTATCAAAACTTACCTTAAGTTAAATAATTATAAATATGCAGATTAATCGATGAAACGATGGCGATGGTGTTTAAATAATATCCATACACTTTGAGTTTAAATATAAGTAAATTAATATTATTTATTTTTTAAATAGATTTGAAAATATATATGACGTTATTGTGTTGGTTTTTTTTACGGTAATTTGCTTAATGTGATGTTGTCAACTTAAATGTGATGTTTTATATAATTATAAATTAGGTTTTTTTTTCGTTTTATATATTTGAGAAAATATTTTTATAAATTATATATATTTTGGTTTTTGGAGAGAATATCATTAGGGTATGTACAAAAATATATATTACATATATAAATGTAATGATTTTTGTTTTGTTTTGTTAAATCAAAGAGCAAATTATTGATTTTATTTAATAACACTTTTTTGTTGTTGTTGTTTTGATTTGTTGCACTTTCAGTTAAGTTTTAGCCATCTTTATATAAACGAAGTAAACCTGCAAGTAAAGAAAAGAAAGAAAAGGGAAAACTATTAATTATATTTAGTTGTAAGCGCTTAACATTATAAAACATAAAACACTATTTTGCCAATGTTGGGTCGTTAAAAACCTATTAGAGTTTATTGTAAATACAAGTAAAACTTTAATCAAAATAGTCGGTTGTTGTAAAACGTATTTGATGGGTAAAAATTTAAAATTTTCTCTAAAATTTTATTAATATTAAATATTAATTTATTTTGTAACGTTAAAATCTAAATATATATTTAACTAGTGGGCCCGGCAATGCTTCGCTATTGCATATTAACTTGTAATATATTTCACATTTCTTACAATCCTAAATGCTATAAAAACGGTAATTAATATATTTGTAGGTCTACAAATTACTTTGAAAACGGTTCTTAAGCTCGACAATAATATGTTACTAATTTCAAGTAACTCCTTAACATGGAAGTTAACCAATTAAGATTTATTGTTTTAAATGCTAAATATCATAGGCTCTATGACGATAGTAAAAAGTTATTCAGCAAAGTCATATTTATAGTGCCGACATGTCGATTAAGTTTTGTCTGTATGTAGAGGAAACCCACTTCTTTCACAGATCGGAAACAGAAATTTCGCTAAAGATCAAAACTCAATTTTTATTTTTATCTATCTCTTTGGGAGTAAAAACACTTTTGTCATGCCTTCCCCGCCTATTTAGCGTAAATGCCGTTTGAAGATTCATGCCTTTAGCCATAAATACCTCTTTCGCCATGTCTTCTTCTCCCACGGATCAAGAATACTCCCGAATACAATCTTTATATTGAACTCGTATTACTATTTTTTTTAAATAATTGGGTCACCAACGTTTGGCTTAACAAAGAGATGGTCTCACACGCTTTATGGCATGTGATTTGCAATTATGAGAAATAACAAAATCAATTGATGGTCCACTGCCTCAAATTCTTCCACCAGTTGGATCTTATATATATGTAGGCCAAAATCTTTCCTCAGAATTTGCAGAGACCGAGTTGCTGAGAAGGGCGTCGGTTCAATAAATTCGAGTCCCCTGTCACACTTACGATTACAGCGTCGATGGCTTCTATTAGCTGCTCAGATGTATGATTAAATGCACTGTAGACTTGACAAAGGGCTCCATAAGTTTGGTGAACAGAAAGCGCATTTTGAAAATAAATTCGCAAGATTTATAAACGTTGTTCTTGTATAGTCTTTGCATGGTGATTTTCCAAAGTATACTGAAAAAAACTATATCACACTTCATTAGTATGACAGCTAGATTTACACTTATATCTATCAGAAGTTCTATACGTCAAAAAATACCGCAAACATAGGTTATTTACAAATGTTTGCCTATGTTACCTCTGACATACTATAACAATTCAAATTGTGCCCCAATCAAGCAAAAGGTGTTTTCCAGTAAAACTACAATGAATATAGCTTAATTTTTCTGTCTATAGGATTTATTACCGATTCGCTCTCCTGAAAAGTAATTGAAAAAAAAAATACAGTTTTAAAGTCAAATATTGAAGTGCATGGGCAGCGCCTCGGCACTTTTAACTTATTTAGTTCCAATTAATTTTAGACACAAAGTTTTTTGGTGAAATTTTCTTACAATTCATTGTGGATTCGGATTTTGGATACGATTTTTGCGAATAAAAAAATTTGCCCACCTCACTGTTCATATCTCTAGGCGAACGGCAATATTCTGTGGAATTTTGACAGTTATTACTGATCGTTTTAAAAGGGGTGAGGAACAGCCCATTTCCACCCTTACTGTAATTCATACTGCAAAAACGACATATGTTACAAATCACATCTTCATACCTCTGATAGTTCATGAGATATAGTCTTTTTACTTTAAAGTTGTATGGGCGGTTCCACGCTCCTTTATCAGATCACAACTAAGTACAGCCAGTGACTAACAACAGGTCATCAGTACCACTTTTTAAAATTATCTTATAAATCAGTATGTTAGAAAAGCCGTCAGAGCGATTTTTGAAAAAGTGGTGTGGCACCGTTCGTTTTAAAAAGTGGTGTGGCACCGGCTTCTTCCTCCCTGGCAGTAATTAATACTGCTCCAATAACATATATACCAAATCTCATCTGCATACCTCTGATAGTTAATGAGATATAGCCCTTTTACTTTTCAAGTTGTATGGGCGGTGTCACGCCCCTTTATCCAATCACAACCAAATATAGCCACGGACTATCAACAGGTCAACAGTACCACTTGGTAAAATTTTCGTATCAATCGGTCTATTAGAAAAGCCGCCCCTTTATCCAATCACAACCAAATATAGCCACGGACTATCAACAGGTCAACAGTATCACTTGGTAAAATGTTCGTATCAATCGGTCTATTAGAAAAGCTGTTCAAGTGATATTTTAAAAGAGGGCGTGGCACTGCCCACTTCCATCCTGGCTGTAATTAATACTGCTCCAACAACATATATACCAAATCTCATCTTCATACCTCTGATAGTTCATAAGATATAGCCCTTTCGATTTTCACTATGTATGGGCGGTGCCACGCCCCTTTATTCAATCACAACCAAATATAGCCACGGACTATCAACAGGTCAACAGTACCACATGGTAAAATTTTCGTATCAATCTGTCTTTGGAAAAGCCGTCAGAGCGATTTTTGAAAAAAGGGCGTGGCACCGCCCACTTTCATCCTGGCTGTAATTAATACTGCTCCAACAACATATATACCAAATATCATATTCATACCTCTGATAGTTCATAAGATATAGCCCTTTCGATTTTCACTTTGTATGGGCGGTGCCACGCCCCTTTATCCAATACAACCATATGTAGTCAGGAACTATCTACAGGTCAACAGTACCTCATGGTAAAATTTTTGTATCAGTCGATCTATTAGAAAAGCCGTTAGAGCGATTTTTGAAAAAGGGGCGTGGCACCGCCCACTTTCATCCTGGCTGTAATTAATACTGCTCCAACAACATATATACCAAATATCATCTTCATACCTCTGATAGTTCATGAAATATAGCCTTTTTAATTTTCAAGTTGTATGGGCGGTGCCACGCCCCTTTATCCAAATACAAACAAATGTAGTCAGGAACTATCTACAGGTCAACAGTACCTCATGGAAAAATTTTTGTATCAATCGGTCTATTAGGAACGCCGTCAGAGCAATAGCTGAAAAAAGGGGCGTGGCGCCGCCCACTTTTTGAAAAAAAACCTTTTAAACCATCCGGAAGCTATAGCGAACAAAACAAGAGAAAAATTTTGAAAATCGGTCCAGCCGTTTTTGAGTTTTAGCGAGACAACTGCACAGCAATTCCTTTTTTTAACAAATTTTCTCAGTGTATCTGTTGTGTTTGATTTGAATTTGTTTTTCATAATTTTTATTTTGTATTTTCCTACCCATTTGTATATTGAAGTATATACTATACAAGTGTAGAATTTTGTGATTTTGTTTTTGTTCAAATTTTTGTTTAGTTTGTTTTCTGGCGATTTTTGTTTGTCTTTTTTTTGCTTTTGGTTGGTTAATACGTAGCGACGTCAAAAGTAAGATAACCTTGAAATATTTTACTGCCGCAAACGTTTGTATACGTAAGTACTAAACGTCGCAACCATATACAATTGAATTTCGTTATGGATAAACATTATTAGAATCATTAACAAGTTTTCGTTGTTGTTTTTTGTTTGTTTGCTGTTTCGCAAATGTATATCATGCATTTATTATTTGTTTTTTTGATCGAATTCAATTAACTTTTGATTCCGAAGCAGCGCAAATGTGTTCATAGTATTTAAGAAACATTAAGTAATTGAAACAAAAATAAGGAAGAAAATGGAATGGAACAACTGGAATTTGGATAGATCGGCAAAAGCACTGCACCCCAGAGATAGCCACTGCCTAGTCCAACCAGCTCACTCAACTACTACGACACAACGCATCTACTTCTGACGTTCCCGATACACAGTGGCAGCATATAGCGCATTCCAAGGCAACCGCCGCAACAACCGTGCTTGGATATGAAAAAACGGCGATCAGACGAATCCTGGTACGATGAAGCAAATCGAATAGCATCAGAGGAACAGGATGCTGCTTATAGAGCAACGCTACAGACAATTGTAACCCGTGCTGTTAGGGAACGGTACAAGGAGACAGTAAAACAGGCGAGACAGCTATTTAAGCGAAAAAACGTCCGATAAAGGAATGGGAGAACGAGGATATAGAGCGATACAGGGATGGAGGTGAGGCCCGAAAATTTTACCAAAAAGGAAAAGGCTACGGTATGGCTAGGATAGAAAGAACAAGGATGGAAATCTGGTCACACATACGCAGAGTGTGCTGCATATATAGAGAGAACTCTTCCAGCAACTGCTGGTTCCAGAAGGCAGCGCACGTAAAGGTATCACGCCAATTATCGATGACGGCTTAGATTGCCCACCATCAAGTCAAGCAGAGGCAGGAAGAGCAATATCGCAGCTGAAAAAATAATAAAGCTGCCGGTGTCGACGGACTTTCGGCAGAGCTCTTCAAGTCCGGTAACGAGGAACTGTTAACGAGTATGAACCAGCTCCTACGCAAGGTTTGGCTTAACAAGTGCATGCCCGATGATTGGAATCTCAGCGTATTATGTTCTGTGCTGAAAAAAAGGTGATCCAAGTGTGCGATCCAGTTACCGCGGGATTAGCCTTTTACCCATCTCATATAAGGTCCTGTCGAGTGTGCTATGTGAAAGACTAAAGCCAATGATATCCAAACTGATCGAGCCTTATCAGTGTTGCTTTAGACCTGGTAAATCAACAACTGACCAGATATTTACACTTCGGCAAGTTCTGGAAAAGACCCAAGAGAAACAAATCGACACGTATTATCTTTTCGTCGACTATAAAGCTGCCTTCTACAGCCCGATACGGCAGAAATTACTCAAAGACAAGGCTGAGTTTGGTATTCCAGCGAAGCTGAGACGCCTTTGCGGAATGACGCTGACTGACACAAAGTCTTCAGTGAAGATTGGCAAGGACCTTACGGAGCCGACCTATACCAGACGAGGACTAAAACAAGGCGACAGCCTATCGTGTGACCTCTTTAACATAGTGATGGAAATGATAATGCGGAAAGCTGCAATAAACACGAGTGGCACGATATTCAACAAAAGCCACACGCTACTAGCGTACGCTGATGACGTAGACATCATCGGTCGAAAACTGCGGGATGTGACTGCAGCCTTCTCGTATGAATCATAAGCTGTACGAGCTGTACACTGACATTGTCGTGGTCAGACGCATATAGGTGCAACGGTTGCGTTGGCTAGATCATGTTGTACGCATGGACGAAAATACTTCAGCTCGAAAAGTCATCGACAATGAACTCGTTACTGAGAATCTTACATAACTTGGTGTGACTAACTGGAGAAGAAGCGCAGAAGATCGAGATGCTTATAATATTTATCTACGTGCGATATATAATCCAATGGGATTGCAAAGAAGAGCCAGCTAAGTAAGTAAGTATAGAAAGATTCCATATGGCCCTCTTATGGAAACCCGCGAAGGAAGGCCTTCTTTTCAAATGTCACGCAATGAAAAAAAAAGAAAGGAAGAAAGAAAGAAGGTCAAGTAAGGTATACCGGATCCAAAAGGAGACCTTCGAACTCATGAAAGAAGGCCTCAGTTCTCATGATTCCGCCGCTGGGAGGAGAGTTTCATCTCACATACACAATTACAAATTATAGTGGTATTTGTGTGCCGGTCCCTGCTTTAATCTGAGGTCATTTCGGTGAATCTTGCCAAGGCAGTTCCCAAGCGTTATATATACAGTCCTTGTTAATTCTTTCGTATGCTGTGTGTCATCGACGAATAAGAGTTTAAGTGCTGGTTGACACAAGAACGTTTGGGACGGAAACCAGACTGTTGTCTGCGTATGATTGATTCCAGTTTCTCTTTAAAGCGGTTAAGTAGAATCTTAGGTAACATTTATGATCATAGTATGGATCAACATTGGGTATTCTGTTCACTTCACTCACTTGCGCTGCCTGCAGGAATAACTAGTGTCAACAATTAAACCTTTCTTATTTCCAGCACATTCGCATATCCATGATCCGATTTCCAACTCTGTCCATATAGGTGGGATCGTTATTAAAAACATTTATTCGTTACTTTTTGGATTTTGGACTACGCCACTATACTTTCCATTACTCTCACATTCTACTTGCCCATATAAGGTCTTTCTTTCAAAAGAAGTTTGGTCTCCCTGCTCTTCTCTTTATCTCGTTCTCTAACAGCACGCACTACCATTGCCCGCAGTTTGGCCTTGTATGTAGCATCCTTTTATCTTATGTTGGGCAATATTGGGAGATATTATTTATTGTACCAGTGCTTATCTGTGCATGGTTTCTCATACCAAAGTATGTTTGTTGCGGCAGTGGTCTTAGGACGCGAAATATGCTACTACTGTATTTCAGGAACATAAAGGTTGGATAAATTGTAAGGGCCGATGTTGAATATGAACCACACCTAAACGTCAAGCTCTTTTCTGCATTTCATTTGACATTTCTTAATTTCAGACTAACTCAATTTGAACCATGGAAAGATTCACAAACGAGCAATGCGTTAAAGTTATTCACGCTTATTATGAAAATGGGCGTTCAAATCAAAATGCATATCGTGCACTTCGTGATTTTTTCGGTAAATTTAATTGTCCAAATGTGAGTACAATCGGAAAAATCGTGCAAAATTTTGAGCATACCGGGTCTGTAGGAGATATGAAAACACCAGTGCATGCGGGTACAGCTCGTACTGCAGAAAATACTACTGTTGTTCGCGATATTGTGGCTGAAGAGCAGTCTACCTCAACGTCGTGCCCAACAATTGCACCTTTCACGATCGTCGTTGATGAAAAATATACATAAAGACTTGCATTTACACGCTTTCAAGGTGCAATTGACTCAAGAACTTAAGTCTCTTGATCACTCCAAACGTCGTCATTGGTCAGAATGGTGGCAAGAAATGGCAACATTGGATGATAAATTGTCGAAGAAAATCATCTTCAGTGATGAGGCACTATTTCACTTCAGTGGATTCGTCAATAAGCAGAATTGCCGCATTTGGGCGAATGAAAATCCAAGAGTGATTGTCGAAAAAAAAATGTACCCACAAAGAGTGACTGTTTGGTATGGTTTATGAGCTGGCGGCATATTTTTTCCATAATGGCCGGCCTCATTGTTACTGTGAATGGTATTCGCCATTGTGAAATGATATCGAACTTTTTATAGCCCGAAATGGAAGATATCGATGTGGACGATATGTGGTTTCAACGAGACGGTGCCACTTGTCACACAGCTAACGAAACAATGGCTCTTTTGCGCGACAAATTCAATGGCCGTGTTATCTCACATCGCGGCGATGTCAATTGGCCGCCAAAATCATGAGATTTGACACCATTGGACTTCTTTCTTTGGGGTTATTTAAAAGAAAAGTTGTCGATGAGCCAGCAACAAAACACGCGTTAGCATTGCCTGCAGTGTGGTCTTGTCTACAATATCCTTTTACACAGACTATACGTGACATAAAATACACAATCCATGCAACCTTTCGATGTCTAGCTTCTTCTGAGAGAGAGTTGTTTGAAAACGGCATTGGCTATCTCGGGGTATGTAGCTTTGCGATGTCTATCTTCATTTTGGTAGAGTTGGTTGACTTTGGCGATGTCGAGGCTGTGCAACCTTGCGATGTTAAACTTCATTTGCGTTTGGCTACGAGCAGTTTTTGGCACTGCTTAAACTCGTGTGTAGTTTGGGCTCAATTAAATGGTGATCCGAGTTAATATTTTCATCACGCTTTACATGCTATATGTCCTTGATGCTTAAGGCATGCCTTCCAAAGATTCCCGACGTGATCAATTTGGTTTATTGTCTTTTGATCAAAGGATATTCAGATTGCCCTGTGGATTTCTGGTTTCACTCCCTATCCTGTTTCTTGCTGACGAACGGCCTTATTTTCGCACTGCGACTAATCCTGGAGTAGACCTAAGGAATGCAGATCGACAATCGACGTCTTTTAACCAACTAAAAAGCTACCTTCTTCAGTCCGGTACGACAGACACTATTAAGTAGATTACATGACTATGTGATACCTTGCGGGATGAAACTTTGGGTGGAATTCTGGTTTAACTCACTATCCTGTGTCTTGCTGACGCGAAGCTATCCAGTCTAAATCCGTTAACGTAGATGTTGCTGTGTAGACCGAATTTCCCGACGCCGGAACCAAGAGCATCTTTTCTTTCTACGTTACCATTAATATTTCCCCAAACAATTTAATGTAATGCCCAGAGCAGACGTCTTACATAAATGTATTTCCTTCAGGCGCTAGGATGAGTTTTAAGTGGCCTCGTCTACCATATCACCTTCAAAACAGGATGTAATAATGTTCCTACCAGGAAGATTTTCTTATCTCAATTTGCCCCACATTTGAAACATATGGTGCAAATGTCATTGCCTTGTAATTTTCAGAGTTACACGCTTAGCTCTCTCTCTCTCTCTACCACTCTAGATTGCCTATCCTATATATAATTAAGCATATAATAAGAATCATCATCACAATGACATGGCCAACATCAATACCATGTACCTATTACATCTCGTGTAATTTACTATATAATTGCCACAGACGTATAAAACAAAACTGACATTTATGACATTTACACTCTTCAACGCTTAGCAATGTCACTTAATTCTAATAGCTTTGGGCCAACAGCTGTTACATCAAATCGAGCGACAACGTAAACGAAACAAAACATCACATCACATCAAATGAAATGACATTTGAACGCACTTCCGTTGGCGAATGTAGAAGCACTAACGGTAATGTAAACACAACAAAATCGCCATGAAAATTGCAAACGCAAAAACACAAAACAATAATAAATACACAACAACAATAGTAACTGTTAAAACACCTGTAAAATAAAAGTGAACTTGTAAAATGTATACAAAGCTTAAAAAAACAACAAAAAACACGAATACAGCACAAGGCAACCATGAAATAGTAGAGGCATAGGCTGAGACAGAGAGAGAGAGAAAGAGAGAGCGAAAGAGAACGAGACAGTACGAACGGAAAACCAAACATGAGAAATAACCAACGACAACGAAGCACAGTGCTTTGTATCCATACAAAGATGGAACAACAATAAGTTTCTGGTATATAGTTGTAATATGTATAAGTTAAGAAAAACCAGTAAGAAAGGTTCAATCGGGCAACCCGACTTACATATACCCTCACCCTCTATTATATTGATATTATTACTCGATTTTTAAAGTGGGCGGAGTAAAATTCACCACATTTGGTTGCGTCTTTTGAAAGTTACCGTGCGTACCAGCCGGACAGACAGACAGCCGAATATGGCTCAAACGACTTAAAAAGTCATAAATCGAATTTGGTTCAAAGAAACCTAGGGTCTAAAGTGACTCCTTCTATGTGTTACACTTTTGGGTCGTTTTTGTTTAAATTGGAAAAACATATATGGAAGAGAAAAGAGAGTGAAGATATCTCGAAAAGTACAGGGGTAGACATGAAGCCCGAAAATTCTACCAAAAGGTAAGAGGTAACAGTACCAATCAATGATGACGTGGTAGAAAGTCTACCACCGGTTGCCAATGAACAGCGCCTATAAGATGGTAACGTGCATGCACTTGCACACAAAGACCATTTGCCTAAAGGAATGCATGCGCGATGATTGTAATCTGAGTGTTTTATGTGCTGCGCTGACGAAAGGCGATTTAAGTGTGTGTACCATTTACCTTTTAACCATCGCATACTAGATGCTGCCTTTATACATGATTAATCTACTAACGGCCTGATTTACGCACTGCGACTAATCCTGGAGTAGACCCAAGAAATGTAAATCGACACTCGCCGTCTTTTCATCAACTAAGAAGCTGTCTTTGTCAGTCCGGTATGACAGAAACTATTAAGTAGATTGCATGACTATGTATGTGATACCTTGCGTGATGACACTGACCGACACAAAGTCTTCGTAGAAGGTAAACAAAAATCTACCGGAGGCTTTTTATACCCAGCCAGGCTTTAGACCGAGGCGATAGTCAAGCGATACCTTATACATCTTAACATAGGTAATCATGTGGAAAGCTTCAGTAAACACGATTAGGACGAGTGTCATCTATATGCCGATGATATAGATATCACTGACCGAAGACTTCGGGATGTTAATGAGGTCTTATCATACATTCTTCGGCAATAGGTGGCATTGGAGAGGCGACCAAAACTTCGCTGCATGGACCAGGTGAAGAAGTTATTACCCTAACTTATACAAAGGGTGGTTAAATTGTAAGGGAAAATTTACCGGAGGCTTTTTATTCCCAGTCAGGCTTTAGACTGAGGCGATAGTCAAGCGATACCTTATACATTTTAATATAGATAATCATGTGGAAAGCTTCAGTAAACACGACTGGTACGAGTACCATCTATATGCCATTGATATAGATATCATTGACCGAAGACTGCGGGATGTAAATGCGGTTTTATCATGCATTCTTCGGCAATAGGCGGCATTGAAGAGGCGACCAAAACTTCGCTGCATGGACCAGGTGAAGAAGTTATTATCCTAACTTATACATTGGGTGGTTAAATTGTAAGGGCCGATGTTGAATGTGAACCACACCTAAACGTTAAGTTCTTTTCCGCATTTAATTTGACATTTCTCAATTTCAGACTAACTCAATTTGAACCATGAAAAGATACACAATCGAGTAACGCGTTAAAGTTATTCAGTCTTATTATGAAAATGGTTGTTCCAATCAAAATTGCACATCGTGCATTTCGCGATTTTTTCGGTCAATTAAATCGTCCCAATATTAGTACAATCGGAAAAATCGTGCAAAAATTTTAGAAAACCGGATCTGTCGAAGATGTGAAAGCACCAAAATATTGCTGCAGTTCGCAATGGTGTGGCTGAAGAGCCGTCCACCACAAATGGTCGTCGTGCCCAACGATCTCACGCTCGTCGTTGATGAACATTATGCATAAACCTAAATACGCCCTAACACTCGAAAATCAAGGTCAAAGCTGTGCCCGGGGTTCATGGTACCCTGGGGTTAAAAAGGGGCACCTTGGGTCTTATGATGACCCCTTATGTGTGGGTACTCAAATGAAAGACATTTTCGCGACAAATCCAATGCTGTATTTTCGGAGTTTTTGGGGCCCTAGAGACCCAAAAAATGGTGCCCTTGGGTCTTATGGTGACTCCTATGTGCGGGTACTCAAATGAGAGATTATTTTGATACGAGTATAGTGGTGTAAATTGTGCGACGCTAAGGTACTTTTACGCCTATTTTTAACCAAAAATAATATCCTATATGTTAGATTGCCACACATATTAGCTAATTTTTTAATATTACTTGCCTTAAAACTTTCCATAGTAACCGAACAAAACCCAGTAGGAAGTTCCGTCATACACGACTTTGTCGTCAACGCTCTCCTCAAGACAAAATGTGAAAATTGTATGTACTTGTCGTCGAACCACCGACAAAATACTAATGTTGTCGTGTATCAAACACCATCAATAAAATCTAAGGAAGAAAAATGTGAAATATTGATTTACTTGTCGTCAAAACACTCGTTTGACGATAAGCTAAGCGACATTGTCACCCATCAGATCGGGCATGAAAATTTCGTCGATGATTTGGTTATCATACAATCCAAATGGCCCCTTTTGACCCCCCCACGGGCTACATGGACCTCAGCGCCATCATTGACCTACCATTTCGATGTTTGGAGACCAAGATGAAGAGGATGGCGTATATTTTTTTTTTTATTTGGGCTCCCACCACATTTTCTGCACTTCAGCCGAAGTGAATATTGAACTTAATTGGTTCACGGTTAACATTTAGATTTATATCGAAACCGCTGGTGGAGATGAATTCCTTTTTGGTGATGTTTATATACAGGCCGACAGATTGTGAGATTTGGCCAATAAGATCCATTTTGGCCTGTAGGTCAGACATCTTGACGGAAATTATGGTTTCCAATTACAAAAATAGTAAACTTTTATTAAAAAGTATTTTTTTTCCTTTAAGTTTTTTGATAAGCTTAACTCAATAACTATTTGTCCGTCTGTGTCAGTAAACGGACCAATATTTTTTAAATTTAATTACATCAAAGTCTGCCGAACATAAATTTGTTGCCTGATCAATAGTTTGGAATTATCTGAAGAGTTGAAACTTTTCTGTAGAATTTATTCAAACATTTCATTTATTTCTATGAGACGAAGCACTGTGCAACGTCAACAACTACACACACACACACAACGCAATAGCCGACTTTGACATTGGCAGTGACAGTGAATGACGACAATGAGGAAAATCACAGTGAAATACAAATGTTTCAATGAGCAAAATAAGTAGAGCGAGGAGAATCTAACAGAGGAAGCAAAACAGAGTGAGAGAGTGAGCGAGAGAGAGAGTGAATTAAATAGAAAGAGCGATAGAATAACATTTATATGTTAAAAGCAAAACATGTTAAAACCAAAACATGTTAGGACCCAAAGAAATGTCTGATAGCAGAGGCGAAGAGAGAGATCCCTCAAACCTTATATTAACTTGTTCACTTATGTTAACCAACATTTAAAGATTCCTTTGGTATATTAACTGCTGCTTTGCATTGCTGTTAACGTTAACAGCTGTAACATGGAAATTGTTGATACTTTTGTCAATGTTTTTCTGCCTTTTTTTCTTGTGGGTTGTATGGGCCCACATGAGGGGGGGAAGAGGCCCATTAGTGTTGGTGTAGGAATCGTCGTTAGTGTATCCTTCGCAGAAACCTTGTTATAACATTTAGCATTAACCAAGGACAAGGACACATACACAGAGAGTATTGATAATGAAATTTGTAGTCACTGCTGTGTTTAACTTATAAGGAAATCATGTACAAATTTATTCTATTGGCTACAACAACACCCACCTTTTTTCCAATATTTTTAAAAGATTTTTCTTATTACATTCCTTAGCATTCCTTAACTTTTTTTCTTTTTTGTTGGTATTTTCTCTTTTTAGACACTTTTCACTTTCCATTCACTTTTTCTTTCGCATTGACTTTCGTTTGTATTTGCATTTTCCATTTTATTTGCTCTTTTGAATTTCTTTTACTTTTATTTCTTATTTTACATTTTTTTTATACGACTTTCCGTGTCGTTTTCTTTCAACATTGCATTGGTTACTATATTCAATAAAATTTTCCTTTTTTTTTGTATTAAAAATTTTTCATTTCCATTGCTTTTCTGCTATTTATAAAGTGGTTTTGTTACAATTACAAAAAAATAAAACACAATTACTGGAGAGTAGAGTTGCTCTGTTGCTGTGTGTAGCGCTTGTGATTGTATACAATTTCGTTTTTGGAGTTTTGGACCGTGGACCGCGTTTTTAAACCGTTTCATTTGACGTACTTTCTCTAACTGAAATTCGCTTTTATTTGCAATAACATTATTGCACTCCCCAATATGAGGAGCACACACAGACGCACACACACACACTCTGCACTGGCATAGCACGAGATCCAGTACCCCACCAAGCCCCAAACTACATCTATCACTACGAGCATAGCTGTTGATGTGTTAATACATGTACTCTTAGAATGTTCTCAACACCTAGAACACTCTCACTCTCGTCTCGGCAAGTTGTGAACAGATTTTACGCTCAGCTTTTGCAGCGCCTTTATCATGAAATGAAAGTGAAATCATTAACAGCGCGAATGTTAGCTAACATACAAACAGGTTATTCTCTTATCATGGTTGGCCTTATGTTGATGACTCTTTGAAACTTACTGAAAGAGATAGAGACAGCACATGCCTGTGTTTATGTTTGAGCATTGATGGTGAGTAAACTTACCAAACTGTTTGTTTTGAATTCTCATTTAGCACATGCTAATTTAATATTGATTGCTCGAGGGTGGTATTGAATGTCGGTAATACATAAAGCTTTTATATTTTCTCCCAGAAGAAGGAAGTACAGAATATAAGAATACTTGTCCTTAACACCCAAAGGGGCTAATTTCTCTATTAGTGTGAAACTATACTGAAGTCTAAACAGACGAAGACACAATCTTCGATTAGTGATACCACCACTAACATTAGCTAGTAGCAGCCACAAAGTCAAGAGATAGCCCTAAGAGATTACGCACGTACGCGTTCCTTAAGTACCGTGTATGATAGCCAATATAGAACACTTCATAAACCAGTAAAAAAGTTTTAGTCGGGCAAAACGACTTACATATACCCTCACCCTCAGTAAAGCAAAAAATTTTCTATTATATTGATATTATTACTCGATTTCTAAAGTGGGCGGAGTGGTACATTTGTATGGGAGGTACCAGAAGGGGCGTGTCTAGACCTAGATATTTTTCTCAAAAACTTTATCCTGCTATAGCTTAACAAAATACAGAATTTGGGCACGATCACGATGTGTGTATTGATATTATTACTCCGGCTCCAAAGTGGGCGGAGTGGTACATTTGTATGGTAGGTACCAGAAGGGGCCTGTCTAGACTTCAAATTTGTTCTGAAAAACTTTACCCTGCTTGAACTTTACTAAATACTGAATTTGGGCACGATCGGGTTATGTCTATTAATAATATTCACCGATTTATAAAGCGGTACCAGATGGGTATCTGAGGTACCGGATGGGGCGTGGCTAGATCCAGTTTTTTTTCTCCAAAACTGTATCCTGATATAGCTTTACTAAATTTAGAATTTGGTATTGATGTTATTACTCCATCTCCAAAGTTGGCGGAGCGGTACATTTGTATGGGAGGTCCCAGAAGGGGCGTGTCTAGACTTCAAATTCTTTTCTCCGAAAATTTATCCTGTTATAGCTTAACAAAACGCAGAATTTGGGCACGATCAGGTTGGATTAATTGATATTATTACTCCATCTCTAAAGTGGGCGGAGTGGTACATTTGAATGGGAGGTACCAGAAGGGGCGTGTCTAGACTTCCAGATTTTTTTCTCAAAAACGTTATCCTGCTTGAGCTTTACTAAACACGGGATTTGGGCACGATCGGGTTATGTCTATTAATAATATTCACCGATTTATAAAGCGGTACCAGAAGGGTATCTGAGGTACCGGATGGGGCGTGGCTAGACTTCCAGTTTTTTTTTTCCAAAACTCTATCCTGCTGTAGCTTTACTAAATTAAGAATTTGGGTACGAACACGTTGGGTATATTGATATTATTACTCTGTCTCCAAAGTGGGCGGAATGGTACGTTTATATGGGAGGTACCAGAATTAGCGTTTTCCAAAACTGTATCCTGCTATAGCTTTACTAAGTACAGAATTTGGGTACGATCACATTGGGTGTATTGATATTATTACTCGATTTCTAAAGTAGACCGAATGTAGTATTTGTATGGGTGGTTCCAGAAGGGGCGGGGCCATATAGCCCATTTGGAATACCGAAAGTAGTTTTGGGAAAATATTATTTAATTTAATTAATTTCAAAACATTTGGTTGCGTCTTTCGATAGTTATCGTGCGCTCCAGCCGGACAGCTAGACAGACAGACAGACGGACATGGCTCAAACGACTTAAAAAGTCTTGAACCGAATTTGGTTCAAAGAAACTTAGTGTCTAGACAGAGGTGAGGCCCGAATAGATAGAGTTGAGGCCCGAAAGTTCTACCAAAGAGTTAAAAGCAAAGGTTTTGGAACGGTTTTTGAGGCCCGAAAGTTCTACCAAAGGATTAAAAGCATAGATTTTGGAACAGGGTTCCTCACCTGTAAGGACAGACACGGAAATCTGTTCACGGACACTCATAGTGTGCTGCAAATATGGAGGGAACACTTTCAATCTCTACTCCTTCCCGAATGCAGCATAAGTGGCGAAATCACACCAATCACAGATGACTATCCACAACCGAGCCAAAACGTGATCAACACGGCAATTGCACGGCTTAAAAATAACAAAGCTGCGAGAGCCGATGAACTGCTGGCAGAGCTTTTTAAAGCCGGCTGCGATGACTTGGTAATAGGCTATCCAAGTGCGTGCACCAACTATGGCGGGATTGGCTTTTTACCCCGAACCTGATTGGACCTTATCAGTGTGGCTATAGACCTGGTAAATCCACGACCGACCAGATATTCATACTAAGACAAAGACCCAAGAAATGCAGATCGACACCTACCATCTGTTCATCGACCACAAAACTGCATTCGACAGTCCGATAAGACAGAAATTGCTAGATGCTATGGCTGAGTTTGGTCTACCCGTGAAGCTAATACGACCATGCGGGATGACATAGACTAACACGAAGTCTTCTTAGTGAAAATTGGCAAAAATCTAATAGAGCCATTTTCTACCAAGCGAAGCTCTTTAACATCGTAATGGAGATAATCATGCGGAAGGCTGCAGTAAACAGGAATGGTATCATCTTCAACATAAGTCACATGTTGCTCGCGTACGTCGATGATATAGATATCATTGGCAATGGAGTTGCGGGATGTTGCTGCGGCCTTTTCGATCATTGAAAAGCAGTCGGCGGAAGTGGGTCCGGTGATAAAATAAGGACAGAACCATGTTATTTGTTTCAACGAACAAAGAGTCCACTCGTCTGGGACGCTGCGTGAACCTTGACAACTATAACTTTGAAGTGGTAGATGATTTTGTCTACCATGGCTCCGCCATAAACAGAATTAATAATGTCAGCCTGGAAATCAAAAGACGGGTATTCATCTCAAATCGCTGCTACTATGCGCTAAGCAAGCGATTTAATGACAAGGCGCTCTCTCAAAAACAAAGATCCAACTCTACCAGACTCTGATCCTACCTGTCTTACTCTACTGTGCAGAATCCTGGGTAATGACAAGGGCGACCATTTTTCAGCACGAAAAAAACGGTTTTCAGTACTTAAAACAGCATGAAAAACCCTGGAAATAAGCACGATAGATTTTATATTCAGCACTTATAATTTTTTTTATTTATTGAAAAACAAACAAAAAACGATTTCACATCTATTAAAGAAGTAATAAAAAACAATAAGAAAATTAACCAAATTATTCTGTCGTGTATTCATACAAAGAAAGTAATTTTTAAACCAAAAAAAAAATTTCTTAAAGTGAGATTATACCTTGGTCAATGTCACGATTACAATTAAGCACTATGTGCATTTTTAAATTTTCCAAGGTGAAACTTTTACGC
Source organism: Muscina levida (assembly GCA_964034835.1). NCBI lineage: Eukaryota > Metazoa > Arthropoda > Insecta > Diptera > Muscidae > Muscina > Muscina levida. Next base: position 123,884,689 of record OZ035883.1, on the reverse strand, counting down.
TGGTTTGTAAAAAAATTTCCATATATAGAAAAAACACGTTCCACGTGACACGATGAAACGGGAGCGTATTTAAAAAATGTTGATTCAGCAGGCGAATATTTTCCGATAAACGCACTTGTTGTTTTGGAATTTTTAAAAATAATATTGTTGATTTCCACAAAGCCAGGATTTCGCGCAAGAACGGCAGTAATTTATTTAAAATAATTTTTATCAGATGTTTTTCTATAGCATGTTGAATTGATTTTACTGTTTCCAAGCTTTCATTCAATGGCAATCCGCTTGACTCAATTTTTATGATGGCATGCCAGATGCACTTAAAGTTAATTTTTATGAAGGAAAAGTCGGATTACAAATTTTTATTAGAATGAACCTCTTTGCTTTATCGCAATGCTTCAGAATCATTTTCGTTAAACTCTTGAATGACTTCCCTTATGTCTTCCAAATAATTAGTATAATACTCCGCTGCTTCCAACAACGTTCCAACAACGTCGTTATTGGTTTAGGTTATAGAGGCACATTAGGTTTCATTAGTTTAAATTTTTGTTTTCGATAAGGCGCCTGAAATATAACGAATCGAACGACCTAAGCTATCGATAAAAATAGGGCTATTATTGTAAAATAAGAGGATAGTTTGCAAATTGAATTCTACCTGTCATATTTTTATGAACCGCAAGGGCTTGTGATATGTAAAAATTTTCAATTGATAGAAACATATTTTATCAAAATGTATCAAAAATTTAAATGAGGGCAAAAACAGCATAAAAAAGCACAAACCTTTCAAATAAGCAAGATCGCTTGAAATCGTATAATTAAGCAGCATCAGCAATATTCAGCATGTGCTGAAGATTGGTCGCCCTAGTAATGACACAAGTGGATCAACCTATTCTGTGAGTATATGAGAGAAAAATACTTCGCAAAATATTTGGACCCATCATGGTTAAGGGCGAGTATCGTCGTCGAATGAACCACGAGCTGTACAACGATATCGACGTAGTCATGAGCATTGAAGTGGACAGAACACGTTGTACGAATGCATGAAAATGTTCCACCTCGGAAGGTTCTCGTCAATAAACTCGATGGGCGGCGCAGAAGAGGGCGACCAAAACTTAGTTGGATGGACCAGGTGAAAGAGCTGTTATCTACACTTGGTTTAACTAACTATCAACGGAGCGCAAAAGACTGTAGCGCTTGAAATTCTTTTCCACAAGCGGCTACTGATAGATGAATTTCTGTTGCTGCTGCCTATTAATAAGAAGAATAAGATATACCAAGGACAGTTGGTTAGAGCCAACATCTCTGTAGGGAATTCGGACATTTCTGGTACAGTCATGATAACGTTTGTGGGGTTTGTCAATATATGAATAGTTACATAAGGGGAGTGGCTTATTAGGCCGCGCACCCGATCCTAGATTCCTGAGTCTGAAAACGCCAATTAGAGAACTGTTGCGTTGAAGTTCAATAACTTCTTGTAACTTCTTCCTAAGACGCATCGGTAGTACATGTCATTAAGGCTACTTAACATTGCGCCATCTTATATTTGCTACGACTGAACGAATGTCCACTTTAAGCAAAGAATATAACGTAGTGGAAATCATTTATAAAAAAAAAACAAAGATATGGAAAGAGTGTTTTGTCATCTTTATTTTTTTGCAAATTCCTTTTACTTACATAAAATTAAATTTTATTATGCATCCCATGAATAAGATATGAAAGAGCTTCCTGCATTTGAGTAAGTTAACACGCTTAAACATAGTGTTCTTTGGCATTACAATTTGTATGCCCCAATTAACATACCTCTACCACCACGACTGCACTAACCAGACAAAACATTGAGAACTTACATGAAAATTAATAAATTTGTACTCAGTGTAAGGTCGGGGGCCTTCTAACAACAATAAACCAATATTTGCAAATCAACATCAAAACGGAAATGTGCAAAGTTTACAACGATGACATGAGCGATAATAAGTTCAGATAGAGAGAGAGAGAGAGAGAGAGACATAATACGCAAGTGGCAAATAAAATAAGAGTATAAGTATTAACACCTCTACACAACAACACCTCGCAGTCGACAACAATGTTAACATTCGCAGCTGTATTTACTTGCCAATTTTTATGATTGTGCAAATAGGAAGTGGGGTACTGGTTTAAAAGAGTAGGTCTCTGCATACGGACATACTATGTAGAAACTCTCTCTCTCTCTCTCCCTCCATCATACGCAGTCGCTTCTTCATCTGCTCATATAGTCGGTATTTTGATGTGCGTGTGCCCATGTGTTGGTAAGTGCTTGGGGTAGGCTTTTTTTCCAAATCCATTTATTTTGATGATGAGTGAGGGCCAACGACAACAACAGTGTGAGTGAGTGAGTGAGACACGCTTCGTTTTATGGCCGTTCTTTAAATACTAAAATAAAAATGTTTCGTTTTGTTTGTTTCACGCTAAGTTATGTTGAGGCAGGTTGGGGACTGCATTTCATTGTAGACGCTAATGGGCCATTTAAGATGGTAGCGTGCAGGAAAATTTGCGATGTGTCACGATTAACCCTTTAACTGGAAGAGAGGGGGTGGGCGGTTAGGTAATTGTTGCAAGACATTAAGGACTACGGAGAGTTAAAGAGGTAAGTTCTATGGTATATACAAACTGAGCTGAAGGCGTACATGATGTATATTATTTCGTTAGAAACAATGAATTTAAATGGCTGAACCTATAGTAAATAATTTATGCAAAGGATGCTTTTGAAATACGATGAAATGTCTTCTACCTAATTCCAAGAACAAATAATTGGTGGCAACACAGCGGACCCAGTGATAAAACGTAGTAAAAAAAACCGGGTGTTTGAGTTAAAAACAGGGTGATCTTCATCGTTAGATTAGGTTAGGAAAAGATAATACTATAAAATTGTCATCATATCCGGACGACGATTTAGGGAATATATAAATATAAACGACAGAGATTACGAAATTACTTAAAGGATTCTTTAAAGTATTTAGGCATGATGACACACATATAGCAGATTATTTTCCAGATCATCTGCAGCATTTCCGTGCAGGTTAATGCCGAACACGATAGAATATCATAGCAGGAAGATTCTAACAGAGGTAATTAAAAGTCATGTTGTTGTATGAAGTTTAAGTCATGTTGCAGAAAACTGAACTCGCTATACAGACTGGCAGCACTGAGAGCATGCTGTGCTCCCAGAACGGTCTCTGATGAAGCTACGTTCGTCATTTTCAGGAATGATACAACAAAACCTGTTGGAAAAAGAGAAACACCATAAAAAAGTCCGATGATACTATGCGCTCAGCAAGCGTTTTAATGATCAAGCCCTCTCTCGACGAACGAAGATCCAACTCTACCAGGCACGGATCCTGCCTATCTTACTCTATAGCGCAGAATCCTGGGAAATGACGCAGGCGGATCAATCTATTGAAAGTTTCCGAGAATAAAATACTCGACAAACTATTTGGACAAATTATCGTTAACGGCGAGTACCATCGTGGAATGAATCCTGAGCTGTACAACGACATCGACGTAGTCAAGCACGTTCAAATAGACCGAATGCGCTGGCTGGGACACGTTGTACGAATGGACGAAAAGGCTCCGGCTCGAAAAGTCTTGGACAATTAACTCGATGGGCGGCGCAGGGGGAGCGACCAAAACTCCGATGGATGGACCAGGTGAAAGAGTTTCCGAGAGAGAAATACTACTCTTAATATTTAGACCCATTATCGTAAACGGCGAGTATCGTCGTCGAATGAATCATGAGCTGTACAACGACATCGACGTAGTCAAGCGCGTTCAAATAGACCGAATGCCCTGGCTTGAACAGGCTGGACGAATGGACGAAAACTCTCCGGCTCGAAACGTCTTCGACAATAAACTCGATTGGCGGCGCAGGAGGGGGCGACCAAAACTTCAATGGATGGACCAGGTGAAAGAGCTGTTATCTAAGCTGGGTGTCACGAGTTATCTACGGAGCGCAAAATACCGTAGTGCTTGGAATACTTTTCTACGTTCGGCTACTGATAGATACATTTATGTTGTTGCTGCCATTATAAAAGAGAAAGAACATAAAAAAGTCACTTCTAAAGCGGAAGCTAGACCAGAAACTATGGAAACCTGGCAATGACGATGGTCTACTGCCGCAAAATAATTAAATATTAAATATATAGACTATATAACTCTCTGCCTCAGCAAGGCAGCTTCTACAGTAGTAGACTAAGAAAAATACAAACACCACAGGTTTGAAAAGTGACAAACGGTTCAAAGGCATATCCTTATTTACCGTTGGTGCACACAACTGATACCGTTTGACCACCTCCGTTTCCGCAGAATGTTCTTACAAGTTGTAAGATGCAAATCAATTAGTTGCAAATCCATTGGAACTAGAAAGGTCTGAATTTCCCAGGAATGTCGCTATATTCTTCTGCCTTCTTTCTATAAACAACCATCAACAGCAGGATAAGCAATAATTGTTCATTCGGGTCGGTCTAATGCGCTTATTTTCCAGTTTTTTACACCAAGTGACTTGTCCTTCCACAGGAGTCTTGTCCGTCCTTTGCTTCTAGACTGCTTGCTTAGCCCAAAGTAGCTTCTGATAGGACGAATAGTTCTTTGTTTCATCTCTAAACTGGTGTTATTAGTTTTTTATGGCGGTACCTTAAAAAATCGACGTCATTTTTCTTTACACCCTACGAATGAAGTATGAGAAAGCTTATCACGTTGTTGCGAATTAACATGCATTCTATTTTAGATTCACAACAAACGGCAACTACTTGTTTATCGACGAATGCGAACGCCACTGTTTGAGAAGCTTCTACTAGACTTGCCGATTGATCCGACACTTATACTGCGAAGTTGCTGTCGACAATGAAAGAAAAACGTAGATGACTGTAGGCGGGAATCGAACACGTGTTCTCCTGCATGGTAGTCGTGTGTCCTAATCACTATGCCACGGACGGTCTCAAGGTAGATAACATCATTCACTACTTCAAAGTTATAGTCACATAGTACGCTCGATAGAATTTTGTAGGAGACTTATACCTCTGCCCCTATACATAACTAAATATTAAACTGCTGGGTCATCTCATTAAGTTCTCTCCGGCAGTCCTGGTCAGATGTTTAATTCAAGAATAATGTCCAGGAATTTAATATGTAGCGTCCGGACTATCAGAATCAGAACATTGACTTTGATCAGTGCTAGCCTTTTACCATCCAGCTAACGTACAAATTCCTTTATATCGAATATTTCTGCCGGGTACAAGTGATAGACATCCCTCTTTTCCTAGAGTACACGCCATATCCCCTACCTGATCTTTAATTTCACCGAAATTAAAGAGCCGACATCACGGCGATATTTGGCGATATATCAGCAAGATGGTGTTATCGCACAGCATGCCTTGGCAACTTATCCACTGGCCGCTTTGATGATGTTATATCACACCTCTGGATTAGTCTTCGGACTTATGAAAATGCCAATATTACTCGAGGAATTCGCGATCTGTCGGTGGAAATGTTAAATGTCATATATTGTTTTTTGGATGTAAGAAGGATTCCAACCCCGCAGCCGAACATCCCAGGAGGACACCGTTGAACCACTTTCCAACTCTGCAGCGGTAAAAGTGTTAGCCGGGGTGCATTCCTTTGGAACCTTCGTCTTAGGTGTCTAAATACGGTACTAAGAGCAGCCAGGTTACCGAAGTTAGTTCCTATCTACCTTTCTGGTCGAATGGTTAAGGAATCACAGTTGTCGAACCACAAAGTGGTTGTGGTTAGACCAAAAAAGGCTAAATACTTAGGTGTGAAGAACAACACAGAAGCTTAATTAGTCAGGGAATATCGAGAACAGATTAAATAGGTGTGAAAGTTGTGGACTCAGCCCAAAGGTCACAATGTGGTTGTGGCATTACTGGGACTAAAAGGAGCACACCGCAAACGGCTTTGGATGTTTTCCTGGGCCTTCCGCCTCTATATTTGTACGTCAAGGCTATTGCAGCCCGAGGGGCTATCAGACTTAGAGAAGCTAGCTATTAGTTTCAATCCATGCATGGTCATGCGAAGATTATCTGGATCTGGGTAATGAAGTTTCTTTTCATCTGTTGCCGCTAACTGATTTTTTGAAGAATTTCCGTAAAGTAAACGTTGAAATTCCGGAAATATCGAAATGAAATGACGGCGGTGACTCCATTTCTGTCTTTACTGACGGTTCGAAAATGGAACAGCGCATCGGAGCTGGTGTTGGCCATTCAGAGAGCCACGAGTGTTATTATGGGATGTGGAGTTGATACTAGTAGGCCGATAACCATCTGCGTGGATAGCCCGTCGCCATTTGATCTGAGAGTGATCTGAGACTGTCCTGTGTTATTCTAACAGGCCATTGTAATATCTGGCATCTGACAGGCAAATGGGATAGATCCATACCGGACTACTACCGGACAATAGAACATCTTCTTTGTAGCTGTCCCGCTCTCGCCCGTATAAGACAAAGATACATTAGGAAAAAGTAATATAGAAGTCATAGGGTCCCTCTCCTACGAGTCTGAGAAGGCATTTTAATATCTTTCATGCGGTGCCTTCCATGGCTAACCAAGATGACGATTAGGGTTACCACGATTTTCTCTTCTTTCTCTATCCTCTCTTCTCCTCACAATGTATCAGCAGATCTCTATATGAGGTTGTCACGTGACTTTTTCCTTTACAATATTAGATATAGTTCATATTCTTTTTGATGTTTCCTCTCAAGTAGACAGTAGCTTACTAAAGAAATCGTGTGTTTATTTTGAGGTTGCTAGCTGAATAGGGTGCTAGCATCAGAAGATATCGGTGAGGACAGCTGGACGGATAGCTATGGTGTAGTTGTTGTTGCGGTAGTGTACTGCGGTATACTATATTCTATATATGTATATTAAAAAGTAGCAAGTACAAAGGGCGGATTCTATATGGACCATGTGATATAGCACCTGTAGAGTTTTATATATGAGAATTTGTGAAGTCAAACATCTTGTCCTATAAGCGAGCTGCGCTTCAATAGTTAGAAGCTAACATTATTCGTAATATAACGAAGACAATTCTGGAAAGGGTAATCAAAAGTTGAACCTTGGATCATCTAAGGCTTAGGCGCGGTCAACATTTAAATTAAACTGCTTTTAAAAGGTAAATGTTAGAGGTTCTTCTTTAAAATACTTTTAAATAGAACACTCTTTAGTGATCTCACTTAATTTAAGATTCCTAATAAGGATATGGTAATTTGAAAAGGCAGTGCGATTTTGTTGTTTTTAAACCTGCCTACAAATTTGGGGTTTACCTTTTTTCCGTACCACTGCACTTTACCGCCTGCCAAAATTGAGACAATGTTGAAAGCTTTCTTAGCTTTCTATGGAAAAATATCCCAAAACCGGTCTCGTAGGACTTCTCGAAAAGAAGTGGCTATTTACTCTTCTCCACCTTCTCAAAGTCTGTTTAACTCCCATTGGAGGACTGGATACAGCCGCCATGAAGTTTAGCGTGTGGATGTATGATAAGTACCGATGGATCACGTTTATTAAGACCAATACTTTGTGTTAGTACATTTAATGTACTATAGGTGGCGCCTGGATTAATGTTCCAGTATGGGTAAAAAATAAGTCTGCAATGGAAGTAAATATGCAAGATTTTAAGCATAATTGGAAAAGCATTAATTACATTTATTGCAAAAAAATAACAAGTGCTACCAGGATATGAAAAATCCAATAACCAAACCACTGTGCGCCCCTCGTACATAAAGACTTTAATCAAGTTGAGCTGGAATTTAAACCAATCAAAGATATCTTGAGCAGTCGAAGTCAAAATCGATTCCAGAATGGATTTAAATCTTTAGCTTTACAATGCCATACAAAAAACTTCCTCTATTAATTCCACACCAGCCATACAATCCTATTTTCTCTACCTAACCAGTCATATCAAACGTAACGATGGCCAATCGGTAAATAAGGGCATTATTATTTAACTGGTAAACACTACAAAGTAATTCAATAAAGGTGTGTATTCAAATATTGACATATCATTTATCATGCCCCAAACCCGCATCGCCCCCACGTTACATTTATGAGTCTTCCGCATACGCAATACCTTTACCCAATCGTTCCCTCCCAGTAACTGTGATAGATCTCAGGTATACACACCCGAAATTCCACATATATCTAGTGTCAACAACAATAAACGACGAATAGATAGCTCATAAAAATGTATAACTTTACAAGACGATTACGTTGCTAAGTGTGGAAATGAAAACAAATGTAAAGCGCCCCCATGTAAAAAAAAAATGTATAAATGTAACATGACCTTAACACTGAATATTGTAGTTGAACGCGTGTTTGTGCGCTCAGTTCACATGTCGCACGAACAGGCTGGCAGACAGAACGACGGATATGCGTTAACATGCAAGCGCCAAGATGAGTTACAATTGCTCCAGTGAACTTAACAGTGAAACAGTTTCACTTCACGTACAGACACAAATAACAGTGACAGAGAGAGAGCGAGAGAAATATTTATAGAGAGAGAGGGAAAGCGAGAGTTACAACCAGTGTGCACACTTCTACCGATATTCGGTAGATTCTACCGATTATTTTGGTAAATTTTACAATCTACCGATTCTACCGCACTGGGCCTAAAATCTACCGATTTTTTTCTGTGCCAACTTTTATTTGCAGTGAGTATTCTTTGTAGCAATACTTTCTTAATACTTGAAATTTTTCAAATTATGTCTGGCATCACTCTCATTTCTTGTAATTTTCTTCAATATATTTTGGATTAAAATGTAATTACTTTTTAGAAACAAGAAATATTTGAAGGAAATTTAGTCCGAGTTCGGAAACCCTTGCGCAGAGAAAAGAATATGTTTAACGAATTGTTATTTAGTATCTAAGGTCGATGTGTGTGCAAATTGGCTATGTTGATACATAGCAGTGCAGCCGCAGAGCGGTCATTTTCTGTCATGAAAATAATAAAAACCTAACAAAGAAATCGGTTAAAAACTGAATCTAGAAGCAACCTAATATTTGTCAAAGACATGTGCGTTGAATATGAATTATATATTCCCCCCAATGACTAAATAACTTTGCACAAAAGTCAAACTTTACAAATGGATCATACTTATAATCTTATTAATTACAAATGTTTGATAGTCAATTAAAATTTATGTTGCGTATATTTTGTTATTTTTTACGTTTCTTTAAATAAAATACACTTTCTACCGATTTTTATTCAAATCTACCGATATTTTTTGTCGTTTCTACCGAATTAAAAAAAAATTAAGTGTGCACCCTGGTTACAACTCAAAAGACCAAGAGAGTGGCAACACCATCACAGACGAAAAAAGAGAAGAGAGCCAACTTAGAATTGATTTAACGGAAATGCCGATGAGTACCTTATTTTCTCTCTCATTCTCAGTCGTTGGAGCACATTTATTTTTATTGAATACAAACAAAAAAAACACTTAAAATTCAAGTTCAGCTTAACATACAAGGGAAACTTAGCAGAGCTCTGTTAACAGTGCTGCTGCTCTTGTCTAATCATAACACAGCCAGCCCTCTAGGTTAACAGCATATTTTAAACGTTTGCAGTTTTCTCAGTTATCCTTGAGCTTGCAACGAGGTTAATGCTCAATGTTTCGCGGATAGTCTATGCACTTGCTATTTTCCTTTTATTTTCTCCACACTGTAACAGCATCGAAAGGACATTGAAACCTTGGAAGGCCACTAGAGCATTGAAATGCAAGCGCCAACTGTATGCAACAGAAACTTTACAAGTTTAAAACCGTTACACTAATACAACAAGGACTTGTGAGTGAGTCAATGTCAACATTCACATTTACCGACGAAGGACTTTGGCACTGGCAATGTCTTTGATGTACGTGCATCAAAAGGGCAGTATGAGGACTAGAGGGTGTCCTAGGTCGTGGAGGTCATGGAAGCAATGCAGTCGCTTTGTTTTCCCTTCTAGGTTATTTGCTAGGACGGGGGTTGTGGCATATTAATCATGTTTTCAATGTTTTGTTTGCTGAAAGCTGCGACCACTTTGCCTGCTAACCCCGTTTCAATGTTATTGCATATTTCCAAAAAAGACCGTGAAATTTTTTAAAACGGATATTAATGACTTTTAAGAGATCAAAGTGAAATCTAGATGTGTGTTAACCTTACTTTGAGGTTTAAATTTTGCAGAGAAGTATATGTGAAGGATAAGAGAAGCTATTAATGCATGGTAAAAGGTCGGCAAATTCAATAAAACGCAGCCAAATGGCGAGGACATACATATGGGAAAGTTGCATGTCCGTCAGGCAGAGAAAACTGACCAATTTGGCTGAGCGGCAGTGAAAGTACGAATTTCCAATAACTAAAAACGTAAAAGGTCAAACAATTAGAGATTTGAAAAATAACTGTAGGCAGGTTTGAACACAACGAATTGGCATTGTCTTTAGTAATTCTCACATCTTATTTACTGTTAACTTAATTATTTTCCCTTAACATCATATTAATGAGATATGGGAGAATTTGAGTGCTTCACAGACTTCTATTTTCAGACTCATACAACGGTCGTCTGTTTGAGAAGCTTTTACTAGACATGCCAACTGACTCGACATTACAACGAAGTTTCTGGCGACAACATAGGAAGAGTCGACGGTAAGGGTAATGTAAATGACTTAGAACCCTGGTCTCCCGCGGGATAATCACGAAGTCCACGATATGCATTTTGATTTGAACGCCCAATTCCATAATAAGCCTAAATAACTTTATCGCGTTGTTCGATTGTGTATCTTTCCATGGTTCAAATTGAGTTAGTCTGAAATTGAGAAATGTTAAATGAAATACAGAAAAAACTTGACGTTTAGGTGTGGTTCACATTCAACATGGGCCCTTACTATTTAACCACCCTTTTTAAACTCAGGAACTATTCATGATTTCTCATATCATGTTTCAGCATAATTATAGCTAAGACTTTAATAAATATTAATATATACATGTTAAAAAAACTAGTTGGACTATTTTTATCGAATGATAAATATTCATCCACAATATTGGAATGAAGTGCGTATGATTAATAAAACATCCGCATAACATTAATATTACTCATACGTTGTACATACATATGTTATTAGCGAGGTGGATTTTTAGCACTTTTCATATATTTTAACACGGTTATATCTCGGTAAACCGTACGGAGATTTCTGACCTTATTTTGGGATTAGTGCGGATAGTGTTGCCTTTCTTTCGTAGAAAAAACAATAAAACATACATGCCTTCATTCACACGAATCGTAGATGAAATACGGAAACTTATGTCTTAGGCAGTGCGAGAAAATTTTGTATGTTAACTGTTGTCGACAACTAGAATGTCATAGCAATTCGTTATCGATAACAGCCCCGACAGACAAAATTTTCCGACAGATTCCTTGTGTCTAAACGCGCCTTTACACCAACACAGTACAACATTTTTTAGCTCATTGATTTGAAATCGGACTAGTGCTTGTCAAACAAAAGAGCCTAAAACGTGACAAATTCCCCTATACGATACTTACTAACTTCAAATCGATATAAAATTATCATGGCATGTAACTCGACAAAACGAATGATGCGCAACTTTTTCTTTTTGGGGCTACTTTCACGTGTAGTTCTCAGAATTGAGTCCCAATATGTTGTACTGTGTACGTTTCGTATAAACTGAATTACGTATGAGTATTACGCTTTAGAAGATAGAAAAAGTGCTAAAAATCCACCTTGAGCAAAAAAAAAATCGTATGTCCAAATTCAGCCAACTTGACAGGACGAATGATGCAGGAGTTCTTATTTTTGGCCCTACTCACGTGCGATTCTCAGAATCAAGTCAGAATTGTGTATTTCTTAGGAATCACTTTTTCATTACTTCGAAAAATCATTGAGGCTATAAATATTCGGTGCTTGTGAATATTTTCAATTAGCATGGAAATTATTTTAAAAGACTTCCAAAGATGCAAGACAATAAAAATATTGAACTACTTATGTCCCATATACAAGAAAGGAGATCGTAGTGAATTCAAGAACAACCGTGGTATAAGCCTAGTACCAATTGCGGACAAGGTTCTTTCGAGCATATTGTGTGACCATATCATATCAGTGCGGCTTTAGACCTGGTAAATCTACTACGGATCAAATATTCACTCTACGACAAATCCTGGAGAAAAAAACCTCATAAATAGCAGATCGACACCTACCACCTTTTTGTTGACTACAAAGCTGCCTTCGACTCTCCGCTAAGGAATAGACTATATGAGGCCATGCCTGAGTTTGATATTCCTGTAAAGCTAATTCGATTTTGCAGATGTACCTTGAGAAACACCAAATTCTCGGTTAAGATTGGTAAGGATCACTCTAAAACATTTAATAGAGAAAAAGGTCTCAGGTAGGGCTACAGATTGTCCTGTACACTTTATAATATGGTTATGGAGAAGGTGATGAGAAAGGCTAGTGTCAATATGTCTGGCACCATATTCCGTAAGAGCCATATGCCACTAGCCTATGCCGATGATATAGACATCATTGGCCGTAATCTGCGGGATGTTACTGCAGTTTTCTCATCGTCAGAAAAGGAGTCAGCAAAATGGGTTTAGCGGTCAACGAGGACAAAACAAAAATAATGATTTCGACGAGCAAAGAGTCCTCTCGATGGGCACGCACCGTAAACGTTGGAAATTATTGTTTTGAGGTAGTAGATGAGTTCAACTACCTGGGATCTTCCATCGACAAGAACAAAAATAATGTCAGCCAAGAAATTAAGCGGAGAATAGTGCTAGCCAGTAGATGTTTTAACCGACTTCGGCAGCACTTTTATAAACAGCTATACCAGGTGGGTGCTTACGACAACGGACATACAAAACCTGGGAGTATTCGAAAGAAAAGTATTTCTGAAAGCAGAAAGATAGATTCAGTCGGGCAACCCGACTTACATATACCCCCACCTCCAGTAAAACATCAAATTTTCTATTACATCCATATATTTACTGGATTTTTAAGTGGGCGGATTGGTATATTTGTATGGGTGGTACAAAAAGGGGCGCGGAAGGCTTCCAGTTTTTTTCCCAATATTTTATCCTGATTTAGTCTTACCAAATACAGAGTTTTGATAAGATCACGTTGGGTATATTGATATTACTACTCCATCTCTAGAGTGGGCGGAATGGTACATTTGTATGGGAGGTACCAGAAGGGGCGTGGTCAGGTAGCCCATTTCCAATACCTTAAGTAGTTTTGGGGAAATATTAACTCGTGCAAAGTTTCGAAACATTTGGTTTCGTCCTTCGAAAGTTATCGAAGAGCCAGACGGACATGGCTCAAACGACATAAAAAGTCATTAATCGAATTTGGTTCAAAGAAACTTAGGGTCTAAAGTGACTCCTTCTATGTGTTACACTTTTAGATCGTATCAGATGATATATACCCTCCAACAAGTAGAGTAAGGGTATAAATATATGAACCTATTTGTGTATGAGCTTTATCACGACATCTACGTAGCTAAAAGAGTCAGAATCCAACGACTACGATGCACAGTGGCCGACCCCATTGGCCAAAAATAAAAAAATTAAGTCAAAATTCTGGGTAATACTGTGATAACACTATCTCACAATACATTTTGCTCTTTTACATTACTTTTGTTTTTGCTTTATTCGACCTCTCCTCTTTAAGAATAGCTGCCAAAGACAGACAATGAAAATAATTAATAAATAATAATAATAATAAATTTCACTTAGAGTTTTAGTTGTGGAGTCAATCGAAGTTGGCAACCAAATTTGTTTTAAAATGTTTACCAATATTTACAGGTTATATGATGTAAATTTCAGCTTCGGAAATTTGCGGTATGTTGCGTTATCTTCAATAGAACAAAGCGGCCTCACCGTTTTCAGTGTCTTTTTTTTTGATTGTGTACTCTAAGAGAGGTCCTTGAATCCTTTGTCCGATATTGACCAAACTGTAGATTTAGTCATAGATTGATGAAATCAATCTCAATCAAAACTTTGGTATGCCTACTATGAAATTTAATTTTTCAGGATCTAAGAGAGGTCCTTGAATACTTTGTCCGACATTAACCGAATTTTAAATTTTGTCATAGATTGATAGAATCAATGGATATGCCGACTTTGGTGTGCCTACTATGAAGTTTAAATTTCCAGGATCAAAGAGAGGTCCTTGAATACTTTCACAGATTTTAACCAAATTTTAGATTTTGGTGTCATTTAAAGAGACCGTGAGATGTGCCAAATACTATTCAACTATGATAACTCCTTTTGTATGGAACGGAAACCACTGTGAAAGGTGTTTGAAAGACGACTCAGAGCAAGGTGACCCAAACTTCGTGGTAGGCGACATGCCACCATCTTGTAGGACTAACTGGAGAACGCACGCAGAAGATCGAAGCGTGTGGAGTTGTCAGGCCTCAAATTTATGAACCACGTTCGTAAGTTATAACACAGTGCAACATTTTGTAGGTCATCGTCTGGTGCCACCTTCCTACCGAGCTATTTTTGAAGTATATACCGAAACTAAAAAAGTCCCCAAAGGACTTGACCCCATCACATCGAAACATTTTTTTATGGATACCAACACGAATTTTTGACCATTTTTATGGAGACCATATTTGCGGAATTTTTTCTTTTTGTCTTCGGCAAAGTTGTAGATCTAAACCAGAGCAAAAAAGCATCAAATAGACTGACCCAAAAGAAATTGCATCCAGTGCATGAAAATTGCAAATATATGGGAAAAAAAGGATATTTTTTCATGATGTTTTTACCATAAAATGGGTGATCAAGCCAAAAATGGGTGGGCCTGCCTAATACTGTTTTCCAATAGCAATAGCTGGAGGAGTGTTGCACCATTCGTCCAGTGGTGTATGTGACCGAGATCTACGGCAGAAAATAAATCGAATACTCACGAATTAAAACATTTCTCAAATCTGCATCTATTACAATTAGAGCGACGAACATTATACAACAGTGTAATATTAGAAACTACAAATGAGTGTGGAGGATTTTATTTCCTTGATGCACCCATGGGCTTTGATATTGTTGATTTTGGAAAATGTTTTATCACAAAGCGAATCGCGTTGGCTACTGCATCCTTCTGTATTGCGCAACCCTTTTTGACGTTGCAGAATAGCGCAATAAATTGCAAGTTTCTAAGAACCGCACATGTAATATCAAGATAAAAAAAATGTTGCAAACATGTCAAATCATAGCTGAAACCACTCGCGCACTATTGGAGTTAAGAAGCAATACAGGATTAAGTTATCCTTTTTAAATTAATTTAAACAGAAAATATAAGGGAACTGATTTATAGCTACTAAGTATTCCAATGATAACCACGTATTTGACGTTTGATTTAACTGATTAAAGTTGCCAGTTCGGTTAGAATTTGCGATGACAATTTGTAATGCTGAAGGACAGTCTATTCAAGTTTGCGACTTGAATTTGAAAAATCCATGTATTTTCCATGAACAATTTTATGTTGCATGTTCACGAGTAGAAAGACCCACTGATTAACATATGTACACTCCTTTGGTTCTCCCATACACGATTTATTTTCAAAAGCATTGCAATAAATTTATGTCATTAAAAAAATATTATCCTTAAATATACATCAAAATTTGTTGTTAACTTTCTTCCTAAAAAAAAACTAAAACACAACAAATGATTTATTCCACCAAGGAAGAAGTCTGCCCGGTCAGCTATTAATAACATAATATTATATTTCCATTCATTATTATATCGATATATTTTTAATTTTGTATGTTTTATTTGACTTCTGGTTCTGTTGTTATTTTTAATTATAGTTTTAAAACACATATAACTGTTAAGAAAATGTAATTTGTAACTTATCTGTTTATATTAAATTAGAACAAATTGTTTAAGATGTGTTTAAAAAATATTTTTTTTTTATACTAAAATATAAAATAAAAAATATTTTTTTTAATTTAAATACTATTTGTTAACACTTATTATTAAAATGATATGATTATTTTTGTATTATTTAGTTTTTTTTTATGTTTTAATCGACCATTTTAAATTTAGTATAATACCTCAAGTTGTGAAAAATTAGGCTCGAGGTCTATGTATGTATTTTTCTTTTATTTTTTTTTAAATTTTTTTTGTACTTTGTATAATGTTTAATTCTGTTTTCGATATTTTTCATAATTTCAATATAATTTTTTTTTATATATGTATGTTTTTATTTTTATTATATATTCACTTGTTTCTTTACCTCCAATCCAATTTATTTCATTGTTTTTGTCTAAAAAATAAATAAGCATAAGCTCCAGTTATATTGCAATAATTTATCCATCTGCACTTGAAACCATTTTTGGTGAAGGTAACCGACGGCTTTCATATTTTTATATTTTATGGTATATCCTCAAACTGTTACAATCACTAGGTTTAAAAACTATTGCAATTTTTATGTGCTTAGAATTATTTTTGTTTTATTTAAGAATTATTTTTTTTTCTTAGAAGAATTTTTTTTTATGTTTTTAATTTTTTATAAGGATATTTTTAATTTTTTTTTTCTATATTTTCACTTTGTATTTTATTTTGTCAATTAAATTGTAAGCACTTGTTTTAAAATTGCATTAACAAATTAATGTTATTGCGGACCACTTTATTTTTGTTTTTTTTTTGTTTATAAGAAAAAAAAACAGCTTATATCAAAAAAAAATTCTGTAATGTGCCACACAATTATTTATTTATTTTTTACTAGTTAACTAAAACTAAAAGTTAGGATATGTAATTTACAAATAATTATTTATTTATGCATATCAAAATTACTAGTAGTTATTTGCATTTATTTATTTATTTATTTTTCAGTAATTAACTAAAACTTTTATTAGCTCATAATAGTTGTTTGCATTTTTTCTTTTTATCCTTTTGGTTACTTTGCACAAATATGTTGTTTTTTAATTTTTTTTTTTTTTTTGGTTTTGACGAATTTTTTTTTTCAATTTTTTAAAAATTCTTTTTTATAAAATTTTTCAGTTTGAATTTGTAACAAAATTTATAATTTTTTTTTTGCTTTATATCTTTTAATGTTGTAATATAATTTATAAATACATAATAATAGAAATTTTTTTGTATGTTAAAAATTTTTCACCCACCTTTTTTTGAAATTCACTTTAAAAATTGCACATTTCACTCGTAAAGGTTTTAATTCACAGCAATTTTTGTTAATTATATATTTTATAATCGCAAGATTTTATAATTGCCTCTCCATATATATGTAGTATCATATTTTATAAAAAATTTCAAGATAAAGAAAATATTTTCTCTTACAAATAGTTTTAAACATATTGTATTATTATTTATTTATTTTTTTTGTATTTTTTTTTATTAATAGATTTTTTTTTAATATTTTTATAAATTTTTCTTTTGCTCTTGTTTTTTTTTTTTTTTTGTTTCAAATGTATTATTATTATTATTTTTCACAATTTTATATTTTTACAACACTTCACCAACTAACTAACTAGTATTCACTTGATGTCAGCATCTCATCAGACACCGTCTGTGTCTGACTGACTGTCGGTGTGTTCGTTCCCCCAAAAAATAAAAAAACAAATCGATTGTGTGTTTGTGTGTGTAAAGAAAGTAAAACACAAAGATTATTTCCATCCAACATATGAGAATAGCCGGCATCGGCAAACAAACTCCACACACTGGCGGACAATTTTATTAAGCGCGACAAACGTACGACATGACGTCGTTAACGAGACTGAAATTGAGAACTATTGCGAAAAAAGTGAAATACATCGGCGTACGACGTTAAGCGCACACACTACAACACACATCATCCATCCATCCGTCCATACGAGACGCGATGCCATGCGATGCGATACGATACGATGCGATACACAATACAAAACAGAATAGAACATGCAGTGTCGGTCGGTCGGTCGGCTGGCTGGCTGGCTGCTCGACCGCATATATATACACTCGTACAACTTACTGAAAGAACGAAAGGCTAGAGGCAGCAACAACAAAGCCAACAAAAATGAAAACACTCGCATTTACATATACTTTTGGTTATACTACATTGTGCATGTCTCTGTGCATTAGGGTAAAGGTATAGTGCAGAACAGACAAGAATGACAGCAAAAGCTGCACTTCAGGGTTGCCAAAAGCTAAGGTAAGGGCTACTCCCTTAAAGGACAGCGAAAAATTCTACATACTACTAAGACCACTATAGGAACTGAGACAGTGTCTAATGACCCCAGTGGCGGCGACTTAAGGTGGAGCGCGAGCAGTCTACCTGTAGCACAGTGGGTTAAAACATAGTTAAACTGGGGATTAATTCAGAGAAGCCCATTAGTATTGCTAATTATATCTTTTTGCAATAACTATACATTACTTACTAACTAAATTTTCCCTTTACACCCCATGAATGAGGTATGGGATAGCTTCTCGCGTTGTTCTCAATTAACACGCTTTCTATTTTTAGATTCACAACTAACGGCACCTACTTGTTTATCAGTGGCCTTCGATAGCTCAGTGGAAGCGACGTAGACTAGCAATCCGAAGGTGCCGGGTTCGATTCCCGGCCGGGGCACTGGCCAAATCAACATCGAGTAAAAATTAATTACTTTTCAAACACTTTCGAGTTCTCCAGCCAACAAAACTCATCCTAGACGCTTCCACTACAAAAATCCAGATTGCGCAAGGACCAAGGAAAAAGGAAAAACCAGTACAGAAATTTCAGTCAGATAAACTGACTGATAAATACCATCACCCACTATAAGATATTGTTTAAGTAATGAGTTATTGAATTTAACCGATTTGTAATTAAAACCAGTTAGAAAGTTTCAGTCGGGCAATCCGACTTACATATATCCTTACCCTCAGTAAAACAAATAATTTTCTATTATATTGATATTATTTCTCGATTTCTAAAGTGGGCGGAGTGGTACATTTGTATGGGAGGTACGAGAAGGGGTGTGTATAGGCTTCCAGCTTTATTCTCCACAACTTTATCCTGTTATAGCTTTACTAAATACAGAATTTGGGCACGATTGTGTTGGGTTTATTGATATTATTACTACATCCCTAAAGTGGGCGGAAAGGTACATTTGTATGGGAGGTACCATAAGGGGCGTGTCTAGACATCCAAATTTCTCTCCAAACTTTATCCTGTTATAACTTAATAAAATACAAAATTGGGCCACGATCGTGTCGAGAATATTGATATTATTACTCCATCTCTAAAGTGGGCGGCGTGGTACATTTGTGTGGGAGATACCAGAAGGGGCGTGTCTAGACATCCGGATCTTTTCTCCAAAACTTTATCCTGTTATATCTTTACTAAATACAGAATTTGGGCACGATCGCGTTAGGTCTTTTAATAATATTAATCGATTTCCAAAGTGGGCGGTACGAGATGTGTATGGGAGGTACCAGATGGGGCGTGAATAGACTTCCAATTTTTTGCTCCAAATCTTTATCCTGTTATAGCTTTACCAAAAATAGAATTTGGGTACAAACACGTTTAATTTATTGATATTATTTCTCCATCTCTATAGTGGGCGGAATGGTAGAATTGTATGGGAGGTACCAGAAAGTACGCACTAGGCTAAGCATGGCGAAAAACGTACGTAACCAGGCACAACAAAAGCTGGACATCGGGGAACTGCGGACCACAGAGGTAGCGGACGCCTACTCCAACTACCTAACTCAACTGCTGCGGAATGCTCCAACCCCTGATAATATAACCTCGCAGTGGCAATATATAGCCGACTCCATAGAACGGACAGCGAGAAACCTACTTGGGTACTCAAAGCCGTCTCAAGTAGATGCCTGGTACGATGATGAATGTCGCAATGCCACGAAAGAGACGGATGCTGCATACAGGGCAAAACTGCAGCCAATGGCAACGCGAGCTGTTCGTGAACGGCACAGGGAGAAGAGACGAGAGGCAACTCGTCTTTTTAGAAGAAAAAAGAAGGAGCTGAAGAAGAGGCAGGATGAGTGCACTCAGTTGCTCCGAAGTAGAGGGGAAGCCCGAAAATTCTACAAGAGATTTAAAGCGAGAATGCGTGGAACAGGGTTGCCCTCCTGCAAGGACAGCGATAGTCAGCTAGTGACGCACCCGGATAACGTTCTGAAGATATGGAGAGATCACTTTAGAAATTTACTGGGTACTGACACCACTCCAGAAGACCCCGCTCCAATCCATGACGATGGTATAAACTGACAACCTCCGAGCCAGAGCGAGATACGTATGGCCATCTCCCGCCTTAAAAACACCAAAGCAGCTGGAGCCAATGGTCTCCCTGCTGAATTGTTTAAGGCTGGCGGGGAGGAGCTGATTAGAAGCATTCATCAGCTCATGGAGAACATCTGGCAAGAGGAGAGCATGCCCGGGGATTGGAGTCTCAGTCTGTTATGTCCCATATACAAGAAAGGAGATCGTAGTGAATGTAAGAACTATCGTGGAATAAGCCTATTACCAATTGCGTACAAGGTCCTTTCAAGCATATTGTGTGAACGTCTAAAGCCAATTGTAGAAAAACTTATTGGACCATATCAGTGCGGCTTTAGACCTGGCAAATCTACGACGGATCAAATATTCACCTAACGACAAATCCTGGAAAAAACCCATGAAAAGCAGATCGACACCTACCACCTCTTTGTCGACTACAAAGCTGCCTTCGACTCTCCGATAAGGAATAGGCTTTATGAGGCCATGTCTGAGTTTGGTATTCCTGCAAAGCTGATTCGACTTTGCAAATGTACCTTAGACAACACCAAATCCTCGGTTAAGATTGGTAAGGATCACTCTGAAACATTTAATAGAGAAAAAGGTCTCAGGTAGGGCTACAGATTGTCCTGTACACTATCGAATATAGTTGTGGTGAAAGTGATAAGAAAGGCTGGTGTCAACATGTCTGACAACATATTCCACAAGAGCCACATGCCACTAGTCTAAGCCGATGATAGAGACATCATTGGCCGTATTCTGTGGGATGTTACTGCAGTTTTCTCATCGCTCGAAAAGGAGTCAGCAAAAATGGGTTTAGTGGTCAAGACAAAACAAAAATAATGATTTCGACGCACAAAGAGTCCTTTCGATGGGGACGCACCGTCATAATTGAAATTTATTGTTTTCAGGTAGTAGATGAGTTTAACTACCTGGGATCTTCCATCGACAAGAACAAAAATAATGTCAGCCGTGAAATTACGCGGAGACATTAATACCAGCTATACCAGGTATTCATTTAAACCGTTCTGTCGTATGCTGCTGAATCGTTGGTGCTTACAACAACGGACATACTAAACCTGGGAGTATTTGCAAGAAAAGTATTCCTGAAACAAGTAAGAAAAATTCAGTCGGGTTACCCGACTTACATATACCCTCACCCCCAGTAAAACATCAATTTTTCTATTATATCGATGTAATTACTCGATATTTAAGTGGACGGAGTGGTATATTTGTATGGGAGGTACAATAACGGGCGCGGCAAGACTTCCAGTTTTTTCTACAAAACTTTGTTCTGTTATAGCTTTACAAAATACACAATTTTGTAATACCTTAAGTAGTTTTGGGGAAATATTAACTCGTGCAAAGTTTCGAAACATTTGGTTTCGTCCTTCGAAATTTATCGTGCGCACTAGCCGAAGAGTCAGACAGACAGACGGATATGGCTCAAACGACTTAAAAAGTCATTAATCGAATTTGGTTCAAAGAAACTTAGGGTCTAAAGTGACTCCTTCTATGTGTTACACTTTTAGATCGTATCAGATGATATATACCCTCCTACAAGTAGGGTAAGGGTATAAATATATGAACCTATTATGTGTATGAGCTTTATCACGACATCTACGTAGCTAAAAGAATCAGAATCCAACGACTACGATGTACAGTGGTCGTCCCCATTGGCCAAAAATAAAAAAATTAAGTCAAAATTCTGGGTAATACTGTGGCAACACTATCTCACAATATATTTTGCTCTTTCACATTACTTTTGTTTTTTGCTTTATTCCACCTCTCCTCTTTAAGAATAGCTGCCAAAGACAGACTATGAAAATAATTAATAAATAATAATAATAATAAATTTCACTTAGAGTTTTAGTTGTGAGGTCAATCGAAGTTGGCAACCAAATTTGTTGTAAAATGTTTACCAATATTTACAGATTATATGATGTAAATATATGGGACTGGCCGTGGCATAGTGGTTAGAACACGCGACTACCATGCGGGAGATCGCAAGGTTCAAACCTGGCTCCAGTCATCTTAAAAGAAAAACAAAATAAATACATTTTTCTTTCATTGTCGGCTCCCCTCGAATGTTGTTGACAGCAACTTCGCAGTATTAAGCGTCGATTCAATCGGCGTGTCTAGTAAGAGCTTCTCAAAACAGTGACGTTCGCATTCGTCGATAAACAAGTAGGTGCCGTTAATTGTGAATCTAAAAATAGAAAGCGTGTTAATTCACAACAACACGAGAAGCTATCCCATACCTCATTCATAGGGCGCAAAGGGAAATTAAGTTTTTTTTATGATGTAAATTTCAGCTTCGGAAATTTGCGGTATGTTGCGTTATCTTCAATAGAACAAAGCGACCTCACCGTTTTCAGTGTCTTTTTTTTTGATTGTGTACTCTAAGAGAGGTCCTTGAATCCTTTGTCCGACATTGACCAAACTGTAGATTTAGTCATAGATTGATGAAATCAATGGATATGCCGACTTTGGTAAGCCTACTATGAAATTTAAACTTTCAGGATCTAAGAGAGGTCCTTGAATCCTTTGTCCGACATTAACCGAATTTTAGATTTAGTCATAGATTGATAGAATCAATGGATATGCCGACTTTGGTGTGCCTACTATGAAATTAAAATTTTTAGGATCTAATCCTTTGTCCGACATTAACCAAATTTAAGATTTAGTCATAGATTGATAGAATCAATGGATATGCCGACTTTGGTGTGCCTACTATGAAATTTAAATTTTCAGGATCTAAGAGAGGTCCTTGAATCCATTCACAGATTTTAACCAAATTTTAGATTTTGGTGTCATTTAAAGAGACCGTGAGATGTGCCAAATACTATTCATCTATGATAACTCCTTCTATTTTTGGCCGCACTTTGTATGGAACGGCAACCACTGTGCGATGGCTGGGATATGTGGCCCCAATGGATGTAAATGCTCTAGCAAGAAAGGTGTTTGAAGGACGACACAGAGCAGGGAGACCCAAACTTCGTGGTAGGCGACATGTCACTATCTGGTAGGACTAACCAGAAGACTGAAGCGTGTGGAATTGTCAGGCCTCAAATTTATGAACCACGTTATGAACCACGTTGAAGTATATACCGAAACTAAAAAAATCCCCAAAAGACTTGAACCCATCACATCGAAACATCTTTTTATGGATACCCCAATATTTTCACCTCAAAACGGTTTTTTGACCATTTTTATGGAGTCCATATTTCATAATCCGTTCGGAATTTCTTCTTTTTGTCTTCGGCCAAGTTGTAGACCTAAACCAGAGCAAAAAAAGATTCAAATAGACCAGACCACCAAAAAAAATGCATCCAGTACATGAAAATTGCAAAAATATAGGAAAAAAAGGATATTTTTACCATAAAATGGGTGATCAAGCCAAAAATGGGTGGGCCTGCCTAATACTGTTTTCCAATAGCAATAGCTGGAGGAGTGTTGCACCATTCGTCCAGTGGTGTATGTGACCGAGATCTACGGCAGAAAATAAATCGAATACTCACGAATTAAAACATTTCTCAAATCTGCATCTATTACAATTAGAGCGACGAACATTATACAACAGTGTAATATTAGAAACTACAAATGAGTGTGGAGGATTTTATTTCCTTGATGCACCCATGGGCTTTGATATTGTTGATTTTGGAAAATGTTTTATCACAAAGCGAATCGCGTTGGCTACTGCATCCTTCTGTATTGCGCAACCCTTTTTGACGTTGCAGAATAGCGCAATAAATTGCAAGTTTCTAAGAACCGCACATGTAATATCAAGATAAAAAAAATGTTGCAAACATGTCAAATCATAGCTGAAACCACTCGCGCACTATTGGAGTTAAGAAGCAATACAGGATTAAGTTATCCTTTTTAAATTAATTTAAACAGAAAATATAAGGGAACTGATTTATAGCTACTAAGTATTCCAATGATAACCACGTATTTGACGTTTGATTTAACTGATTAAAGTTGCCAGTTCGGTTAGAATTTGCGATGACAATTTGTAATGCTGAAGGACAGTCTATTCAAGTTTGCGACTTGAATTTGAAAAATCCATGTATTTTCCATGAACAATTTTATGTTGCATGTTCACGAGTAGAAAGACCCACTGATTAACATATGTACACTCCTTTGGTTCTCCCATACACGATTTATTTTCAAAAGCATTGCAATAAATTTATGTCATTAAAAAAATATTATCCTTAAATATACATCAAAATTTGTTGTTAACTTTCTTCCTAAAAAAAAACTAAAACACAACAAATGATTTATTCCACCAAGGAAGAAGTCTGCCCGGTCAGCTATTAATAACATAATATTATATTTCCATTCATTATTATATCGATATATTTTTAATTTTGTATGTTTTATTTGACTTCTGGTTCTGTTGTTATTTTTAATTATAGTTTTAAAACACATATAACTGTTAAGAAAATGTAATTTGTAACTTATCTGTTTATATTAAATTAGAACAAATTGTTTAAGATGTGTTTAAAAAATATTTTTTTTTTATACTAAAATATAAAATAAAAAATATTTTTTTTAA
Source organism: Muscina levida (assembly GCA_964034835.1). Taxonomy (NCBI): domain Eukaryota; kingdom Metazoa; phylum Arthropoda; class Insecta; order Diptera; family Muscidae; genus Muscina; species Muscina levida. Next base: position 123,859,898 of record OZ035883.1, on the reverse strand, counting down.
TTTAAATACTATTTGTTAACACTTATTATTAAAATGATATGATTATTTTTGTATTATTTAGTTTTTTTTTATGTTTTAATCGACCATTTTAAATTTAGTATAATACCTCAAGTTGTGAAAAATTAGGCTCGAGGTCTATGTATGTATTTTTCTTTTATTTTTTTTTAAATTTTTTTTGTACTTTGTATAATGTTTAATTCTGTTTTCGATATTTTTCATAATTTCAATATAATTTTTTTTTATATATGTATGTTTTTATTTTTATTATATATTCACTTGTTTCTTTACCTCCAATCCAATTTATTTCATTGTTTTTGTCTAAAAAATAAATAAGCATAAGCTCCAGTTATATTGCAATAATTTATCCATCTGCACTTGAAACCATTTTTGGTGAAGGTAACCGACGGCTTTCATATTTTTATATTTTATGGTATATCCTCAAACTGTTACAATCACTAGGTTTAAAAACTATTGCAATTTTTATGTGCTTAGAATTATTTTTGTTTTATTTAAGAATTATTTTTTTTTCTTAGAAGAATTTTTTTTTATGTTTTTAATTTTTTATAAGGATATTTTTAATTTTTTTTTTCTATATTTTCACTTTGTATTTTATTTTGTCAATTAAATTGTAAGCACTTGTTTTAAAATTGCATTAACAAATTAATGTTATTGCGGACCACTTTATTTTTGTTTTTTTTTTGTTTATAAGAAAAAAAAACAGCTTATATCAAAAAAAAATTCTGTAATGTGCCACACAATTATTTATTTATTTTTTACTAGTTAACTAAAACTAAAAGTTAGGATATGTAATTTACAAATAATTATTTATTTATGCATATCAAAATTACTAGTAGTTATTTGCATTTATTTATTTATTTATTTTTCAGTAATTAACTAAAACTTTTATTAGCTCATAATAGTTGTTTGCATTTTTTCTTTTTATCCTTTTGGTTACTTTGCACAAATATGTTGTTTTTTAATTTTTTTTTTTTTTTTGGTTTTGACGAATTTTTTTTTTCAATTTTTTAAAAATTCTTTTTTATAAAATTTTTCAGTTTGAATTTGTAACAAAATTTATAATTTTTTTTTTGCTTTATATCTTTTAATGTTGTAATATAATTTATAAATACATAATAATAGAAATTTTTTTGTATGTTAAAAATTTTTCACCCACCTTTTTTTGAAATTCACTTTAAAAATTGCACATTTCACTCGTAAAGGTTTTAATTCACAGCAATTTTTGTTAATTATATATTTTATAATCGCAAGATTTTATAATTGCCTCTCCATATATATGTAGTATCATATTTTATAAAAAATTTCAAGATAAAGAAAATATTTTCTCTTACAAATAGTTTTAAACATATTGTATTATTATTTATTTATTTTTTTTGTATTTTTTTTTATTAATAGATTTTTTTTTAATATTTTTATAAATTTTTCTTTTGCTCTTGTTTTTTTTTTTTTTTTGTTTCAAATGTATTATTATTATTATTTTTCACAATTTTATATTTTTACAACACTTCACCAACTAACTAACTAGTATTCACTTGATGTCAGCATCTCATCAGACACCGTCTGTGTCTGACTGACTGTCGGTGTGTTCGTTCCCCCAAAAAATAAAAAAACAAATCGATTGTGTGTTTGTGTGTGTAAAGAAAGTAAAACACAAAGATTATTTCCATCCAACATATGAGAATAGCCGGCATCGGCAAACAAACTCCACACACTGGCGGACAATTTTATTAAGCGCGACAAACGTACGACATGACGTCGTTAACGAGACTGAAATTGAGAACTATTGCGAAAAAAGTGAAATACATCGGCGTACGACGTTAAGCGCACACACTACAACACACATCATCCATCCATCCGTCCATACGAGACGCGATGCCATGCGATGCGATACGATACGATGCGATACACAATACAAAACAGAATAGAACATGCAGTGTCGGTCGGTCGGTCGGCTGGCTGGCTGGCTGCTCGACCGCATATATATACACTCGTACAACTTACTGAAAGAACGAAAGGCTAGAGGCAGCAACAACAAAGCCAACAAAAATGAAAACACTCGCATTTACATATACTTTTGGTTATACTACATTGTGCATGTCTCTGTGCATTAGGGTAAAGGTATAGTGCAGAACAGACAAGAATGACAGCAAAAGCTGCACTTCAGGGTTGCCAAAAGCTAAGGTAAGGGCTACTCCCTTAAAGGACAGCGAAAAATTCTACATACTACTAAGACCACTATAGGAACTGAGACAGTGTCTAATGACCCCAGTGGCGGCGACTTAAGGTGGAGCGCGAGCAGTCTACCTGTAGCACAGTGGGTTAAAACATAGTTAAACTGGGGATTAATTCAGAGAAGCCCATTAGTATTGCTAATTATATCTTTTTGCAATAACTATACATTACTTACTAACTAAATTTTCCCTTTACACCCCATGAATGAGGTATGGGATAGCTTCTCGCGTTGTTCTCAATTAACACGCTTTCTATTTTTAGATTCACAACTAACGGCACCTACTTGTTTATCAGTGGCCTTCGATAGCTCAGTGGAAGCGACGTAGACTAGCAATCCGAAGGTGCCGGGTTCGATTCCCGGCCGGGGCACTGGCCAAATCAACATCGAGTAAAAATTAATTACTTTTCAAACACTTTCGAGTTCTCCAGCCAACAAAACTCATCCTAGACGCTTCCACTACAAAAATCCAGATTGCGCAAGGACCAAGGAAAAAGGAAAAACCAGTACAGAAATTTCAGTCAGATAAACTGACTGATAAATACCATCACCCACTATAAGATATTGTTTAAGTAATGAGTTATTGAATTTAACCGATTTGTAATTAAAACCAGTTAGAAAGTTTCAGTCGGGCAATCCGACTTACATATATCCTTACCCTCAGTAAAACAAATAATTTTCTATTATATTGATATTATTTCTCGATTTCTAAAGTGGGCGGAGTGGTACATTTGTATGGGAGGTACGAGAAGGGGTGTGTATAGGCTTCCAGCTTTATTCTCCACAACTTTATCCTGTTATAGCTTTACTAAATACAGAATTTGGGCACGATTGTGTTGGGTTTATTGATATTATTACTACATCCCTAAAGTGGGCGGAAAGGTACATTTGTATGGGAGGTACCATAAGGGGCGTGTCTAGACATCCAAATTTCTCTCCAAACTTTATCCTGTTATAACTTAATAAAATACAAAATTGGGCCACGATCGTGTCGAGAATATTGATATTATTACTCCATCTCTAAAGTGGGCGGCGTGGTACATTTGTGTGGGAGATACCAGAAGGGGCGTGTCTAGACATCCGGATCTTTTCTCCAAAACTTTATCCTGTTATATCTTTACTAAATACAGAATTTGGGCACGATCGCGTTAGGTCTTTTAATAATATTAATCGATTTCCAAAGTGGGCGGTACGAGATGTGTATGGGAGGTACCAGATGGGGCGTGAATAGACTTCCAATTTTTTGCTCCAAATCTTTATCCTGTTATAGCTTTACCAAAAATAGAATTTGGGTACAAACACGTTTAATTTATTGATATTATTTCTCCATCTCTATAGTGGGCGGAATGGTAGAATTGTATGGGAGGTACCAGAAGGGGAGTGGCTAGGCTTTCAAAATTTTTTCCAAAACTTTATCCTGTTATAGCTTTACTAAATACAGAATTTAGGGACGATCCCGTAGACTGTATTGATATTATTACTCGATTTCTAAAGTGGGCGGAATGATGTATTTGTATGGGAGGTACCAGAAGGGGCGGGGCCATGTAGCCCATTTGCAATACCGTAAGTAGTTTTGAGAAAATAATAACTCGTGCAAAATTTCAAAACATTTGGTTGCGTCTTTCGAAAGTTATCGTGCGAACCAGCCGGACAGCCACCAGACAGACAGACAGACAGACAGACAGACAGACAGACAGACAGACAGACAGACAGACAGACAGACAGACAGACAGACAGACAGACAGACAGACAGACAGACAGACAGACAGACAGACAGACAGACAGACAGACAGACAGACAGACAGACAGACAGACAGACAGACAGACAGACAGACAGACAGACAGACAGACAGACAGACAGACAGACAGACAGACAGACAGACAGACAGACAGACAGACAGACAGACAGACAGACAGACAGACAGACAGACAGACAGACAGACAGACAGACAGACAGACAGACAGACAGACAGACAGACAGACAGACAGACAGACAGACAGACAGACAGACAGACAGACAGACAGACAGACAGACAGACAGACAGACAGACAGACAGACAGACAGACAGACAGACAGACAGACAGACAGACAGACAGACAGACAGACAGACAGACAGACAGACAGACAGACAGACAGACAGACAGACAGACAGACAGACAGACAGACAGACAGACAGACAGACAGACAGACAGACAGACAGACAGACAGACAGACAGACAGACAGACAGACAGACAGACAGACAGACAGACAGACAGACAGACAGACAGACAGACAGACAGACAGACAGACAGACAGACAGACAGACAGACAGACAGACAGACAGACAGACAGACAGACAGACAGACAGACAGACAGACAGACAGACAGACAGACAGACAGACAGACAGACAGACAGACAGACAGACAGACAGACAGACAGACAGACAGACAGACAGACAGACAGACAGACAGACAGACAGACAGACAGACAGACAGACAGACAGACAGACAGACAGACAGACAGACAGACAGACAGACAGACAGACAGACAGACAGACAGACAGACAGACAGACAGACAGACAGACAGACAGACAGACAGACAGACAGACAGACAGACAGACAGACAGACAGACAGACAGACAGACAGACAGACAGACAGACAGACAGACAGACAGACAGACAGACAGACAGACAGACAGACAGACAGACAGACAGACAGACAGACAGACGGACATGGCTCAAACGACTTAAAAAGTCATGAATCGAATTTGGTTCAAAGAAACCTAGGGTCTAAAGTCACTCCTTCTATGTGTTACACTTTTGGGTCGTATCAAATGATATATACCCTCATCCCTAAGGGTGATGGTATAATGATTTATCAACATCTCATATAAATCAACTAGCCAGCTGGCGCCATCTCTGGTAAACTCACAACAACAACACCTAACCACCAGCTGTTACAACAACAACAACAACTTGTTTATCAACCAATGCGAACGTCACTGGTTGAGAAGGTTTTGCTAGACAACATCGAGGGGGCCGGCAATGAAAGAAAAATGTAGATGACTGTAGGCGGGAATCGAACCCGGGATCTTTAAATAATACAAATAATATAAATAATAAGAAAAAAATAATATGTACACTTGACCGTATCACCTTACAGGCACAAAAAAAAGCGCACCGTACACCAGCGAATATAAAGTATTGTTCCAAGGACATTTCAATTTTTTTTTTTTGCTGAACATAGTTTTTAGTTTTTTTGTTAAATCTTCCATATTTACAGACCGATCTTAAAATTTGTTATAGCGAATTTTGTTGTCTCAGGGAAGCTAATACTTTTGCTCTTAGGTCCATTGATCTCAAGTGTACCATTCTAGTACTATTAATAGACCTAAAGTAGTCAGTACCAGATGGGCATGGGAGGTACCAGAAGGGGCGTGGCTAGTCCTCCGGTTTATTTCTCTAAAATTTTTTCCTGTTATAGCTTAACAAAATACAGAATTTGGGTACGATCCCGTAGGGTGTATTGATATTATTCCTCCATCTCTGAAGTGGGCGGAGTGGTACATTTGTATGGGAGGTACCAGAAGGGGCGTGACTAGACTTCCAATTTTTTTTCTCCAAAACTTTATTATGTTTTAGGTTTACTAAATACAGAATTTGGGCACGATCGCATTAGGTCTATTAATAATATTAATCGATTTTTAAAGTGGGTGTTACCAGATGGGTATGGGAGGTACCAGATGGGGCGTGGCTAGACTTCCCGTTTTTTTCTCAAAAACTGTATCCTGCTATAGCTTTACTAAATTAAGAATTGGGATAACAACACGTAATTGATATTATTACTCCATATCCAAAGTGGGCGGAAAGATGCATATGGGAGGTACTAGAAGGGGCGTGGCTAGCCTTCGAATTTTTTTCTCCAAAACCTTATTGTGGTATAGCTTTACTAAATACAGAATTTGGGCACGAGACCGTTGGGTGTCTTGATATTATTACTCGATTTCTAAAGTTGGGGGGGGGGGGGGGGGAATGATGTATTTGTATGGGAGGTACCAGAAGGGGAGGGGCCATGTAGCCCATTTACAATACCGTATGTAGTTTTTGGAAAATATTAACTCGTGCAAAATTTTAAAACATTTGGTTGCGTCTTTCGAAAGATATCGTACGCACTAGCCGGATAGCCAGACAGACAGACGGACATGGCTCAAACGACTTTAAAAGTCATGAATCGAATTTGGTTCAAAGAAATCTAGAGTTTAAAGTGACTCCTTCTATGTGTTACTCTTTTGGGTCGTATCAAATGATATATACCCTCCTACCCATAGGGTGAGGGTATACAAAGTTACAAGAAAAGAGCTCCCACCGAGAGAAAATAGGCGAGAGGCATTGCAAACATTTTTTTATGGATACTCCAATATTTTCTCCCCAACACGATTTTTTATCATTTTTACGGAGTCCATATTTCATTAACCGTTCAAAAATTTTTCTTTTTGTCTTCGGCAAAGTTGTAGATCTTAGCCAGAGCAAAAAAAGTGTCAAATAGACCGACCCAAAAAAATTGCATCCAGTGCATGAAAATTGCAAAAATATGGGAAAAAGGATATTTTTTCATTATATTTTCCACACAAAATTTATTTCGTTGTACTCCGTGGCGTATGATTTATGTGGAATATTACTTATTACACAGTGCAACATTTCTAAGGTCATCGTCTGGTGCCGCCTTCGTACCCAGATATTTTGGAAGTATATACCGAGACTAAAAAAATTATAAAAAAATCGTATTGGGGTGAAAATATTGGAGTATCCATAAAAAAATGTTTCGATGTAATGGGGCCAAATCCTTTGGGGATTTTTTTAGTCTCGGTATATACTTCAAAAATAGCTGGGTACGAAGGCGGCACCAATTTATGTGTTGCACTGTGTAATTTTATCGAATGAAATACTGAAAAAAAAAATTTATTTATAGCCTCTTTTCAGAAAATTTCTCCAATATGTTAAAATTTCTGTTCAGATATTATATGTAATGTCTTATTTATGATAAGTAGAAACCTGGTCATTTCTGATGATATTGAATGACGACCCTGACCCAATTACGGTACTGTACACATGTAGCGAGCTTGTATATGGTACTCTTTATATATGAATGCATATATGTACAACGTATGAGTAATATTAATTGTGTGCGGATTTTATATTAATCATACGCACATCTTTTCAATATTGTGGATATGTGGTATAATTAAAGATTTCACCCGATAAAAATAGACAAACTTAAAAAAAATCATCAAAGGTTCTTGAGTTATAGCTGAACAACTTAACGAACGAACATCAAGATACCCCCTTTGGGAGTTTTTCTATACTGGCATTGTACCTTCACCCCGACTTCGAATTTCTCTCCCCAGGCTGGCTGGCTGTTGCATTGTGTTATTAACGATAGCGTTTTTCACTTCAATTATTTTCATCGATTACATTCTTCAATACCTACTATGCCTGCCGTCTCAAATATCCATTTCCGTTTGGCAACCCTAAACTGTACTCACTATCCACAATGAATGAGTGAGTTTGCAAGTACGCGCGTATGCATGATTGTGTGCGGCAAACAAGAGTAAAAGCCAACGAAGAAGAAGCTTAAGTCGATTAGGGTATGGGTAGGTCGTGGTATGAGCAGTCACCAGACATCGTCATCCTCATGCCAAAGTACTTACACACACACACACACACACAGTACATTGCAAGCAAGTGCAGACGCAGGCATAACCAAAACACACACGCACACACACCTTGACAGACCAGAAAAGCAGCGAATGAACGAACGTACGTACGTACGTACGAACGAACAGTCAAAACAAAACCCAACAAATGGACATTATCAAAAGGGAAACAAACATCACAAGAGCAAACAGCAGACATGCTGACACGCACACTCACACACACGGACACAGGGGCAGACAGACTTAAACACGCAAACACACACATTAGTACTTACAGGAAAGAACCGAAAGAATACGAAGATAGAATACCGGGTTCTAAAAACAAAATTGAGAGTTGAAGTGGGGTAAACTGCAATGCACAAATACGAAACCAACAACAACGACAAAAAATGCAATTCCATCAAACAAATGGCAAACAACAACACAGTCGCAGTAGTCGTCATCATCATCATCATCGCTATCATCATCGTCATTTGCGTCTTTTGCTTTTGTTTCTCCCTAGCCTTTGTTGTTGTATGGAAATTGAGAGCAAAATGAAATGTAGAAAAGTCAATGTATTCTAGTGTGTTAAGCACAAAAAGCACCCGACAAAATCCGCTTTTGCCCAAAATGAAAGGATGAAAAGAAATGCGACCGACCGACAGACGGAAAGAACGAACGACCAACGAAACGAAAGTTCAACATTCAGTCAGTTGGTCGACCGGTCGCTTGGTCGGTCGCTTTTATCTTAGCGGACATTGCATTAGCGTGTATTCTCTAGTCTCGTTCACCTCCCTAGAATACCCGAGGGGTGCAAGTGAAAAGCTTATTTAGTGTTGGTGTTTTTTCTGGTAGGCGACAAGATAGAATTTGGCTGAAATACAGAGATGGGAGTAGAATGTTGGAGAAAGAAAGTTCAGTTTTGTATGCAGATAGAATAGACAGAGATAAAAGTTTAGAGTAAACAAATTGATTCCGAAAATTTGAAAATAAGCGTTAAGATTATGGACAGTGGTTTAGAATGAATCTCCATTAGTTTTATGCTAATACAAAACGAAAATTGATTAATATGGAAGCAATAACACTGTGGAACATTTTCGAGGTCATTGACTGGGAGGGTTGAGAAATTCAAAGTCATAGTGAAGGTATAGGAAAACACACAAATGGTTTGCAGTTCTCAGGCCAAACTTTTTTTTATGACCTTTTATATTTTTAGCTTATCTTGATGTTTGTTTGTTTAGTTTTCTAGTTTTCTTATGAATTTAAGCAATACAGGTAAAATGCAAACGCTTTATAATATGAACGGGCACCACATTTATGTGATTGTAACTTTATCACATTGGTCTGAGTGATTGTACCGCTTTAATCTGTTTTATCCCTAAAAGCTCGAATTTCACAAGATACATTCGTATCGCACAACTAAAATGGACCTGTACCCTCTCTAATTCTTTAGAGAGCATTCCCATATACGATTATAGCTTTAGCCGCTTGGTCTGGATGATTTTACCAGTTTTATCCCCTTTTCACCCCCCAATGCTATTTACATTTTTGTAACGTTACCTTTTGGCATTTGGTCTGTTCGATAGTACCAGTTTTATCCCTTTTTCAGTATTTTTACACCTAAAGAACGAATTTCAAAAAATTACTTCACATCGCACAACAAAAATATACACTTAAAATTTTCCGGCTATACCTGTAGCCGGATAGTACAACGCAGATTGCAATCGGTCTATTTATTTCGCCCAGATAACGATTTTTCAAGAGGGGCGCCCATTTCCCAGCGAGACGCAATACACCTTGTACCAGTAACATATGTAGCAAATCTCATCTTCATGCCGCTAATGGCTCGTGAGATATTAACGATTGAAAGTTCGGTTTGTAGGGCATTGCCACGCCCCATTGTCTAACTATGTGTTCATATGGCCTATGATAGAGGCCCTATGGACAATATCAAACAAAGAAAATATAATTTCAATTGGTCCATTTATTTGGCCCATATAACGAATTTCTAAAAAGGAGCGTGGCATCGCCCACTTTGCTCAAACAAAGCATTTTTATACCATCACCCTTGGGGATCCGCCTGTCCCGCTGGTGCGCACGTTAAATTTGAAAGACGCAACCAAATGTTTTAAAATTTTCCACGATATATCCCCAATATATCCCCAAAACTACTTACGGTATTGCAAATGGGCTTCATGGCCCAGCCCCTTCTGGTACCTCTTATACAAATATTTTATTGCGCCCACTTAAAAAAAATCCCAACGGGATCGTAACCAAATTCTGTACTTAGTAAAGCTATAACAGGATAACGTTTTGGAAAAAAAATTGGAAGTTTAGCCGCGACCCTTTTGGTACCTCCCATACAATTGTACCTTTCCGCCCTCTTTTGAGATGGAGTAAAAATATCAATAAATCCAACGCGATTGTACCCAAATTCTTTATTTAGTAAAGCTATAGCAGGATACAGTTTTTGAGAAGAAAAAAACTGAAAGTCTAGCCACGCCCCATCTGGTACCTCCCATACACATCTTGTACCGCCCACTTCAGAAATCGATTAATATTATTAATAGACGTAACGCTATCGTACCCAAATTCTGTATTTAGTAATGTTCAAGCATGATAAAATTTTGGAGAAAAAATCTGGAAGTATAGACACGCCCCTTCTGGCACCTCCCATACAAATGTACCACTCCGCCCACTTTAGAGGTGGAGTAATAATATCAATACACCTGTCACGATCGTGCCCAAATCCTGTATTTTGTTAATTTATAACAGGGTAAAGCTTAAAAGAATCAATTGGAAGTCTAACGCTGCCCCTTATGGTAGCTCCCATATAAATGTACCTTTCCGCCCACTTTAGAGCGGAACCCAACGCGATCGTGCACATATTCTGTATTTAGTAAAGCTATAACAGGATAAAGTTTTGGAGAAAAAATCTGGAAGTCTAGACAAGACCCTTCTGGTATCTCCCATACAAATGCACCACTCCGCCCATTTTAGAAATCGAGTAATAATATCAAGGTAAAGAAATTTTTTTGTTTTACTGAGGGTGAAGGTATATGTAAATCGCGTTGCCCGACTGAAACTTTCTTACTGGTTTCTTATACGACAGATTTTGACATCGTACCTAAAATGGTTTAAAAGATACAGCCATATAAAAATTTGATTTGTATGGGGCGGTGCCACGCCCATTATAACCCTTGCAGTCCGAATTTCCAAAAATCCCTTCTTAGTGGGCGCCTATGTCAAAAAAAGAACCTACATTCCAAATTTCACTGTTATAGTTTTAGAGGTTTGGGCTGGGGAGTGATCAGTCAGTCACCCAAACCTTTTATATATACAGTGCAGAGGTGACCGGCCATTGCATAGTGCTTAGAATACGGGACTACCGTGGCTCGGGTCCATATATTTTGCGAAGTATTTTTCTCTCGAAGACTCCCAGAATAGATTGATCCGTTTGTGTCATTACCCAGGATTCTGCACTGTAGAGCAAGACAGGTACGATCAGAGTCCGGGGGAGTTGAATCTTTGTTCGTCGAGAGAGGGCTTTATCATTAAAACTCAGCGCATTGTAGCAGCGGTTTCCGATCAATACTAGTTTCTTGATTTCTAGGCTGACATTATTATTATTTTTGTTTATGGCGGAGCCAAGATAGGCAAAATCATCTACCATTTCAAAGTTATAGTTGTCAAAGTTCACGCAGCATCCCAAACAACTAAACTCTTTGTTCGTTGTAAAAGATAACTTGGTTTTGTCCTCATTAATCACCAGATCCAATTCTGCTCAAAAAGGCAGAAGCAACATCCCGCATTTCTCGGCCAATGATGTCCATATCATTGGCATACGCGAGCAACATGTGACTTTTGTTAAAGTCATGTTTACTGCTGCCTTCCGTATGAAGATGGTTAAGATGGTAAAGAGATCGCATGACAGACTATAGCCTTGTCTGAAACCTCGCTTGGTAGAAAATTGCTCTATTAGACAAATGCCGATTTTCACTGATGACTTTGTGTCAGTCACTGGCATCCAGCAAAGTCGTATTAGCTTTGCGGGAGTACCAAACTCAGCCATAGCATCTAATAACTTTTGTCGTATCGGACTGTCGAATGCAGCTTTGTAGTCGATAAACAGATGGTAGGTGTCGATCTGTATTTCTTGGGTCTTCTCCAGGATTTGTCGTAGTGTGAATATCTGGTCGGTAGTGGATTTACCAGGTCTAAAGCCACACTGATAAGGTCCAATCAGGTTCGCCAGAATGGGCTTTAGTCTTTCACATGACACATTAGACAGGACCTTGTATGCGATGGGTAAAAGGCTGGTCCCGCGTTAGTTGGTACATACACTTGGATCGCTTTTCGTAAGCACAGGACATAGAACACTAAGATTTCAATCATCGGGCATACATTCCTTGAGCTTAATCGTAATAATAAGCTGATGCACGCACGTTGCCAGCTCATCGCCGCCGGCATTAAAAAGCTCTGCCAGCAGTTCATCGGCTTTCGCAGCTTTTTTGTTTTTGAGCCATGCAATTGGCGTGCTGATCTCGTTTTTGCATGGTGGTCAACAGTCGTCGATGATTGGCGTGATTTCGTCACTCATGCTGCCTCCGGGAACATGTAGAGATCAAAAGTGTTCCCGCCATATTTGCAGCACACTCTGAATGTCAGTGACCAGATTTCCATCTTCGTCATTACAGGTGGAGATCTGTGATCCAAAACCTTTGCTTTTTAACTTTTGGTAGAACTTTCGGGTTTCACCTCTATCCCTGTAATTTTCGATATCATGGCTCTCTCTTTTCTTCCATAGACGCTTTTCCGCCTGGAGAGGCGTGTCATCTCTCTTCTCTTCTCATTATAATGCCCCTTCACTGCACGCATTGCCATTGGCTGCAATTTTGCCCTGAATACAGCATTCTTTTGTTCAAATATTTCGCGAAATTCCTTATCGTACCAGGGCTTGTCTGAGCGTGGTTTTTCATGCATCCAGTACGATCGTTGCGGCACTGATCACAGAATTCGCAATGTGCCGCCATTGGGTGCTGGGAACATCAGAATTAGGGGGTTTTTTAATTTTCCTTTACACCCCATAAATGAGGTATAGGACAGCTTCTAGTGTTGTTGTGAATTAACACGATTTCTATTTAAGATTCACAACAAACGACACCTACTTGTTTATCGACAAATGCGAGCGTTTCTGTTTAAACTAGACATGCCGATTGACTCGACACTAGACATGCCGATTGACTCGACACTTATACTGCGAAGTTGCTGTCGACAACATCGAAGGGACCAGTAATTGAACCCGGGATCTTCCGCATGGTAGTCACGTGTTCTAACCACTATGCCACGACCGGTCCCAATTAGGGCGGTTGGTTAGAAGTTATTGAAAGAGAGTTAGTTGGAGGAGGCATTGGCTATATCGGTGGTATGCAACTTTGTGGTGCCGAGCTTCCATTGCGTTTGATTACGAACGTTCTTAGCTCTGCTTAATCGCGTGTGTATCTTGGGTCAGTAGTCAGTATTTGTTTCTTGTATTTTGATCAGAGGATATCCTGGTTGCCTTGTGGATATCTTAATGCGGAAATCTGTATCCATTCACTACCACATTTCTCACCGACGCGAAGCTAACCAGTCTTAATCCGTTATCGCAGGTGTTGTTGTGCAGACTGAATTTCCCGATTACTGAACCAGGAGTATCTTCCCTTCCAATTTTAGCATTAAAACCTCCCAGAACATTTTTAATATCATGTGCAGGGCATCGGACATAGATTACCTTCAGACGCTCTTAGAATGCATATTTAATGTCCATCGGAGCGTGTACACAAATCGGCGAAATATAAAAAGATCTCGACTTGATGCGAATAGTGGCTATACGGTCACTTACAGGGTAAGACCGCGAGACCAGTTATCGAAGTCTATTGCCGGCTATGAATCCTTATCCATATTCGTGTCTTTCTGCATGTCAGCTATAAAGATGTCACAGTTCTTTCGACGTGTGCAACCCTGTCCCGTCCATCGCATTTCCTGTATGGCGCTGATGTCAGCCTTGTATTTATCGAGGATATCCTAAAGTTGGATAGAGGCACTTTCTCTGTACTACGTTGTACTAGCTAAGTACCTTCAGCCTGACCTGGCATTTCTCACACCCCAGACAGTGACCCCGAATAAGTTCCACAGTGTTATTACTCCCATATCTGAATCCAATTTGTGATTTGTTTGGGCATGAAACGAATAAAGATCCTTTCTAAATACTTATTTTCAAATTGCAGTAATCAATTTTTTTACTCTTAACTTTTATCTCCGTCTGCTCTATCTATATACATCGATGTCAATGTCAATGTTATATATTACAAGAAATTCCGTGTGGTGAGCAAACTTTCGAAATCCTAGAAAATAACTTGAAGATGCCAACTTGTTGCAGAGGTGACCAGTAAGCCATCAAAAGTGCAGAGTTTGTAGCAGTTTTGTTGACTCACAATCAAGGTGCTATTATTTTGGTTTGGTGTTAGCCAACCTATGCTATTATCTCTTATACATCTTATATCTTCGACTGCGGTCGTGGACAAATATTAAATAGAACAAACAGTGAAGGACCCTATCGGACTCTAAACCTGCAACTGGAATTAGAAATTTCAAGCAAATAAAGAAACAACTTTCATGTTAATTTTGACATTTGAACTCCCAGTGTCAGACTGCCGAACAAGATCAAATAGACCAATATAACGACAAGAATCTATTTTACTTACTACTGACAATCGAAGTTCCTCAAATTGCACTCGAAGTCCATGTGACCGTTAATACCTAAACACAATAATTCTAACATCGAGCTGTACAGAGATTTGTAAAGTAGAAAAATCGCATTTTCTCCAACTCTCACGCACACTACCAGATATACTGAGAACTAGTAACAACCACAGACATCCCAGAAATACATAACCAAATAAGCATTTTAAACGGATAAACTGTCTAGAAATGTATCTGTAACACACAGACATTAAGGCAAAAGTTATGTCTTAGACAATTATGTCTGTGTGTTTGTTAATGCTACTTATACTGTTTATCAGATATTAATAAAATTTATGGTGGTTGTTCTTATGGTAATGGGTAAAGTTTCTGGGGTACTTTAGGTACAGTGTTACGAAGCTAAAATCATGTCTACACCAACTGTTCGTACAAAAACAAAATCTCTTCACAGCTCATTCTAGATGTCAAAGAATAAATCATTTAAAGTATTAACACAATTAGAAGGACGTTTTATAATCTGTTACCAACATCAAATAGACCAATATAACGACAAGAATCTATTTAACTTAGAACTGACAATGGAAGTTCCTGAAATAGCACTCGAAATCCATATATATGTGACCGTTACGGTGCTCTACGGTGTTCTATAGAAGTAAGCCTTCAGTCGTTGCTATGGGAAACTCCAGCTTAATCTCCAGGGAACTTGAATGAATTCGGCCAATCAATAAGAAATATTATATGTTGTTTCATCTATGCCACCACTCCCAGTGCGATGCTACACTTACCCTTATACATATATTTAACACATCCCATCTCTGAGACAAGAATTGAATCTCGTTCGCTTTTCCTTTGCGTGCAATATTCAAACACGAATTCCTGTTGAACTAAAATGGATTATCGTTGCCAATGTTGTACTCTCTCTAGCTTTGCTGTTCTTATTGTAGTACATAGTTCTCTGACTCTTTGTATTGTTATCTAGTTTGTCTCCGGCTGTGGCATCAAGAAGCTCTGGCAATGTTACCTCAGTTGTTGTAACCGCTGCCTGCTTATGTATTTTTTTTTTTTGTTTTTTGTTTAAATTTCAAGTTTAGGGTATGAGGTCAGTGTCGCAGTTTCCAGTTGTGTTGTAGTGACGACGAAGTTGCTATCGTCCATCGTTGGCTGTGTTGGTGGCAACAAGGCGAGGATATGTGAATGCTCGATGCCAAGATGAAGGGTTGGTTTTTGTGTCGCTAGCAAGTTGCCACAAAACTAAAGTTTCTGGTTCGGCAAAAATGTTGGCAATTTTTTTTTTGCCAAGTTTTTTTTTGTATATTCCCTTTTTATGACAACTTTGTTGTTATAGTATTTTTTGTTGGTTTTTTTTTTTGGTAATATAACCTATTTATTTATAGTGGGGGTTAAGGAGTTGAGTATTCCCTTATGTACTTGTAAATATAATTATGCTTGTACACTAATACTAGTACTATCCCGTATATTTGCACAGCATTTGCTTGTATAGAGTCTAGCTTAATTTTGCGTTGTTTTTTTTTATATATTTTTTGATTTCCATTTCTGTTACATTTGTTACAGGAAGTCGTTGTTAAGACTAGGTCCGCCACCCCTTTTTTGCCGAGCCACTGAAACCCTTATTATTGTAGATTTAACTCACTTTTAATCTTGTTAAAACGCGGTTGGTTCGAACTTTTCAATGCCTTTCCTTGGCTAGAGGGCAGCAGCAAAGGAAGGAAAGGTATGAGATGTACATGGGAAGTTTACATATCTCTACGTCACCACGGTTTCCTGAGACACTTTTCATGCGATTGCCTAAAGTAATTAAGTTATACAGTTTTGACAACAAAGGTCTCATTAACATTTAAGTTAACATTAGTATCAAAGGATTTGTTACACAAATCTCGTATTAAACCACCCATTATGCCAGTGATTCTTAAACTGTTGGGACTGCTATGGCTCCTTTAAATGTGAAGGCTTTGATTTTGACGCATAAATATTATGAAACATTGCCAAAAAATGTGAATTTCTTAGACGAAACAGTTTCACTGTAAGTGGATGTACGACGACGTTTAAATTCATACACCCACTAAAAGTTTACGCAGAATAAAAACAAAATAAAACTAAATTTCCTTTTTTTGCTTATCCTAATGCTAGTTTGCTTAGTTTTTCAGCTATATCTCAAGAACTATAGATGATTTCTCATTTCATTCTTCAGCAGAATTGTAGAGAACATCATACCCTTTGAAGGTTTTACTATACTGACCTATAACCTTCACCCCCAGCATGGAGTTACTCAACGCCGACATTGCGATGTGTTCAAAAAAAAACTTAATTTCCCTTTACACCCCATGAATGAGGTATGGGATAGCTTCTCGCGTTGTTGTGAATTAACACGCTTTCTATTTTTAGAGTCACAACAAACGGCACCTACTTGTTTATCGACAAATGCGATCGTCACTGTTAGAGAAGCTTTAACTAGACATGCCGATTGACTCGACACTTATACTGAGAAGTTGCTGTCGACGACATACAGGGGGGCTAGTAATGAAAGAAATTGTTTTTTTTTATGACTGGATCCAGGAGTTCAACCTGGGATCTCCTGCATGGTAGTCGCGTGTTCTTACCATCATGCAACGGCCTGGGGACCTGGGTACCGCAGACTATAGAACAATTAATATATAAAAATTCGCATATGGCATAAAATTTTATGAAATAAGTCTTGTAAGAGAAAAATTGTAAAACATCACAAATTTGTTGTAAACAAAACTTTTGCTCTAGCTTCTTGTACAATAACAATATTACCCTATAAACCATCCTAAACGTTCAAGAAAAAAATCGATAAAATTTTTGCAAAATCGAATGAACTTTCTACAATTGCATATAAAACATACAGACACACGTTTTGTATACCATAACCCTAAGGGTGGGAGGGTATATATCATTTGATACAACCCAAAAGAGTACGACATAGAAGGAGTCACTTTAGACCTTAGGATTTATTGAACCGAATTCGATTCAAGACTTTTTAAGTCGTTTGATCCAAGTCTGACTGTCCGTCTGTCTGTCTATCTACCTGACTGCCTGTCTGTCTGTATTAGTTGGGTTTTCCAACTGCAACTATCTTACTGGTTTTTGTCTGTGTATTCCTTTAAGATTTCTATACCGTTTGTGAGAATTCTGTTAAACTTTAACTACTTATCGCAATAGTTTACTTACTGTGTTAATAATTGAAAATAATTCCTGCTATCAACCCTCGTACAGTAACACAACCACCCTAGAAACCATCCCAGACATCCGCAGACTGGAAACTGTTACAATATTTTCGCAATTGAATGGGCTGTCTAGAAGTTTATCTATAATACACAGACACACGCGTATTTTGACTATGTGTATCTTATCATTGCCCACAACGTGTCTCAGAATTTTATAGACTTTTTGCCGGTTATTTATATAACATCTGGAAAGGATCCTACCATCCAAGGATCCCAGTGACAAATTTACAAAGTACAACACATGATTTTGGGACTCATTTCTAAGAACTGCACGTGAAGCTAGCCCCAAAAAGAAGAAGTTCTGTATCATTCGTTTTGTGAAGTTGCATGCCATAATAATTTAATATCGATTTGAAGTTAATAAGTGTCGTATAGGGGAATTTGTCACGTTTTTGGCTCTTTTGTCACATTGTTATATGGTGGCGTATGATTATCATAAGTAATATTCCACGTAAATCATACGCCACGAAGTACAACAGTTATTTTGCAACAATTATAAATGCAGTTCAAAATCATTTGGTAAATGGAAAAGTGAAACTGTTGCTTATGTAGGGAAACGTTATATGAACTGATTTTAGGAATTGTAATTCTTAGTTTTTTTTTAATTATTTTCAGCTAAATCGGACTAGTGGTTCTGGAGTTTTGTCGAACAAAAGAGCCTAAAATGTGACAAATTCCCCTATACGATACTTACTTACTTCAACTCGATATTAAATTATTATGGCATGTAATTTGACAAAACGAATGATGCCGAACTTCTTCTTTTTGGGGCTACTTTTATGTGCAGTTCTCAGAATTGAGTCCCAAATCAATGCGCTGAAAAATTTTGTACTGCGCATATATAAGTTCATCCTTTGTTTTACCGCAGAAACCATCTCAGACATCTAAGCACAAGTTATTTAAAAGTTATTCGAAATGGGATAAATTCTAGAGTTCATAACAAACACACAGACACATGCTTATTTGTCCCTTTGTTTTCATAGCTTCCTCTACCGTTTATTCATATTAGATGTCACTGTAGCTAGTTATTTCTATTATATCGAAGAAGGTCTGTTGTAGTTTAAACATCTATGATTATAAGTAAAAAAAAATTGCTTATGCAGCCATCCCTCGTACAGTAAGTAATTCACTCCCATAACTATCCCAGATATCCTAACTAAATTGTTTTAAAGCTTCTGCACTATTAGAAAAATGACATATTATCTGTATACAGAATACCTCGATTGCCTGTAGAGAAGTTTTATTTTGAATATTAGAAAGTCATGTTTTCTTCTCACCCCTCGTACATTGCCAGACCCACTTTAGATATAGTAACTTTGATAGATGTCCCAGGAATACCCAGCCGAAACAGCATCTCAACCGGATAAACTATGTAGAAGTGTATCTGTAACACACAGACATTAAGGCAGAAGTTATGTCTTATACAATTATGTCTGTGTGTTTGTTCTTGCTATTAATACCGTTGACTAGATTTTGATAAAATATTTTGTGGATATTCTTATTGTATTGAGGTAAGTTTCTGAAGTAGTTTAGCTACTGGGTTAGGATGTAAACATTACGCCTGCGCCCACCCTTCGTACCATAAAAAATCACTCCATAAACTATCACATACGTCTTAGAAAGAAAAATTATTTGTTGCTTTTAAACAACATGAAAAACAGTTTCTAATACGTAAACACAATAATTCTATTTCATATTGTAAAGTAGAAAAATCACATTTTCCCCAACTCTCACGCACACTATCAGACATACTAAGAGCTAGTAACAACCATAGAAGGCCCAGAAATACATAACCAAAACAGTATTTCAAACGGATGAACTGTCTAGATGTGTATCTGTATCACACAGACATTAAAGCAGAAGATATGTCCTAGACAATTATGTCTGTGTGTTTGTTATTGCTACTTATACTGTTTATCAGGTATTGATAAAATTTATGGTGGTTGTTCTTTATGTACAGGGTAATGTTTCTGGGGTACTTTAGTTACAGTGTTACGAAAATCACATCTGTACCCACTATAAAAAAATCACTTCATAACTCATTCTAGATGTCAAAGAATAAATCATTTGAAGCAACACAACACAATTAGAAGGACGTTCTATAATCTGTTACCAAAATACCCCTTCAACATCTAGGTATAGGGAATGTGGTATTGCTCATCTCCTGCACATAACCAGAAACACAGTGGATCAAGTAGCTATCACAGACGTCCCAAGAATACCTAGCCGAAATATCATCTCAGCCGGAATGGCTGTCTTCAAGTAAATACGTAACACACAGACATGTCGGCAATTATGTCTTAGACAATGTGTGTCTGTGTGTTCCTTATACCTACTGATACCGGTCTTCAAATTTTGATAAAACTTTTGCTGGTTGTTCTTATTATATCGGGGTAAATTTCCGGACTAGTTAGGCTACTGTGCTAGTTAGAAATCTCTTCAAAAATCATTCCAAACGTGTAAGAAAAATATTATTTGTAGCTTCTAGACAATTAGAAGAACAGCCTATTATTCGCAAAATCACAACCTCTGTACCATCCAGCAGTATAGAAATTTGATAGATATTGTATCGAAGATAAATCATATGTTATTTCCAACCCTCACACACTAGTAACTACCACAGTCATCCCAGGAATACCTAGCCAAAATGCCATCTCAGCCTGATCCATTGTCTAGAAGTGTATACGTAACACACAGACATATCGGTAATTATTTCGTATAAGAGATAAATCATATGTTCTTTCCAATCCTTATATACCAGTAACTACCATAGACGTCACAGAAATACCTATCCAAAACAGCAGCTAAGCCGGATGGACTGTCTAGAAGTGTAAACGTAACACACAGACATTTCGATAATTATTTCTTAGAAAATGTTTATCTGTGTGTGTGTCATAGTTTCTTGTAGCGTAAATGAGATGTTGATAAAGATGTTGTTTGCAGGTTGTTTTTATCATACTAGGTAAAGTTTGTAGGGTAGTTGAACTGCTGTATTAGAAACTAAAAATCAAGTCCGCCGCCACCCCTCGTACAGTTGCAAAATCACTTCAAAAATCATCCCAGATATCTTAGAAATAATCATTTGACATTTCTGCATAATTCAAAGAGCGCTCCATAAACAATAAACACAATTTCTGCAACTTCGATACGTAGATAAATTTAATATTGTAAAGTTAAAAAATCATATTTTCTTTTCAACCCTCGCACACGACTAGATATACTTAAAAACTAGTAACTATCACAGTCATCCCAGGAATACCTAGACAAAATACCATCTCTATACGTAACACACAGACATTTAAGCAAAAATTATGTCTAAGACAATTATGTCTGTGTGTTTGTTATAGCTACTTATACCGTTGATCAGATTTTGATAAAACTTTTGCCGGTTATTCCCGATATATTGGGCAAAGTTTCTCGGTTATAAGTAAGTAATGTATTGGTGAGTTAAAATCTTGTCTGCGGCAACAAATTGTACTGTAACAAAATCACTGCAAAAACCATCCCAGACGTCAAATTCGACTTGTGCAACTTCTAAACTTCCTTCAAAAACCTTTAACCTATAAGCTTTTAAATCAAAATTGAGCAACCGAGGAAATCGCAAATTTGACACACCCTAATCTACAATAACACAGCACAACACATGATTTTGGGAATCAATTCTGGGAACTGCACGTGAAAATAGCCCCAAAAAGAAGAAGTTCTGCATTATTCGTTTTGTCAAGTTACTTGCCATAATAATAAAATATCGATTTGAAGTTAGTAAGTATCGTATAGGGAAATTTGTCACGTTTTAGGCTCTTTTGTTTGACATAACTCGAGAACCACTAGTTGATTTAGCTGAAACAAATTTAAGTTTCAATTTTATACTGAAAAGTAGTGTCAATTGTTCTTTTCGCATCTCGTAGCATAGCAAACACTCTTCAGATCTAGTACCTGCCACAATCGTTCTGGAAATACATAACCAAAACAGCATTTCAAGCGGATAAACTGTCTAGAAATGTATTCGTAACACACAGACATTTGGGAAATTATGTCTTATACAATGTGTGCTGTGTGTTTCTTATAGCTACTTATACCGTTCATCAGATTTTGATAAAATTTGTAGTAGCTGTTCTTATTGTATTGGGGAAAGTTTTGGGAAGTTTAGCTACTCATCCCAGACGTCTAAGAATAAATCATATGAAGTATAGGTACAAATTGAAAGACGTTTTATAATACGTAAACAGAACACCTGTAGAAAAATATTATATTGATAACAAGATAATCAAATTTCTACCCATCCCTCGCACAGTAGCAGACACACAATAGACGTAGTGACTATTACCTACGTCTAAGGAATACCCAGCCAAAAACTCATCTCAGCCGGACAAACCGTCTAGAAGTGTATGTGTAACATACAGACATTTCGGTAATAATGTCCTATTCAAAGTGTGTCTGTGTGTTTGTTATAGCCACTTATACTATTCATAATATTTTGATCAAATTTTTGCTGTTTGTTCAAATTACACCGGGGAAAGTTTCTGGAGCAGCGAGGTTACTGCAATAATAAGTTCAAATTACTTTTTCGGCCACCCTTCTTATAGAAACAGTTTCATTATCATTCAAGAATAAGTTATATCAAATTTGTACGAAATTAAAGTGACGTTGTAGAATCTTATTAGAAGCACACAATTATCTATAATTATATCTGTGTGGTACTCATAAAATCTTAGTTAGTTAATCCGTGGAATTTCTAGTACTATTACGGAGATATACTGTAAAAAGTAACTCAAACATTCCTAGAAATTCCACAAAAAAAATTCTTAATTTTTTTTCGAAATATGATGAATTGTTTGGGATATAATATGAAACACACAGCCAGAAGTACTTTTGTCTGTGTGTTCCCTATAACTTTCAATACCGTTAATCAGATTTTGATAAAACTTTTGCTGGTTATTCCCATTATATAGGAAAAGGTTTCTAGAGTAAAGGGTGGTTAAATTGTAGGGGCCGATGTTGAATGTGCACCAAACTGAAACGTCAAGTTCTTTTCTGCATTTCAGTTGACATTTCTCAATTTCAGTCTAACTCAATTTGATCCATGGAAAGGTACACAATCGAGCAACGCGTTAAAGTTATTTAGGCTAACTAAATGTGCGTACAATTGGAAAAATCGTGCAAAAATTTGAGCAAACCGGGTCTGTAGGAGATGTGAAAACACCAGTGCATGCGCGTACAGCTCGTACTGCAGAAAATATTGCTGCTGTCCGCGATAGTGTGGCTGAAGAGCCGTCCACCTCAACTCGTTGTTGTGCCCAATAATTGCACCTCTCACGCTCGTCGTTGATAAACATTATGCATAAAGACTTGCATTTACACGCTTATAAGGTGCAATTGACTTATGAACTAAAGCCTCTTGACCACGTCGTCAATGATCAGAGTGTTGGCAAGAAATAGCAATAGTAGGTGACCAATTTTCGAATAAAATCATCTTCAGTGATGAGGCACATTTTCACATCAGTGGTTTCATCAATAAGCAGAATTGCGGCATTTGGATGAATCATAATCCAAAAGTGATTGTCGAAAAACCAATGCACCAACAAAGAGTTACTATTTGGTTTATGGGATGGCGGCATCATCGGGCCGTATTTTTTTCCAAAATGAGGCCGGTCAGACAGTGTACGCTATCGTGAGATGATAACGAACTTTTTATGGCCCGAATTAGAAGATATGGATGTGGACGGTAAGTGGTTTCAACGGTGCCACACAGCAAACGAAACAATGAGTCTTTTGAGCGACAAATTCAATGGCCGTTTTATCTCACGTGGTGTCGATGTCAATTGGCCGCCAAGATCATGTGATTTGACACCGTTGAACTTCTTTCTTTGGGGTTGATTGAAAGAAAAGGTGTACCTCGATAAGCCAGCAACAATTCAAGAGCTAAAGGATGGGATAATTCGGCAAATAAACGGCATAGAACCTCAAATATGCCTCAGCGTCATGGATAATTTGAATTTCCTAAAAAATTTGAGTTTAATTCAAAATCAACATCGGCCCTTAAAATGTAACCACCTTTTAGTTTAATTAGTGTGTTATTAAGTAAAAATATGTTTTGCTTCCACCCCTCGTACAGTAAAGGAATCATTCTAGAAACTATCCCAGTCAATCAGAGAAAAGTACTTTAATACATTTTCGAATTCCGATGGGCTGTCTAATAGTTTATCTAAAACACACAGACACATGCAATTTTTGTCTGTGTGTTTTTTATAGCTTCCTAAACCGTTAATCAAAATTAGATAAAACTTTTACAGGTTATTTTTATTCTATGCTGAAAGGTTTCTGTAGTAGCTTGATTACTGTGTTATCAAGTAAAAATCTCTTCTACTTCCACCCCTCGTACAATAAAGGAATTGCTCTAGAAACTATCCCAGTCAATCAGAGAAAAGTACATTAATACGTTTTCGAATTCTGATGCGCTGTCTTAAAGCTTATATAAAACACACAGACGCATGCTTTTCTTTGTATGTGTGAGTCTTATATCTTCCTAACCCGTTAAGCAGAATTAGATAAAACTTCTACGGGTTATTTCTATTCTATGCTATAGTAGTTTGATTACTGTGCAAAAAACTCTTCTACTCCCACCCCTCGTACAGTAACGAAATCAATTTAGAAACTATCCCAGACTTCTAAAGAAAAATCCATTAAATTTTTTTCAAAACCGGTTTTGCTGTATAATATTTTATCTAAAACACACAGACACATGCAATTTTTGTCTGTGTGGGTCTTATAGCTTCCTAAACCGTTAATCAGAATTAGATAAAACTTTTACATGTTATTTCTATTCTATGCTGAAAGGTTTCTATAGTAGTTTGATTACTGTGTTATCAAGTAAAAATTTTTTCTACTCCCACCCCTCGTATAGTAACGAAATTAATCTAGAAACTATCCCAGTCAATCGGAGAAAAGTATGTTAATACGTTTTCGAATTCTGATGGGCTGTCTAAAAGCTTATATAAAACACACAGCCACATGCATTTTTGTCTGTATGTCTCTTATGGCTTCTTATGCCGTTTATTAAAATTGAGTAAAACTTCTATAGGTTATTTCTATTCTATGCTGGAAGGTTTAGGTAGTAGTTTGATTACTGTGTTTTCAAGTACAAATTTCTTCTACTCCCATCCCTCGTATAGTAACGAAATCAATCTAGAAACTATCCCAGACTTCTAAAAAAAAATCCATAAAAATTTCTTTTTAAATCGGTTCCGCTGTCTTATAGTTTATCTAAACCACACAGATATATGCATTTATATCTGTGTGTTGCTTATAGCTTCCTATACCATTTATCAGAATTTGTTAAAGCTTTTGTTGGTTATAACTATAACTACGGTAAAGGTTTGTGCGGTAGTTTTATTATTGTGTTAATAAATGAATATCACATCTGTATATTATCTGAAACTATATATTGGTTTTCTTACAATATTTTAATAGTATTTTGAATATTTAATAGTATCCTTAATTACATTTCTGTATAATTAGCTACTATTATATTTTATTTAGTAACTCTATATTGGGATCTTCCAAAGCTCGTAGAATATCAAATGCTCTCGCGTGCCTTGAAATGTGTTGTAAAATTGTTTTTTATATCTTTTAATATTCATCAAAGTTTTGTGACCTTTATAACTTAATACGGCTAATTGCCAGGGTTTTTTTTATTACTTCTTTGTAACATTTCCAAGCAATGGTCCATTTTAACTTCTAACTAATTTTTTTCCTACAAATTCTAAAAATAGCCCTCAATTGACCTCAGCGTGCTAAATACAAGCGGTAAACAATTCAATAAATTTCCGGTTTATGGCCTCAATTTTTTTTTAAGCTTAATCACCTTTGACCTTTTCATGCACATCCTAATAAACTAATTTAGATTCAATACACATCTAACATTTAAGGGGAATAACATCAAAAACCCACAAAATTTATCCATCACAATTCTAATCGAATACAAATAAAAGTAGCTGGTGTTACAGTTAACCGCCTACACCCACACAGCACACCCACACCTAGAGCCACCCATACGAAGAAACAGATTCCCTAGTAGTACAAAAAGAAACGCATACAATCGTTTTTGTTGCGCAAATATCCTAAAGGATAAATATAATAAACGAAGGCCCCTCCCTAGAGTATGCAAAATTTCAAATGCCACACAGAGAATGTTAATGAACTTATTGTGCCCACCAAAAAAAACAAAAACCGATAGAAAAAAACAAAGAAAAGGACATGAAAGCGGCCTCTCTTCTGTTCCCCAACTCATAAAGTAGTCAAACAACGAAAAAGGACAATGAACGTAAATAAGGTTAACATTCTTAGGGAACAATCGTGCTACGCTTAGGTATGGGTGGGCTGGTTGGCATTGCTACTCGCCACTGCAGCTCCTAAATATGTGGGTCATTGTATGAGGGGGGCGCAGAGCATAGGTCATTGGTTGGTTTAGGGAAACCAAAATTATTTATTGCAGGAGGGAGGAATCACTAGAACAAAGGCGATGTGAAAAAATGCGTTGTTTCTCAGTTGAGGCATTATGATGAATGTCCGAGAATTAGTGGGGTGCTGACACAGGGGTTAAAGTGTTGTATGTTAAAATTTGAACTGCTGAATGGAATAAGAACTCGTGAAGTAAAAAAAAATCGTTATGGTTTAGGAGGAAGACAGTCTTTAGGTGTTTAATGAAATCGTATATTGAAAACAACTCGAATTTAAAGGTACAAACGGTTTACAACCATTTGAGTGGATCGAAAGCCAAATAAATTACTTAAAAACTTAATTTCCCTTTACACCCCATGAATGAACTATGTGATAGCTTCTCGCGTTGTTGTGAATTAACACGCTTTCTATTTTAGATTCACAACTAATGGCATCTACTTGTTTATCGACGAATGCGAACATCACTGTTTGAGAAGCTCTTACTAGACATGCCGATTGACTCTTTTTTTGACTCTTTTTTTAAGATGACTGAAGCCAGGAGTTGAACCTGTGATCTCCATCATGGCAGTCGCATGTTCTAACCAGCATGCCACGCCCGGTCCCAACATAATTAGAACCAATACTTTAAATTGTTTTTAATTTAATTCCAAATGACTGAAAGGTACCATATTTTTTTCTATTAAGAATAAACTCTAATAATAAAAATTAACTACTAAAATTTTTTTACAACGTTAATTTTATGCATCAATTATTTGACTTTCTAATTTTTGTACCATTAATTTGTTGGTCATTTTGTATGGGCGCTAATACGAGAGCAAAGTTATTACCACCAATTTCAATCACATATCACAAATTGAAACAACATAACCATTGGTTATTAACCAGCCATAGTCTTTTTATTAGAAAAAAATTCAAGATATGATACTATTTCTTGTTTAATTATAAACTGTACAAAAACAACTACTATATAAATAGAAAAAGTAACTTAAATACAATTTACACAGTAATTAAACTACTTTAGAAACCATCGCCCATCTATTGAAAATTTCTAGCAAAAATTTTATCAAAATCTCATGCTTGGTATAAGTAGCTATAACAAACACACAGACACACATTGTGTAAGACATAATTAGCGAAATGTCTGTATGCTGCCTATACACTTCTAAACTGTCTCCCCGACAGAGATGATGTTTTGGCTAGACATTCCTGAGACGTTGGTGAAAGTTACTCCATCTATTGTGTTTCTGGTAATATGCGAGGGTTGGGAAGAAAATTGATTTTCTTGTTATCAATATGATATTTCTCTGCAGATCTATGTAACAGATGTATTGTGTTTGCTTATTATATACTGGTGTTTCAATTGTCCAAAAGCTATGAATGATTTTTTTTCTTGGACGGTGGGATGGTTTTTGGAGAAATTACGGTGTAACGGTACAAGTGGTGGGCGCAGACGAGATTTGTGCTATAGAATACAGTAGCTAAACTACACCATAAACTATTACCGATATATTGAGAATAACCAATTTGACTCTTAACAAAATCTAATGGAAGATACAGTCTGAATGTGCAGACACACATTGTATAAAACATAATACAGTACAACATTTTTCAGCTCAATGATTTGGGACTCAATTCTGAGAACTTCACATGAAAGTAGCCCCAAAAAGAAGACGTTCTGCATCATTCGTTATGTCAAGTTACATGCCATAATAATTTAATATCGATTTGAAGTTAGTAAGTATTGTGTAGGGAAATATGTCATGTTTAAGTTTTTTTTTGTTTGATGTAACTCGATAATCACTGGTCTGAAACAAATTTGAAAAAAATTAAGAATTACAATTCCTTTAATCTGTTCATATAACGTTTCCCTACAAAAGCAACAGTTTCACTTTTTAATTTATCAAATGATTTATAACTGGGTTTATTTTGTAGCAGTCACAATATAACTGTTGTACTCCGTGGCGTATGATTTACGTGGAATATTACTTATGATAATTATACGCCACCATATAACAATATAACAAAAGACCCTAATGGCATGTAACTTGACCAAACGAATGATGTAGAACTTCTTCTTTTTTTTGGGCTACTTTCACGTGCAGATCTCAGAAATGAGTCCCAAAATCATGTGTCGTACTGTGTAATTAACGAAATGTCTGTGTGTTATGTATTTACTTGAAAACAGTCATTTTGGCTAAGGTGATGTTTGGGATAGGTATTCCTGAAACGTCTGTGATAGTTACTAGATCTATTGTGTTTCTGGTAATGTGCAGGAGTTGGGCAGAAAATCGGGGTTTTGCTATCAATACCATATTCCCTACACCTATATGTTGCAGGGGTATTTTGGTAATAGAATATAGAACGTCCTTCTAATTGTGTTAATGCTTCAAACGATTTATTCTTTAACATCTAGAATGAGCTATGAAGTGATTTTGTTATTGTACGTTGGTGCAGACTTGATTTTAGGCTTGTAACACTGTACCTAAAGTACCCCAGAAACTTTACCCAGTACAATAAGAACAGCCACCACAAATTTGATCAATATCGGATAAACAGTATAAGTAGCAAAAACAAACATACAGACATAATTGTTTAAAATATAACTTTTGCCTTAATGTCTGTGTGTTACCAATACACTTCTAAACTGTTTATCCAATTGAAATGTTGTTTCGGTTACGTATTTCTGGGACGTCTGTGGTTGTTACTAGTTCTCAGTATATCTGGTAGTTTGCGACAGAGTTGGGGAAAATGTGATATTTCTACTTTAAAATATCAAATCTCTATACAGCTCGATGTTAAATTATTGCGCTTACATATTAAAGACTATTTTTCTTGTTGTCCAAAAGCTACAAATAGTTTTATTACGCTAAAACTAAAGTACCCTAGAAACATTACCCTGTACAATAAGAACAGCCACTACAAATTTTATAGAAATCTGATAAACACTATAAGTAGCAATAACAAACACACAGACATAAGTGTCTAAGAAATAACTTTTGCCTTAATGTCTGTGTGTTACAGATACACTTCTAAACTATTTATCCAATTAAAATGTTGTTTTGGTTATGTATTCCTGGGACGTCTGTGGTTGTTACTAGTTCTAAGTATATCAGATTGTGTGCTAGAAAGTTGGGGAAAATGTGATTATTCTACTTAACAATATCAAATCTCTATACAGCTCGATGTTAGAGTTATTGTGTTTACGTATTATAAACTGTTCTCCAGTTGTCCAAAAGCTACAAATAGTTTTACTTTCTTCTTTCAGTTTATCCATTTGAAATGTTGTTTTGCTCATGTAATTCTGGAACGTCTGTGATTGTTACTAGTTCTAAGCATAACTGGTAGTGTGTGAGAAAGTTAGGGAAAATTTGATTTTTTACTTTACAATATTAAATCTCTCTTCACATCGTTGTTAGAGTTATTGTGTTTGCGTATAATTTAAAATTTACAAATAGTTTTTCTTTCTTCTGTGACGTCTGTGATAGTTTGTGGAGTGATTTGTTATGGTACGAGGGGAGGGCGCTGGCGTTATTTTTACATCCTAACACAGTAACTAAACTACTCCAGAAACTTTCCTCAATACTATAAGAACACCCACTTACTTTTTTATCAAAATCTAGTCGACGGTATAAGTAGCTATAACTAACACACAGATATAATTGTCTAAGACATAACTTTTACCTTAAAGTCTGTGTGTTACATATACACTTCCAGACTGTTTATCCAATTGAGATGCTGCTTTTGATAGGTATTCCTAGGACGTCTGTGATAGTTACAAGATCTGAAGTGGTTCTGTTATTGTGCGTGGGGTATGAAGAAAATTTTATTTTCTTATTATCAATACTCGTATCATATTTCTCTAAAGCCCGGTGTATAGACCGTCCATCAAATTGTTTTCCTTGAATGTCTGTGATGGTTTTTAAAGTGATTCTGGTACTGTACGAGGGTGGGCTGAAATATGAATTTCACTTATTAACACGCTGAAGGATTCCAGTGGTATAATCGGAATAATCACCAAAGGTTTTATCAACTTCTGTTAGACGATAATTGGATGCTACAAAGCACACACAGACATATACGATTCCAGATAGACCATTCGGAGTTGAAGAAAATTTAATGAATTTTTCCTTGGACCGGCCGTGGCATGATGGTTAGAACACGCGACTACCATGCGGGAGATCCCGGGTTCGATTCACGCCTCCAGTCATCTACATTTCTCTTTCATTGCCGGCCCGCAGGATGTTGTCGACAGCAACTTCGCAGTATAGTGTCGAGTCAATCGGCATGTCTAGTAAAAAGTTTCTAAAACAGTGACGTTCGCATTCGTCGATAAACAAGTAGGTGCCATTAGTGAACTTAAAAATATAAAGCGTGTTAATTAGCAACAACGCGATATTTTTATAATTTTTTCAACAATTATTTGAAAACGACGCCATTGTCATTCTTGATGGCAACATGTACCTCCAGCAACTGAGAAAGTTTAAAAAAGGCTGACTAGTTTTTTTTCGAACGAAGAATAAGGTCGAGGTTTTCTTTGTATTTTATTAAAATATTTCCACTTGTTTTAACTAGTTAACCTTATGCACTATATTTGTAGTCCTAACAAGGACAGACCTTAGTTGTTAGTTTTGAAAAACCCCCTCCCCCTATAACACACCCATCACATTGAAGCAACAACCTTGCAGACTCAATGAATTGTCCTTTGTGTTTTGTTTCAAAAACCTTAAGAAAATACGGTTCAAAAGAATTTATAAACGAATGTGCAATACTCAAATATGTTGCTATTAACGTTTACCCTACAACATCATTGCAGCAGACGATGGCATTGGAATGTTGCACGTGTATAGGATGTGCGTTTGTACCGCCGCTGCACACAATACCGACCAAGACCAAGCAAGCCGACGCCGACATAAAGTCATTGGCAAAATGTGCTACAAGGATAAAGAACGAACATACCAGACAACAAACGAAAGGAACAAAAGCACAACAAGGGCAAGGACACCTAGGCATGCGCTGTACAACGGCAAGGTAAATGACACGGCTGAAAGAGAGCAATGGAAAGCAGGCTCCCCCAAATAGTTAAATCACAAAAACTCTGTATGGCCATTTCAATTCAGATTTTAGCTCGCAATGTAGGCTGTAAGATGGGTTACCCGTATATTTTACTCGACTCTCTCTCTCTCTCTCTCCGACTTGCAATACATGTTAAATTTCATTGCCAATTTTACGCTCCGGCCGGCATTTCATACATAATTTGTGGCATTTGTTTTACCAGCAAATGTTGTTGCTACTTGGAGGCCATATAGAAACACTGTACAAATTGTACTATAGGCATTAGACATTCTGAAATCGAATTTGTTAATGTGTGCTAAGGTCAGATCAGCTAAAGGTCCTCTTTTGTTGCTATTCTCAAAAAGAGTTATTGAAGTGAAGGTAAAGGTCTTTGATTTGTAGCCAGTATTCTAAGAACATTTATATATGACTGGTTTTTGTGATTTCCATATATCAAGGACTTCAAAATTTTATTGACTTATACTTTTTTTTTTTTTTTTTTTTTTTTTTCCCTCGCGAATGGGTAGTCATCTTGGCGCGATGCGAGGGCTTAAGTACGCAGATGTTCTGGAGTCACACTGGCACCTAGAGAAGCGGCAGTGACGTCAGTTAATACCGTAATCTCTGATATCCGAGTGGCCTGAACTGAGTACGAACTAAGAACTACCCCTTCCCTGTCTCTTAGCGTCTGTTTTCCCCAGTGGGGCGGCTAAGGGACATACATACGTCCGTGACCTTAAGGTCATTCCTAAGTCCGTCGGTCCGTATTTCTACTAAATCCAATTAGCGTCTGTTCTCACAGTGAGCGGCTAATGGTCTGCGTCTGTCTCCAGTGGAGCGGCAGTTTGTTCGCATCTAAGATGCAATCTTAATTCTCGTACAAAGTTTTAGAACCTCACTAGCATGAAGAGTAGCGGGGTAGTGACTATAGTTATTACCTACAAAGTCTCGATTGCCAGAGGGGCCTACACTGAGTACGTATAAAGAATTAATTCTTCCCCTGTCTCCTAGCGTCTGTTTCTCCCCAGTTGGGGCGGCTAGGAGACATACGTCAATTGATCGTAAGGATCTTTTATTCGTTCTTATAAAGGACGTTACCTTAAATCCATAAACGTCTGTCCTCATATTGAGCGGTTTAATGGTCTGCGTCTGTCTCCTGAGGAGCGGCAGGTTTTTCACGCCTGGCAGTTAGGCATAAAATGCAACCCCCAATTTTCGTCCAAATGTCCGAAAAAAAATCATGCCCTGCGTATCCGGTTAAGGGCTTCATAATCTCCGGAGACCCGACTACTACAGCGTCGGTTTCAGGCTGTAGTACGTCGTCTGCTACTGAGACCTCGTCTAGTGGAGTGGTGGCGCCAGGCTCCGCTAGTCGATTAGCTACTAGTGCGCTAAAAACTAAAACGACGCAGCCAAAAGGCAGTCACAATTCGAGCTAGGTACACAGTGGTTCTTCGAAACCAGGTACCTCCAAGGCTCCCAAGGTCCTGATGGGATGTAATCCTGTCAAAACCCCTGCTTCAGGTGCTGATAAAGCAACAGGTCTGCAGACAGTCGCTAAGTCAGCTTCCTCAGTGCCAACAGCTGTGCAAGGAGAGGAGGCGAATAATTCGATTCTCTCCGAAGCACCTCCCTCGGCCTCAACGGCCTCCACTTCCAATACTAACCCCTCTAGGCACAAAACACCTTCCAGAAGGGCCTTTATTACCAGGCGTTCCGCCTACAGAATAATCAGTCGGTTCGGTGATAAACCGGCCGACGAGCTCACGGAGCAAGAAAAGAGTTCTCTCCAGTGGGCACAATCCTACATTGAGGATCAAAAAGGTAGTGTACCTCCTGCGAAGGATGACAATACTACACGGAAGTCATCTGACGCAGCGCCTAAACGGTAGCGGTCTGAGGACACTTCCCTTCCGGGATCGAAGAGATCCAAACTAAATCCTGCACGGACACTTCATAGGTCATATAAGGATGTCGCTAAAGACCACCTTATATGGGCGATTGTAGACCGCAACAACAGCGACGGCACTATTTCCTCTAGAAATTGGAAATCAGTTGTTGTCTCCCTCACTGTGGCGTTCTTAAAATTCGTTCGGGAACGACCCGGACCACCGCCGCAATGTCATGATGTAGGCTGGTATCAGGGACACATCAAACTTGTGGCTTGTGCAGATGAGCGCTCAGCGCAACTGTACAAAGCTGCTATTGAGTCGCTCGGAGAGGTTTTTCCTGGTGCGAGACTCGAAGCAATACATCTGGCTGATGTTCCACAGAGGCCACGATCTATTGCCAAGATCCCCGCTGAACCCTCCGACCCTATGGAAATCCTGTCAATCCTGCAATACAGTAATCCTCAACTACCCACTCAGGACTGGAAAGTAGTTAAGGTTACTGAAGCGGTAGAAGATTGCAGGAAGGCCACTATTGTACTTAACAGTGACACGCTCCTGCCGCTTAGGAAGACACAAGGGAGGGTGTTCTATGGTTTTGACTCCATCTTCCTGCGTGTCTATAAGAGCGACGACAGGAAAAAGTCCCTAGCTCAAGAGAGCTCCAACAACGCAGACGACAATACGGCGCGTTCATCTGCCAATGAAGAAACTAACTCGGTGTCCAGCCTGGCGAGTGAATTCCTTGGCAAGATGAACGTGGCGTTAGATGAAGACGACCTCCTGGAATCTGACGACGATCCAGAGGAAGCCAACATAACTGTCGTCCACAGCGACCAATTGTAATGAGGGTTACGCAAATTAACCTTCATCATTCAAAAGCGGCGTCAGCCGCTCTTCTCCTCCGATTAACACCACCTACGGAGGAGATAATTTGTATCCAAGAGCCATGGATTAATCAAGACCGTATCTGCGGACTCAACAAAGAAGGCTACTGTACTCTGTACGCTGCCGGAACAGGTAAGACCAGAGCTTGTATTATGGTCAAGAACACCCTTAAAGCTTTTATTCTAAGTGATTTCAGCGATAAGGACAACTGTACGGCTGCAGTCGAGAACAATGGTCAGGTAATTTGGATTATGAGCTGCTACATGGCACACGACCATGCAGATGATCCACCTGGCTCCACCGTAAGAAAGGTAACGTCCCACTTGAACAACGGAAACGTTCCTCTGATCATAAGTGCGGATGCCAATGCGCACCATACTATCTGGGGTAGCTCAGATATCAACCTAAGGGGTGAGTCGCTTTTCAACTTTATTATCGAAAACAAACTAACAGTAGTTAACAGGGGTAACGAACCCACTTTTATTGTAACTAACAGAAAAGAAGTTCTAGATGTTACACTAATTAACGATAAATACTCAAATATGGTCAGTAACTGGAGGGTATCAACAGATTGCTCGTTTTCTGACCATCTATATATCGACTTTGATCTGTCGCTCGAAGTGGTTACAGAAGACAGCTATACTAATAGAAGGAAAACAAACTGGCTCATCTTTAATGGAGTTTTAGAGAGCAAGTTACCCACGTGTCCGGACTCTATCGATGATAAGTCTACACTGGACTCCACGGTTGAAATACTAACAAACGTCTTAGCTGAGGCAAGGGAAAAATCCTGCAGCAGAACTGACAGGAAAGGCAAGGCTAAGCCACACTGGTGGAATGCAGATATTGCGGCAAAACGCAGGGAATGCAGGAAACTATTCAACAAGGCTAAAAGAGATGGCAATTGGAGTGCATATAAATCTTCAGTTAACATTTTCAAGAACCTGATAAGGAAGGCCAAAAGGCAGTCTTGGAGAAAATTCTGCAGTAATGTAGAAAGCTCCTCGGAAACTAGTCGGCTACGCAAGATCTTATCCTCGAATCCAACAATACCATCGTACATACAGAGACCAGATGGTACATGGACTACTAGCAGCCTCGAAACTCTGGAAGTGCTGATGGAAGCACACTTCCCAGGTTGTCGTGAAAGTGACTACCAGTTTAAAGCAAACTCGGTCGACCATAACTATGATATCTCAGACATTCCGATTACTGAACATCGAATTCAATGGGCTATCAAAAGTTTCCACTCTTTTAAGTCACCGGGACCCGATGGAATTATTCCCGCGGATCTACAAAAGAATATCGAAGTATTGACGCCCTGGCTTCTAGCTATATTTAAAGCATGTCTGAAACTGTCGTATATTCCAACGAGATGGACAACCTACAAAATTGTATTTATCCCTAAAGGGGGTAAGGCATCTCACACTAAAGCCAAGGATTTTAGACCGATCAGCCTATCTTCCTTCTTACTTAACCCTAGACGGGTAATCTTCGTCGATTCGACGAACACTGTTGCTTTTTTTTCAAATATCTCTCTTATTTTTCACAATATTCTATTGCCTTTTGCAATAGCGTTAGTTTGTAATGTTTTTTTCAAGCTATGATGGCATATGACAGTATTAGTTAAGCGTAATTGTTATATTTTTGCAATAAACCAAAACTCACGTCGTCGAAACGACGAAGGTTACCTTTTGTGTGACTTTTTGCTCTTGCAAAAAAGTCACCAAATGAAAAAATATTTTGATTTTTTAAATTAAAATATTTAAAATATCGGAATTACCAGATGATTTAATTGAAAATTGTGAAAATGCTCCTAAAGACTCCAATTACGATTCAATGATCAAGGAGCAAATTGAAAAATATGTCAACGAAGGTGTATTTTTGCATGAGGAGGAGTACGACTGCGATGACGAAGTAATACCAGATTCGGGTGATGAAAATAATCGTGAGCCACTAAATTTGTTCCGAAATTACTAATAATGTGTAAAAAAAGCAATTCGTGGGAAACAAAATAAAATTTTTGGTCCACAAAAAATAAAATGATTTAAGGCGTGGAATAAGTATATTGCATCTAAGGTGAGAACCGACTTGTGAAGCAATTGACCAAACTAACCCCTTATCGTACTTCTAGCACTTCAAATGCGATTACATTTCAGACGAAATCGTAAATTAGAAGAATGTTGAAACTGAGAATCCCGTTCAACGACACGAGTTTTTGAATAAATAAATTCTGGCCTTGTTGAGCCTCTTTAATGAATAATAGATGAAAAAAATACTGAAAACAACTATTTATGAAATTGTCGAATGTGGAAAACGAAAAAGAAGAACAAAAAACGCTAATTTTGTAAAAATTGTTCTTGCGAAAAAAGAAAAATGCAAAAGATTTTATGTTATACCTGTATGTGGGAAGCACAAATTCTGACTTGTGCCTACTATACAACGAAATAATTTTTCGAAGTGTTTTTTGTTTTAATTGATAAAATTAAGTGTATTGTAAATTTTTTTGCACAAGTTGAGAAGCCATGTCTATTTTATTTTATACTAAAGAACTATTTAAATACTAATATCTACTTGAGACCAAAAAAAATCGGCTGAAAAGAAACATGCTCGAAAATAAACCAAATAGCATTAAAAATATACAGTTTTTGTGTTTTCTTCTTCGCTAGAGTCTATAATTGATTATATATGATGTTTCGGATTGGTACGCTAGATTTTTTCCTAAGAATTTTCAAGTGAAATAGGACTTCGTCGATTCGACGAAGATTACCCTTAGTGTGTGTAAAATATGATTACCCTTCTAGGGTTAAGACTATGGAGAGAATAATTGATGTATATATCAGATCATCTCTTAAACCGGAGGCCCTGTCCAGGGCTCAGCATGCCTACACGAAGGGCAAATCCACGGAAACTGCTTTACACTCTGTTTAATATGGTAAACACATTAAGTAAACACTAGAACTTATCAGCAAAAGAATTGATAGTTTTAGAACGAGAGAAAATTCCCACATAGATAAACCAGTCATAAATTATGTGTTTTATGGCTCATACTAATGACTGGCATACACAAAGGGTTTTGTATATTTACTGTGCACACCACATGTCGGCAAGGGTCGTGATTAGAAAATGTGTGTGATCGTACAGTAGGTAGAAAATGCCTTTCTTAAAGGTTATGAACTGTGTATTTAGTATATA
The DNA here is from genome assembly GCA_964034835.1 of Muscina levida. Lineage (NCBI taxonomy): Eukaryota > Metazoa > Arthropoda > Insecta > Diptera > Muscidae > Muscina > Muscina levida. Next base: position 123,822,481 of record OZ035883.1, on the reverse strand, counting down.
AGAGAGAAAATATCTTTGAATAAATGTCATTCATTTAAGAACCGCAGTGAAGAGTGTTTCATTTATCTCCTGGTTGAAGGAGTGGTTCGAAGTGGCCGTACGTACGTAGGAGTAGTCATCGATGTGCCATAGTTGCACATTTTGGTGACCCCGACGTGATAATTCACGTATAAATATTTATCCCTTGGTTGGAGGAGTTGTTCGATGTGCTAGAGTCGCACACACTCGATAACTAGCCTCATTGAAAGATCCCCGAACTACAAGGAATACGCTCTCGCTGCCTTCCTGGACATTGAGGGAGCTTTTAATAATGTCAAACCTGAATCTGTAATTGACTCAATGGAACAACTGGAGATTAACCCAGTAGTCATCGCGTTAGTTGATAAACTACTAAAATTTAGGCGCATTGGATCCAGTCTGGGCGTGTCAAATATTTCCAAGGTGGCGGTTCGCGGTACTCCACAAGGAGGAGTACTCTCTCCACTACTATGGAATCTTAACATCAACACTCTCCTGAGAAAGCTGGAGAAAACATGCTGCACAACCGTCGCATATGCGGACGATGTGGCACTAATAGTTACAGGTAAGGATCCAAAACTACTCTCTGAGCTACTGGAATCTGCACTGAAACTTCTTCTGAAATGGTGTCATGAATGTGGACTGGGTGTAAATCCGAGTAAAACAGAACTGGTGCTATTCACACGGAGATACAAAATCCCTCAATTTGCCAAACCAAGATTAAATGGAGTCGCACTTACACTCTCTGACAGTGCTAAATACCTCGGGCTAACACTGGACAGTAAACTGAATTGGAATCTGAACACTCAGACCAGGATCAGCAAAGCGGCAACGGTTCTATACTGCTGCAAAAGGGCAATTGGCCTAAATTGGGGAATTAGCCCAAAGAACCTCAACTGGTTATACGAATCAGTTATCAAACCAATCTTATTCTACGGATCGGCGGTCTGGTGGCCGGCGCTGGATAAAGCGTCCCAAAGGCTGAAATTCGAACGCATTATGAGACTGATGGCAATGATGATAACAGGGGCACTTAGAACTACTCCAACTAAGGCACTGTTCACGATCCTAAACTGGTTACCCCCGGACATTGAGGCGAGGAAAATAGCGGCGAATACCGCAATGCGTTTAGACGCCACAAAAGCATGGATGCACAGAAACTATGGACATGCCAAAATTCTGAACCTAATCAATGTGATCTACCGCACGGATTACACCATACCTGAACCTCTATTCGATCCGGGTTTTATAAGGAACATCCCGGATAGGTCCTACTATAATGATAATGATAATGCCCTGAACTTTGGGGAGGATGTCATCCTAATTTTCACGGACGGCTCAAAATCAAAGGAAAGAGCGGGCTGTGGAATCTTTTCGGAAGAGTTGAATCTGAGTTTATCAATCAGGCTACCAGACCATTGTAGCATAGTTCAGGCCGAAATAGCGGCCATTAGAATAGCCGTAGAGAAAATTCAGTATCTTGGGATATTGGACGGCAATATTCATATTCTTACTGATAGTAAAGCGGCTATCAGATCCCTAGAGAACGTGTACACCACTTCGAGAAATGTTCGTGAATGCCGGTCGTCTCTTGAGGAGATAGCGAGACATTCGACGGTTACCCTAACATGGGTTCCAGGACATGGGGACATATATGGAAACCAAATGGCCGATACGTTGGCAAAGGCCGCCATAACCGTAAACTCGGGCGAAGTTTACGGTCTCATTGGGATCCCTCTCACAAGGGGGAAACAGCTCATTGCGGGGAAACTGAACATCATTGCTGAAGAGAGATGGGCAAGAGAACCCACCTGCACGACGACCAAACAAATTTGGCCTACACATAATGCACAGAGGACACGATTTGTGCTGAACTTGTCCAGAGTCCACCTAAGGAACATCATAGCTGTAATAACTGGTCACTGGCCGGTTGGCAAACACGCTAAGAGGCTAAAACTACCCTACAACGATTTTTGTAGGAGCTGCAATGATGAGGAAGAAGAGGAGACCACGGAACATCTTCTATGTCACTGCCCTGCTTTTGGTGACCTGAGATACGAAAAGCTTGGTCATCGGACACTTCTAGACAAAACCTGTCTATCTGTAGGCGATTTGCGGAATATCCATGCCTTCATCAGAGCAACGAAATGGCTTGACAGCGACGTTGGCCGAATAGAATAGGAACATTTGGTGCGAAAATCTTAAAATGGTATCACAACGGGACTCATACTAGGACCCAAGTGAGCTGTGTTCAACGTGGCTGCCGAATTAACCTAACCTAACCTAACCTATATAAAATTTTAATCGGAAGTGTGATGCAAGGTAAAGCTTCTGATCGGTTAACCATGGCGACCCCAAACCCTTGCCAATTGTACTTCAAGTCTACCCACAGAGCTCCGTATTCGTGGTACTACTGCGGACGGTGTACCTCCACGTGGTGACGCCTGGAAAAACGTGCCTTTGACACCCGTCAGATTACGCCTAACTGTGAGGGGTAAACCCAAACCCAGGCATGTCTGCTCAGAGTGTACCCTGGTCAACGTATGACTCAGAATAGGCGGTTGTAATAAAATCCTGGCAGGAGGAGAAAACTGCGACGTGTTGCGTTGGGCTTGCAACCCGCCACTGACGTTTGAACTATTGCAATGAAAAGAAAGTAAGAAAAGAATAAAATGGATTCCCTAAAATGTTGACGACCACCACAAACGATTTAAGGAAAATGATTTGAGGATATGCTTCTGGAATGTTAGAACACTGTATAGACCAGGTGCCTCCATCCAACTGGCGGAAGTCCTCCAAGAACACAAGGCTGACATAACCGCTCTACAGGAAATCCGGTGGACGGGACACGAGTGCTCGCGCATGAAGACGTGCGACATCTACTATAGTGGCCATGCGGACAAGCACGAGTTTGAATGTGGATTTGTGGTTGGCAAGAGACTGCGACACTTAGTCTCAAGGTTCAACCCCATAAGAGTTGACAAAGTTTTTTCACTTATATGTGCCCATACTCCGACAGAAGAGAAAAGCATTGAGGACAAGAGCGAGTTCTACGAGAGCCTAGAAAATGTATATGACCGTAGCCCGGGCCATAACATTAAAATTGTACTAGGCGAATTTAATGCTGAATTAGCAGACCGCATTTCATAATATCTCCAGATCAAATGACGAGGAATCAGATAGATCACGTGGTAGTCGATGAAAGACACGCATCAATTGTTCTGGGCGTACGAGTGATCAGGGGTGCAAACATTGAATCCGATCACTTCCATACTGCAGTTAAGGTACGCACAAGGCTAAGCATGGCGAAAAACGTACGTTATCAAGGCACAACGAAAGCTGGACATCGGTAAACTGCGGACCACAGAGATAGCGGACGCCGACTCAAACCACATAACTTCATAACGAAAGCTGGACATCGGTAAACTGCGGAGATAGCGGACTCCTACTTCAACCACCGAACTTCACAACAAAAGCTGAACATTGGTAAACTGCGGACCACAGAGATAGCGGACGCCTACTCCAACCACCTAACCTCACAACGAAAGCTGAACATTGGTAAACTGGGGACCACAGAGATAGCGGACGCCTACTCCAACCACCTAACTTCACAACGAAAGCTAGACATCAGTAAACTGCGGACTACAGAGATAGCGGAAGCCTACTCAAACCACCTAACTTCACAACGAAAGCTGGACATCGGTAAACTGCGGACCACCGAGATAGCGGACGCCTACTCCAACCACCTAACTCAACTGCTAAGGAATGCTCCAACCCCTAATAATATAACCTCGCAGTGGCAATATATAGCCGACTCCATAGAACGGACTGCGAGAAGCGTACTTGGGTACTCAAAGCCGTCTAGAGAAGATGCCTGGTACGATGATGAATATCGCAATGCCACGAGAGAGACGGATGCTGCGTACAGGGCGAACAGCAGCCAATGGCAACTCGAGCCCTTCGTACACGGCACAGGGAAAAGAGACGAGCTGCAACTCGTCTTTTTAGAAGGAAAAGCAGGAGCTGAAGAAGAGACAGGATGAGTGCACCACGTTGCTCCGAAATAGAGGGGAAGACCGAAAATTCTACCAGAGAGTTAAGGCAAGAATGCGTGTGGAACAGGGTTGCCCTCCTGCAAGGACAACGATGAACAGCTATTGATGGCCCCGCATAACGTTCTAAAGATATTGAGAGATTATTTCAAAAATTTACACATCCGAGCGAGAGTGATATATCCCGCCTTAAATACAACAAAGCAGCTGAAGCTGATGGTCTCCCAGCTAAATTGTTTAATGCAGGTGGGGAAGAGTTGGTTAGGAGCATGCATCAGCTCATGGTGAACATCTGGCTAGAGGAGGGCATGCCCGGGGATTGGAGTCTCAGTTTGTTATGTCTCATATACAAGAGTGAACTGTAATGAGTGTAAAAGCCACAAGCTCCAGAAGACCCCGCTCCAATCCATGACGATGGTATTAACTATCCACCTCCGAGCCAGAGTGATATATCACGCCTTATAAACAACAAAACGGATGAAGCCGATGGTCACCCAGCTGAATTCTTTAATGCAGGTGGGGAAGAGTTGGTTAGGAGCATGCATCATCTCATGGATAACATCTGGCTAGAGGAGATTATGCCCGGGGTTTGGACTCTCAGTCCGTTATGTCCCATATAGAAGAAAGCAGATCGTAGTAACTGTAAGAACTACCGTGGATTAAGCCTATTGCCAATTGCGTACAAGGTCCTTTCGAGCGTATTGTGTGAACGTCTAAAGCCAATTGTAGAAAAACTAATTGGACCATATCAGTGCGGCTTTAGGCCTAGTAAATCTACGACGGATCAAATGTTCACATTACGACAAATCCTGAAGACAACTCATGAAAAGCATATCGACACCTACCACCTCTTTGCCGACTATAAAGCTGCCTTCGACTCTACGCTAAGGAATAGACTATATGAGGCCATGTCTGAGTTTGGTATTCCTGCAAAGCTAATTCGACTTTGCAAGTGTACCTTGAAAAACACCAAATTCTCGGTTAAGATTGGTAAGGATCACACTGAATCATTTAACACCGAAAAAGGTCTCAGGCAGAGGTCTCAGCTTGTCCTGTACACTATTTAATATAGTTATGGCGAAGGTGATCGGAATGGCTGGTGTCAACATGTCTGGCACTATATTCTACAAGAGCCATATGCCACTAGCCCTGACGATGATATAGACATCATTGACCGAAATCTGCGGTATGTTACTACAGTTTTCTCTTCGCTGGAAAAGGAGTCAGCAAAAACGGGTTTAGCAGTTAACGAGGACAAAAGAAAAATAATGAGTTCGACGAACAAAGAGTCCTTTCGATGGGGACGCACCGTCAACGTTGATAATTATTGTTTTCAGGTAGTATATGAGTTTACCTACCTTGGATCTTCCGTCAAAGAAAAATAGTGTCAGCCAAAAAATCATGCGGAGAATAGTGCTCCTCAATAGATCTTTTTACGGATTTCGGCAGCACTTTATCAACACCACCTTTTCTTTGGATACTAAGAAACATCTATACAATGTGCTAATTTTACCCGTTCTGTTGTATGCTGCGGAATCGTAGGTGCTTACGACATCGGACATAGAAAACCTGGGAGTATTAGAGAGAAAAGTACTCGGAAAAATATATGGACCTATCTGTGTCGACGGCGAGTTTCGCCATCGGATGAACCATGAGCAGTATGAGCTTTACAACGACATCGTCGTAGCTTACAGAGTGTGATCGCTGGGACATGTTTCCAGGATGTATGTAAATGCTCCAGCGAGAAAGGTGTTTGAAGGCGAACCTGAAGGACGGCGCAGAGCAGGAAGACCCAAATTTCGTTGGAAGGACCAAGTGGTTGACGATGTGCCACCATCTGGTAGGACTAACTGGAAAACGCACGAGGAGATCAAAGAGTATGGAATTCTTTAATACTTCAGGTTTCAAATTTATGAGCCACGTTCGTAAGTTGTAATGCGCCACTTAAGTAAGTCACAATCAGATAAACACTTACATTTATTATATTAATAGAGGATTGAAATGTGTAAATTTCTGCCTCACATTAAATTTTTCAAATTCAATATCGAAAAATACAATCACTCTTTGATTTAATAACCATCTCCCTCGTATGACTCTTCTAAAAAATCCTTAATTTTACTTAAACTAAAATTGTTTTGATTTTTACTTTTTCTTGTATGTGTGTGTTTTAACATAAACATTAACTTCACATTGAAATGTTTAATTTTTAAATGTTTGGTTTTTTGAATTATAATATTTCTTTAATCAATGAATCATTGTTTTAATATCCTTGTGTGTGGCTATAACTCAATCGATGTATCCCTTCACATATTGCATGAGTCAACTAAATCGCTATGAATCATTTAAAAATAGGTTCTTTGTGTGTGTTCTAAATAACTTTTCTAACTTAGGCAGCTATATAGGCTCCTTATGAGTCATGATATGTTACACTTAAAGTATCCTATGTTTGAGGTCCTGCCAGTGGAAATAATTTGAATGAAACAGCTATTAAACGCCTCCAGGATTTATGTATGTTAGTATTTGTGCAATAACACAAAAACAGAATTAGAAAAAATAGAATATGAATAGAAATAGAAATACAATAATCAACCTGACACAAAGGATTTTTGAAGTATACTGTTATAGGATTAAAACCTTTCACAATTAGCCAAAATACTCGCATATGAATACTTAGTAGATAAATACAAAAAACTTTTTGGATTAAATCGGAGCCAGTGGCATGGAATTACCTCTGCTCGAATGGGTTGTAATCCAGTGGTGCTAATTTTGTTTGTATACTCTCTTCCACATGCATAATGTGCGGCATTAAATGAGACGAGTTGAGTGACCCCAAGTATCACAAGACCTAAGACCTAGGAGTGAGGAACGGATTGAAGCCTGTCTGTCTGTCTGTGGATAGGATATCTCGAGTGTACCTTCACCGAAACTTATGAAAAATGTATTTCAAACTGAATTCACGCAAAATGTGACTGAATTTCGTGTATTTACAAAATAGATCTGTTTGTAAAACTATGAGAGTGTATTCGGTCCATATTAAGAGAGGTAGCAGAAGGTGGTTGACAAATGTTTCGGTTTTCTGAAAATTTGCCAACTTACTCAAGTTGATTCATCTCACAATTATTAAATGTCTATTTCGCGCTTGATTTTTTGACTGACACTATTTTTCTTATCGACGGAAGATCCAATGTAGGTAAACTCATCTACTACCTCAAAATAAAAATTGTCAACGTTCATGGTGCGTTCCCATCGAGAGGACTCTTTGTTCGTCAAAATCATTATTTAAGTCTTGTCCTCGTTTACCGCTAAACCTATTGCTGACTCCTTTTCAAGCGATGAGAAAACTGCAGTAACATCCCGAAGATTTCGGCCAATGATGTATATAACATCGGCGTAGGCTATTGGCATGTGGCTCTTATGAAATATGGTGCCAGACATGTTGACACCAGCCTTTCTCATCACCTTCTCTATTACTCTATCAAATAGTGTGCAGAACAAACTATCGCCGCCCTGCCTGAGACCTCTTTCTGTAATGAATGGTTTAGAGAGATCCTTACCAATCTTTTCTGAGGTTTGAGTGTTCTCTAAGGTACATCTGCCAATTCTTTTTAACTTTGCAGGAATACCAAACTCAGACATGGCCTCATAAAGCCTATTCCTTATCGGAGAGTCGATTTGTAGTCGACATAGAGGTGGTAGGTGTCGATCTGCTTTTCATGAGTTTTCTTCAGGATTTGTCGTAATGTGAATATTTGATCCGTTGTAGATTTACCAGGTCTTAAGCCGCACCCATAAGGTCCAATTAGTTTTTCTACAATTGGCTTTAGACGTTCAAACAATATGCTCGAATTGCCTTGTACGCAATTGATAATTGGATTATCCGACGGTAGTTCTTACACTCACTACTGTTCCCCCTTTAAAAGGGACATAACAGACTGAGAGTCCAAACCCCAGGCACAATCTCCTCATGTGAGATGTTCTCCATGAGCTGATGCATGCTCCCAACCAACTCTTCACAACCTGCATTAAACAATTCAGATGGGAGACCATGGGCTCCAGCCGCTTTGTTGGTTTTAAGGCGAAATATAGCCACACGTATATCGCTCTGGCCCGATGGTGGACAGTTTATGCCATCGTCATGGATTGGGGCAGGGTCTTCTGAAATAATCTCTCCATATTTCGTTTTAGTTTTGTTCTTTAAATTCGACCTTTCCTAGTTATCTTTGTTTTCCTCATTTTTAAGGTCAAGTATTTTTTGTTATAATTTATTTATTTTTCAATGTTTCGATCTCTTTGAGGAACGACAAATAAACATAAATTAAATTAAGTTGAGTGTAAATGTAGACTCTCTACATTGGCTTCTATTTTAACACTTATAACATATCTTTAGAACGTTATCCGGGTCCATCACTTGCTGGCCATCGCTGTCCTTGCAGGAGGACAATCCTGTTCCACGCTTTCTCGCCTTAACTCTCTGGTAGAATTATCGGGCTTCCCCTCTATTTCGGAGCAACTTTGTGCACTCATCCTGTCTCTTCTTCAGCTCCTTCTTTTTCCGTCAAAAAAGGCGAGTGGCCTCACGTCTCTTCACCCTGTGCCGTTCAGCTCGCGTTGCCATTGGCTGTTGATCGCCCTGTATGTAGCATCCGTCTCTCTCGTGGCATTGGGACATTCATCATCGTACCAGTCATCGTGTTGAGAGGGCTTTAAATACCCAAGTATGCTTATCGCTGTTCGTTCCATGGAGTCCGCTATATATTACCACTGCGACTTAATATTATCAGGGGTTGGAGCATTCCGTAGCAGTTGAGTTGGGTGGTTAGAGTAGGCGTCCGCTATCTCTGTAGTCCGCAGTTTACAGATGTCCAGCTTTCGTTGTGCCTTGTTACGTACGTTTTTCGCCATGTCTAGCCTTGTGCGTACCTTAACTGCGGTAGGGTAGTGATCGGAGTCAATGTTCGCACCCCTGATCACTCATACGTCCAAAACACACGATGTGTGACTTCCACCAACTACCACGTGATCGTCAATTAATCTGGAGATAACCATGGTCACATCTAGTGCTGCTAACTACCATATTTATTGCCGCAGATCAGTCTGATAACATTGTTCGACATTTCGGTGTGCAGACTGAATTTCCCGATGGTAGGCTCAAAAACGGTCTCCCTGTCTATTATAGCAATAAAATCGTCTAGTACAATTTTGACGACATTGCTCGGGCTACGGTCATATACATTTTCTAAGCTCTCGTAGAACTCGCCTTTGTCCTCATCACATTTTTCTTCTGTCGGAGCATAGGCACATATAAGTGTTATGTGGAAAAACTTTGTTTTGATTGTTATGCTGGCTATAGGTTCACACACCGGGTTGTACCTTGAGACTAGGTGTCGCAGTCTCTTGCCAACCACAAATCCACATCCAAACTCGTGCTTGTCCGCATGGCCACTATTGCAGATGTCGCACGTCTTCATGCGCGAGCATCCGTGTCTCGTCCACCGGATTCCCTGTAAAGCGGTTATGTCAGCCCTTTATTCTTCGAGGACTTCCGCCAATTGGATAAAGGCACCTGGTCTATACAGTGTTCTAACATTCCAGGAGCATTTTCGCAAATCATGGTCCTTAATTCGTTTGCGGTGGTCGGCAATATTTTATTCTTTTGTTACTTTTTATACCATCACCCTTAGGGATGAGGGTATATATCATTTGATACGACCCAAAAGTTTACCACATAGAAGGTGTCACCTTAGACCCTAGGTTTCTTTGAACCAAATTCGATTCATGATTTTTTGAGTCGTTTAAGCCATGTCCGTCTGTCTGTCTGTCTGGCTGTCCGGCTGGTACGCACGATAACTTTCGAAAGACGCAACCAAATGTTTTGAAATTTTGCACGAGTTAATACTTTTCCAAAACTACTTACAGTATTGCAAATGGGCAACATGGCCCCGCCCCTTCTGGTACCTCCCATATAAATGCATCATTCCGCCCACTTTAGAAATCGAATAATAATATTAATACACCCAACGGGATCGTACCCAAATTCTCTATTTAGTAAAGCTATAGCAGAATAAAATTTTGGAAAAAAAAGTCTAGCCGCGCCCCTTCTGATACCTTCCATACAAATGTACCTTTCCGCCCACTATATAGATGTAATAATAATATCAATAAATCCAACGTGATGATAGCCAGATTCTTTATTTAGTAAAGCTTTTTCAGGATAAAGTTTTGGAGAACAAAATATTGAAAGTCTAGCCACGCCCCATCTGGTACCTCCCATACCCATCTGGTACCGCTCACTTTAGAAATCGATTAATATTATTTATAGACCTAACGCGATCGTGTCCAAATTCTGTATTTAGTAAATCTATAACAGGCTAAAGTTTTGGAGAAAAAATCTGGAAGTCTAGTCACGCCCCTTCTGGTACCTCCCATACAAATGTACCTTTCCGCCAACTTTAGTGATGGAGTAATAATATCAATACACCCATCGCGATCGTACCCAAATTCTTTATTTAGCAAAGCTATAGCAGGATACAGTATTTGAGAAAAAAAAACTGGAAGTCGAGCAACGCCACATCTAATAACTCCCATACCCATCTGTTACCGCCCACTTTAGAAATCGGTTAATATCATTAAAAGATCTAACATGATCGTGCCCAAATTCTGTATTTAGTAAAGTTTAAGCAGGGTACAGTTTTGGAGAAAAAAATTGGAAGTGTAGCCACGCCCCTTCTGGTACCTCCTATACAAATGTACCACCCCGCCCACTTTAGAAATCGAGTAATAATATCAATAGAATAGAAATTTGTTGTTTTACTGAGGGTATATGTAAGTCGGGTTGCCCGACAGAAACTTTCTTATTGGTTTTAATTAAAAATTTGACTGACTGCTATTATCAAGACTGCTAGTACCTTATATTGATTGATAGTATTTATAAGTCAGTTTATCTGACTGAAATTTCTTTACTGGTTTTCATTGCAATAGTTCAAACGTCGGTGGCGGGTTGCAAGCCCAGCGCACCACGTCACAGTTTTCTCCACCTGCCAGGATTTTATTACAGCTGCCTATTCTGGGTCATATGCTGACCAGAGTACCGCTCATTCTGAGCAGACGTGCCTGGATTTTGGGTTTGACCCTCACAGTTAGGCGTGCTCTGACGGGTGTCAAAGGCACATTGTCAGGCGTCATCACGTGGAGGTACTTCGTCCGCAGTAGTACCGCGAATACGAAGCTCAGTGAGTAAACTTGAAGTGCAATTGGCAATGTTCACACTGGGTTTGCCAAGTTAAAGCGATCAGAAGCTTTATTTCAATTATTTTCTAACTGCAGGTTGCCGCACAGAACCGAAACATTGGCCAAACCTATTCTGGAACTTCTCATACAAATGACCAAAATCAGCCCCATAGTTCTACATGTATATATTTTTTAAGAAAAATTGTGAAGAAGGTAAACGTTTATTGAAGATTGATTTTGGAAATAAAATTGGACACGTTGTGCCCCTACCTATGTCTCCTTTACCCCGTTGAGAATATTTTACTTTTAATATTTTGAATTTTCAGGTGAAAATTAAGAAACCGGGAGGTTTACCCCACCTATTAAAAATTATGATTTCTTTTGAAACTGATGTGCGAATTTATCTTTGATTATCAGTTGGTACAGTAAAAGACCCTTTCGGTACCCCAAAAAAAAAAATTACCATATCCCCAGATATACAGAATTTAACATTTTAAATTTGTTCACTGTAACCTTTTCTACAGTTTACTATACGTCTTGTCTGTCCATTTTTGTTTTCGAGTATGGTTTGGGTAATGCATTAAGCAATCACGTCACTGACGTGGTATGTCGGACTCACCAATATGGTATACCGACTAATAGCCCTCCCTGTCTCCTCTTCGGGTAAGCATTCCTTCTGGGAACTGCTTTCGCATTACTTCGAGGTGGTCCCCATGTGGCAATATGTGCCATTGGCCTTGATTGACCTGTGTTCAGGTCCCAGCTATTTAGTCACTTCACAATTTACCGCAGCGTCGGCATCAAATTTCTTACATCTGAGGAACTGTCCAGAGTATATTTATCATATCATTCTTCAGCAGTACTGTGGCCAAGGCTTAAATAAATGTAAGTCCATGTAAAAAATCAAATTGGATGTATTTCATAGATTGGAATCTTATAAAAAGATTGGCTGGAGAAAGCCAAACCCTTTGGGGGTTTTACTATACTGTACCTTCACTCAGACTTGGAATTTCTCACACCTCATAATTACCCCATAAAATTTAAATTAATATATAGAGCAAATAGAAGTATTTTTCTAATGTGCAAATAGATTTTCCGCTAGATAACATTCCAAGGTCATATAATCTTAAAGGAGAATTTCCATTGCAAATATTTGGCATAACAAATAAATTAAACAAATTTCAATATATTGTTTTCGAATATTTTTGTATTTCTTTAATTTTCGAATATTTTAGTAAACACTCTTATTATTTAAATATATTTCTAATTTTAATAAACGTCAATTCAGTAACATTAAATTTTTTTATGTCTTCAAATTCCGTGACTAAATGCTCCCCTCCCTGTGTTTGGCTTCAAAGTTTAGAACTCTGTCTCTCTCTCCCTCTCTCTCTCTTTGGTACTAGCCGCATATCATTCTCATTTACACACATCCTCTAGATCTTTGGCAATCATATTCATAAATGCAATCCGTAAAGCAATTTTTTTATTACGCGGTATTTGTCTTAACGAGGGCAGCAAACTCATTACAAAGTAATAGTCATCATCCTTATTTTCCAAAACGGATTTAGAACTTTTTCTCTTTTTGGATGAAACACAAGATCGTTGTTCCAATGGTGCTGCTGGCGTTTGTGACGTTCGTTGAAGACTTGATGTGGATACCTGAGCTTCCTGAAATTTCTCTTTTTCTTGGACGGGCTGCTCTATTTGCACCATGGCATTAGATGGTAATACAGGTGCAGGCAGCGGCGTTACACAATTATGTTCTGTTTCTATATCTGAATTGGTTTCCGATTTAATTTCAATGGTGTCTGGGCTGACATTTGAAGGCTGTATGTCGGGTGTATGGTAATGATCGCCAGAAGTTCCATGATCAAAATGAACATGATTTCGTATGTTTGGCGTGTTGGCTTGAATATTTCCAATTGTATCTGAATATGATGGCAATTGTGCCGGCAGATGGGGTGAGGGTGGTTGTGCAGTAGGAGAATTATCTCTTGGCATTGCCGCTGTTGCGGAATGTATGGCTGGCACGTATGATACTTGACTGCTTTGCTCCTTTTGCCATTGTTTACTTAAAATAATCGGATGAAATTCAGTCACATGTGGCGTGGCTACCATTGCATTGCTGCTGTAAGCTGTGGGATAATGTCTTACAACACGATTGGGTTCAGCAAAATGTGCATTGGGATCCAATGCTTGTTGGAGAAAATGCGACAATTCCGTAGATTCCATTTCCGAATCTGAATCGGTGAATTCTGTGTGTGGTTCCTTGCAATTGACCATGTCGCGTATAAAGTCCATGTCATCGAAGAAGCGCCACTTGGAGCGGTAGCCATATTTGAGTTCACGCTTTAAGTCGCGTCGGTATTGATCGCGTAAATTTTCCCAGGTGCGGCGTATTTTGTCGGCTAAAAGGAACAAATAAAGATGTGAGATGTGAGTTATAGTTGAGTAAATTACAAAGGAGAAGAATATAACAGCATAGACTTTAAGAATAAAATAAAAAAATTCCTTCAAACTTAAAACATAGTGAAAAAACACAAAAGTTTGCGATTTCGAGGCAAAAACAGACAGATGTGTCATGTTATATATATAAATTTATATATCATTGGAAAGGTCTAAGATTAAGAAATCAAAACTAGCTTATAAGCTCATAAGTGAGGTAAGATCCGAAAAACCGATTTTTGAACCGTATGACAAGATTTTGAGGGTGTTAGGAAACTATGGTATACAATAGGGTGGGTCGATAAAAAAAGTTGTGCCGGTCACCCCCTAGAATGAAAGATAATTTAAAAACGAATTCAAAAAAATTTTTTATTTTTTTTTTGCCACGCCCCTTGACCCCGCGCATTGGGCTTTTTGTTTCCTGTGTCTCCATTTATAGTCCGATCGTAATGTGTGACATATCAATGTTCTTGGACTGACAACAGCTACATTTTCTTCTCTGATCACTTTTGACTCCGACGTCAAATTCTAGAAGTTTCTACCGGAATCTCGGTTTTTACCCCCCTAAGTCAAATTTTTTTCGTAACGATAAAAAAGTTTTTTAAATTCCATGATATTTTCTCTTTTACAGCATATATTTTTATTCATAAACAAAACAGTTACAGAGGTTTAAAAAAATCAATTTGACGTCGCTAAAGGCCAAAGCTCATTGTTTACAAATGTTGGCGTGGTCGTATTTTGTTTTTTAAACCTCTGTAACTTTTTTGTTTATGAATAAAAATATATACGGTAAAAGAGAAAATATCATGGAATTTAAAAAACTTTTTTATCGTTGCAAAAAAAATTTGACTTAGGGGGGGTGTAAAAACCGATTCCGGTAGAAACTTCTAGAACTTGACGTCGAAGTCAAAAGTGATCAGAGAAGAAAATGTAGCTGTTGTCAGTCCAAAAACATTGATATGTCACACATTACGATCGGACTATAAATGGAGACACAGGAAACAAAAAACCCAATGCGCGGGGTCAAGGGGCGTGGCAAAAAAAAAAAAATTTTTTTTTTTGATTTCGTTTTTAAATTATCTTTCATTCTAGGGGGTGACCAGCAAAACTTTTTTTATTTGTATGAAGTGCGACCCACCTTAGTATACAAGGTCATCTTGTACTCGACTAGACGTACAACATGGACTAGGTCACTCCCCAAGTTCCTTCAATTTGTTCCATTTTGTCGCAGGTTGTATTCAATCCAGTATAGTTCTGCTTTCTTCTTGGCGTATATTGACAAAGTTTAGCAACATAATATGTAGGAATTTAGTTTCATTCAGCCTGAACCCTCTCTCACCGCACATTAATACTTTTCGAGGTTTCTTCGTATTCTGCTAGCTCGCGCTTTAGATAAAGCCACAGGCTTTCGATCGGGTTCAGATCTGAATTCTGCGGTGGCCCCTCTCTGACCTCAAACACCTGAGAACTTAGTCATTCCTTGACAATTTTTACAGAATTCTTTGGGTCGTTGTCATATTGAAAGATTATATTCTCAGGCATTTTGTATTTTTATTGGTAAAAACCAGTAAGAAAGTTTCAGTCGGCCAAACCGACTTACATATACCATCACCCTCAGTAAAACATAAAATTTTCTATCTGATATAATTACTTGGTTTCTAAAGTGGGCGGAGTGATACATGTGTATGAGAGGTACCAGACTTCCAGTTTTTTTTTTGTCCAAAACTTTTCCAGTTATAGCCTAACAAAATACAGAATTTGGACTCGATCGTGTCGAGTGTATTGGTATTTTTACTCCACCTCCAAAGTGGGCGTAGTGGTACATTTGTATGGAAGGTGCCAGAAGGGGCTTGCCTAGACTTCCAGATTTGTTCTCCATAACTTTATCCTGCTATAGCTTTACTAAATAAAGAATTTGAGTAGAATCGCGTTGGATTTATTGAAATTATTACTCCATATCTAAAGTGGTCGGAAAGGTGAATTTGTATGGAAGGTACCAGAAGGGGCGTGGCTAGACTTCCAATTTTTTCCAAAACTTTTTCCTGTTATAGCTTTACTAAGTACAGAATTGGGTACGGTCCCGTTGGATGTATTGATATTATTACTCGATGTCTAAAGTGGGCGGTACCAGATGTGCATGGGATGTACCAGATGGGGCGTGGCTAGACTTCCAGTTTTTTTTTTCTCAAAAACTGTATCCTGCTGTGTCTTTGTCAAATACAGAATTTGGGTACGATCGTGTTGGATTATTGAAATTATTACTCCATATCTAAAGTGGACAGAAAGGTACATTTGTATGGGAGGTACCAGAAGGGGCGTGGCTAGTCTTCCAATTTGTTCTCCAAAACTTTATCCTGTTATAGCGTAACAAAATACAGCATTTGGGCATGATCGCATTGGGTGTATTGATATTATTACTCGATTTCTAAAGTGGGCGGAATGATGTATTTGTATAGGAGGTACCAGAAGGAGCGGGGCCATGTAGCCCATTTGCAATACCGTAGGTAGTTTTCTCGAAATATTAACTCGTACAAAATTTCAAAACATTTGTTTGCGTCATTCGAAAGTTATCGTGCGTTCCAGCCGGATATAGATCAAACAACTTAAAAAGGCATGAATCGAATTTGGTTCAAAGAAACCTAGGGTCTAAAGTGACTCCTTCTATGTGTTACACTTTTGGATCGTATCACAAAAACTATTTTTTATTAAATACTAGCTGGCCCGGCAGACTTCGTCCTGCCTTCAAATAATTGTAAAAGATATTGATTGCTGTTGAAATCTAATAGCGATTGGTTTATTACTTTGACCTCTGAAATATTTCAATATAAAAGACGAGGTTTTTCCGGACATATTTTGTACTTCATATATCTAAAAGATTATTATATATTATTGTGGATCAGCAGTATCGTCCATGATTTGATGAAAACTTACTTATTGATAGGTATATATTCTAAAACAACATTTTTAAGCCGATTGACTGACATATAACATTCTCCGTTGGAGTAATGATAACACTTTGCTTCTTTTTATCTCAAGGAGTACGAATTTTCAAAAATCCCTTCATTTGGCTCAACAACCCTATTAACGGTTTGGTCTGGATGATAGCAGCAGTTTTTCCCATTTTCGGGTTTGTCCCCTAAAAGTTCTATATGCGAAAAACCTCTTTGTGAAGCTCTCTAATGCTATAGGAAGTGCGCCGTTTGCGGTCTGGGTGACCATCTACAGCCCATCCCCAACTTTCGCTGCAATTTTGGTCAAAATTTGGTTTAACCGTTTTCGCAATTAGTGGTGTCATCAAAATGGACATCTAATTATATATATATAAAGAGTTTTCAATGATTTTGATGTTAAAAAAACCGTTATATGTAAACACCAGCAACTGGATCCAAACATATATCCGAAATTTTCACATGTCAAAAAATGCATTCATTTTAAGTTTAAGTAAAATCGGACAATCGATATAAATTTTCGAAATAATTCACCTCCAGCCAACTCAACAGCGGGTCCAGTTATACAAAAAAAAATTCTCATGATATTATTTCTCTTAATTTTAGACAAATTGTTGATTCATTAACATTTTCATTATAATTCCACCCTAACGGCATTTACCCGGTTGATTTATACAAAAAGCTTTTTTCTCATGATCGCACATATATACATATTAAATTTCAGTCAAATTGGTCGATTCGTTCAAATGTTGATTAAAAACGCACCCAAACGCCACCTACCGGGTCCATTTGTACATAAAATGTTTTCTCATGATCACACGAATATCTATTCTGAATTTCAGTAAAATTGGTCCATCTATTCAAATTTTCGATATAAATACACCCCAGCGCCATCTACCGGGTCCATTTGTACATACTATTGTTTCTCATGATTAAACAAACATACATTCTGAATTTCAGTTAAATTGGACCATTCGTTTAAACTATGATTATAAATCCACCCCAGCGCCACCTACCGGGTCCATTTGTACATAAAATGTTTTCTCATGATCACACGAATATCTATTCTGAATTTCAGTAAAATTGGTCCATCTATTCAAATTTTCGATATAAATACACCCCAGCGCCATCTACCGGGTCCATTTGTACATACAATTGTTTCTCATGATTAAACAAACATACATTCTGAATTTCAGTTAAATTGGACCATTCGTTTAAACTATGATTATAAATCCACCCCAGCGCCACCTACCGCGTCCATTTGTACATAAAATGTTTTCTTATAATCAAACAAATATCCACTATAAATTTCAGTTAAATTGCTACATGCGTTAAGATTTTCGATATAAATCCACCCAAGCGCCACCTGGAGTGGATTTGTTTATTTACGAACAATCTACGGAAAATTTCCAGTCGAATGAAAAAAAAATCAGACAAATCGCTCCAACAGTTCTCCAGTGATGGGTTTACATACGTGGACCATTTCATTTTTATATATATAGATTTGTTCTTATTGTGAAATTTTTGTTTATTTTTTTTAATTTTTAAAAAAGTTCTTAATTTTTTTTAATAAATTTTTATTATACAGTAAAATTCGATTAGCTGCCACTTCGCTTAGCAGCGGAGAGCACTTAAACTCGTTATGACTGCATTTTATTGCAGCATTTGTATGAAATCATCTCATTTGACTGAATTTTGCTTTCGTTTACCAACACTTTCAAAATTGGTATCTTATAATCATATGTTATATATTTTTCTTTGATTTAATAATTGTGATCTTTGAATTTTTAAATAAAACTTACGACCAATAACACTATGCAATAAATGAAGACTTTTTGTAAAATACAAGAACTGGATAGTATAGGTTCAATTCTACTTTCGAAGGGTAATAGAACCCTGTACTCAGTTTGGCGAGATTTGTGACCAATTTTTTTTATGGACCCCAAAAGATTCTCAGTATCAGTGAGCACTTCGAAAAAAGGTCTCATCAGTTTTTGTCCAACAGCTAACTCATACTTCGTGATAGCGTTAAATTATATTCGGCAATAAAGTAGTTGGGAGTTTTGCCCACAAATATTATTAACAATGTATGCCAACAATTTTATATATTCCTAACCTTTTTTCAAAAAAATTTAAGAAGAATTTATTTTTTGTTTTCACTTTTTTCAGTATTACTTTGAGGGTGTCCAAATTGTTCACTAACTTAAAAAAAAACTTAATTACCGTTTACAACCCATGAATGAGGTATGGGATAGCTTCTCGCGTTGTTGTGAATTAACACGCTTTCTATTTTTTTAGATTCACAACTACTACTGGTTTATCGACGAATGCGAACGTCACTGTTTGAGAAGCTCTTACTAGACATGCCGATTGACTCGACACTTATACTGCGAAGTTGCTGTCAACAACATTCGAGGGGAGCCGACAATGAAAGAACAATATTTTTAAGATGACTGGTGCCAGGTTTGAACCTGCGATCTCCCGCATGGTAGTCGCGTGTTCTAACCACTATGCCACGGCCGGTTCACTAACTATGTTCGCCAAAATTTAAGCCCAGGTAACGTTGAACAACTTTCATGTACATATCAATACAATCTAAACGTGTCTAGGCACCCAATATTTCTCATAAAGATCACTATGAGACCGGTTTTTCGTATCTTTTCGCACTTATAAGCCAGTAACGTGGTTAAATATCAAGCGATTTTAAATTTGGTTTTGGGAAGTAAACACTGCGGCCTTTCCAACGATATATATAGTTATAATGACGACGTGTCATATCTGTCTGATTTTGCCTGGAAATTAAAATTTTTTTTTTTGATTTTTTCACTATTTTTTAAGTTTTGATGAAGTTTGTAGTCACTATTTTATAAGGACACCCTAATAAAATAGGGTAATAAACCATTGGATTCGTCTCAGAAATATTTTTCATTTGAGTACCCGCACTAAACAAAAAGTATCTTAAAAGTATAATTTTAAAAAATATAGCATTGGATTCGTCTCGAA
Organism: Muscina levida; assembly: GCA_964034835.1. Classification (NCBI taxonomy): domain Eukaryota; kingdom Metazoa; phylum Arthropoda; class Insecta; order Diptera; family Muscidae; genus Muscina; species Muscina levida. The sequence goes on along the minus strand of OZ035883.1, from coordinate 123,802,788 downwards.
TATATCTTTCATTTGAGTACCCACACATAAGGGGTTATTAAAGAACCCAAGGCGCCCCAGGGCCCCCATGCGCTCCGGCGCCAACTTTTACCTTGATTTTCGTGTTTGGCATATTTTTTATTTTTTGGGCTGCCCCCCCAAATATTCTGCACTTTTGTCTTTCATAAATTTTTTCTTTGGAAGCTTACACAATATTTTGTGATGTAATTGTTTTTCCCTTTTTTGTTTGGAAATTTTTTATAATTTTTTTTTATTTATTGTAATTTTATATTTCTTTAAAATTTTGTTGGTAATTTGTATTTTGTTTAAGTTTGTTTGAATTGTAATTAAAATAATTTATTTTTATTTTTAATATTAATTAATATTAAAAACAAAAATACGAATGTTGTAACCACTGTAATCCGCTTTACAACCATTCCAACAGATAAACTGTGATTTCTCTCGAGTGTAAAAACAAATATTTCTCCTGGCAATGCCACTGATATGACTGAAATTATTTTCAATTGCTTTTTCCTTCTCCTTCTCTATCTCAATACTTCTCCTTTTCTACACACTATATATTTGCCTCCCTCTATCTTCATCTCTCTCTTCCACTTCCCCACACACAACTCACTCACCTGATGCTCCCAATTGCTCTGCGATATCTTGCCAAGTTTGTGACTTTTTCGGTCGATTTCTTTTGTAGTCCACTCGGGTTTTATTCCATAAAATCGGATTTTTCTTTACCAACATTATCAAACGACGCCGACAATTATTGCGTTCTGCTCGAAAAGAATTCATGTTGTTGTCGTCAATATCTTCTTCTGGTTATTGTATGTAACAAACCACAAACAAATTGTGATTTGACAAATTAGCACTACTCTTGAACGTATGACCGACAATGAGCCAACTCACAAATCCGTACAATGCATACAGCCAGGCAAAACGATGTATGACGACTAAACTGTCTGGGTCAATTGTCAGGCAAACCATACACATTGTACTGCAGTTGTCTCTTTTGCTCTCGTGCATTGTGGTTGACATGCAGAACAGTATTCGGTTGTTGTCATTTCATGCTGTGCTATTGCTTTGCTCTTGTTGTTAGTTATTTTTGCTCTCCCGTGTATTTTGTATGTTTACGCGTTAGCTCTCTGCGTGTGTTATCGGCCAGTCAGACGTCGGATGGCATTGGTTTTTGTCGTGTGTATGCGTTTGTTGTTATTGTTGTTCGTTGGCTGACCGCATTTGGTATTTTTGTAGTGTATGAAGCAAAATGCTGCCGTTTGGTCATACAAGTCAGGGATGGTAACGTTGGTTAGTATGAAGTGTGTGTTGTTCTATGAACTTTGTATAATGCTTGCGTACGAGTACTTTTGCAACTTGTACAGTACATTAGGATGAATGAACCTAGCAGAGAAATTACTTTGCGATGAATAGAATTACACAGCAGGTCAATGTTTGAGAAGGGTTGAAAAAACATCAGACAGAAGTGATGCTGAACTTCTAACGAATTTTTATTCAATATAGGTATTCTGAACAGCAGAAACGCTATGTACTATGCAAGATTTCCTATAAATTATCAAAATTTTAAAAATAAATGCTAATTAACAAAACAAAAATATGTACTTAGAAATGTATACAAAACCCATTTTAATTAATAGATATCAAAAATACAAAAAAAAACCAGTACAGAAATTTCAGTCAGGTAAACTGACTGATAAATACCATCACCCAATATAAGATATTGTTTAAGTCGTGAGTTATTGAAATTAACGATTTGTAATTAAAACCAGTTAGAAAGTTTCAGTCGGGCAACCCGACTTACATTTACCCTTACCCTCAGTAAAACAAATAATTTTCTATTATATTGATATTATTACTCGAGTGGTACATTTGTATGGGAGGTACGAAAAGGAGTGTGTCTAAGCTTCCAGATTTATTCTGCATAACTTTATCCTGTTATAGATTTACTAAATACAGAATTTGGGCACGATTGCGTTCGGTGTACTGATATTATTACTACATCCCTAAAGTGGGCGGAAAGGTACATTTGTATGGGAGGTACCATAAGGGGCGTGTCTAGACTTCCAATTTTTTTCTCCAAAACTTTGTCCTGTTATAATATAACAAAATACAGAATTTGGGCACGATCGTGTCTAGTGTGTTGATATTATTACAATATTTCTAAAGTGGGCGGAGTGGTACATTTGTATGGGAGGTACCAGAAGGGGCGTTTCTAGACTTCCAGATTTTTTCTCCAAAACTTTATCCTGCTTGAACTTTACCAAATACAGAATTTGGGCACGATCACGTTAGGTCTTTTAATAATATTAATCGATTTCTAAAGTAGGCGGTACCAGATGTGTATGGGAGGTACCAGATGGGGCGTGGATAGACTTCCAATTTTTTTCTTCAAAACTTTATCCCGTTATTGCTTTACTAAAAATAGAATTTGAGTACGATCACGTTTGATTTATTGATATTATTTCTCCATCTCCATAGTGGGCGGAAAGGTAGGTTTGTATGGGAGGTACCAGAAGGGGCGTGGCTAGGCTTTCAAAATTTTTTCCAAAACTTTATCCTGTTATAGCTTTACTAAATACAGAATTTGGGGACGATCCCGTGAGGTGTATTGATATTATTACTCGATTTCTAAAGTGGGCGGAATGATGTATTTGTATGGGAGGTACCAGAAGGGGCGGGGCCATGTAGCCCATTTGCAATACCGTAAGTAGTTTTCAGAAAATAATAACTCGTACAAAATTTTATAAAGATTTGGTTGCGTCTTTCGAAAGTTATCGTGCGAACCAGCCGGACAGCCACCAGACAGACAGACAGACGGACATGGCTCAAACGACTTAAAAAGTCATGAACGAATTTGGTTCAAAGAAACCTAGGGTCTGAAGTAACTCCTTCTATGTGTTACACTTTTGGGTCGTATCAAATGATATATACCCTCATCCCTAAGGGTGATGGTATAAATTTCACTATTATTAAAAATTAACAAAATAATAATAATAAGTAATTGCCAATAGATTCAGTTTTTATACCATCACCCTTAGGGATGAGGGTATATATAATTTGATACAAAAAAAGTGTAACGCATTAAAGGAGACGAGTTAGACCCCATGTATCTTAAGACCAAATTCGTTTCAGGACTTTTTAAGACGAATGAGCTATGTCCGTCTGTCTGACTGGCTGGCTGGTGAGCAGGATATCTTGAGTATACCTTAACGGATCGGTATGAAAATTTAACAGTATAAATATTTTCCAAAACGAACTAATGAGATTGTAAATGGGCAGAATAGCCCCACCCCTTCTGTTACCTCCCATACAAATGACCGAATTGACCCTCATAGTTTTGCATGCATATCATTTTGGTAAGTAAACTGAATTCACTCAAATTTCCTTTGCGTTTGGTTACGAGCGGTTTTAGGCACACTAAATCGCGTGCGTACCTTGTATGCAATTAGGTGTCTATATCCGTGTCTATATTTACACCAAACATCACACTCACTTTCAGAACGCTTCATACATGCCTTTCATCGATTAAAACGTGATCTATTTGGTTTCTTGTCTTTTGATCAGGGGATATTCCAGCTGCCTTGTGGATATCTTTGTGTGTTAATCTGATTGCACTCACTGCCATGTTCGAAGCGAAGCTAGCCATGCTGAATACGTAATCGCAGGTGTGTTTCCTTTAAGGCGTGTACACAAATTAGCGTGAAGTAAAAAAATTTCGACTTCAAGCGGATCGTGCCTACTGGGCCATATATATAATTCAAGCGCGAGATCATGTGTGTAAGCCTCTTGTCGACTATGAATCCATATCCTTGTCTTTGTATTATCATTATAGTTATTGCATTCAATTATATTGGCTTATAAGGCCACCACGCCCGATCCTAGTTTCTTGAGGTTGCCATTGACACTAAGAGAGACTTTGTGTTGCACTTCAGATTATTATCCCAGCGGCAAAAGGCAGGTCCTATAAGTTCTTGTAGAACGCATTCAAGAGCAGTCATTAGGCCTTCCCTCTGCATTCCCTCTTCCTTTTCAAATAAAATAGAGTAGCAAGGCCTTACATCGTCGCTTCCTATAAAAAGGCCTAATGAAAGGCCCGCATACACAAGAAAAAAGAAGGACTTGCAAACCCAAAAAAAATATGCAATATTTTTAGATATTTCTCACTTCGATACATTTATACCCTAACCCTAAGGATAGGAGGGTATATTATATTTGATACGACCCAAAAGTGTAACACATAGAAGGAGTCACTTTAGACCCTAAGTTTTTTAAACCAAATTCGATTCATGACTTTTTTAATCATTTGAGCCATGCTCGTCTGTCTGTCTGACTGGCTGTCCGGCTGGTAAGCACGATAACTTTCGAAAGACGCAACCAAATGTTTTGAAGTTTTTCACGAGTTAATATTTTCCCAAAATTACTTGCGGTATTGCAAATGGGCTACATGGCCCCGCCCATTCTGGTACCTCCCATACAAATGTACCTTTCCGTCCTTTTTAGAGATGGAGTTATAATATCAATAAATCCAACGGCATCGTACCCAAATTCTTAATTAAGTAAAGCTATATCAGGATAGAGTTTTGGAGAAATAACTGTAAGTCTAGCCACGCCTAATCCGGTACCTCTGATACCCATCTGGTACCGCCCACTTTAGAAATAGGTGAATAGTATAAATAGACCTAACGCGATTGTGCCCAAAATCCGAATTTAGTAAAGCTCAAGCAGGATAAAGTTTTTGAGAAAAATATCTAGAAGTCTAGACACGCCCCTTCTGGTACCTCCCATACAAATGTACCACTCTGCCTACTTTAGAGACGGAGTAATAATACCAATACACTCGAAACGATCGTGCCGAAATTCTGCATTTTGTTAAGCTATAACAGGACAAAGTTTTGTAGAAAAACATTTTAAGTCTAGCGACTCGCCTTATGGTACCTACCATACACATGCACCATTCCGCCCACTTTAGAGATGGCGTAATAATATCAATACCCCCAACGCGATCGTGCCCAAATTCTATATTTAGAAAAGGCATAACTGGATAAAGTTTTCGAGGAAAATTTGGAAGTCTAGAAGCGCCCTTTCTGGCACTGTCCTTATAAATGCACCACTCCGCCCACTTTAGGGATGGAGTTGCTACCCCGCAACTTTTAGTCATCTCTACTACCACCATCTAACCTATAAAGATGCATTCGAATTGTGTGACTGAAACTAGTCATATGAACAACGAACACCTTCCTTGTTGTCTTTTCTTTTCATGTCTTCTATGAGAAGTCAAACGGAATGTGTATACACATCGAATGGTGGAATAAGATATCATTAAAGACCATGACTCTCCTTACTCAAAGAAGGTCTGCAGCAGTGGTCTTAACAGAATAGAATAAACATGTGCTTGGGATATTTCAGTAAGGAAGAAACAGATCTGTTTTCAGGCATGTGAAAACAAGGATTGGAGGACATGACGTCTAAATGTCTCAGATGTTTTATTTTTCCAGCCGATTTTTTTATTCCACATTTTGCACAAATTCTAAATTCTTCACCTACCACTTATCAAACGCCACCTAACCACCTTTTGCCGGTGAGTCACTGCCCTAAAGGCGCTGCCTTAATTAAGCTTAAACTCCCATAACAAAAAAAAAACGTCGAACCGAAAAATACAACCACATCGAACAATTCAAACAAATTACACTTGAATTTCTCATTTCCGTTACATAGGGCTGCGATAAATTTCTTCCACTTATTTGGTTTTTTTTTATCGAGTTTTTGCAATATTTTACACGAACCGCACCAAAAAGTGCAGTCATGCATTCCAAAAATAAAAAATCCAAAAAAAAAACCGAAACAGACAAAAGAACTCTATAAGCCACCGCAATACTCCTTCTTTTAGGTGGCAGTTGCTATTTATTGTATTGTTTGCATGCACCCTGTTTGTGTCCATGTACCCCGTCGCCGCCGCCGCTGCTCTTCGTCATCTTCCAGTGTTGGCCATGATATGGGTGTTGTCCCTGGTTCTATTGACATGAATGGGGAGTCCCACAAAGAGTCCACAAGGAATGAAAGCAAGAAACAAGCAACAACAAAAAAACAAATAAACAAACAAGAACTAGGAAAATATTCAGGGAAAAGTCTGGAGCACAGGGACACCATGACTGGCTGGCTGGCACTCAAAGTCACCCACAGCACCCTCGGCAAAGTGAAAGCATTGCCAAGTTGTAGATTTGAAGTTTGCAACAGGAATACACACAGGTGCCTAGACGAGCCCATGGCATAAGCGTGAGCGTATGAGAGTTTTTGTGTAATAGCTGTAAAGGGTAAGAGAGGATGGCAGCGTTTTTGTTTTCTCGTTGTGGCAACTGTGGCAGTCTCGATTAATGTTCCTTTATTGTTTGTATAGCATGTCAAGGTTATTGTACTTTGTAATTTTTTTATATTCTCCCTCTCTCTTTCTTCTCTTTGCTCGCTTGGATATTTGATTCATGTAAAACATGCACTTTTTATTTACCTTGGCCATACCACCTTCACCCTTCCCCACCCTACTGTCTATTAGCCGTATACACCCATTATTATGCCGGTTGCTACAACACCCACCCTGATGTGTAGTGCAAGTGCAGTGACTGGTGGCAGTGGCATTAAACCCTTTTCGTGGAAATTCGAAATTTGCATGTGACAGCTTGTATGTAAGCCATACACACCGCGGTACATTTGTCGTGGGATATTAAAGGATATAGGGTTATTTGTAAACTTTTACAGGAAAGTCTAGATACAGGATCATACTAGAAAGCTCAGAACTTTTAGTTTTTTTTTTGGAATGCAGAAAATTTGTTCTGAAGAGTGCCCCAAAAACTTCTCCTCTTGGCCTCTGAAGCTTCAGAAGAGGTGTAGTGTTGTGGTATGTCCGAGACTGGAAGGTTGTGATATTGGCGAACAACGCTTCGTTTTGCCTTGTCTCTCCCTGGGTGCTTAATAAAAAGCCGGCAAAATACACCCGTGCTCCTTTAACGGTAGGAAATTGTGGTATCTGTAAACTAAATTGTGACCCTGTCATCCTTCTTTGTCGGGTTGAAGAGAGATCGAACGCCCTGCTGATATCGAGGTTCAGCTCGAAAATACGCGGGACGCTCATCTGCTAGTCTCGCTGTCTCTGCTGGAAAGTGCGGTCGCACTACGGATAGTTGTCACAGCGTGCCGCTGCTGCAATGCCGGAAATTGCTCTCTGCTTGGTGTACGTGGGTGGGAGCTAGAAGATTATTGAAAATCGATCAGTGAATTCTTTGAAGCCGTGCCAGTCTGCTCTTACGTTCGAGTCTGATCTTTTCTGGTTGATGTAAAATAGGCGCTCACAGACGATTAAGTCATTTGGGCGATCCAGACAAACGATTATGTGTATGTTGTCTGATGTTAGTGACTCTACATCTCTCCATGTTGCGTAGTTAATCAGACCAGGGCTCGAAATTGATATGCTTGGGGAGCTGGCGCAGTTAGCCATAAACCGTGTGTGTGGTTAATGCTGTTACTTGCGTTGCCTTCGGAAACGAGCCTAACTTGTACTTGTTACCTTTCACCATGATTCCTATACATTTCTATATGCTTGCCCTTTTTTTTCTTTAATAGACCCTTTTCCCGGTTGTAAAAGCAAGATCAGATATAAATCGTACAAAACTGTCGACCGATCTAATGTCTCGAAGGGAATATCTGGATGTTAAGAGAACATAAATTAATGGGCATGTTAACCTAGTAAACGTTCGAGGATCTGATGGAGGAGTCTGTTTAAATCAGTCAGTATCAATGAAAAGAAGATTACCCGTCTAAACATTCCAAGGTAATACACAGAGATCGGACAGTGTCTATCGTTCATATAGGTTCAAGGAAAACAAACCAGATACAAAAAAGTGACGTATAAATTGACTTGCAGCGAAAACTAATAAACCTTGATTGAGTAGAGACTGACTACAAAACTGTCGGTTACATATCCTAGAAAAAATAAATTCGGTGAAAAGCTATCGTTCCAATAAAACTTGATTTGAAAGGGTGGCGGGGATAGGACATAGACTGTGAAAAATGATCGAGCAAGAAAAACGGGATGTCAAGGGGAAACAAATGAAAAATCGAATTTAGAGTAGGTTTGACTGGAGTTGTCCGATTAGTCAACTACCGGAAGTGCTGCCAATACGCTATGAGGTGGTCGTCGTCGTTTGAAGAAATGGTTTCTTACTTACTTACTTAGCTGGCACTTCCATGCAATCGTATGGGAATGTATTACATGCGCCTAGATCTTATGTGTCTCCCTCTCCAGTTCGTCACACCAGGTTCTGCAAGGTTCTCAGTAAACTAGTCTTTCCAATGGAGTATTGGTCACGCTCTTCTACGCGGAAAGTATATACGACGTATGAATCATGAGCTGACATTGACGTGTTCAGACGCATTAAGATACAGCGGTTGCGTTGTCTATGTCATGTTGTACGCATGGACGAAAGTGCTCCAGCTCGAAAAGTCTTCGATAATAAAAGGAAATGCTAGTTCAGTTTATAATGGTTTGAACTCATGATCAATTGCGCGATAGTCGCGTATTCTCATTACCGTGACACTATCGAACATTGCCGAGCACTCTTCTCTATTCCAGGCTTGTTTGAACAACCCATTGCGAACGCGATGCAATCAATGAACTATGTAAGCATATACTACATGCCCATTATACCTCCACCACTGTCAACCATTCGGGAATATATGTCCCTTCAAAGCATATCTGGTATGTACCCTACCTACAAGAAATCGTCTCCTTTCATAATCCATTTGCTTCTTATCATGACTTGTGGTCAACAACCTTTTCCCAGTTATACATAGCTACAATATTTGCACAGTCATCTTACGTCACACATCACAAAACATTCTGTATGACAGTCACCGCGTACGCAATAACAGGAACGAAGCGAACTTACAAGGCGAGTGAGTAAATGAACATATTCAAAGATTATCAGTGAGAGCAAACAGTCGTAATACCCGTCCGATCCAAGAACAATATGGCTCGAAAGCAAAACCTCAGGCATGGTCACTCATACCAGTGGCGATTTAATAATTGCTGACTTTCGATTAGGGTTCTATTGGAACTGTATGGTGTATTTGTCGTTGTACTATATTTTTACGCTTCATTCAATTATTACGATACGAATTAATAGTCGGACGAAGGAAGGAAACTGAAGGTTGCATTTAGCCACCAGTCAGTCAGTTGGTGAGCGAGTCAACCAAACAGCCAGCAAGTCATCCATTTGCACTGACACACCCACATACTTACTACACATGGAGACATCAATTTTTTAGGGTTTTATTATGTGTGTGTGTGTGTGTGTGTGTTTGGCTGACAGTGGCCTTTATTGTACAAACCTATTGCTGATTGCAGAGAAATAGTATAATGGACAAAAAAATAATAAACATGGTGGCACAGTGGCTAGGTATTCTTGAAATTTCAAAGTATATATAAGATTGTGATAAAGAACCCCGGCCGGTTTGAGAATTACAATTTATCACAGTTTAAATGTAATTAATGCAATAAAGGACATTATGCGGACAAATCAAATGCGTATTGATCAAAAGTATCATAGGTTGGGGTTGGGTTTTCCACAAAACCAAAAAGGATTTATCGGTTCTGCCTTTCATACTGCAGAGTTTTGTCTGGAATTCGTGTAACGGGAAAGAGTTTGGATCTTTTGGCTAAAGACTACTTAATTTCGAAAACTAGTAATATGTTATTTCATCAGGATACTGATGATACGGAATATACAACTTTGTCAGGCAGATAAAAGTTTTAAAGTATTTTTTTCCCAGAATTGCATCGATTTATAAGTAAAAATACTAGTAAGGTGATTGTCTTCGGTTACACCTAGAGTGTTCGAATACCTCCTTTTTTTAGAAACCCGGTTTCCTAGTTATTCGAAAAATTGATTTTTTAGAAAAATCGGATTTCGAATACAGCATTTAAAAGAAAACCGGTTTAACCGGTTTTTTCGGTTTTTTCCTAAAGTGTTAAAAATATTTATAAAAAAAATATATCGGTTCAAAAAAATGCATTTGTTTAGTATGTAATATCAATACACCTAATGCGATCGTGCCCAAATCCTACATTTAGTAAAACTATAGCAGGACAAAGTTTTGGAGAAAAAAAACTGGAAGTCTAGCTACGCCCCATCTGGTACCTCCCATACAATATCAGGTACCACCCACTTTAGAAATCGATTAATATTCTTAATAGATCCAACCTGATCGTGACCAAATTCTGTTTTTAGTAGGGCTCAAACAGGATACAATTTTAAAGAACCAATTTGGCAGCCTAGCCACGTACCTGCTGGTATCTCCCATAAAAATGCACCATTCAGCCCACTTCAGAGATGGAGTAGTTATATTAATACACCCAACGTGATCGTGTCCAAATTCTGTATTTAGTAAAGCTAAATCAGGATAAAGTTTTTAAGTCTAGCCACGCCCCTTATGAGACCTCCCATACAAATGTACTATTCCGCCCACTAGAGATGAAGTAGTAATACCAATACTCCCAACGTGATCGTGCCCAAATTCTGTATTTATTAAAGATAAATCAGTATAAAGTTTTGAAGAAAAAAACTTTAAGTCTATCCTCGCCCCTTCTGGTACCTACCATACAAATGTACCACTTCGCCCACTTTAGAAATCGAGTAATGATATCAATATACTAGAAAATTGACTTTTGAGTCAATTCTTCTGTTTCGTTTTTATAAAGCTTGATACAGAAAACACTCGCTCACTTATTGAGGAAGTAGGATTTATTGGCAAAAGAGCATTTAGAAGGATGTTAAGCTTTTATGTCCTTTTATTAAATTTATCGAAACAGTTGAATTCATCATATAGGCTTCACTGGTGGATTTTGGATGTTATTTATTATCCTGTTTAAATCGTTGCAAAGACTACCATTAGGAGCTTCCCCCATCTCACAATCTGAACTGTAACTAGACTCTGCCGTTGTTGGGGAAATTGCAGGATAAAGTCTTTTAAAAAGCTAGTTAGCAAATTCCATCGTTTCCGCCTTTTTAGACTACTTTACACAGGATTAGCTTGTAGGATATTTTCCGGTCCTAATACATATAATTAGGGTATTCAATGTTTGTAAACGAGAATGTTTTTAGAAGCTTAAAAGTATCTAGGTTTTCCGGTCCTAATACATACAATTAGGGTATTCAATGTTTGTAAACGAGAATGTTTTTAGAAGCTTTTTAAAGTTTTAAAATTTAATTTCAAATTAATTTAGAAAAAACTTTTTACATTTTATAAACAAGAATGTTTTAAGAAGCTTTGTAAAATTTTAAAATTCAATTTCAAATTAATTTAGATAAATCCTTTTACATTTTATAACCAAAATGTTTTTAGAAGCTTTTTAAAATTTTAAAATTCAATATCAAATTAATTTAGAAAAAACCTTTAACGTTTTATAAACGAGAATCTTTTAAGACGCTTTGGAAAATTTTGAAATTAAATTTCAATGTAATTTAGAAAAATCTTATTACATTTTATAAACAAGAATGCTTTTAAAATCTTTGTAAAATTTTAAAATTCAATTTCAACTAATTTAAAAAAAACCGAGTACCCGAAGGAAAAAACTCGGTTAAACCGGTTATTCGAAAATGGCATTTTTGCAAAAACCGGCATACGGTTATAAATAAAAAAACCGGTTTACGGTTTTTCGGTTTCGGTTTTGAACACCCTAGTTACACCGGAGCTCAGATACTCTTCACCATTTGAAAAAATGATGATGAAACTGGTTATTTGCACTACAACTATATTTTGTTAAACTTTGTACCACAAAACAGGGGAGTTGGTGAGAGGTAGACGTTACTTTTAGCTTTACACATCCATTTTTTGTCAATAATTTTTTTTTTGGAAATGTTCAGCTCAGAGAACAGTAACTTGCATACCAAACTTCCGATCGATAGCTCTTATACTGCGGCAGTAGTCGCGGAGACAGTCGGACGGACATGTTTTAATCGATGTCCCCTCTCGGCGTTAGAAATGGAAAAAAACTGAGTATACCCCTTGGTCCGTGAGTGCACGTGGTATAGGTTATAAATATAATAATAACAATGTGAGACAAATGGTAGGGGTCAGTGATCGGGAAGGGTTCAAACTACCGGGGAAAGTTATATCGGTAAAAAAGAATTTATACGTGTCCCGGCGTTTCGCTTTTCCATTCATCAAATGATTTTGAACTGGGTTTATTTTGTAGCAGTAACAATGACTGTCTTGTACTACGTGGCGTATGATTTACGTGGAATATTACTTATGATAATCATACGGCACCATATAACAATATAACAGAAGAGCCTAAAACGTGATAAATTCCCTTATACGATACTTACTAACTTCAACTCGATATATCTCGATTCCTAGACGTGACCCATCGAAACGCCGGGCCACGTATAACTTGTTTTTGACCGATATAACATTTCTCGTTGGTTTCATCCCATCCCGATTTTGACTGTCGCATAGTGTAATTTGTGTCGGCTATGAACTACAGGGACAAACAGATGGACATCCCTAAAAAGTGGGAATCTGTATGGAAGGTGGGAGAAGTATTCGTTCGATCTTGCTCATCTTGCAACGTTAGCTTCGATTATAGGTTAAAAGCTTGCATATCAAATTTCAGCTCGATATTTCCAAACCTAGGTGGTGAGTAGTTTTTCACCGACCTTGTTCATCTTATAAAATAGCTTCCTTAGAGGATAGAATCTTGCATAAAAATGTCAGTTATATACCTTTTTTAAATACGGTTGCAATTGCAGGGACAGAAGGGATGTTTGCATACAAACAGCAAAACTTGAAAACCTGCTCTAAAATAACTGCTGTATTCGCGGGAACTGACATACGGACACCCCCAAAAAGAGGGATTTTGTATGGGAGGTTGAAGTACTTTTTGACCGATGAATCTCATTTTACTATTCAACTTCCGCTTAGTGTAGGGAAGATTGCATACAAAATTTCAGCTTGATTGCCTTTGAACTACGGCTGTAATCGCAGGGGCAGACCCCAACAAGGTAGACTTTGTATGAAAGGTGGGAGTAGTTTTTGCCCATCGGGCTCATTTAAGAAGTTAAACTTAATTTAAGGCAGCAAAGCTTGCATACAAAATTTCAATTTCAGCTTGGTTGCTCTTTAATTACAGCTGTAATTGTGGGGACTGACATACGGACACCCCCAAAAAGAGGGAATTTGTATGGGAGGTGGAAATAATTTTTGAGCGCTCGGTCTCATTTTACTATTCAACCTCCTCTTAGTGTAGGGAAGCTTGCATACCAAATCATCAGTTTGATTGCCCTTAAACCACGGCTGTAATCGCATGGATATAACTCAAAAAGGGGGAGATTGTATGGGAGGTGGGAGTAGTTTTTTGACCGATTGGGCTCATTCTAGGGTTTGCATACAAAATTTCAGCTTGATTGCTCTTAAATTACAGCTGTAATCGCGGGGACTGATATACGGACACCCCCAAAAAGAGGGATTCTGTATGGGAGGTGGAAGTAGTTTTTGACCGATCGGTCTCATTTTACTATTCAACCTCCGCTTAGTGTAGGGAAGCTTGCATTTTAAATTGCAGCACAAAATCTTTTAAACTGCGGCAGTAATCGCGGTGACAGACAGACGGCCACCTTTAAATCAACTCAGATTTCGATAGAGATAATTTATATAGATTGTCATACCTACCACCCTCCTTATGGGCGTTACAAATGGAAGAACAATACCAGCAAGAAAGTTTCAGTCGGGCAACCCGCCTTACATATAGCCTGACCCTGAGTAAAACATACAATTTTCTATTATATTAATATTATTATTCGATTTCTAAACTGGGCGGAGTGGTACATTTGTATGGGAGGTACAAGAAGGGGCGCGGCTAAACTTTCAGTTTTTTTTCTCCAAACCTTTGTCCTGTTATTGCTTCACAAAATACAGAATTTGGGCGCGATCATTTCGAGTGCATTGATATTATTACTCCATCTCCAAAGAGGGCGGAGTGGTACATTTATATAGGAGGTACCAGAACGCGCGTGTCTAAATAAATACTAAATACAGAATATGGGCACGATCGCGTTGTGTGTATTGATATTATTACTTCATCTCTAAAGTGGGCGGAATGGTACATTTGTATTGGAGGCACCATAAGGTGCGTTGCTAGACTTCCAGATTTTTTTCCAAAACTTTACCCTGTTACAGCCTTATTAAATAAAGAAATTGGGTACGACCGCGTTGGTTTTATTAATATTATTACTCTATCTCTATTGTGGGCGGAAAGGTAAATTTGTATGGGAGCTAACAGAAGTGGCATGGCTAGACTTCCAATTTGTTTCCACAACTTTATCCTAGACTTCCAATTTTTTTCTCCAAAACTTTATCCTGTTATAGCTTTACTAAATGCAGAATTTGGGCACGATTGCGTTAGGTCTATTACCAGATGGGTATGGGAGGTACCAAATGGGGCGTGGCTAGACTTCCAATTTTTTTTCCAAAACGTTATCCTGTTATAGCTTTACTAAATACAGATTTTGGGTACGATCACGTTGGATTTATTAAAAGGTACATTTGTATGGCAGGTACTAGACTTACAATTTTTTTTCCAAAACTTTATTCTGTTATAGCTGTACTAAAAACAGATTTTGGGTACGATCACGTTGGATTTATTAATACTACTACTCGATTTCTAAAGTGGGCGGAATGATGTATTTGTATGGGAGGTACCAGAAGGGGCGTGGCCATGTAGCTCATTTGCAATACTATAAGTAGTTTTGGGAAAATATTAACTCGTGTAAAATTTCAAAACATTTGGTTGCGTCTTTCGAATGTTATCGTGCGAACCAGCCAGAAAGACAGACGGACATGGCTCAAACGACTTAAAAAGTCTATAATCGAATTTGGTTCAAAGAAACCTAGGGTCTAATGTGACTCCTTCTATGTGTTACACCTCTGGGTCGTATCAAATGATACATATACCATCCTTCCCGTAGGGTGAGGGTATAATTAATATACCGTTCACACTGTTCATGCGCGTGGTGAAGGGTCTAAAAATTGAAGTCAAAAATTAGTTTTGGGACCTGCAACATTGGCGATCCAAAGAATCTTACTTAGGTACAGCGTTGCTTTATGTGGAGATATACAGTTTTCGCCTACCGCCTAAAAAGCACCCTTGTATCCATACCAGAAAGTAGATTAACCCGGAACTTTGTTTGCATTATTTCGGACTGATCCAAAGCATCCTACTTAGGTACAGTTGTGTTTCATGTGGAGGTATTTGAAAGCTTTTCTTCAGTTTTCGCCTACCGACTTAAAACGACCTTGTCTTTATCCTGGAATTTAGACCACACCAACTATGTTTCGGAATTGTTTCATGATGGCCGAGTGAGTCATCGATTTCATATTGACCTGCGTCCAGGCCACTCCACGTTTTTTGGTTTTCAGTCCGCTGCATCCAGATCTGCTTTTTTTTAACAGCAGAATACCTTACCAATACTACTCGCCTTGCACCGTCAGATCGGTGAGAGTTGTCTCCGTTGGTGCTCCTGTCACTTCTTTCAGTCCTCGTCGATTTTGGGTTCATAGGGTACATTCAAAAATTGTTTGTTCGGCAACTTTAATTTCGTCCTCTTCTTCGTAAAGGTTGTACGATACCACACTTTCCCAGTCTGTAGATATACTACCTGAAGTATCCGTGCCCAGTCAACCTCTGGATCAAGTAATGATCTACCTCTTCAATTTATCTTCCAAATTAAACCTAAGACGTGGAAGTAGTTTGGCAGTCCATTTACTTTTGCTTTCTTAGGACATTTTGGCCTGACAAGTCTGTAGGGTCTCTCGCCTATATCTTCTTCTTCACCTGCTTCTAGTGCATTGGTTTTCCACTTCTGTCATTTATTTCTTCTCTCCTGTATTTTTAAATCTATTGGGATTGTACCCGAAATAATGAGAGTGGTGGCTGCAAAAACTCTGCGATTTGACGAATTAATACTCAAAGCAGCTTTTCGCCAAACTACAAGTAACGCGTTTGCCCTTTTTTGCACCTCATTGCTTCAGATCGGTGGGATTTGTCTCCGTTAGTGTTCCTGTCCTCGCCGCTTTTGGGCCCATAGGGTACATTCAAAAAATGTTTGTTCGGCATCTTTAATTTCGTCCTCTTCTTCGTAAAGGCAGTACGGTATACTACAATTGCTCATTTTATAGAGATACTTCCTGAAGTATTCGTGCCCAGCCAGCATCTGAATCAAATAATACTCTACCTCTCCAGTTTGTCTTCCAAACTAAACTCAAGACATGGTTCATTTCGCCTTGCAAGTATCTGGGCTTTCTTGCCTTATATCTTATTCTTCACCAGCTTCTAGTGCATTAGTTTGCAACATCTGTCATATTTTCCTCCTCTCTTTCAAATCTGTTGGGATTTTACCCGAAATAATGAGAGCGTCGGCAGCAGAAACTGTGCGATATGCTGAAGTGATCCTCAAAGCAGCTTTTGCAGAAGTGGAAGCTATTTTTCCACTTAATGCTTCACCCCAATTCTCGCAGCTACAGAGAAGGATTATGTTTCTGGTTTCCACAAAGAGCCTACGCTTTGTTTGTACTGGCCATAGGTCATATTAGTTGGGACATTGTCTTTGCATTCCAGCTCGCCACGTACTGAATCTGGTTCGAGTGCGTCAGTTTGAATCGAGTCGTACTCTCAAATAGTTCAGATATCTTTTATAATGTAAGGAAATGTACCTAACATCAAAATTTATTTCCATGTGTATATGTCTCCTGGTAAGTAAAAGCAACTCCATCTTCTGGTTCGCCCCTTAAAGGCCGTCTGAATGTAGTCATGTACATTAGTTGTCAGAGATTACGTATTTCCTCGTCCGTGTCTCGAGCTCTAATATTAACTGTTATGTCGTCTGTATAACCCACTGGGAATAACTTCTGAGTCATTCTTATCCTTAGTATTTTGCGTAGGTAATATACCATAGGTCCGATACGAGTATTGATCCCTGTGCCTCCCCGACGTCCTTGTATCCGTCGCTGTCCTTCGGTGGAATTGTATAACCGCACTTTGCCCTTAAGGTAACCTCTCACAATTCGCCTAGATATTTGGTTATGTGAAATTCCATCTACATAACACGGCCGGCCATCTGAGGCTATTAAAATTTTTTTACGTTCAATTTGGCCAATAGAACCAATGGTCTACTTATATAATTATTATGTATTGCTTCGATTACAACTTTTACGGTAGACCTTTCCGGTATAAATCAGTGTTGTCTATCTGACAGCCCTCGACTGGAATTTTTGGCTTCTCCCAACTAGGGTTTAAGAGACCTTTCCAAAAACTAGCCTGCAGTATCAAGCATGCTGAACGGCCAGTATGCCATATACGCCAACGGTATTCTTCTTTAACAATGACCTTTCAGGGATAGTTTTCTCTCGAAGATTCCAAGAACATTCTGATCGGCTTGTGTTATTACGCAGCATCTGCGCTTTACAGCAAGATCGGTAGGGTAGGTTTGAGACCTACTTTTGCAAACTGCTTCTCAATGCTTGAAAAGGCCGCAGTAACCAATTATATCTACAGCATGTGACTTTTATTAAAGATAGTACCAGCCGTGTTTTCTGCAGCTTTTCGTATGATCATCTCCATTCGTGAACGAGCACAGTACAGTATATGCCGCACACTCTTCGTATCCGTGACCAGCTTTCCATCTATATCCTTACATGTGGGAATCCCTTTTCCAAACCCTTAACATTTAACCTTTTTGGTAGAACTTTCGAGCTACAGCTCTATTCCTGTGCTTTTCGAAATCTTCACTCACTACTCTATTTCCAGACGGGTTTTCTTTTTCTGTTCGGTTCGAACCTCTCCACTTCTCCTTATACCTTCTTTATAGACAGTCCGGATATTCCAGGTGCAAATCCTTAAATCATGGTTCTTCTAACGTTTGCCATGGTTCTTCGTTCGTTACCATCAGGGTTCGGAGTTTGTAATGCATGTTCTATGTTGCATCAAGCAACGGCTCCCCCCACAAAAACCCACTGTAAGATAATGTAGACATTTAAATTTAAGGCCATATCCTTCTTGTTTTCCAAAATAAAATTTTGCCGCTAACATCTCCCACTCAACTAAGTCCTACAGTCCACAGTGCGACTTAAAGGCAAAGCTAACACACTACAACAGTGGCGCACAACGAACGTGCCTCGTATGGCACTCGATTATCGCACAGTATCCGTAACATAGCAACAGTAACAGTTTGTTTAATGATGCCAGCCAGCACTTCATGACGTCGTAAATGGTGATGACGATGATGAAGATGATGAAGATGATGAAGTTTGCCAACAATTGGACCGAATGAATTGTCGTGTGAACATGAATGCCAACATTAAATGCAACATAATTCAGGCATCAGCCAGTGTAGAGGTAACGCAAATATAAGACATCTCCTTTCCTCACCACGTACGTGGAGCATGTGTGAGTAATCATGTCTGCTTGAGCACACACACTGGGAAGTCTTGCCCTTTATCCAAGTGCATTTGGAGTTGGGGTCTACGCTGAGTGTGTTTGTGAACCCGATCCGGCATCAGACATTGTATAATTTTCAATTTTGTCGCTGGTGTCGTGTTATTCCTTATTTTGGTGTTGTTGTTGTGCCAAGGTAGGGCAACAACATATTTTTTAATAGCTTTTATTTAAATATTTAACAAACTGTGTTATGGCAATGCAAAAGTCACGCTCTTCAACGTAAGTGAGTTGGTGTTGTGGCGACAATCAACTAGATGAGTCACTGCAGCAAAGAACAAATGTAGTTGGTACTGATGTGGAAACTAAATCGGGAAATTAAGCTTAATTGAGATGAAATTAGTATGTTCAAATATTAATTTTTTTAGGTTAAGTTCATATGCAGAGGCATTATTACCTTGATGTTCCTTCGGAAGATATCTGAAAAGTCTGAGGGAGGGATATGCAAAAATCTGCGAGTGAGAAATGCTTGACTTACTAGACTACAATTTCTAAAGTCTACACCGATCACGTCGTCTCTGCTGAATGATTTCCGCTCATTCTTTACAACAAAACTTGGACAATTAAGTCAATTGTGATAGCACGAGCTAACGAAATTAAGCGCCTACCCCAACGGAGACTCATTCTAGGTTAAGCCAAATCGTCCAATTCCATAAAATAGAAGGATACCATCGCCAGCTTAATACTGCTGAACATTTACAAAGGAGGTGTTTGGTGGATTATTTATCAACATGACAGCTTCTACAGAACACGTTTCCCTAACACATTTCTGCTTATCACGCACTGTGCTCTCAAGACTGACGCATGTATCTACACCTAACGTATGGACGGTGTCAACAAATTCATATGTCTTTCCCTAGTCACCGTAGGCCAGCTGTGTCTCGCATGTGCACAATTGGACAGTTTGAGCACCTCCGTTGCATTGCTGTAAGTACAGTATTGGGCAGATCTTGTATTTAGGCCTGACTATCAGAATATCCATAGACTTTCGTCTCTGATTGGCTTCTATCCAGAGGCTAACTTGTTACTTCCTTCTTCTTCTTCTTTAATGGTGGCAACAACAGAAATGTATCCATCAGTAGCCGCACGTAGAAAAGTATTCTAAGCGCTTCAGCCTTTTGCGCTCCGTAAATAGTTCGTCACACCAAGCTTAGTTAACAGCTCTTTCATCTGGTCCATCCATCGGAGTATTGGTCGCACCCTAATGCGCCGCCCATTGAGTTTATTGCCGAAGACTTTTCGTCCATTCGTACAACGTGTCCAAGCCAGCGCACTCGGTCTATTTAAAAGCGCTTGACTACGTCGATGTCTTTGTACAGCTCATGATTCATTCGACGTCGGTACTCGCCGTTAATGATGATCTATCCAAATATTTTGCATGTTATTTTTCACTCGTAGGATCCCAAAATAGATTGATCAGCTTGTGTCATTACCCAGGATTCTGCGCTGTAGGGCAAGCCAGGTAGGATCAGAGTCTGGTAGAGCTGGATCTTTGTTCTTCACAAAGTAGCGCTTTGTCGTTAAATCGCTTGCTTAGCGCATAGTAGCAGCGGTTTGCGATCAATACTCGTCTTTTGATTTTCAGGCTGACATTAGTATTTTTGTTTATGACGATCCAAGGTAGGCACAATCATCTACCACTTCAAAGTTATAGTTGCCAATGTTCACGCAGCGTCCCAGACGAGTTGTTCGTTGAAACAAATAACTTGATTTTGTCCTCGTTTATCACCAGACCCACTTCCGCCGACTGCTTTTCAATGCTCGAAAAGCTGCAGTAACATCTCGCAATCCACGTCCAATGATATCTATATCATCGGCATACGCGAGCAACATTTGACTTTTGTTGAAGATGGTACCATTCCCGTTTACTGCAGCCTTCCGCATGATCATCTTCATTACGATGTTAAAGAGATCACAGGACAGACTATCGCCTTGTCTAAAGCTTCGCTTGGTAGAAAGTGGCTCTGACAGATTTTTGCCAATTTTCACTGAAGACTTCGTGTCAGCCAGTGTCATCCCGCAAAGTCAAATTAGCTTCACGGGGATACCAAACTCAACCATAGCATCCAACAATTTCTGTCGTATTGGACTGACGAATGCAGCTTAGAAATCGATAAAAAGATGGTAGGTGTCGATCTGCACTTCTTGGGTCTTCTCCAGGATTTGTCGTAGTGTAAATATCTGGTCGGTCGTGGATTAAACAAGTCTAAAGCCACACTGATGAGGTCCAATCAGGTTCGCCAGAAGGGACTTTAGTCTTTCACATAACACACTAGACAGGACCTTGTATGCGATGGGTAAAAGGCTAATCCCGCGATAGTTGGTACACACACTAGCATCGCCTTTCTTAAGCACGGGACATAAGACACTCAGATTCCAGTCATCGGGCATGCACTCCTTAAGCAAAATCGTGTTTATGAGCTGGTGCACGCATGTAATCAGCGCATCGCCGCCGGCTTTCAAAAGCTCTGTCCGACTCTGTCCATCGACTCCCTCAGCTTTCTTATTTTTAAGCCGTGCAGTTGTTGTGCTGATCTCGTTTTGGCTCGGTGGTGGACAGTCTACTCCATCGTCAAAGATTTGTGTGATTTCGTCGCTTATGCTGCCTTCGGGAACGAGTTGAGATTGAAAGTGTTCCCTGCATATTTGCTGCACACTCTGAGTGTCCGTGACCAGATTTCCGTCTCTGTCCTTACAGGTGGGGATCCCTGTTCCAAAACCTTTGCTTTTAACCCTTTGGAAGAACTTTGGGGCCTTACCTCTATCCCTATAGTTTTCGATATCCTGGCTCTCTCTTTTCTTCCACAGACGCCTTTTCCGCCTCAACAGGCGTTTCATCTCCCTCCTTTTCTCATTATAACGCTGCGTTACCGCCCACGTCGCCATTGGCTGCAGTTTTGCATTGTATGCAGCATCCATTTCCTCAGACATTTCGCGACATTCATCATCGTACCAGGCCTTGTCTGAGCATGGTTTTTCATAACCCAATACGGTCCTTGCGGCAGTGGTCATAGAATTCGCAATATGCTGCCCCTGTGCGTCTGGAACATCAGAACTAGGGGGGTTTGTTTGGAGTAATTGAGAGAGTTGGTTGGAGTAGGCATTGACTATCTTGGTTAGATGCAGCTTTGTGATGTCTAGCTGCCATTGCTTTTGATTACGCGAGTTTTTAGCTCTACTTAATCGTGCGCGTACCTTGGCTGCAACTAGATGGTAATCCGAGTCAATATTTGTACCGCGCATCACACGCACTTCCATAACGCTTGAGACATGCCTTCCATCAATTACAACGTGATCAATCTGATCTCTTCCGTTGGGGCGTGTCTCTATTCAGCGTTATGGAAAAATTTTTCGCATGGATACGAATAGTGGCTATTCATTCACTTACAGGGTTAAACCGCGATACCAGGTGTCGAAGAATTCTCTTGCCGACTATGATACCACATCCAAATTCGTGTTTTTCTGCATGGCAGCTGTAAAAGATGTCACAGTTCTTTCGTTATGTGCATTCCTGTCCCGTCCATCTAATTTCCTGTATGGCGGTAATGTCAGCATTGTATTTGTCGAGGATATCCGCTAGTTGGATAGAGGCACCATCTCTGTATAGAGTTCGGACATTCCAGTTGCATATCCTTAAATAATGATCCTTATATCGTTTGCGTTATAAGGAGAGCCAGGATATCGAAAACTACAGGGATAGAGGTTAGGCCCGAAAGTTCTACCAAAGGTATCAATGCAAAGGTTTTGGAGCAGAGATCCCCATCTGTAAGGACAGAGACGGAAATCTGATCACAGACACTCAAAGTGTGCTGCAAATATGGAGGGAACACTTTCAATCTTAACTCGTTCCCGAAGGCAGCATAAGTGACGAAATCAAACCAATCATAGATTGTTCACCACCGAGCCAAAACGAGATCAGCACGGCGATCGCAAGACTTACGAATAATAAAGCTGCGGGAGCCGATGGACTGCCGGCAGAGCTATTTAAAGCTGGCGGCGATGAGTTGGTAACACACATGCAGAATTCGGAGTAATGACACAGGCGGATCAATCTATTCTGGGAGTCATCGAGACAAAAATACTTCGCAAAATATTTGGACCCATCATCGTTAACGGCGAGTATCGTTGTCGTATGGCCCATGAGCTGTATGAGTTGTACAACGATATCGACGTAGTCAAGCGCTTTGAAATAGACAGAATGCGCTGGCTTGGACACGTTGTACGAATGGCTGAAAATGTTCCAGCTCGGAAGGTTTTCGTCAATAAACTCGATGGGCGACGCAGGAGGGGACGACCAAAACTTTATTGAATGGACCAGGTGAAAGAGTTGTTATCCACACTTGGTGTGACTAACTATCTACGAAGCGCAAAAGACCGAAGCACTTGGAGTTCTTTTCTACGTGCGGCTACTGATAGATGCATTTTGCTTGCTGCTGCCAATTAAGAAGAAGACGAAGATATATTTATTTGTCAGGGCATTAATGCTTCTGGATTTCTTCGGGAGAAATACTGTCTGGACCAAGTGATTTAAACGAACCGATATAATTTATTCTGGATTTAATATTCCATAATTAAGCGACGCTTGTAGTCCACTCTCCTTGTGCTCCTTAGATTAGTTTTAGGGTCCAATGTGCCTACGAGCACTGCCACATGTCCATTTTTTGACTTCAAACACTTATTAGATCTTGAGTATTTCAACCAATTGGCCAAGACTGACTAGGGACAAATCAAACCTGCCATCATATTTTCTGTAGATGGAGGACTTGATAAGAATCCTAGATAACCTAAAGTCATCTCTGAGGGAATCAAAGAGCAAAATTTGGATGTACTTTATGTTATGACAAATGCACCTGGACATATGCACCATACAATTGAGTAGAGCGACATATGGCACCACTCAGTCTTCCTTTTTCAGGTTTGTTACTACCTTTAGGATTTATTCGGAAATCAGTTGAACAAGAATTTAAAAAAACGATTGATTCTAAATTGGCGATGAAATTTGGAAATGTAAGAAAATTCACTTACGTAAAATACAATTACAATCGCAGCGCATATAAAGCAATTGCCACTTCCTTCAGTTGTTCTAACTTCTCGCAAGTATTCAGCTTCCACTTAAGCTAATCAATGTTGTGTCTACCTTAACTAGCAGTCTTCTTGTTTACTGCCACTGTTGATTAATTCATCTGCAGCTACTAATTGTTTATTGCAGTGCCTAATGACCGGATTATTTACAGCTTCCACCAGTAGCAATTTCCCATCACCATTGCCATATCTACATCGTAAACAATGTTCTACAAGCTTCCCAATCAAGATCACATCAATTATCCTATTCTCCATAACCTTTCATTTTCATTGCCTTCTGCTGGTGAGGTTCGCTGTCGGATAGCCAATACTTCAACGCGAAATAGAAAATTTCTTATGTGTTGCCTGTTTTTTTTTTCCACAGATTTTCTCTATTTCACTTTTCCCTGTTTTATGCAACATTTTCCTTGACTTGTTGTTTCCACTGCAGCTGCAGCATAATACTTGTTCTGTAAGCGTTTATGCTATTCTTGCTCAACTTCATGTTCCTCTAATTTCCATTTTCCTCAATGTGTTTGTGGTTTTTTGTTTCCACTCCGTGACTTGTTCGCTTTCGTTACCACCATTGGTACAATGTGGGCCTCTCGGTTACTGCATCCAGAAGCGCGTCCATGCGACGCACAGCGACAAAAGCATAATGTGCAGCAGTGGAGCATTAGAAACACACTTCGTTGTCGTCGTCGTCATCGTGGATGTCCTCGGTGTGTTAGAAACAATAGCGGTGGAGTTGCAACGTCTTCGGAGGCAAAGCCACATGCCACAAAACACGTTCTTGTCCAACCAGTGGAACAAGTAGAAAGCGTTTCGAGGCAGCTGTCGCAGCTACATACATAGATAGAAAAAAGTGGCAAAGACCTTAGCCTTGACTTTTTCTAATAGTTTATTAGCCTCATATGGGTGGAGGAATAGAAGATAGTTGTACGTTGTTGTTGCTGTTGTGGTGTTCACATCGTCAGCGCAGACATGTGCTGTAAGTACTTGAGTATTGGCGATAATAATAGCTGGCTGTTCTATCAAGAAATTCTACATAGAAATTCCATGACTGTCAGTTGTTTGACAGCAATTGAAAAAGTCGACGGATGAAGCTGTAATTGGTATAATAAAATTATTCAATCATATCATAATCATAAAATAAGCACTAATTGAAACTTTTAATCAAGAAGTCGTGTAGTCACATGACTTAAATGTGTATTTGATATCAGGACTGATAGTAAGTTTCAGGTACTGCTGGGATCTATTTTAAATTTAAATGTAAGTGTCCAGAATACTTACTTACTTAGTAAAAAAAACTCCAACAGAGTTTTTTTCGCCCTCTTTTGAGCCGTCCATCGATTTTATTATAGAAGACTTTTTGAGCTGACGAAAAAAGCGTCTGTGGAAGAAAAGAGAGAGCCAGGATATCGAAAACTACAGGGATAGAGGTGAGGCCCTATAGTTCTACCAAAAGGTAAAAAGTAAAGATTTTGGAACAGGGATCCCCACCAGTAAGAACAGAGACGGAAATCTGGTCACGGACACTCAGAGTGTGCTGCAAATACTCGTTCCCGAAGGCAGCATAAGTGACGAAATCACCTTAATCATTGACGATGGAGTAGACTGTCTACCACCGAGTCAAAACGATATCAGCACGCTAATTGCACTGCTTAAAAATAAAAGAGCTGCGCATGCCCGATGATTGGAATTTGAGTGTCCTATGTCCCGTGCTTGAGAAAGGCGATCCAAGTGTGTGTACCAACTATCGCGGAATCAGCCGTTTACCCATCGCATACAAGGTCCTTTCTAGTGTGTTATGTATCAGTGTGGCTTAAGAACTGGTAAATCCACGACTGACCAGATTTTCACACTACGGCAAATCCTGGAGAAGACCCAAGAAATGCAGATCGACACCTTACATCTGTTCATCGATTACAAAGCTGAATTCGACAGTCCGATACGACAGAAATTGTTGTATACTATGGCTAAGTTTTGTATCCCCGCTAAGCTAATACGACTTTGCGGCATGGCACTGACTGACACGAAGTCTGCAGTGAAAATTGGCAAAAATCTATCAGAGCCATTTTCTATCAAGCGAGGCTTAAGACAAGGCGATAGTCTGTCCTGCGATCTTTTTAACATCCTAATGGAGATGATCATGCGGAAGGCTGCAGTAAACAGGAACGGTACCATCTTCAACAAAAGATACATGTTGCTCGCGTATGCCAATGATATAGATATCTTTGGACGTGGATTGCGTGATGTTACTGCGGCTTTTTCGAACATTGAAAATCAGTCGGTTGAAGTAGGTCTGGTGATAAACGAGGATAAAACAAAGTTATTTGTTTGTTTCAACGAAAAAAGAGTCTACTCGTCTGAGACGCTGCGTGAACATTGACAACTATAACGTTGAAGTGGTAGATGATTTTGTCTACCTTGGCTCCGCCATAAACAAAATAATAATGTCAGCCTGGAAATCAAAAGACGAGTTTTGATCGCAAACCGCTGCTACTATGCTCTAAGCAAGCGATTTAATGACAAAGTGCTCTCTCGAAGAACAAAGATCCAGCTCTACCAGACTCTGATCTTACCTGTCTTGCTCTAGAGCGCAGAAAAATACCACGCAAAATATTTGGACCCATCATCGTTAACAGCGAGTACCGTCGTCGAATGAATCATGATCTGTATGAGCTGTACAACGACTTCGATGTAATCAAGCGCATTCAAATAGACCGAATGCGCTGGCTTGGACACGTTTTTCGAATGGACGAAAACGCTCCGGCTTGAAAAGTAGGTCCTGTCGTGTGTGCTAAAGCCAGTGTTAGCCGACCTGATCGGACCTTATTAGTATGACTTTAGACCTGGTAAATCAACAACAGACCAGATTTTCACACTTCGACAAATCCTGGAAAACCCGCCAAGAGAAACAGATCGATACGTACCATCTTTTCGTCGACTATAAAGCTGCCTTCGATAGCCCGATACGGCAGAAATTACTCGAAGCCATGGCTGAGTTGGGTATATCAGCGAATGACGCTGACTGACACGAAGTCTTCAGTGAAGATTGGCAAGGGCCTTACGGAGCCATTCCACACAATGCGACGGCCTATCGTGTGACCTCGTTAACGTAGTGATGGAGATGAAAATGAAGAAAGCTACACGAGTTGCACGTTATTCAACCAAAGCCACCTGCTACTAGCGTAAGCTGATGACGTAGACATCATCGGTCGACTGCAGCCTTCTCAGCTATACAGAATGAATCAGCGAAAATGGGTCAAACGGTAAACAAGGACAAAACGAAGTTATTAGTTTCAACGAACAAAGAATCTACTTGGTTGGCAAACTGCGTGAACTATAATTTTGAGGTGATAACTAATTTTATCTACCTAGACTCCGCCATCAACCAAACAGATAATGCCAGCTTCAAAATCCGCAGAAGAATCCTGCTTGCTAATAAATGCTACACCCCACTTAGCAAACGATACAATGGCAGAGCCCTCTCTCGGCAAACAAAAAAATTCAGATATAGTTGAGACTGGTTCTACCTGCCTAGAAGTACGGTTCAGAATACTGGATTATGACGCACGAGGATGAATCGGTTCTGGCAGTATTCGAGAAAAAAATAAAACTTAAAATTAATTTCCCTTTGCACGACGATTGAATCGACGCTTAATACTGCGAAGTTGCTGTCAACAACATTCGAGAGGAGCCGACAATGAAATAAAATATTATTTATTTTTTTAAGATGACTGAAGCCAGGTTTGAGGGCGTCGGGAGTGTGATGCAAGGTAAAGCTTCTGATCGGTTTAACTTGGCAAACCCAGAGTGATCCTTGCCAATTGCACTTCAAGTCTACTCACAGAGCTCCGTTTTCGTGGTACTACTGCGAACGGAGTACCTCCACGTGGTGACGCCTGGAAACGTGCTTCTGACACCCGTCAGAGCACGGCTAACTGTGAGGGGCGAAACCTAAAACCCAGGCACGTCAGCTCAGAGTGAGCGGTACCCTGGTCAGCGTCTGACCCAGAATGGGCGGCTGCAATAAAATCCTGGCAGGAGGAGAAAACTGCGACGTGGTGCGCTGGGCTTGCAACCCGCCACTGACGTTTATACTATTGCAATGAAAAGAAGTAAGATAAGAATAAAACGGACCCCCCAAAATGTTGACGACCACCGCAAACGAATTAAGGACCATGATTTGAGGATATGCACCTGGAATGTTAGAACATTGTATAGACCAGGTGCCTCCATCCAACTGGCGGAAGTCCTCGAAAAATACAAGGCTGACATAACCGCTTTACAGGAAATCCGGTGGACGGGACACGGGTGCTCGCGCATGAAGACGTGCGACATCTACTATAGTGGCCATGCGGACAAGCACGAGTTTGGTTGTGGATTTGTGGTTGGCAAAAGACTGCGACACCTAGTCTCAAGGTTCAACCCGGTGTGTGAACGTATAGCCACCATAAGAGTCAAAAGAAAGTTTTTCCACATAACACTTATATGTGCCCATGCTCCGACAGAAGAGAAAAGCGATGAGGACAAACACGAGTTCTACGAGAGCCTAGAAAATGTATATGACCGTAGCCCGAGCCATGACATTAAAATTGTACTAGGCGATTTTAATGCAAAAATAGGCAGGGAAACCGCATTTGAGCCTACCATCGGAAAATTCAGTCTGCACACCGATACGTCGAACAATGGCATCAGACTGATTGATTTCTCTGCGGCAAGAAATGTGGTAGTTAGCAGCACTAGATTTGACCATAAAAATATTCATAAGGCAACATGGTTATCTCCAGATCAATTGACGAGGAATCAGATAGATCACGTGGTAGTCGATGGAAGGCACGCATCGAGTGTTCTGGACGTACGAGTGATCAGGGGTGCGAACATTGACTCTGATCACTTCCTTACCGCAGTTAAGGTACGCACTAGGCTAAGCATGGCGAAAAACGTACGTAACCAGGCACAACGAAAGCTGGACATCGGTAAACTGCGGACCACAGAGGTAGCGGATGCCTACTCCAACCACCTAACTCAACTGTTGCGGAATGCTCCAACCCCTGATAATATAACCTCGCAGTGGCAATATATAGCCGACTCCATAGAACGGACTGCGAGAAGCGTACTTGGGTACTCAAAGCCGTCTCAAGAAGATGCCTGGTACAATGATGAATGTCGCAATGCCACGAGAGAGACGGATGCTGCATACAGGGCAAAACTGCAGCCAATGGCAACGCGAGCTGTTCGTGAACGGCACAGGGAGAAGAGACGACAGGCAACTCGTCTTTTTAGAAGAAAAAAGAAGGAGCTGAAGAAGAGACAGGATGAGTGTACTGAGTTGCTCCGAAGTAGAGGGGAAGCCCGAAAATTCTACAAGAGAGTTAAAGCGAGAATGAGTGGAACAGGGTTGCCCTCCTGCAAGGACAGCGATGGTCAAATAGTGACGGACCCGGATAGCGTTCTGAAGATATGGAGAGACCACTTTAGAAATTTGCTGGATACTGACACCAATCCAGAAGACCCTGCTCCAATCCATGACGATGGTATTAACTGTCCACCTCCGAGCCAGAGCGAGATACGTATGGCCATCTCCCGCCTTAAAAACAATAAAGCTGCTGGAGCCGATGGTCTCCCTGCTGAATTGTTTAAGGCTGGCGGGGAGGAGCTGATTAGGAGCATGCATCAGCTCATGGAGAACATCTGGCAAGAGGAGAGCATGCCCGGGGATTGGAGTCTCAGTCTGTTATGTCCCATATACAAGAAAGGAGATCGTAGTGAATGTAAGAACTATCGTGGAATAAGCCTATTACCAATTGCGTACAAGGTCCTTTCAAGCATATTGTGTGAACGTCTAAAGCCAATTGTAGAAAAACTAATTGGACCATATCAGTGCGGCTTTAGACCTGGCAAATCTACGACGGATCAAATATTCACCTTACGACAGATCCTGGAAAAAACCCATGAAAAGCAGATCGACACCTACCACCTCTTTGTCGACTACAAAGCTGCCTTCGACTCTCCGATAAGGAATAGGCTTTATGAGACCATGTCAGAGTTTGGTATTCCTGCAAAGCTGATCCGACTTTGCAAATGTACCTTAGGCAACACCAAATCCTCTGTTAAGATTGGTAAGGATCTGTCTGAACCATTTAACACGGAAAGAGGTCTCAGGCAGGGCGATAGCCTGTCCTGTACACTATTTAATATAGTTATGGAGAAGGTGATGAGAAAGGCTGGTGTCAACATGTCTGGCACCATATTCCACAAGAGCCACATGCCACT
The DNA here is from genome assembly GCA_964034835.1 of Muscina levida. Classification (NCBI taxonomy): domain Eukaryota; kingdom Metazoa; phylum Arthropoda; class Insecta; order Diptera; family Muscidae; genus Muscina; species Muscina levida. The sequence goes on along the minus strand of OZ035883.1, from coordinate 123,772,904 downwards.
AGCCTATGCCGATGATATAGACATCATTGGTCGAAATGGATGGGGACGCACCGTGAACGTTGACAATTATTGTTTTGAGGTAGTAGACGAGTTTACCTACCTCGGATCTTCCGTCAACAAGAAAAATAATGTCAGCCAAGAAATTAAACGGAGAATAGTGCTAGCCAATAGATGTTTCTACGGACTTCGGCAGCACTTTAGTAACACCACCTTATCTCGGAATACTAAAAAACAGCTTTACCAGGTGCTAATCTTACCCGTTCTTTTGTATGCTGCCGAATCATGGGTGCTTACGACAACGGACATACAAAACCTGGGAGTATTCGAGAGAAAAGTACTCCGAAAAATTTATGAACCTATCTGTGTCGACGGCGAGTTTCGCCATCGGATGAACCATGAGCTGTATGAGCTTTACCACGACATCGACGTAGCTAAAAGAGTCAGAATGCAACGACTACGATGGCTGGGTCATGTTGCCAGGATGGATGTAAATGCTCCAGCGAGAAAGGTGTTTGAAGGCGAACCTGAAGGACGGCGCAGAGCAGGGAGACCCAAACTCCGTTGGAAGGACCAAGTGGTAGGCGACGTGCCACCATTTGGTAGGACTAACTGGAGAACACACGCACAAGACCGAAGCGTGTGGAATTCTTTAGTACTTCAGGCCTCAAACTTATGAACCATGTTCGTAAGTTGTAATGGGCCACTTAAGTAAGTAAGTAAGAAGCCAGGTTTGAACCTGCGATTTCCCGCATGGTAGTCGCGTGTTCTAACCACTTTGCCACGGCCGAGAGAAAAATACTCCGTAATATATATGGGTCAACAGAGAGTATCGGCGTCGTACAAATCATGAGATGTACGAGCTGTACACTGACATTGACGTGGTCACACGCATTAAGGTGCAGTTGCGGTTGCGTTGGCTAGGTCATGTTGTACGCGTGGGTGAAAATGCTCCAGCTCGAAAAGTCTACGACAATCATCTCGATGGACGGCATAGAAGAGGGCGACCAAAACTCCGTTGGAAAGACCAGGTTACTGAGAACCTTACAGAACTTGGTGTGATTAACTGGAGAAGAAGCGCAAAAGATCGAGGCGCTTTTAATATTTTTCTACGAGCGGATTATAATCCAATAGGATTACAAAGACGTGCCAGCTAAGTAAGTAAACTTAACTTAATTTCCCTTTACACCCCATGAATGAGGTATGCGATAGCTTCTCGCGTTGTTGTGAATTAACACGCTTTCTATTTTTAGATTCACAACTAACGGCACCTACTTGTTTATCGACGAATGCGAACGTCACTGTTTGAGAAGCTCTTACTAGACATGCCGATTGACTCGACACTGATACTGCGAAGAAAGACAGTATCAGTATCAATGAGATGAATTTGCTTTTTTTTGGAAGGGTGGGAATGTGCTTTACGCATCTAACGAGATCGTCAAACTCGTCGGACTCTTATATGTTACCGACCAAAAACCCACCACATGTCACCATCGGGGGATTTATACCACCTCGGAACCACTTTTGCATTACTTCGAGGTGGCCTCTATGTGGTACTTTACCAATCTGTCTCTTTGTGACCGCGTCCAGGCTTCGCATATTTTATTTACGCCACTGCTTCCATGTTCGATTTCTTGCTACGGAGGACGTGTTCTACGAAGCGTCTGATGGCGTTCCAGTTGCCCTCACTAATTAGCATTCTTGGCACATTCTTGAAAAACGTGTATTCGGCGTCGTCTAAAACTTATTCCTTTTTATATATACAATAGGGGGGAACTACCTTTTCCCATGCGGTTTAGGTACTTTAGGAAGTACCAATGGTCGGATAGCATCTGAGTAATGTAGTAATGTAGTTCACTTTGCCATTTTTACTATTGGTCCACATTTGTACATCGGTGATCAAAACTTCTAATATTTCCTACCGTATGGTCGCTGCTTTTAGTGCCCGACCAGTGTTTTTCTTGGCGTTAAGATCATTCGGCGCTCCATTACCTTCAAGGGTGTTTTTCACATCTTTTAGAGCTATTATTGTAGATTTTCCAGGTCGAAATCCATATTGACTTCATGAGAGACCTCTCCCATCTTTAATGGCTTCAAGGAGCTGAAAATGTTGTACTGTCTAATTTGCTGATTGTTTTAAAAACCGGATTGAAAAAACACCATCAAACACTAAAAGCAAATACTTCATGCTTGTCGAACTCCTAAAATAAACCCCATTATTACCGCTGCTGATTAATTGACATCCACAATTAGACCATTCTGCCAAAAATATAAATTTCTCTACTCTCTCCAACTTTACCAAATTTCGCATAAACCACTTAAACATTCGTTGGATGGAGTCCATCCATCTTTCGTCAACACCCTTAGGCTATATCCTGTTTTTCTAGTAGTTCCGAGTTTTTTTTTTCTTTTCGTCTTCCTCTCTGCTTCTGCCAGACAAATGCAGACACTGCAATCATACTCCTACATATGTATATATAAATAAACAATATGCATATAATATACATATATATACGTGGAATCTATACACACATTTATGGCTGTCTACACTTAGTCATCCCTTAATGGCAGCCAGTCGTTTAAGGACAAAGGACGATGCCCGAAAAGTCGAATGTTGGCCCAGGCAACATGAGACATTATAAGGAAAACATGTGATGAAGCCAGTTCAAGTACTTAGCATTACGTGCAATATTTTTTGTGTATATCTAAAACGTCACAAAGGGGTATTTTGCCATGGGAAAGGACACGTGTATCAGTTGCCACAAAGGATTGCGCCGTACGAATACCAACAATAAACGAAAAGTTTGCTAAATTTAAAAGCTCATTGACACATTTCGCATAAATTTTTCAAATTATTTATCTTTTTGTTAAATATTTGATATCGTTTCGTTGCTGTTGTCTTTTGGCAACAATTTCAATAAATTATCTTTATGAATGCGTTGGTTGGGTTGGTGCGGGCGACTGGTGCGTACCCTTTTCGGGTGGAAATCCTTTGTGCTGCATCCGTGTGTGTGTGTGTATGTTATGTGAACTGATTTTGACTGGCATGGGTAGGTCAACCACCAGACATTGAACCTGTAAATGAAGTTCTCGCCTCATTTTGTTGCTAGTGTTGTTGCCTTAACCAATGCGACGATGATGCGATTTGTGAGTCGTTGTCCAATTCGTCTCACTCTCTCTCTCTCCTTCTCTGAGCATGTTTTGCATTGATATTGGAAACAATGTGTTTGTATTATGAGCGAGTATTGTACAAAATGTATGCAGAGAGTACGATAAAGAGACAGATGGAAAACGTGTAAGCTATAACCGCCAGAGAGTAGCTAAGAGCCACTCTACGGTATGCAAAATATATTTTTATTTTTTTTCCACATCTACAACTTTTTGTTGGGGCAAATCTCAGTTCTATTATCCAACTTTGAATTTGAATGAAAAGATTATTATGAGAAAAACTGCATTAGTACAACTGGTACCATTGCATTGCCAATGTTACTGCGGTGTTTTCAAACATTGTGAAGGAGCCAGCGATAATTAATTCGGCGAAGACAGTTGAAACGCAACAGCATTATCGGTGAGCATCAACGTTGCAAAGAGGTACAAAGAGACCTTAAAACAAAAAATAACGCCAAAATCCACTATAACGGGTGAGGACTAGGTTGCCTAGGGAATGCAACGTGAAACTTTTACCTAAAGGTAACTCACAACCTCCCCGTGGTGGCATCTTGGGCAACATTGTTTCGAAATATTTTTTACGGTTAGCAATGGATAGTGAGCGGCGAACCCTGATGGTAAGGTTAGGCACGTGCCTTTATATCTTAGTTAACGTGAAACATAAGGGACGTTGAGATGTTATTGTGAATACAACTTTTGTTCATGGAGTTTTTTTTCTTTTTTAGAATAAGTTTTGAAAAAAAACTAGAGACAACTATGGTATAAAGACTCAGCACAAAAAAAGAACCAAAGCTCTTAAATTTTATTTTGAAAGTCAGTCGATTGTTCATATAAAGGGTGGTTAAATTGTAAGGGCCGATGTTGAATGTGAACCACACTTAAACGTCAAGGTTTTTTCTGCATTTCATTTGACATTTTTCAATTTCAGACTAACTCAAATTGAACCATGGAAAGGTATACAATCGAGCAACGCGTTAAAGTTATTCAGGCTTATTATGAAAATGCATATCGTGGACTTCGTGATTTTTTGCGTACAATCGAAAAAATCGTGAAAAATTTGTGCAAACCGGGTCTGTAGAAGATGTGAAAGTACCAGCGCATGCGCGTACTGCTCGTACTGCAAGAAATATTGCTGCTGTTCAAGAAATGGTAACAGTGGATGATCAATTTTCGGAGAAAATCATCTTCAGTGATTCCGGCACATTTTCAGCTCAGTGGATTCGTCAATAAGCCGAATTGCCGCATTTAGGCGAATGATAGAGTGATTGTCAAAATACCAATGCACCCACAAAAAGTGACTGTTTGGTGCGGTTTATGGGCTGGCGGCATCATCGGGCCGTATTTCTACCAAAATCATGCCGGTCAGGCAGTTACTGTGAATGTGGTTCGCTATCGTGTGATGATAACGAACTTATTATGGCCCGAATTGGAAGATATGAATGTGGACGATATGTGGTTTCTACAGGTCGGTGCCACTTGCCAAACAGCTAACGAAACAATGGCTCTTTTGCGCGACAAATTCAATGGCCATGTTATCTCACGTGGTGGCGATGTCAATTGGCCGCCAAGATCATGTGATTTCACACCGTTGGACTTCTTTCTTTGGGGTTATTTGAAAGAATAGGTGTACGTCGATAAGCCAGCAACAATTCAAGGGCTAAAGGATGAGCTAATTCGGCACATTAACGGCATGGAACCTCAATTATGCCTCAGCGTCATGGAAAATTTGTACAATCGGATGGAGGTGGCAGATATTTTGTTCCATACATAATTGAACCATACTAATAATATCATAATAAAACCAGTAAGAAAGTTTCAGTCGGGCAACCCGACTTACATATACCCTCACCCTCAGTAAAACAAAAAAATTTCTGTTATATTGATATTATTACTCGATTTCTACAATGGGCGGAGTGGTACATTTGTATGGGAGGAATCAGAAGGGGCGTGTCTAGACTTCCAGATTTTTTCTCCAAAACTTTATCCTGCTTGAACTTTACTAAATACAGAATTTAGGCACGATCGCGTTAGGTCTATCAATAATATTCACCGATTTCTAAAGTGGGCGGTACCAGATGTGGCATGGCTAGACTTCCAGATTTTTTCTCCAAAACTGTATCCTGCTATAGCTTTACTAAATAAAGAATTTGGGTACGATCGCGTTGGATTTATTGATATTAATACTCCATCTTTAAAATGGTCGAAAAGGTACATTTGTATGGGAGGTACCAGAAGGGGCGTGGCTAGACTTCCAATTTTTTTTCCAAAACCTTATCCTGTTATAGCTTTACTAAGTACAGAATTTGGGTACGATCCCGTTGGGTGTTTTTATATTATTACTCGATTTCTAAAGTGGGCGGAATGATTATTTGAATGGGAGGTACCAGAAGGGGCGGGGCCATGTAGCCCATTTGCTATACCGTAAGTAGATTTGAGGAAATATTAACTCGTGCAAAATTTCAAAGCGTTTGGTTGTGTCTTTCGCACCTGCGCACCAGCCGGATAGACAGACAGCCTGACGGGCATGGCTCAAGAGAATTAAAAAGTCGAGAATCGAGTTTGGTCCAAAGAAACATAGGGTCTAAAGTCAAAATCAACATCGGCCCTTAAAATTTAACCACCCTTTATAAAGATCATATAGAAATAAACCTAGCTCTCCAACCATTTATCTGTTAAGTTCAGTAAATTCAGCAATAAATGGCTATCTGTCCTGGCTGCAAGACCTGGAGTAGTTCGAAATGATGTCAACATAGCCTGGTGTAACCAAATTATCAGAAACTTTTACCTGGCGACGTTATTCACAATAGTGGAATAATAATGAATTTCTGGATCCAAGATCCTCCGTTAGGCGACTTTTTAAAGCCACTTGGCCCTTCCAACGAAGTTTTGGTCTCCCTGCTCTGCGTCGTCCTTCAGGTTGGCCTTCAAACAGCTTTCCCTCTGGAGCATTTACATACACCCTGGCCACATGTCATAGCCATCGTATTCATTGGATTCTGTCTCTTTTAGCTACGTCGATGTAGTGGTAAAGCTCAGATAGGTCCATATATCGGAGTACTTTTCTCCCGACTACTCCTCTGGATCTAAGATCCTCCGTTAGGCGACTTTTTAAAGCCACTTGGCCCTTCCAACGAAGTTTTGGTCTCCCTGCTCTGCGTCGTCCTTCAGGTTGGCCTTCAAACAGCTTTCTCTCTGGAGCATTTACATACATCCTGGCCACATGTCATAGCCATCGTATTCATTGGATTCTGACTCTTTTAGCTACGTCGATGTCGTGGTAAAGCTCAGATAGGTCCATATATCGGAGTACTTTTCTCCCGACTACTCCTAGGTTTTGCATGTCCGTTGTTGTAAGCACCAATGATTCAGCAGCATACAACAGTACGGGCAAAATGTGGTATAGATGTTTGTTAGTATCTTGAGATTAGGTGGTGTTACTAAAGTGCTGACGAAGTACGTAAAAATATCAGGTGACGAGCACTATTCTTCGATTGATTTCTTGGATGACATTATTTTTCTTATTGACGGAAGATCCGAGGTAGGTAAATTTATATACAACCTCAAAACAATAATTGTCGCCGTTCATGGTGCGTCGAACTCATTATTTTTGTTTTATCATCGTTGACTGATAAACCCATTTATACGGACTCCTTTCTCCGTGATGAGAAAACTGCAGTAACATCCCACAGATTTCGGCCAATGATGACTAGGCTAGTGGCTCTTGTGGAATATGGATGGCTCTTTCTGTGTTGAATCGTTCAGAGTGATCCTTACCAATCTTAACCGAGGATTTGGTGTTTTCCAAGGTACATCTGCAAAGTCGAATTAGATTTATAGGAATACCAAACTCATGCATGGCCCCATATAGCCTATTCCTCGTCAGAGAGTCGAAAGCAGCTTTGTAGTCGACAAAGAGGTGGTAGGTGTCGATCTGCTTTTCATGATTTTTTTCCAGAATTTGTCGTAAGGTAAATATTTTACCCGTCGTATATTTACCAGGTCGAAAGCCACTCTAATAAGGTCCAATTAGTTTTTCTACATTTGGTTTTAGACTGGCATCGGTTTCAGCCGCTTTATTATTTTTAAGGCGAGATATTGCCACATGTATCTCGCTCTGGCTCGGAGGTTGACAGTTAATACCATCGTCATGGATTGGTGCGGGATCTACTGGAGTGGTATCCGTTTCCAGTAGATTTCTGAAATGTTCTCTCCATATCTTTAGAACGTTATCCGGATCCGTCACTATATGGTCATCGCCTTCCTTGCAGGAGGGCTACCCTGTTCCACACATTCTTGCCTTAACTCTCTGATAGAATTTTCGGGCTTCCTCTCTGATTCGGAGGAAATCAATGCACTTATCCTGTTTCTTCTTCAGCTCCTTCGTTTTCCCTCTAAATAGACGAGTTGCAGTTTCTCCCTGTATGCAGCTTCCGTCTCTCTCGTTGCATTGCGACATTCTTCATCGTACCAGGCATCATCTTGAGATGGCTTTGAGTGCCCAAGAAAACTTTCGCAGTCCGTTCAATGGAGGCGGCTGTATATTGCCACTGCGATGTAATATTATCAGGGTTTGGAACATTCCGTAGCAGTGAAGTTAGGAGGCTGGAGTAGGCGTCCGTTACCTTTATGGTCCGCAGTTTACCGATGTCCAGCTGTCGTTGTGCCTGCTTAAGTAAGTTTGGTAGTGATCGGAGTCAATGTTTGCAGCCCTGATCACTCGTACGTACCACGTACCACGTGATCTATCTGATTCCTCGTCAATTGATCTGGAGATAACCATGTTGCCTTATGAATACATATTTCTATCTCAAATCTAGTGCTGCTAACTACCATATTTCTTGCCGCAGAGAAATCAATCAGTCTCATGCCATTGTTCGACGTTTCGGTGTACAGACAAAAAGTGTTTTGATTCATTTGGCCGCTATTTTCACTCTGATTTTAATTTCATTGTAGAGATGTTTCGATGTGTCCAATGGCGGCCACCAACAAACCTTTAGCGTTCTTCCAGGCTTTTACTCCCATACTCATATACCTATGCTTTCTACTCTCGCTTCATTTTCGCTCTTTTATACGTACAAATATCTCATTTGCGATGATGAATATGCATTCAATTTGTGCAGAATGCAGAATTTCGTACACGAATGTTCTCCTCGTACAACCGAACGGTCTGTCTCATTACGAATGATTTCAAGAGCGAATGTTGTTGGTTATTGCAGTATATGAATGAGTAACGAAATGTTGATTCGTGTGCCGGTTCGTTTGAGTGTGCAATTGTTTTCCTGTGTATGCCTCTGTGTGCGTTAGTGTGTGTGTGTGTGTGTGTGCATGTGAGTGTATAAAAAGCCTGCTAGTAGAGTAGGGCAAAGGGAGTTACAATTTTTGGTAGCAATGACCTTCACCGCGTTGTTGTTGAGCTTGAAATGATTATTTCATGTTTATTTCGTTTTTGCTGCAGTCGCCGATGCGATAATGATGGCCACGACAATAATGATGATTATGTTGCTGACGATGGCGATGACGATGATTTTGTTGCCGACAACGTCAACGTTGTTGTGTTGTGTTCTCGTTCGTTGGCTTGATGAAGTTTCGTTTCATGAAGTGCAGTTCGAGTTGTTTTCATTCGTAATTTCGTGTTGTGTGTGTTTTATTTTTTGCTGTTGCTGTTGTATTGTGTGCTCTGGAAATACTAGAGCATTGTGCTATAGGGCTTTGGATGGGGGTATGTGGGGTTTGGAAGGGAGAGTTTTTATTTTTTATTCGACATTGGTGTGGTGTCGCGTCTGTGTTTGCTTTTACTGCTGTTTCTCCGAATGTTCTACAATTGTACATTCCCTTCCTTGTTCTGGCTGTTCTATGAAAGCGTTTTCTATGCTGGGGTAAAGGGTTACCAAGTAGTTTTTGAAAATGTGTAAAGGAAAGAAACACATACATAAACCAGTACAGTATTTGCAATCAAGTGAACTGACTATTAAATACCCTCACCCTATGCCCTTTCTGCAAAATTCTGGTAGAAATTTTAAGACTCGGAGTTATTTATATTTTATATTGTGACCGGCCGTAACATAGAGGTTAGAACACGCGACTACTATGCAAGAGATCCGTGGTTCGAATACCGGCTCCAATCAACTACATTTTTCTTTCATTGCCGACCCCCTCGATGTTGTCGACAGCAATTCGCAGTATAAGTGTCGGCATGTCTAGTAGAAGCTTCCTAAACAGTAACGTTCGCATTCGTCGAGAAACAAGTAGGTGCCGTTTGTTGTGAATCTAAAATAGAATGCGTGTTAATTCACAACAACGCGAGATGCTAGCCCATACCTCATTCATGAAAGTAAGTTTTATTTTAAGAGTTATTTATATTCACCGGAAGGATGATGTCGAATTACAGCTGCTAACAGCAAAAAACTGTAATTTTAACATATATGTTGACAAAATGGCAAGAATTATTTGTTTGATTACCTCTTCAGTGTGTTTAATAATAAAAATTCAATAAAATTGTAACATAATTGGATAGGTCTTGCTCCAAAGTTATGCACAATCTAATCTTTTTACTAAAATCATTACACTTTAACGGCTTAACAATAAAAAATTTAAATTGTATTTATAGAAGTGTATCTAGTTCAATAAAAATACAATTGTGCACAACTTCAAACCAAGACATCATTATCCAATGATGTAATACTTTTAAGGTTTTAAGGTTAGGTTAAGGTTGGGTTAAGGTTAGGTTAAGGTTAGGTTAAGGTTAGGTTAAGGTTAGGTTAAGGTTAGGTTAAGGTTAGGTTAAGGTTAGGTTAAGGTTAGGTTAAGGTTAGGTTAAGGTTAGGTTAAGGTTAGGTTAAAGTTAGGTTAAAGTTAGGTTAAGGTTAGGTTAGGTTAGGTTAGGTTAGGTTAGGTTAGGTTAGGTTAGGTTAGGTTAGGTTAGGTTAGGTTAGGTTAAGCTTAAGTGAAGATTAGGTTAAGGTTAGATTAAGCTTAAGTGAAGGTTAGGTTAATTCGGCAACCACAACACAGCTCACTTAGGTCCTAGTATGAGTTCCGTTGTGATACTATTTTAAGATTTTCGCTCCAAATGTTCGTGGTCTCCTCATCTTTCACATCATTGCAGCTTCTACAAAAATCGTTGTTGGATATTTTCAGCCTCTTAGCGTTTTTACCAACCGGCCAGTTACCAGTTAGTACAGCTATGATGTTCTTCAAGTGGACTCTGGACATGTTCAGCACAAATCGTGTCCTCTGTATATCCATTGTAGGCCAAATTTGTTTGGTCGCCGTGCTAGTGGGTTCTCTTGCCCATCTCTCTTCAGCACTGAGGTTCAGTTTCCCGCAATGAGCTGTTTCCCCCTTGCGAGAGGGATCCCAATGAGACCGTAAACTTCGACCGAGTTCACGGTTGCGGCGGCCATTGCCAACGTATCGGCCCTCTGGTTACCATATATGTCTCTTATGTCCTGGAACCCATGTCAGGGTAACCGTCGAATGTCTCGCTATCTCCTCAAGAGACGACCGGCATTCTCGAACATTTCTCGAAGTGGTGTACACGTGCTCTAGGGATCTGATAGCCGCTTTACTATCAGTAAGAATATGAATATTGCCGTCCAATATCTCAATATCTCTACGGCTATTCTATTCTATTCTCTACGGCTAATCCTGAACTATGTTACAGTGGTATGGTAGCCTGATTGATAGTTGCAACTCCTCAACTCTTCCGAAAAGATTTCACAGATCGCTCTTTCCTTCAATTTCGAACCGTCCGTGAAAATTATCATTATCATTATAGTAGGATCTATCCGGGATATTTCTTATACAACCCGGATCGAATAGAGGTTCACGTATGGTGTAAACCGTGTGGCAGCTCCCATTGACTAGGTTCAGAATTTTGGCATGTCAATGTCCGAAGCTCGGACCGGCCGATGCATAGTGGTTAGAACACGCGACTACCATGCGGGAGATCACAGGTTCAACTCCTGGCTTAATAAAGACACGGTCTTTATTAATCCATGGCTCTTAGATACATATAATTTCCTCTGTAGCTGGTGTTAATCGGGGGACTAGAACGGCTGAAGCCGCTTTTGAATGGTGAAGGTTAACTCTGGCAACTTTGGCAGCCGCTCTGTTTTTTTATTTTTGCAGTAATCTTTTTCATGCAATTTTCATTACAAACTAGAACAACAACAAATACAGTCCCTAGATAGAATCACATACAACAACAAAAAGGTATGGCCGAGAAGTAGCGCGAAGCGAGAGAGAGAGAGAGCGACCAAAGTTTTCGCATTCATTCGCCATTGAAAATGGAGTTCATGACCACATAAACTTGACACTGCCGCAAAACAAAATTGAAATGAAAAATCACGCACACACACACACGGCAACACCAGCACATGGATTCATACACTCACGCAATACTAGTGGGTCTGTCTGTTAGCTCCCCACAGCTTGGCTGGTAAATGCAACTACCGACTTAACAGCCCAAAACGAGTATTTCTCCCCACACATGAACTAAATAGGGTAGGAGGAGGGTTAAAAAGGGAACTGGGAATAGCTTGATTATGTTTAGAGCATTCACACTGGGGCAAGTTCAGCATTGCGCTGGCGGGGCGAACAGGGATGCAATACTAGAATTGGGACCCCGGCACAAAGGGAAGCTCTGTTTTCTATTACACACAAATATTCTACTCCATTTAGTGCAATGCCATCATCCAACCAACCATCCATCGGTGGCTGGCAGGAAAGAGGAGGGCAGTAACATACACAATCCATTAGTAGGGAACGGTTGCAGACATGTTAGGTTTGAGTGGAGGACTAACGACGACGATGACGACGACAACCACACCAAAAAACAAAACGCTGGAGTTTCAATGACCTGTTCTATTCTATTCAGTTCGGTTCGGTTTGGTTATGAGGCGATTGCCCATGTGTGGGTAAATGTTTGATGCTGGTTATATTTGCGCTATGCTAGAATGTTCTATTATATATTTATATTTGTAGAGTGTTACCCTACATGTGGCAAAATTTATACATGACATTTAAATTATACATGACCTATAATAATAAAAAACTTAAAACATAATTTCTCTTTACACCCCATGAATAAGGTACGGGATAGCTTCTCGCGTTGTTGTGATTGAACACGCTTTCTATTTTTTGCTTCACAACTAACGGCACCTACTTTTTTATCAACGAATGCGAACGTCACTGTTTGAGAAGCTCTTACTAGACATGCCGATTGACTCGAGGGGAGCCGACAATGAAAGAAAATTTTTCTTTTAAGATGACTGGAGCCAGGAGTTGAACCTGTGATCTCCCGCATGGTAGTCGCGTGTTCTAACCACTATGCCACGGCCGGACCTATAATAATATGTATTAATAAATGATGGTTCAACACGGTGTGTGAACGTATAGTCACCATAAGAGTCAAAACAAAGTTTTCCACATAACACTTATATGTGCCCATGCTCCGACAGATGAGAAAAGCTATGAGGACAAAGACGAGTTTTACAAGAGCCTAGAAAATGGTCATACACATTTTCTAGCCCGAGCCATGACATCAAAATTCTACTAAATGCTAAAATAGGCAGGGTTACCGCATTTGAGCCTACTATCGGAAATTTCAGTCTGCACACCAAAACGTCGATCAATAGCATCAGACTGATTGATTTCTCGGCGGCAAGAAATATGGTAGTTAGCAGCACCAGATTTGAGCATAAAAGTATTCATAAGGCAACATGGATCACGTGGTAGTCGATGAAAGGCACGCATAGAGTGTTCTGGACGTACGGATGATTAGGGGTGCGAACATTGACTCCGATCACTTCCTTACCGCAGTTAAGGTACGCACAAGGCTAATCATGGCGAAATACGTACGTAACCAGGCACAACGAAAGCTGGACACTGTAAACTGCGGACCACAAATGCTACGGAATGCTCCAACCCCTGATAATATTACCTCGCAGTGGCAATATATAGCCGACTTTATAGAACGGACTGCGAGAAGAGTACTTGGATAATCAAAGCCGTCTCAACACGATGCCTGGTACGATGATGAATGTCACAATGCCAGAAGAGAGACGTATACTGCATACAGGGCGAAACTGCAGCCAATCGAAACGCGAGCCGTTCGTGAACGGTACAGGGAGAAGAGACGAGTTGCGTCTTTTTAGACAGAAAAAGAAGGAGCTGATGAAGAGACAGGATGAGTGCACAGAGTTCCTCTGAAGTAGAGAGGAAGCCCGAGTATTCAACCAAAGAGTTAAGGCGAAAATGAGTGGAGCAGGGTTTCCCTCCTGCAAGAACAGCGATTGCCACCTGGTGGCGGACCTGGATAACGTTCTAAAGATATGGAGAGAACATGTCAGAAATCTACTGCATATGGACACAACTCCAGAAGACCTTACTTCAATCCATGACGACGGTATTAACTGTATTAACCCCCACGCCAGAGCGATTTACGTGTGGCAAAGCGGCTGGAGCCGATGGTCTCCCTGCTGAATTGTTTAAGGCAGGCGGGGAGGAGTTTGTTAGGACCAAACATCAGCTCTTGAAGAACATCGGTAAGAGGAGATCATGTCCGGGGATTGGAGTCTCAGTCTGTTATGTCCCATATACAAGAAAGGAGATCGAAGTGAACGTAAGAACTACCATGGAATAAGCCTATTACCAATTGCGTACAAGGTCCTTTCGAGCATATTGTGTGAACGTCTAAAGCTTATTGTTGGAAAACTAATTGGACCATATCAAAGCGGCCTTAGACCTGGTAAATCTGACGGATCAAAAATCATTGAAAATCAGATCGACACCTACTACCTCTTTGACGACTACAAAGCTGCCATCGACTTTTCGATAAGGAATAGGCTATATAAGGCCATGTCTGAGTTTAGTATTCCTGCAAAGCTAATTCGACTTTACAGATGTACCTTGGAAAACACGAAATCTTCTTTAAAAAGATCACTCTGAACCATTCAACATAGAAAGAAGTCTCAGGCAGGGCGATAGCTTGTCCAGTACACTATTTAATATAGTTATGGAGCAGGTGATGAGAAAGGCTGGTGTCAACATGTGTGGCACCATATTTTACAAGACCCACATGACACATGCCTATGCCTATGATATAGGCATAATTGGCCGAAATCTGCAGGATGTTACTGCAGTTTTCTCATCGCTAGAAAAGGAGTCAGCAAAAATGGGCTTAGCAGCTAACAAGGAAGAACAGAGAGTCCTTTCGATGGGGACGCACCGTCAACATAGAAAATTACTGTTTTGAGGTAGTAGATGAGTTTACCTACCTTGGATCTTCCGTCAACAAGAAAAATAATGTCAGCCGAGAAAGGTGTTTGAAGGCGAACCTGAAGGACAGCGCAGAGCAGGGAGACCCAAACTCCGTTGGAAGGACCAAGTGGTAGGCGATGTGCCATCATCTGGTAGGACTAACTGGAGAACAGACGCAGAAGACCGAAGCGTGTGGAATTCTTGATTACTTCAGGCCTCAAATTTGTGAACTACGTTTCGTAAATTTTACTGGGCCTCTTAAGTAAGTAAGTAAGTAAGTAATAAATAAAGAAATAAAGATTTCCGAAAGCCCAGAGAGGCTGTGAAAGTAATAAGTAGGTGATTGCAAGTCATTTGCTTTTCGCCTTCTCGGATTTAAAGCAGGAATGCCTGGTAACTGGGTACACAGGACCCATTTATCTAATATTCAACAAGGGATGAGCTAAAATATTAAGTTGAAATTTGTTTTCTTTTTAGTAGTATATATTCTATGTTGACTTCATTTGTAATGTTAATTTCCCTTTAAACCCCTTGAATAAGGAATGTGATAGCGTTTCCCGCTATTGTGAATTTACACGATTCTATTTTTAGACTCACACAACAAGACTTAATTTAGAGACGAAACTGAACGTCAGCTGTTTGAGAAGCTTTTACTGTGAAGTTGCTAGCAACAACATCGAGGAGGTCCCCGGTGAAATAAATGTAGATGACTGAAACTGGAATCGACTCTCCTGCATGATGGTCAAACCACCATGTCACGGTCTGTCCATTTGTATTGAAACTTAAATTGGCATCGATGTTCCCGACTGAAATATAAGTTGGTTTCGTTTTATGCTTTCTCGTGAGCTAGACAGTCCTGGAATGGACTCTAAAAGTATGTTTATGTTAAATCACTGCTGAAGTATTTAAGAAAAAAAGGAACAATCCAATGGAGTCTTTTTTATGGATTTTAATGCATTTTGGGGACCGATTGATGCGGCGAACCTGATTCGATTCCTGTCTTAGGTATCAATATTTCAAGTTGTGTTAGTCTACCAAGAGAAGCTCTCCAATATCTAATTTATAGGATGTAGAGGGGGAAAAAGTAAGTTATTGGTTTCTTTTAAAAAATTTACTATAACTTTTACATTTGTTGACAAATTTCTCATTTTTAGGGCTCTATAAATAGGTATTTGGGTATTTTGGGACCGGCCGTGGCATGATAATTAGAACACGCGAGAGATCCATGCGGGAGATCCGTGGTTCGATTCCTGTCTCCAGTCTCCAGAGTTCATCAATCACCTAATCACTGAAATACCAATTCCGACAAGTCATCATCAACATAGCAACTACTCGATTCAATTCTGCTGGTCGAATATCCAAGGCTGATCAAGGCTAAGACATGTGGTACCGCGGTTTAATCCTGTAATTAACTGTACACCCACTACAAGCTGATTTGTGTACACAACCCAATGAAAAGCAAACACGAGAATACTATAGATGTATTCTGTGAGCGAAAATATATGACCACGATGACAATATAGTTCTTCTGGAACATTTTACTGCTAAAAAAGCAAGGGAAGATACTCTTGGTTCAGCGGTCCTAAAATACCGCAACGCCTCCTATAACAGATGCAGAAAGATAACTTAATTTCCCTTTGCTCCCCATGAATGAGGTATGGGATAGCTTCTCGCGTTGTTGTGGATTAACACGCTTTCTATTTTTAGATTCACAACTAACGGCACCTACTTGTTTATCGACGAATGCGAACGTCACTGTTTGAGAAGCTCTTACTAGACACGGCAATTGACTCGACACTTAATACTGCGAAGTTGCTGTCAACAACATTCGAGGGGAGCCGACAATGAAAGAAACAATTTTTTAAGATGACTGGAGCCAGGTTTGAACCTGCGATCTCCCGCATGGTAGTCGCGTGTTCTAACCACTATGCCACGGCCGGTCCCTGCAGACAGATAAGCTTCACGAAATATCCTGAAGCGGTTTCTCCCTGAACAAAAGACAAGAAACAAAATTGATCACATGGTTATCGATGGAAGGCAGAAAGTGGTTCATATACAGACTGAGTTCACTACCCAGTTGTAGTCAAGGATTACACAGTGTCACATAATTGTGTATTCCTGACACACAATAGCAGCATATTGAATATTCTATGACTACTGACACAAAGATCGTACTTGAATATGAAAAAATGTTCTGGTACTTTGAAGAATGCTGCCAATAGTCTTGCTGTGGAGAAGAGGAGTGCGACGAAACGCATCTTCAAACATATAAAGTGTCTATGGTGGAGAAGAGAGAGAGAGAAATACCATGATGTAAAAGTCCAGGATTAGAGGTGAAGCTGTGAAGACAGAAATGGAAATCATTTTATGAATTTTTAAGATTAAAAGATTTGGAAATCCTGCATTACAATACAGCGCAGCTAATAAATATATTATGGAAACCAAGCTTATATTCTAACAATATCTAGAACATTCTAAACCGAACCTACCACATCTGATATCTGATTATATTTTCACTTTTTATGCTGTTGGTCCATCTACGTCGCTGCATATCAATCATAATCCGTTAACCAGGGGCAATGATCAAGCGAATGTAGGTAAAGCAACTGCTGGATATGTGAAGTCTTCGACAGTGTACTCGGAGAGCGAGGCGGAAACATAAAAACAACTTATCAAATCCTGGTGCCAGAAATTAGAGGAGGAACGTATATTTCAATAAGTCGTCATTGAATAAGTCACTTCACATTCCAACATATACTTTCGCCTACCTTCACTTCAAGGTAGGGCACTATACCACTGTCGCTACTGATCACCCTAACAGCCCCCCCATTCTTCTAAGCGAATTGTTCCATGATTGCTACTACAATCTATGTATATCCCACAGGGCTATATGGTGTAGCATACACGAGTACATATGTATCTCTGTTTTTTATGGAATTTGTAAATGAATTTCTTTTATTTGTATTCTAGTTATTATTGCTAACATTTTCTCCCGATTATCCACTCCTCCAGAACTTGTCACTCGTTCCATTGTTGTTGTTGTTGTTGCTGCTGCTGTTCCTGCTTTTGCAGTTGCTTTCCCTGATATTTCACTGGAGTACTCGTTTGAGAGTACGGGAATATGGCAGTGCATCCAGTTTTTGCTGTTGTTGTCTTTTATTTTCTAGTTGCCTGTTTTCCCCCATTGGTATTTCCTTTGTTCATTGGGTTACTCTGCTTTCAAGTTGATTTTTCCTTTTATTCGAGCGTCAGATTTACAAACGAAAAAAAAAACATAGGGAAAACATCTAGAGACTACATGGATGATTCCAACAAAAGTGAGGTTGAGTTATACCCGTGTTCCAGTGACGGCAGATGATAATGTGATGTCTCCACTGTTTTGCCGTTGTTTCCATTTGTTGTGTCGTTTGTTGGCTGTTGCATCATCACATCGCGCCACTGACATTTTCTTGGTTAGCAAAATGACTTTTGTTTTTAACAAATTCTACTTCCGTTCCCCTTCGTTGGCATCTGCAGGCGTTAGTTGTGCTGTGGGTTTACTTCGTTTGCTTGTTACTCTAAAATGTGTGGTAAGAGAAAATGAAAATTCTGGGAAAATCGTTAGATTTGTCGAAGATGTGTTTGTTGCTTAGCTAAAGCGAAACTTTGTAATGCAATTTAACACGCAGCAGGATTTGTTTCTTTCTTGCGTCTTTTTCGTTGGTGTGCAACTTTTCCAAGAAATGCATTAATGTTGCATGACAGCTTATACTATAGGAGTTATTAATCCCTTTGGCGGAGAAGATGCAGAGTATCGTTACAATGTTAGCATAATGGCTGGGAAAAAGTACCTAATATCTAAGATTGTGCGGAGTTTAGGGAATTGTTTTGAAGTTTTAATAGTAAGAAAGAGGAATTTTCCCAAGCAATAGATAAATACTTTTCAGAGTATTTTTCTCTCTCGAAGACTCTTAGAAAAATATTGTCTCATAAGGCAGGATTCTTCGGCCTCATGGAGATAGATAGCTAGGGCTATGGTATAATATGTTATTGTATTCTCCTCGAGAGCGTTCTCTCAAGGACTATACTCAAAATAATAATATATAAATCTGTACAGCTGCGATAGAGGTTTCCATATTCTTTGGTCTACCATAAGAAATCTATCTCGTATACAATAAAATAAAAATATCGCGGCTATAGCGTTCACCAACATGCAGCATGCCGCTGCGAAGAAATGTGCAACACAGCTCTGCAGACAACTTATTGAACATTCTTCAGTGCAGGATAGGGACAAAAGAGTTATTGTACGGAGAGCCAAGTATTTCGAAAGTTACCCTACTCCTTCACATCAGATCTAAACTTTCAAAAGTTCTTAGCCTAGGCGTCAACTCAATGGTCATGTTGAAACATCTCAGAGTGTAGGACTGGACTATCTCACACAAATGCTGAACAACTCAATGACCAATTTGGTCTAAGGTCCCAAACTCCTTGTTGTCAACCATAGCCTTGGTGTTATAAGCACATCTATTACCCTCCCACATAGATCACTTTCCGTTCGCCAACCGCCAGCATGGCTTTAGGGCAGCGCATAGCACAACGACCATCTTAATCAGTGTAGACCATGTCAGCGCACTATTGTTGCAGCTCTAGCCCTATACATGACATGGTCGATCACTCAGTAATACTCCAGAACAGTTTCACTTCTTCGCCCGTAATTGTCACATACGCTGGTTGAGCAGCTAACTGCATGGTAGATTGGTTTCTCGGGTTCCGAGGTCAAAAATCCATATACCGAAAGAAGCAGGACTCTAACCTATACTCTTAAATATTTATCTATAGAGATTACCTTCAACCTCTGGATAGTTTTCGACAACCCTCTTACATACTACAAACATGCCAACTACATCAATAATAGAACAAAGTCCTAAATGCTCGTATTGTCACTTTATGGGGCATACACATAGAGACAATTATAGTTCAAGGCGTTGGCTCGGCCAGCTTTCAACTATGCAGCCCCAGTTTGGACTCCCTTAGTGACACTCAATGGCGAGGTTTACACACTGTACAAAACTATGCATTAAGGGATCGCTACCGAATGCCTTTGCATGACAATGACGATCTCCACCATGAGAAAACAAGTGCCTTACCGGTGCGGAAACCACATTTTTTGGCATGTTGTCAATATTTATGGCTAGTTATCAGCCAATACACCACAACTATGAATGTAAGATCCTATCGCGGTATATCCGGATGAATTTAAGGCGTGACAGTTCTGACATTTAAGACATCATACCATACCAGAGAGAATAACATCGAAAAGCCGTGTTAACAGATTCAAACGTGACTTTCACGTCAGCTAAGGTATGTCTCCAGTCGTAGCCAGGGTCGCCATAAGGACCCACAAAACCTTACGGAATAATAACTCAATAGATTTTCCCTGATTAGAGCAAAATAACGGTATTATTTATTGATGGTGTAATTCGCACTTATAATCTACTGGATAATGTACATAGATACGAAAACAATTCAGATTCATATTCAGTGATAGCGATGTTGTCTAGTCCGATAAATTATACCCAGGTCGATTTTAGATGATCGAGAACTTTTACTATACGCTCGTAGAGTATTGATGTGGCCTATTACTGAAATGACAGGATTTGGGACTCGGGTCGATTTGAGATATTCCGAAACTTTACATATTGGCGGATTTGAGGAGAAACTTTATATTATATTCCCAAATCTGTAGAGATCAAATAGGTCACGATCGTCTCGGTACTCAGGAATGTGATAGTTATCGTACTTTTGACAATTGAGGTTATTACTACCAATTCGGCAGCGTATGTCTGATTCGGTTTCGTTTGTGATTACGGTAGATATCATCAATACGTCGTCAGCTTGGTGATTCGGGTTTTGTCTGGGTTTCACTTTGATATCAGCAAGTGATGATTGATGACTTGGGTTTGTCTGTAGTTCGGATTAATGTCAACAATTCGGGAATCAGCAAATCGACTATTGCAACTAGTGGTTGCATTGATGATTCGGCTTTTGTCGGTAATTAAGTTTGGTAGCCGCAACTCTGGATACTGCATTTTCCAGTACATCGACTTCTACAACTAGTTGTTGTGTCGATTCCAATTTTGCGACCGAATTAGCAATCGTACCCGACGGAGTGGTAATATCAAACTGCTACGGTACTAATGTCTAATACAATGCTACAGGAGCGAAGGGTATTTTTGTGTCCCAGACCGAAATCTACACAATAAAGGAGTCGGAATAAACCAACGGGAGTTCGACTCAACGGAGCGAAGTCTTATTCAACAGACCGAAATTCGATTCAACAGACCTTAGTCGGGCTTTACAGACCGAAGTCCAATTTAACAGACCATGGTCCGATTCAACAGCCCGATGTCCGATTTAACAGACCGAAGTCCGATTCAAAAGACCGTAGTCGGGTTAAATAAAAGAATATTTGCTCCGATAAATTATTGCCCGAATCAACAGATGGAATCAATAGATTGATATCCGATTCAACAGACCGAAGTCCGATTCCACAGACCGATGTCCGGTTTTACAGACCGAAGTCCGATTAAACAGACCGAAGTCCGATTAAACAGACCGATGTTCGATTCAACAGGCCGAAGTCCGATTTGACAGACCAAACTGCGATTTAACAGATCGAAGTCCGATTTAACAAAATAATATTTCGTTCGATAAATTATTGCCTTAAATTCAACAGAGTGCCCGATTCAACGGACCGAAGTCCGATTTAACAGACCAAAGTGCGATTTAACAGACCGAAATCCGATTCAACAGATCGAAGTCCGATTCAACAGACCGAAGTCCGATTCAACAGACCGTAGTCCGATTTAACAGACAGAAGTTCGATTCAAGTCGAGTTAAACAAACAGAATTTGGGTTTTACCAACAAAAGTTGGTTAAACAAACCGAAATCCGATTAAACAAATAAATATTTCATTTGATACAACAGATTGCCCGGTTTAACAGACCGATGTCTGATTTAACAGTCAGAAGTCCGATTCAATGAACCGAAGGCAGATTAAACAAAAGAATAATTCCTTCGATAAATTATTACCCGATTCAACGGACCAAATTCCGATTCAACAGATTCATATCCGATTTAACAGACTAAAGTCCGATTCAACAGACCGATGTCCGATTTAACAGACCGTATTCCGATTCAAAAGACCGAAGTCTGATTCAACAGAATGAAGTCCGATTCAATAGATTGAAGTCCGATTCAACAGACCGAAGTCTGATTCAATAGACCGAAGTCCGATTCAACAGACCGAAGTCCAATTCAACAGACCGAAATGCGATTCAACAGACCGAAGTCCGATTTAACATACCAACATCCGTTTCCACAGACCGAAGTGCGATTTAACAAACCGAAGTCCGATTAAGCAAAAGAATATTTCCTTCGATAAATTATTGCCCGATTCAACGGACCGAAGTCCGATTCAACAGACCGTAGACTGATTTAACAAACCGAAGTCCGACTTAACAGACCGAAGACCGATTCAAAAGCCCGAAGTTCCAATCAACAGACCAAACTGCGATTTAACAGACCAAAGTCCGATTTAACAAAAGAATATTTCGTTCGATAAATTATTGCCTTAAATTCAACAGAGTGCCCGATTCAACGGACCGAAGTCCGATTTAACAGACCAAAGTGCGATTTAACAGACCGAAATCCGATTCAACAGATCGAAGTCCGATTCAACAGACGGAAGTCCGATTCAACAGACCGAAGTCCGATTCAACTGACCATAGTCCGATTTAACAGACCGAAGTCCGATTCAACTGACCATAGTCCGATTTAACAGACCGAAGTCTGATTTAACAGACAGAATTTCGATTCAAGTCGAGTTAAACAAATAGAATTTGGGTTTAACCAACAAAAGTTGGTTCAACAAACCGAAATCCGATTAAACAAAAGAATATTTCCTTTAATACCATAGATTGTCCGATTCTTCAGACCGAAGTCCGATTTAACAGTCTGAAGTCCGATTCAACAGACCGAAATCCGATTCAACAGACTTAAGTCGAACTTAACAGACCGAAGTCCGATTCAACAGACCGAAATCCGATTCAACAGACTTAAGTCGAACTTAACAGACCGAAGTCCGATTCAACAGACCGAAGCCCGATTCAACATATCGTAGTCGGATTTAACAGACCGAAGTCCGATTCGACCTATGTATATCATAAAGTATATGCGGTGTAAATGATATTGAACACCAGTAAGATAGAGTCAGTCGGGAAACCCGACTTACATATACCCTCAATCTCAGTAAAACAAAAAAATTTCTATTATATTGATATTAATACTCGATTTCTAAAGTGGGCGGAGAGGTACATTTGTATGGGAGGTACCAGAAGTGGCGTGTCTAGATTTCAAATTTTTTCTCCAAAACTGTATCCTGCTATAGCTTTACTAGATTAAGAATTTGGGTACGATAACGTTGGATTTATAGATATTATTACTCCATCTCTCAAGTGGGCGGAAAGGTACATTTGTATGGGTTGTACCAGATCGGGCGCTGCTAGAATTCCAATTTTTTTCAAAACTTTTTCCTGTTATAGATTTACTAAGTACAGAATTTGGGCACGATCGTGTCGAGTGTATTGATATTATTATTCCATCTCTAAAGTGGACGGAAAGGTACATTTGTATGGTAGGTACCAGAAGCGTCGTGTCTAGACTTCCAGATTTTTTCTCCAAAACTGTATACTGTTATAGCTTTACTAAATACAGAATTTGGGCACGATCACGTTGGGTGTGTTGATATTATTACTCGATTTCAAAAGTGGGCGGAATGATGTATTTGTATGGGAGGTACCAGAAGGGGCGGGACCATGTAGCCCATATGCAATACCGAAAGTAGTTTTGGGGAAATATTAACTCGTGCAAAATTTCAAAACAGACAGACTGACGGACATGGCTCAAACGACTTAAAATGCCATGAATCGAATTTAGTTCTACGAAACCTAGGGTCTAAAGTGACTCCTTCTATGTGTTACACTTTTGGTACGTATCAAATGATATATGCCCTCCTACCTGTAGGGTGAGGGTATAATAATTAGAATATTGGGCGATGGTGGATAAAAGTCCTTTGCATCACACCATAGCGCCATTGGAGAATATCCCACCTATATAAAGGATATATCCCGATTTTGTATCAGATCAGAGATATATCACAAAGTATAAGCGATACAAATGATATTGAGTATAGGGTCATAAATGACCCCATTGGAAGCGACAGTGAATGAATGTCCTTTGTATCACGCCATAACCCCATAGCAGTTGATCACTTCCATATATAAAGGATATATCTCCAGTCTGTTTCATATCAGAGATACTTTACAAAGTAAAAGCGATATAAATGATTTTAAGTATTAGCATATTCGAAGATCTAGATTGGTTACTCCGGCCAATGGGCGACAAATGACCTTTGTATCACAGCATAGCCAGATCACTCCCACGTATTAGATTAATCTGGATTCTCTTTCAGATCTGAGAAATATTACAAAGTATGAACGATATAAATGATATTGAGTATTATCATATCCAGTGGTCTAATTGGTCACTCCGGTCGATGATGAATGGTGCATCAACCCATAGCACCATGGGTGCGGAGCACACCCATATATAGGATTTATCGCGATTTTGTTTCAGATCAGAGATATATCACAAAGTATGACCTATATATAGATGATATGAAGTATTAGCATATTTGAGAGCCAAGATTGGCCATTCCGAAATTAATTATGGCATTCGAACTGAGTTTTAAAAAATAAAAACATATTTGCTTTTCACCTTTTGTTATGTATCAATATTTGGTTAGTCAGCCAACCAACGTACCTTTATTTTCAAAGGGTGTGTCATTTAAAGCTAAATAACTAATTAATCATAAAACTTTACTTAATAATAACTTTCCATGATCAACCGCTGATAATTATGGGCAATTATGAAGTTGTTGACACCGATTGTCAAACTTGCAATGTAACTGCTGCAAAGCAAAGGCCTATTTCGAGTCATCAACATAAACACAAATCCGTCGTTGCTGGTGCGTGTGTCTTCCCACTGTCGTACATACAAAACTATGTATGTATGTATAAGAACAACAGAACCAGTCTTTCTTCTCTAGCTTCTACCATTATGATGCCAGGCAATTGCATTTATATGATGGAGGCAATGAAAGCACGGACGATGACGTTGCCATTGTATTCTAGCAGTGAGCGATGAGGAAAAACATTGCAAATGTAAATAGCAATGGGCACAACACGAACAGCAAACGACAGCAGCAGCAACCACAACAACAACAACCATCCAATGTTGTAGAAATATAAACGAGTTGCAAGGTCGACGAACGCCAACTAAATAAACTGACGATAAAAATTCTTTTTTTGCTAGAATCGAACGATAATGTTGACTCTTTCTGCCGTCCGTTCGTCCACCCATCCAAAAGCAAAGGGCATTCAGGCAGGAGACGGAAGGAGCAGCCATGCAGACTTGTTCTAGGCAAGCTTTACTTTACTGCCTCAGTGTATAAGTGTGTGAGTGCATGACAGACGAAAGGCTGACTGACTGCATACGAAGAGTTGGTGCTACTCTGTTGCTGTTGTTGTGTGTTGATAAACAGGGAAATGTGAGTGAGTAGTGAGAGTGAAATGCCATAAAAAAAACTATGCAATGCACGATTGCTGTGCTTGTGTGGCTGTGTGGGGGAGAGTTTGCATACAATTTATGCTGCATGTGATAGTTAAATGTTAATCTGTTGGTTTTTTTTTTGTTGTTTTGCTGTAAGCGGTGTGATAATTCATTTGGTCGTTCGGTTAGTGTTGTAATGGGAAACTATTCAATTGTAAGCAGTTGACATAATCATCGTGCTTTCTTGTATTATGCAGCAATGCACTTTCATTGGCAAGAGTTACCTCATTATGTTGTGAGAATAGAGAAACATTTACAAAGGAAGATGGAGATGGGGGTTTGTAAGCAAGGAATAGCTAAGTTAAAATATAGTTAGTAGAAGAATAATTCCATTGCAAAATGTATTCCAATAAGTAGAGAAATTTTATTCTAGTGAACTGACTGATAAATACCCTTAACATATATATGATATTGTTTATGTCTCGAGTTAGTGAAATAAAACGATTTAAAATAAAATTACTTATGTATTGTTATTTGTCGGTCGTATGGTCAAACGTTTACGGACATGTAGTAAAACTGCAGAAAAGTTTACGTTGTAATGAATTCGATAGCAAATGACACAAACTTCAATAGGCGTATATCTTCCGCATAACATGTCTCAGTAAAACATACAATTTTCTAGTATATTGATATTATTAATCCATCTCTAAAGAAAGCGGAGTGGTACATTTGTATGGGAGGTACTAGAAGAGGCGTGGGTAGACTTACAGTTTTTTTCTCAAAATTTTATCCTGGTTTAAATTTACCAAATACAGAATTTGGACACGATCACGTTGGGTGTATTGGTATTACTATTCCATGTCTAAAGTGGACGGAATGGTACTTTTGTATGGGAGGTACCAGAAGAGGCGTGTGTAGACTTCCAGATTTTTTTTCTCCGAAACTTTATCCTGCTTGAGCTTTACTAAATACAGAATTTGGCCGCGGTCACGTTATGTGTATTGATATTACAATTCCATCTCTAAAGTGGGCGGAATGATACATTTGTATGAGAGGTACCAGGGCGTGGCTAGGCTTCCAGTTTTCTTCTCAAAAACTATATAACTATAAAACTGCTATAGCTTTACAAAATAAAAAATTTGGGTACAATCGCGTTGGATTTATTGATATTACTACTCCATTTCTATAGTGGGCGGAAAAGTACATTTGTATGGGAGGTACCAGAAGGGGCGTGGCTAGGCTTCCACTTTATTCTCCAAAACTTTGTTCTGCTTGAGCTTTATTAAAAACAGAATTTGGTCACGATCACGTTGGGTGTATTGATATTATTTCTCCATCTCTATAGTGGGCGGAAAAGTACATTTGCATGGGAGGTACCAGAATGGGCGTGGCTAGACTTCCAGTTTTCTTCTCAAAAACTGTATCCTGCTATAGCTTTACAGAATAAAATATTTGGGTACAATCGCGTTGGATTTATTGATATTATTACTCCATTTTTATAGTGGGCGGAAAAGTACATTTGTATGGGAGGTACCAGAAGGGGCGTGGCTAGGCTTCCAATTTATTCTCCAAAACTTTGTTCTGCTTGAGCTTTACTAAAAACAGAATTTGGTCACGATCACGTTGGGTGTATTGATATTATTTCTCCATCTCTATAGTGGGCGAAAAAGTACATTTGCATGGGAGGTACCAGAAAGGGCGTGGCTAGACTTCCAGTTTTCTTCTCAAAAAATGTATCCTGCTATAGCTTTACAAAATAAAAAATTGGGTACGATCGCGTTGGATTTATTGATATTTTTACTCCATCTCTAAAGTGGGCGGAATGGTACATTTGTATGGGATGTACCAGAAGGGGCGCGTCTAGACTTTCAGATTTTTTTCTCCGAAAATTTATTTAGCTTGAACTTTACTAAATATAGAATTTGATCGTGGGATCTATTAATAATATTAAACGATTTCTAAAGTGGGCGGTACCTGATGGGTGTGAGAGGTACCAGAGGTATCGCTTAATATCCAGAAAACAAGCAGCAAATAAAACCAGAAGGGGCGTGTCAAGACTTCCAGTTTTTCTCTCGAAAACTGTATCCTGCTTGAACTTTACCAAATACAGAATTTGGGCACGATCGCGTTAGTTCTATTAATAATATTAATCGATTTCTAAAGTGGGCGGTACCAGATCAGTATGGGGCGTACCAGAAGGGGCGTGGCTAAATTTCCAGTTTTATTCTCAAAAACTGTATCCTGATATAGATTTTCCAAATAAAGAATTAGGGTACGATCGCGCTGGATTTATTGATATTACTACTTCATATCTAAAGTGGGCGGAAAAGTACATTTGTATGGGAGGTACCAGAACGGGCGTGGCTAGACTTCCAATAATTTTTCCAAAACTTTATCCTGTTATAACTTAACAAAATACATAAATTGATATTGATATTATAACTCCATCTCTAAAGTGGGCGGAGTGGTACATTTGTATGGGTTCTATTAATAAGTTAGTTCTATTAATAATATTAATCGATTTCTAAAGTGAGCGGTACCAGATGTGTATGGGAGGTACCAGATGGGGCGTGGATAGACTTCCAGTTTTTTTTCTCAAAAACTGTATCCTGCTATAGATTTACTAAAATAAAGAATTTGGATACGATCGCCTTGGATTTATAGTAATATCAATAAATCCAAGGCGATCGTACTCCATATCTAAAGTGGGCGGAAAAGTACATTTGTATGGGAGGTACCAGAAGGGGCGTGGCTAGACTTTAATTTTTTTTCCAAAACTTTACCCTGTTATAGCATTACAAAATATAGAATTTGGGAATGATTGAGTTCGATGTATTGATATTATTACTCGATTTCTAAAGTGGGTGGAATTGTACATTTGTATGCAAGGTACCAGAAGGGGCGTGGCCATGTAGCCCATTTTCAATACCGTAAGGGGTTTTGGGGAAATATTAACTCGTGCAAAATTTCAAAACATTTGGTTGCGTCTTTCGAAAGTTATCGTGCGAACCAGCCGGACAGCCAGACGGACATGACTCAAACGACTTAAAAAGTCATGAATCGAATTTGGTTCAAAGAAACCAAGGGTCTAAAGTGACTCCTTCTATGTGTTACACTTTTGGGTCGTATCAAATGATATATACCCTCCCGTAGCGTGAGGACATAAAAAGTTTTGTATGTAAACTACCAGAAGGGGTGTGGCAAAGGTGTCGGTTTTCTGACAGTTTGTCTGATATTTAATTAAAAAAAAAAATTAATTTCCTTTTACACCCCATGAATAAGGCAAATGATGTTTTTTCCGTGAATTGTGAATTAACACGCTTTCTATTTTAGATTCACAACAAACGGCAGCTATGTGTTTGTCGACGAATGCGAACGTCACTGTTTGAGAATCTTTTACTAGACATGCCGATTATCTCGACACTTATACTGCGAAGCTGCTGACGACAAAATAGCGGAGTCGGCAATGAAATCAAAATATAGATGACTGGAACCGGGAATCGAACCACTGACCTCCCGCATGGTAGTCGCGTGTTCTAACCACTATGCCACGACCGGTACCATGGTTCAACTACCACATCGAAATTATAGTTGTCAACGTTAACGCAACGTCCCAAACGAGTAGATTTTTCGTTTGTTGAAACCAATAAATTGGTTTTGTCCTCATTTACCAATAGACTCGAATCAGTAAAAGTGAGACATGTTACTGCAGCCTTCTCATAACTTGTAAAGGGACCAACAAGTGTTAGCTTATTGGCGTGCTTAATAATTTCATCTATACTAGAATTTGTTATAAACAAACCTTAACGTTTATATGTTTACCGCTCGCCATATTGCAACACTCCTATTAAAAATTCAAACTACAATCTGTTCTACACTACACATTGCCAATTTGCATTGTTGCATTGTTAGATAAGTTAATAAAACATGATTTCATTATTAATGCACTCTACCTTGTTTATTATGTAAAGCTATCACAACGCTTTGTTTTCACTGATTCTCTTTAGGGCTCACACATGAAATCGAACAGCAAAAACTCTATATTTTATGCTGAATCCACGTTGCTGCTTCAATTGATCTGAATAGAAGATAAACAATAAACTGACAATAGTTTGCAAAACAAAACGCATTGAGTCTCATGCGGCACTACGAGGCCGAAAAGTGGGGAAGGAGGTTGATGTTGGCATTATTCAATGCTAACTCCTAAGTCGCTAGAGAGGGCGGTCGGGCAATGTCGGAACTAGTATAAAAACAAACCATAAAACTCTTAAGCACCGACAATAAAAGCAGCAACTGCCGATAGCATAGAATCATCATAGGCAATGCAAGAGAAAAGAGAGAAAACCGAAATGGCAATGGCCCTGAAAACAGCAATGCTTCAATAGCATAGATCCGACCGACACGAACACCAACACCGCCATTGTCCGCCTGCCTACCCTAGAATGGGGTGTACAACGTATCCACCACCTCGACCATCACTATAGTAGCTTCGCCGCCGCAGCACAATGTCAATGCAGAACTCCAAAGAGTAGTAAAGAAGAAAACAACAAAAAAAAAATCATGGAAAACAAACTCAATCTACAGTCATGGATGAATGCTTTGGAGCAGAGCGCCACATCGCCACATGTGTGTATTGGTCTGTACTACACTATGAATATATACGATTGCTAATGTTTGATTGTGTGACGTTGCGTTCCCTACATTGCATATTATGTAGTACATACTACGACGACGACGACGACGCCGATCTTACCCTACCAATGCCATTGTCAATGCCAGGAGGTTGCATTGGTGGTTCCATATGTGTTTTTTAGGCAGACAGAAAAATATGTAAAGTATGAGGCCATATGTAGTTGCCATTGAATCATACATTTCATAGTGCCGAAAAGGTTGGCGGATAATCTTAACGCAATTTTACAAACGGGCATGAAGGTAGCATAGGTAATAAAAAAAACTTAATTTCCCTTTACACCCCATGAGTGAGTAGAGGGATAGCATCTCGCGTTTTTTATTTTTAGATTCACAACTAACGGCACCTACTTGTTTATCGATGAATGCAAACGTCACTGTTTGAGAAGCTTTTACTATACATGTCGATTGACTCGACACTTATACTGCGAAATTGCTGTCGAAAACATCGAGGGGCCGACAATGGAAGAAAAAGTTATTTTTTTATTTTTTAGATGACCTGGGATTTCCCGCATGGTAGTCGCGTGTTCTAACTAACATGCCACGGCCGGCTAGACTTCCAGTTTTTTTTCCCCAAAACTTGGTCCTGTTATTGCTTCACAAAATACAAAATTTGGGCACGATTGTTACTCCATCTCCAAAGTGAACGGAGTGGTACATTTGTATGGGGGGTACCAGAAGGGGCGTGTCTAGATTTCCAGTTTTTTTCTCCAAAACTGTATCCTGTTATTATTGATATTATTACTCCATCTCCAAAGAGGGCGGAGTGGTACATTTTTATGGGGGGTACCAGAAGGGGCTTCCAAATGGGAGAGTTCACCCGCTTAGACCATGTCCGGTCCGGGGGAATAGAAAGGCTTGGAAAAAGTCCCAAAGTTTGGCAGCTCCAAACACAAATCGGAAGAGGCGGCCAAATATAAACAAAGTGTGATGGATACCGCAAGGTTTATAAGGGCCTTGATTTAGTAAGTGCCCCTGGAAAGTCCATAGACCCAAAAGATCATCTCTATACAACTGGCGGATTAAAAACATAAAAAAAAAACTTAATTTCCCTTTACACTCCATAAATGAGGTATGGGATAGGTTCTCGCGTTGTTGCGAATTAACACACTTTCTATTTTAGATTCACAACATACGGCACCTACTTGTTTTTCGACAAATTGGAACGTCTACTAGACATGCCTATTGACTCTACACTTATACTGCGAAGTTGTTGTCGGCAACGTCGAGAGGACCGGCAACGAAAGAAAACTGTAGATGACTGAAGATGGGAATCCAAAACGGTAATCTCCCGCATAATAATCGCGTATTCGAAACCACTATGCCACGGCCGGTCTTTGATAAATATAAGGCCGACATTACCACTATAGAGCAAATGCGATGGACCGGACAGGAAAATACACGACGGAGGGACTGTGACATATTTTATAGCTGTTATGCAAGAATACAGATGTGGATTCATAGTTGGTAGAAGAATTAGACATCTGGTCTTGTGGTTTGACCCTGTAAGGACCTTTGCCCCAGACTTAAGACAGATCCAAGAACACTATGCATTCTATGCACGCTTGGAAAGCTCATACACCCAATAGAGTTGATGCCTCTATACAACTGACGGATATCTTCGATAAATATACGGCCGACAATACCGCCATAGAGCAATTGCGATGCACCGGACAGGGAAGTATACGACGAAAGGACTGTGACATCTCTTACAGCAGTTATGTAAGAATTCATATGTAGATTCATAGCACAGTACAACATTTTTCAGCTCATTGATTAGGGACTCAATTCTGAGAACTGCACGTGAAATTAACTCCAAAAAGTAGATGTTCTGTATCATTCGTTTTGTCAAGTTACATGCCATAATAATTTAATATCGATTTGAAGTTAGTAAGTATCGTATAGGGAAATTTGTTACGTTTTAGGTTCTTTTGTTTGATATAACTCGAGAACCACTAGTCTGATTTAGCTGAAACAAATTTAAAAAAAATTGAGAATTACAATTCCTTTTGTTCAGTTATGTACTGATCCTATGTATTAATAGATTCTGTTGCTTGTTGTTGTTCCACACAATCAACAAATATTGAGTATTTTCCAATGTTGTTGTTGTAATGTGCGTAGAAACTGTGTACCGATTTTACTCGATCGTTCCGTAAATGTTTAAATAGATAGAAAAAGGGACCAACGCTTGTGTACACATTACAACAACATCAGGTAATAGGTTAGGTTTGGTTAATTCGGCAGCCACGTTGAACACAGCTCACTTGGGTCCTAGTATGAGTCCCGTTGTGATACCATTTTATGATTTTGACACCAAATGTTCCTATTCTATTCGGTCAACGTCGCTATCAAGCCATTTCGTTGCTCTGATGAAGGCATGGATGTTCCGCGAATCGCCTACTGATAGACAGATATTGTCTAAAAGTGTGCGATGACCAAGTTTTTCGTATCTCAGGTCACCAAAAGCAGGGCAGTGGCATAGAAGATGCTCCGTTGTAGGGTAGTTTCAGCCTCTTAGCGTGTTTACCAACCGGCCAATAACCAGTTATTACAGCTATGATGTTCCTCAAGTGGACTCTGGACAAGTTCAGCACAAATCGTGCCCTCTGGATATCCATTGTAGGTCAAATTTGTTTAGTCGCCGTGCAGGTGGATTCTCTTACCTATCTCTCTTCAGCAATAAGGTCCAGTTTCCCCGCAATGAGCTGTTTCCCCCTTGTAAGAGGGATCCCAATGAGACCATAAACTTCGCCCGAGTTCACGGTTGTGGCGGCCCTTGCCAGCGTATCGGCCCTTTGGTTTCCATATATGTCCCCATGTCCTGGAACCCATGTTAGGGTAATCGTCGAATGCCTTGCTATCTCCTCCAGAGATGACCGGCATTCTCAAACATTTCTCGAAGTGGTGGATCTGATAGCCGCTTTACTATCAGTAAGAATATGAATATTGCCGTCCAATATCCCAAGATACTGAATTTTCTCTAAGGCTATTCTAATGGCCGCTATTTCGGCCTGAACTATGCTACAGTGATCTGCTAGCCTGATTGATAGACTCAAATTCAACTCTTCCGAAAAGATTCCACAGTCCGCTCTTTCCTTTGATTTTGAACCATCCGTGAAAATTAGGATGACATCCTCCCCAAAGTTTAGGGCATTATCATTATCAGCATGGTAGGACCTATCCGTGATGTTCCTTATAAAACCCGGATCGAATAGAGGTTCAGGTATGGTGTAATCCGCATTGCAGATCACATTGATTAGGTTAAGAATTTTGGCATGGCCATAGTTCCTGTGCATCAATGCTTTTGTGGCGTCTAAACGCATTGCGGTATTCGCTGCTATCCTCCTCGCCTCAATGTCCCGTTGTAACCAGTTTAGGATCGTGAACAGTGCCTTAGTTGGAGTAGTTCCAAGTGCCCCTGTTATAATGATTGCCACCAATCTCATAATGCGTGCGAATTTCAGCTTTTGGGACGCTTTATCTAGCGCCGGCCTCCAGATGGGTTTAATAACTGATATAACCAGTTAAAGTTCTTGTGGCTAATTCCCCAATTGAGGCCGATTGTCCTTTTGCAGCAGTATAGAACCATTGCCACTTTGCTAATCCTGGTCTGAGTGTTCAATTCCCAATTAAGCTTACTGTCCAATGTTAGCCCGAGGTATTTGGCACTATCAGAGAGTGTAAGTACGACTCCATTTAATCTTGGTTTGGAAACTTAAGGGATTTTTGATTTTTACTCGGATTTACACCTAGTCCACAGTCATGACACCATTTCAGAAGAAGTTTCAGTGCAGATTCCAGTAGCTCAGAGAGTAGTTATGGATCCTTGCCTGTAACTATTAGTGCCACGTCGTCCGCATATGCGACGTTTGTGCAGCAAGTTTTTTCCATCTTCCTCAGGAGAGTGTACATCAGGTAATAAATGTGGAAGTGTATTTTGTTTACTTGAGGTTAGATTAGAATGTAGAATGTTTAGTTGTAAGAAATGATATTAAATAAATTGAGTTCGTATGATTTACGTGGAATATTTCTTATGATAAAACAGTGCAGTGCAACCGGACCGGCCGTGGCATAGTGGTTAGAACACGCGACTACCATGCGGGAGATCGCAGGTTCAAACCTGGCTCCAGTCATCTTAAAAGAAAAATATAAAATTTTCTTTCATTGTTGGCTCCCCTCGAATGTTGTTTGACAGCAACTTCGCAGTATTAAGCGTCGATTCAATCGTCGTGTCTAGTAAGAGCTTCTCAAAAAAAACAGTGCCGTTCGCATTCGTCGATAAACAAGTAGGTGCCGTTAGTTGTGAATCTAAAAATAGAAAGCGTGTTAATTCACAACAACGCGAGAAGCTATCGCATACCTCATTCATGGGGTGCAAAGGGAAATTAAGTTTAAAACAGTGCAACAGTGAAAAAAACAACCGAACGTGACTATATAGGTTCGATAGTACAACCGGAGCTGAGTATAACCTTAGCTCAGTTTGGTTAGATTGGCTACCAAAAATTTTTTTTTGGCCCTCTAAACTTTTTGAAATCCCTTGGATCCCTTGAAAAAAGGTGACATCAGTTTTTGGCCAACAGTTTGTTCAGTTTCTAATCTCTTTCTCTTCTTAAGCAAAGTTGTAGCCAATAGTCCGTTTAAGAAAATGATGCAATAAAATTTCCCAAAAAAAAAAATAGACTTCCCTCGTTTATTTTCAAAAAACTTCGATACAAATTCTATTTTTTTCACTATTTTTAATATAAGTCGTAGGGAATCCAGATTTTTTGCATACTCTATTCAGTGAAATTGAAGTCATTGCCAAACTATCTCATCATTACCCCTTTCTGTGCCTTCTTCACACATTACACTATGTCACAAAATTTCAAAAGTTTCTGTATCCGGGACATTTAATAATACATTTTAATGGGCAAAAGGGCAAAACATTTTTGTAACATATTATTCTATCATGCAATAATCTGAAACCGGAGCGATTTTTACGGAAACACGGAAAAAAAACTTAATTAAAGACAGCGAAAACTTGAAAAATCATTAAAATTTTTACAAAATTCCAACTTTGAAGTGACATAACTTCGTCATTAATGATTGGATTTCAATCAACTATCGTTTTTTTAAGAAATAATTTTATTATCTTTTATTTTTGTTACAGTTCAGTAAAATCGGTGAATTAAAGCCAGAGAAAATAACATTTTAATAGACCTACCTTTTTTCAAAACACTAAAAATGGAAAATTTACCATATCTCAAAATCTGTTCTACTTTCCACATATCTGAGAGCAGATTTGAATTCAGAGTGAAATTTTACATAAGGATCAACTATTTAGAAGCCGGGATCAAAAATTTGTTGCATTGTGTTATCACAACCTTAAGTGTTAAAAGCTTCAAGAAACCATCGAGAAGCCCAAACACACCGGTGCGAAAATGGTATCAACGAAGACGAAGACACGTCAACATAACTCCACACAAGCTCTTGTCTATGCTTTGTCCCTCGGACAAAAGTGCATAGAATTGTTTTTGTCAACAAATGCCAACGTGTATGTTTTGCTCTAGTTTTGGTTTGTTGATCTATTTATGTAAATTTGGTTTCATTGTTCTGTTCAAGATCTACTCTATTATTGCTAATAGAATCTGTTTTACAAGAGTTGTGTCTTGCGATGTAGTAACTACAGACAGATTTAATTAGAATTTACTTCATTAGCCTTTATTTCATATTGCGTTCAAACTTCACGTAAACCGTAGTCTATTAGTTGTACTCGTACATTTTGGTTTTTTCTATCCCCTCTCTCTCTCTCCCTCTCTTTTATGCTGCTCTTCTACAAATTTGCCGCCATTCGTCCCTCTTTCTGTATACATGTCTGCTTGCACCTACCTCCGCTTGGGTGCCTTGCCCTCCATGTTCTTTCCCCGCCCCTTCCCCCACACTCTGCACAACACCGCACCAGCGCATTGAGTATTCTGCTTAAACATACTCTTGAGGCCATTAGCCTTACTTCGGTGCCTTAATGATATCCCCCCCTCACTATTATGCATATGCAGTATTGCATCCTCAACCCATCTATTTTGCGAGTGAGGGCTAGGGTAGGAGTACTCATTTGGAGCATGCGCTCTTTTTGGGGCATTGAAATTGCAATTACTCACATCTGAATGTTAAGGCCAACCAAAAACTTTTGCCATTCCCTTTGGACGTCTGCTCTGTACTATAAGTCGTCGATTGTGCCTCTGTGTGCCAGTGGTAGGAGTCCGCCAAAAGCAATGACCGCATATACTTCCATATGTTGTTGTTGTTGATTTTTTTTGTTTGGTATTCTTTCGGTCTATTAGCAGGGTTATAAAAATATTAAGGTTTTTATTATACCATATGGGCGGAAGGTTTATTTGGATTTTAATGGATTTGAAGCTAAAATATCAGCAATGTAATAAAGTGTTGACCTTATTTCTAATGGACAAATGAAGGATGTAACCCTGGTAATGAGTTAGAAGAACAATTGTCGGTTACATATATATAGAGCAGAGAAAGCCTTCTAATATTCGGTGAATGTTTTTATTTAGATTTACAAAAAGGGTATCTTAAAAATGGGTTTCCTTTCCATTATGAAGGATTGCGAAGCTGACATTATTTCTTTTTTTGATGGCGGAGTCTAGGTAGATACAATTATCTACCCCCTCGTTCACGCAGTTTCCCAAACGAGTAGATTCTTTGTTCGTTGAAACTAACAACTTCGTTTTGTCCTAGTTCACCGTTAGACCCAATTTCGCTGATTCCTTTTGTATACCTGAGAAGGCTGCAGTCACATCCCGCAACTTTCGATCGGTGATGTCTACGTCATTAGCGTACGCGAGTAGCATGTGGCTTTTGTTGACTATAGTGCCACTCGTGTTTACTGCAGCTTTCCTCATTATCATCTCCATCACTATGTTGAAGAGATCATACTATGGCCGACGCCTTGCTTTAGGCCTGGCCTGGTACAGAATGGCTCCGTAAGGTCCTTGCCAATCTACACTGAAGACTTCGTGTCAGTCAGCGTCATTCCGCAAAGGCATATCAACTTGGCTAGAATTCAAAACACAACCATGGCTTCGAGTAATTTCTGCCGTATCGGGCTGTCGAAGGCAGCTTTATAATCGACGAACAGATAGTTAGTGTCGACCTGTTTCTCTTGGATCTTCTCCATGATTTGACGAAGTGCGAATATCTGGTCAGTTGTTGATTTACCAGATCTAAAGCCACACTGTTGAGGCCCGATATGGTTGAATAACACTGGCTTTCACATAGCACACTCGACAGGACCTTATATGCGATGGGTACAAGGCTGATCCCGCGGTAATTGGAGCACACACTTGGATCACCTTGTTTTCAGCACAGGACATAATACGCTTAGGTTCCAATCGTCGGGCATGCACTCTTTAAGCCAAACCGTGCGTAGGAGCTGGTGCATGCTAGTTGTCAACTCCTCACACGCGGACTTCAAGAGCTCTGCCGTAAGT
Organism: Muscina levida; assembly: GCA_964034835.1. Classification (NCBI taxonomy): domain Eukaryota; kingdom Metazoa; phylum Arthropoda; class Insecta; order Diptera; family Muscidae; genus Muscina; species Muscina levida. Next base: position 123,735,653 of record OZ035883.1, on the reverse strand, counting down.
CCGTCGGCACCGGCTGCTTTATTGTTCTATAGCCGCGATATTGCTTTTCTTACCTCGGCTTGACTTGGTGGTGGGCAATCTAAGTCGTCGTCGACAATTGGCGTGATGCCTTCACGTGCGCTGCCTTCTGGAACCAGCAGTTGCTGGAAGTATTCTCTCCATATATGTAGCATACTCTGCGTATCTGTAACTAGATTTCCATCCTTGTCCTTACAGGAGGGGAGCCCAGTACCGTAGTCTATAGCTTTTACTTTCTGGTAACATTTTAGGGCCTCTCCTCTATCCCCGAATCGCTCTATATCCTCGTTCTCCCGTTCCTTCATCTGACGTTGGCATAGTGGATAGAACTCGCGACTACCATGCGGGAGATCACAGGTTCAACTCCTGGCTCCAGTCATCTTAAAAAAAACAAAACATTTTCTTTCATTGTCGGCTCCCCTCGAATGTTGTCGACAGCAACTTCGCAGCATAAGTGTCGAGTCAGTCGGCATGTCTGGTAAGAGCTTCTCAAACAGTGGCGTTCGCATTCGTCGATAAACAAGTAGGTGCCGTTAGTTGTGAATCTAAAAAAAATAGAAAGCGTGTTAATTCACAACAACGCGAGAAGCTATCACATACCTTATTCATGGGGTGTAAAGGGAAATTAAGTTTTTTTTTTAGTTTAAACTGTCTTGCCTGTTTTACTGTCTCCTTGTGCCTTTCCTGTGACGCTATGCGACATTCTTCATCGTACCAGGATTCGTCTGAGCGCCGTTTTTCATTTCCTAGCACGGTTGTTGCGGCGGTTGTCGTGGAATGCGCAATATGCTGCCACTGTGTATCGGGAACGTCAGAAGTAGAGGCGTTGTATCGCAGTAATTGGGAGAGCTGGTTGGAGTAGGCAGTGGCTATCTGTGGGGTTTGCAGCTTCGCGATGACCAGCTTTCTTTGTGTTTGGTAACGTGCGTTTTTCGCTCTGCTCAATTTTGTGCACACCTTGGCTGCAACCAGGTATTGATCCGAGCCAATATAAGCACCTCGGATCAAATTCACGTCCATGACACTAGAAGCATGCCTGCCCTCAATTACCACACGATCACTTTAGTTTTTGACGTGTTTTGATCGGGGGATAGCCCAGTTGCCTTGTGGACATCTTTGTGCTGGAATCTGGTGTCACTCACTACCATGTTCCTTCTTGCTGCGAAGCTAACAAGCCTAAACCCGTTGTCTGACGTGTCGGTATGCAGGCTGAATTTATCGATCGATGGACCAAGAACGTCGTACCTTCCTATTTTTCCATTAAAGTCTCCTAGGACAATGTTAATGTCGTGGCCAGGACAGCTGTCGTATGTATCTTTAATTTCATCGTCTTTTTCTTCCGTCAGGGCATGAACACAAATCAACGTGATGTAGAAATATTTCGTCTTAATGCGGATTGCGGCTATTCGATCACCAACAGTATGGAATCGCGACAGAGGATGTTTAAGTCTCTCGGCAACTTCAAATCCATATCCAAATTTGTGCTTTTCGGCATGGCAGCTGTAATAAATGTCGCAGTTTTGATGTCGCGAACATCCTTGTCCTGTCCATCTCACCTCCTGGATGGTGGTGATGTCAGCCTTATATTTTTTGAGCACATTCGCCAGTCGGATAAGGGCACCTTCTCTATAGAGACTCCGGACGTCGTCAACATTTGGGGGATTCCGTTTGTTACTTTTTCTTTGTCGTGTTTTCATTGCCAGTAAAGGACCTGAAGGCGGGTGGATAGCCCAACCATCAGGGTTTGTCGCTCATCATCAGCCGCTATTCATGATAAAAACCGTAAGAAAGTTTCAGTCGGGCAACCCGACTTACATATACGATTTCTAAAGTGGGCGAAAAGGTACATTTGTATGGGAGGTACCATAAGGGGTGTCGCTAGACTTCCAATTTTTTTCTTCAAAACTTTATCCTGTTATAACTTAACAAAATACAGAATTTGGGCACGATCGTGTCGAGTGTATTGATATTAATACTCCATCTATAAAGTGGTCGAAGTGGTACATCTGTATGGGAGGTACCAGAAGGGGCGTGTCTAAACTTTCAGATTTCTTCTCTAAAACTTTTTCCTGCTTGAACGTTAGTAAATACAGAATTTGGGCACGATCGCGTTAGGTCTATTTATAATATTAATCGATTTCTAAAGTGAGCGGTACCAGATGTTTATGGGAGGTACCATATGGGGCGTGGCTAGACTTCCAATTTTTTTTCTCAAAAACTGTATCCTGCTATAGATTTACTAAATAAAGAATTTGGGTACGATCGCGTTGGATTTATTGATATTATTACACCATCTTTAAAGCATGCACCAGCTCCTGCGCACGGTTTGGCTTAAAGAGTGCATGCCCGACGATTGGAATGTAAGCGTATTATGTTCTGTGCTGAAAAAAGGTGATCCAAGTGTGTGCTCCAACTACCGCGGGATCAGCCTTTTATCCATCGCATATAAGGTCCTGTCGAGTGTGCTATGTGAAAGACTAAAGCCAGTGTTATTCAACCTGATCGGGCCTTATCAGTGTGGCTTTAGACCTGGCAAATCAACAACTGACCAGATTTTCACTCTTCGGCAAATCCTGGAAAAGACCCAGGAGAAACAGATCGACACGTACCATCTTTTTGTCGACTATAAAGCTGCCTTCGACAGCCCGATACGGCAGAAATTACTTGAAGCCATGGCTGAGTTTGGTATTCCAGCGAAGCTGATACGACTTTGCGGAATGACGCTGACTGACACGAAATCTTCAGTGAAGATTGGCAAGGACCTTACGGAGCCATTCTATACCAGACGAGGCCTAAAACAAGGCGACGGCCTATCGTGCGATTTCTTCAACATTGTGATGGAGATGATAATGAGAAAAGCTGCAGTAAACACGAGTGGCACTATATTCAACAAAAGCCACATGCTACTCGCGTACGCTGATAACGTAGACATCATCGGTCGAAAACTGCGGGATGTGACTGCAGCCTTCTTAGGTATACAAAAGGAATCAGCGAAAATGGGCCTAACGGTGAACGAGGACAAAACGAAGTTATTAGTTTCAATGAACAAAGAATCTACTCGTTTGGGTAACTTCGTGAACGTTGACAACTATAATTTCGATGTTGTAGATAATTTTGTCTACCTAGGGTCCGCCATTAACAAAGCAAATAATGTCAGCCTAGAAATCCGAAGAAGAATCCTGCTTGCAAATAAATGCTACTACGGACTAAGCAAGCGATTCAATGACAGAGCCCTCTCTCGACGAACAAAACTCCAGCTATACCAGATACTGGTTCTACCTGTCTTAATATATGAGTCAGAATCCTGGGTTATGACACAAGCGGATGAATCGGTTCTGGCGATATTCGAGAGAAAAATACTCCGTAAAATATATGGGCCCATCATCGTTAACGGAGAGTATCGGCGTCGTATGAATCATGAGCTGTACGAGCTGTACACTGGCATTGACGTGGTCAAACGCATTAAGGTGCAACGGTTGCGTTGGCTAGGTCATGTTGTACGCATGGTCGAAAATGCTCCAGCTCGAAAAGTTTTCGACAATGAACTCGATGGACGGCGCAGAAGAGGGCGACCAAAACTCCGTTGGAAAGACCAGGTTACTGAGAACCTTACAGAACTCGGTGTGACTAACTGGAGAAGAAGCGCAGAAGATCGAGGGGCTTATAATATTATTCTACGTGCGGTATATAATCCACTGGGATTGAATAGAAGTACCAGCTAAGTAAGTTAGTAAGTAAGTAAGTATCTTTAAAGTGGGCGGAAAGGTGCATTTGTATGGGAGGTGCCGGAAGGAGCGTGGGTAGAATTCCAATTTTTTTTCCGAAACTTTATCCTATTATAGCTATACTTAGTACAAAATTTGGATACGATCCCGTTGGATGTATTGATATTATTACTCGGTTTCTAAAGTGGGCGAAATGATGTATTTGTATGGGAGGCCCATTTGCAATACCGTAAGTAGTTATGGGGAAATATTAACTCGTGCAAAATTTCAAAACATCTGGTTGCGTCTTACAAAAGTTATCGTGCGTACCAGCCGGACAGCCAGACAGACGGACAGACAGACATGGCTCAAACGACTTAAAAAGTCATAAATCGAATTTGGTTTAAAGGAACCTAGGGTGTAAAGTGACTCCTTCTATGTGTTACACTTTTGGGTCGTATCAAATGATATATACCCTCATTCATAAGGCTTATGGTATAAATATATCACGAACACCGTTGCCCAGGTGCCACCACGAAGGAGGTTGTGAGTCGGCTTGAGATGCAAGATTTACTTTACATCTCCAACGGCACCCAATATATTACTTATGATAATCATACGCCACCATATAAAAAAAGAGCCTAAAACGTGACAAATTCCCATATACGATACTTACTAACTTCAAATCGATATTAAATTATTATGGCATGTAACTTGACAAAACGAATGACGCAAAACTTCTTCGTTTTGGGGCTACTTTCACGTGCAGTTCTCAGAATTGAGTCCCAAATCAAAGAGTTGAAAAATGTTGCTGACCAAAAATCTATGCCCCGATCTTTGTTAACGGGGATGTCTTCCAAAGGACACAGAGGCATGTCAGAAAGTAAGTGGAATCCTTCAGACTCCTTCACTGACTCAGATTCGGATATATATACGGATTCCGATTGACTGGTAACTCTGCAATGTCCAAGCGATGTTACCTTAAAGTTCCTACTGGAAAACAGCAGGGACCATAAGATCATCACTTATGTCTACCAAAGAACACAAAGGCATGTCCGAAGGAGAATGGAACCTTCAGCTTCAAGTCAGTATACGCCACCACATCACAATATAACAAAAGTGCCCAAAACGTGACAAGTTCCCCTATACGATATTTACTTACTTCAAATCGATATTAAATTATTATGGCATGTAACTTGACAAAATGAATGATGCAGAACTACTTCTTTTTGGGGCTACTTTCACGTGCAGTTCTCAGCATTGAGTTCCAAATCAATAAGCTAAAAAATGTTGCTGGCCAAAAATTTATGCTCCGATCTTTGTTAACGGGGAGTATAGCTATATATCGAAATACAGCGATTACACTGGCGTGGAAATGTCATCATAGTATCTAATAACTCTTATGTGGATTATATCCTCGGGAAGTTATGTCCATTCGCCCCCACAACAGATGGCGCTACTGTACTGAATAATAACAACCTATCCTGGTTTTCTTGCACTACCTCCCTATTAATTATTCCCTGAAATTTCTTCCCTCATTTGAATATTCTAGCAATTGCATTTCCTTTCTCTGCACATTTCTTTGTTCCAAACTTTCCAACAGTGCGACTTTCCACCCCTATATTCCCTTACATTTCATTCATTTGTGCGAAAAACAAGGACCAGCTTTCCTCTTTTCTACGTTACGCCATATCCTCGGTGCTCAACGAATTGAAAAAGAAAACTTGGCTACCTTTCCGTTTCTTTGGTGATTTTCATTTCCGTTATTATTCTACTTTTCCTGTTTTTATTTTGTGTGTGTTTTTTTTTTTTGGTAGAGATGAAATCGTGCATTATTGTTGGTGTTGTCTTCATTTTCGTTGTACTACTACTACTACCAAATTAATGGCCACGAGAGTGTGTCTGAGTTTTTATGCAACACCACATGGAATATGTTGCAATTTTTCTCAACGACACACATACACAGAAACGTAAAACAATTACCACGCCTAGGGCGGTGGCATTCTAGGTAGCTTTATTTGCCATACAACCGAGAAGCACAAAGAACTTACATACATTGCAGTTTTATCGATTGAAAAGTGTCTCAGAATTTCTGAAAATGCAGGTCATTGATCTGCTGTTGCCGTTGCTGCTGTCGTTGGTATTGGGCACGTACACACCAGCCAGGCAGCCAGCCAAGCAATCAACCGACAACCACCACCATGCCCGGAACAGACGACAGGACTATGGAGCAACCAAAGCATTCGGGCACGAGACGATGAGACGATAACGCCAGCATTTCGTAGGCGAAAACGTTAACAATACACATACATATACATATATATATGTGGCAAAAGAACCAGACCGGCGACACTTTGGCCAAGGGTTGTTGCAATGCCAAAAGCCAGCAAGGGCATTTTACTGCGTCAACATATCCTTGGGAGGAGGGCAACACAAATCCAGAGACAGAGTACCAAATGTTGCTTAGAGGTCCCCTGTCTACCTAACCTCTAGCAAACTTTTTCGTGTTCCTTTAATTTGTTTTCCTTTTTGGCTAAAAAATAATCAAACGTCGTCTATGCATTGGCTGACTACTTCTTACTCCATGGTCTGTTAGAGCTTAGAGCAAATGTAAAACCGCCAGCTCATACCCCGTTCGAACAAATTCCCCCTGTGGTTGTTATTTTGCACAGTCATCGTTTTGATGCCACAGCAAAGCCAACCATTATTGCACCCCCAGCCCTTTAAGTTTAGTGCTGCAACAAAATGTTGTCGTTCTTTTGGTAGCGTTGTAATATTTTGTTTGTTTTTGTTGTATGTAGCATTTCTCTCTCGGTGTGACACTGACTTTCATCATTTGCAACACTTTGGGGTAGTGGAGCAATTGCTTTTGCTGCTTATTTTTATTGTTGTCACACACAAACACACACACAGACACACACACACTTGCACTGTGTAACCACACTAACACAAGGCCAAAAGCTCTGGTAAACTGTACCGAAATGATAGCAACAAAAAGGCAGACGGACATGTGTACAAAGGACTTAAGTGTGTGTGTGTGCGTGTGTGTGTGTGCGTGTGTGTGTAAACTCACACAGTTACTCGTATAACATCTAAAACTTATAAATCCCGCATCCGCATTATATAGAAATGTTGGCGGTACTTACATTTTCCACAGCAACAGTTGTTGGACGACAAATTGTTACGGTAACTAGTTACAGACAAGTCGATAGCAGATATTTGCCTAAATAGAAATAGAATAGTAGATTAACACACGGAGATTCCTGAAAATTCCTAATGGAAAAGATTGTTTTTGATGTTTTCCAAAGGATCCGAAGACATGTCGGAAAGACAGTGAAATCCTTTGAGTCGGAGTCAGTGACATGGATAATTTGGGTTGGATTGTGAAATCGTTTAAGCAATGATACCTAGAAATTCCTAGGAACCTCTATTTCAGAAGGTAAGTCAAATACTTCAGTTTCGAGTTCGTAACTCGGATATATGAAAAGTAGCCAAGGTAACTTAGTATCGCCTAGGCACGGACCCTAATATTCTCTGTGATGTCTTTCAAAAGACACGAGAAGGGTTCCCCGATTCCAAAGGAATATCCTTCAATGGCATTTCAAAAGGAGAATGTAATGCTTCAGGCCCGGATCAGGGACTTGGATACATGAAGATACATTCCTAAGCGGTGCTACCTAGATATTCCTAGTGTAAAAGAACACGGATCTTAAAGTCACCTGTGATGTTTCCAACTGATCCGATGACATGTTAAAAGATGGTGAAATCCTCTCCAGGTTAGAGTCAGTATCACGAATAGGTGAAATGGATTCTGGTTGGTTGGTATCAAAGTATCGTGGCAGTGGCGATACCTCAAATTTCCAAGAATAAAAGAGCACCCTTCAGGACTCTCTTTCTGAGACCTTAAAAAACCCAGTAGAAAAGAACACGGACCCTAAGATCCTCTCTGATGCCTTCCAAAGGACACCGAGGAATGCTAGAAAGTAAGTGGAATTCATCAGACTCCTTCCTTCAGATTCGGCTGGTAACTCAGAAATGTCCAAGCGATGATACCTGTCAGTTCCTAGTGGAAAACCCTAAAATCATATCTAAGATCATCTCTGAAGAAGCTGGTCAGATAATGAATGGAACTTTTAGGTTCAAGTCATACCAACAAATTACTACTGGAAAACAGCAGGGACTCTAAGAGCATCTCTGAAGTCTTCCAAAGGACACGAAGGCATGTCAGTTGAAGAACGGAACCTTCAGCTTTGAGTCAGTGACTCGGATACATAAAGGGTATTCTGGTTGATTGGTAACTTAGCATCGCTCAAGCGGGGATACCTAGCCAATCATAGGGGAAAAGAGCACGGACCCTAAGATCTTCTCTGATGTCTTCCAAAGGGTGCAAAGACATGTCAGTTAAAGTTCCTGGTGGAAAACAGCAGGGAAGTCTTCCAAAGGTCATAAGGGCAAGTCAGATAAAGAACGGAACATTTAGGTTCAAGTCATACCAAAAAATTTCTACTGGAAAAGAACACGGACCCTAAGATCATCTCTGATGACTTCCAAAGGACACAATCGCATGTCCAAAGGAGAATGGAACTTTCACCTTCTAGTCAATAACAAGGATACATGAAGGGGATTGCGATCGTTGGTAACTAAGAGTCGTCGAAGCGGTGATACTGCAAAATTCCCCCTGGAAAAGAACACGGACCCTAAGATCATCACTGATGTCTTCCAAAGAACACGAAGGCATGTATGAAGGAGAATGGAACCTTTAGCTTCAAGTCAGTAACTCGGATACATGAAGAGAATTGCGATGTTTGGTAACTAAGCATCGTCGAAGCGGTGATACTTAAAAATTCTACTGGAAAAGAACACGGACACTAAGATCATCTCTGGTGTCTTCCAAAGGACACAAACGCATGGGTGAAGGAGATTGGAACCATCAGGTTGGAGTGGGTGACTTGGATACATGAAGGGGATTCCGATTGGTTTGTAATTGATACCTTGAAGTTCCTAACGAAGAAGAGTACGGATCTTAAGAACATCCCTGATGTCTTCCAAAGGCCAGGAAGACATGTCAGATTAAGAATGGAACCTTAACCTTCGAGTCAATGACTAGGATACATGAAGGGGATTGTGATCATTGGTTACTAAGCATCGTCCAAGCGGTTATACTGAAAAATTCTCCCTGGAAAAGAACACGGACTCTAAGACCCTCTCTGATGTCTTCCAAAAGACACAAACGCATGGATGAAGGAGATTGGAACCTTTAGGTTGGAGTGTTTGACTCGAAAAAGTGAAGGGGATTCTGATTGGTTTGTAATTCAGCACTGTTCAAGCGGTGATACCTGGAAGTTTCTACTGGAAAAGAACACGGACCCAAAGATCCTCTCTGATGTCTTCGAAAGGACACGAAGGCATGTCAGATGAGGAATATAACTTCAGCTTTAAGTCTTCTTCTTCTTTAATGGCACCAACAACCGAAATTCATCTATCAGTAGCCGCACGAAGAAAACCATTCCAAGCGCTTCGGTCTTTTGCGCTCCGTAGATAGTTCGTCATACCAAGCTTACTTAACGGTTCCGTCACCTGGTCCATCCATCGGAGTTTTGGTCGCCCCACGTAGAATGCATTATAATGTCATCGTCTTTGTCTTCCGTCGGGGCGTGTACACAAATCAGCGTAATGTAAAAATATTTCGACCGGATGCGAATAGTGGCTATTCGGTCACTTACACTTACGGTCACCGACTATGAAACCACATTCTAATTCGGTCTTTCTGCATGGCAGCTGTAAAAGATGTCACAGTTCTTTCGTCGTGTGCATCCCTCCGTCCATTTCATTTCCTGTATGGCAGTGATGTCTGCCTTGTGTTTGTCGAGGACATTCGCCAGTTGAGTAGAATCATGGTCCTTATATCGACGAGAGTGGCTTCAGCGGCATTGTCTGGGGAATACGTGATCTGTCGGACGTAGTGAGCTGCTTGGAAATCTCCGAAGAGAGCTTCTGGTTATTCCCAAATGAATAACAATCAGAATGACACAAAATGAGAAAATTTCCCAACGCTATTCTAGATTTAGTAAATATTACTAGCCACAATACTGTTACCCTGATATTTATTGCCGTTGTTGCCATTATCTGCTGCTCTACAGTGGCTGTTTTGTAATCCCCAACCAGGCCAGCAGTGCGCCACTACATACCAACGAATCATAAACTCGGAGTGCAAAAGATTTGCAACTGTGTGTGTGTGTGTGCACCATTGTTCTTATATGTATTCATGTGCATATGTGTTAGTATTTTGCTATGTAATTCGTGCCAGACATTGGTAGAAAGGGAAATCATTAAAATCATGAAAAACTTCAACAGCAACAACACCAACAATGTTGCATCAACAACAACTATAACAACCACAAAAAAAAATACTGATAATGAAATTCTAGATATTCGACAGGCGACAGTGACACTGCTGGAAGTATCAGTGGCAATGACAGCGACAACGGCAACGACTACGACAACGACTATGGTGACAGACATTACAATCTGCAAATAGTGGTTGATTCTTCCATTTATTTCTCTATGCGTTTTACCAGCAATTGGAGTAGTGGGTTTTCAATGTTCTGGGATTTACATAAAATGGAAAGCAATCAACAATATTTCAAACAATGCGAAAACTATGCGAAATTACATCAACATGAACTTTGAACACATGGAAATGGAATTTAACATACCACTATAGTTGGGGAAAACATATCGTTGGATTATATTTTCCTGGACAAATATCGATGAGGCCATTTTTCGTCCTTAAAAGTTAATTGGTTTCCGTATACACTTCTATAGGAAACATATGGGAATTTCCCGAAAGAAGACAAACACAGTACAGTACCCAAAAGAAGATGATCTACATCATTCGTTTTGTCAAGTTACGTGCCATAATAATTTCATAATAATCATATGTCATGTTTTAGGCTCTTCTGTTTAACAGCCCCAAGAAATTAGGATCGGGCGCGGTGGCCTAATAAGCCACTCTCCTCTAACAAAGCAATGAAAATTATTATAAAGGTATGCACCTGGAATGTCCGAACTCTTTACAGAGATGGTGCCTCTATTCAACTGGCGGATGTCCTCGACAAATATCACCGCCACACAGGAATGAGATGGTCGGGACTGGGATGCACACGACGAAAAAACTGTGACATCTTGTACAGCTGCCATGCATAAAGACACGAATTTGAATGTGGTTTCATAGTCGGCAAGAGAATTCGACACCACGTCTCGCGGTTTAACACTGTAAGTGACCGAATAGCCACTATTCGCATACGGGCGAAATATTTTTACATTTGTGTTCACGCCCCGACGGAAGACAAAGACGATGACATGCATTTTCTGAGCGCCTGGAGGAGATATATGACAGCTGCCCTGCACATGACCTTAAACTTGGTCTGGGAGATTTTAATGCTAAAATAGGAGGGGAAGATGCTCTTGGTTCTGCACAACAACACCTTCGATAACGGATTTAGACTGGTTAGTTTCGCGTCGGCAAGAAACATGGTTGTGAGTGCAACCAGATTCCCGAAATCAGATTGATCACGTGTTAATTGATGGAAGGCATGTCTCAAGCGTTAAGAACGGGCGTGTGATGCGCGGTGCAAATATTGACTCGGATCCCCACCTAGTTTCAGCCAAGGTACGCACACGACTAAGTAGTGCTAATAACACTCGTAATTAAACGCACAGGAAGCTAGACATCACAAAGCTGCATACCACCGAGATAGCCAATGCCTACTCCAACCAACTCTCTCAATTACTCCAAACAAACCCCCCTGGTTCTGATGTTCCCGACACACAGTGGCAACATATTGCAAATTCTATAACCACTGCCACAACGACCGTACTATGTTATGGAAAACCACTCTCAGACAAGACCTGGTACGATGATGAATGTCGCGAAATGTCTGAGGAAATGGATGCTGCATACAAGGCAAAACTGCGGCCAATTGCGACGCGTACGGTGACGGAGAAGTATAAAGAGAAAAGGAGGGAAATGAAACGCCTGTTCAGGCGGAACAAGCGTCTGTGGAAGAAAATAGAGAGCCAGGATATCGAAAACTACAGGCAAAGAGGTGAGGCCCGAAAGTTCTACCAAAAGGTAAAAAGTAAAGGTTTTGGAACAGGGATCCCCACCTGTAAGGATAGAGATGGAAATCTGATCACGGACACACAGTGTAGCTGCAAATATAAAGGGAACACTTTCGTACTCTGCTCGTTCCTGAAGGCAGCATAAGTGACGAAATCGCACCAATCATCGACGATGGAATTGACTCTCCACCACCGAGCCAAAACGAGATCGGCACGGCAATTGCACTGCTTAAAAAAAATAAAGCTGCGGAAGCCTATGGACTGCCAGCAGAGCTTTTTAAAGCCGGCGGGGATGAGCTGGTAACATGCATGCACCAGCTCATAAGCACGATTTGGCTCAGGGAGTGCATGACGGATGTCTGACGGAATCTGAGTGTCCCGTGCTTAAGAAAGGCGATCCAAGTGTGTGTACCAACTATCGCGGGATTAGCCTTTTACCCATCGCATACAAGGTCCTGTCTAGTGTGTTATGTGAAAGACTAAAGCCCATTCTGGCGAACCTGATTGGACCTTATCAGTGTGGCTTTAGACGTGGTAATTCCACGACCGACCAGATATTCACACTACGACAAATCCTGGAGAAGACCCATGAAATGCAGACCGACATCTACCATCTGTTCATCGATTACAAACAGTTCATCGATTCGACAGAAATTGTTAGATGCTATGGCTAAGTTTGGTATCCCCGCGAAGCTAATTCGACTTTGCGGGATGACACAGACTGACACGAAGTCTTCAGTGAAAATTGGTATAAATCTGTCAGAGCCATTTTCTACCAAGCGAGGCTTTAGACAAGGCAATAGTCTGTCCTGCGATCATGCGGAAGGCTGCAGTTAACAGGAATGGTACCATCTTCAACAAAAGTCACATGTTACTCGCGTATGTCGATGATATAGATATCATTGACCGTGGATCGCGGGATGTTACTGCGGCTTTTTCTAGCATTGAAAAGCAGTCGGCGGAAGTGGGTCTGGTGATAAACGAGGTCAAACCCAAGTTATTTGTTTCAACGAACAAAGAGTCCACTCGTCTGGGACGCTGCGTGATCGTTGAGAACTATAACTTTGAAGTGATAGATGATTTTGTCTACCTTGGCTCCGCCATAAAGAAAAATAATAATGTCAGCCTGGAAATCAAAAGACGAGTATTGATCGAAAACCGCTGCTACTATGGGCTAAGCAAGCGATTTAATGACAAAGCGCTCTCTTGAAGAACAAGCTCTACCAGGCTCTGATCCTACCTGTCTTGCTCTACAGCGCAGAATCCTGTTTAATGACACAATCGGATCTGGGAGTCTTCGAGAGAAAAATACTATGCAAAATATTTGGACCCATCATCGTGAACGGCGAGTACCGTCGTCGAATGAATCATGAGCTGTATGAGCTGTACAACGATATCGACGTAGTCAAGCGCGTTCAAATAGACAGAATGCGCTGGCTAGGACATGGATGGTCGGCGCAGGAGGGGGCGACCAAACCTCCGATAGATGGACCAGGCGAGAGAACTGTTAACTGCTCTTGCTGGGACAAACTATCTACGGAGCGCAAAAGACCGAATCGCTTGGAATACTTTTCTACGTGCGGCTACTGATGGATAAATATCTGTTGTTGCTGCCATTAAAGAAGAAGAAGAACACCTTCTTATAGGAAGCCACGGAAGAACACCTTCCCTTCCAGAGACACCCTATTTTATTCGGATAGAATGCGGAAAGGCATACTGACAGGCGTTATATAATACCTTCTGACTGCTTCCTTCCGACGCTGGAATGTTCCAGCAGCGGAGAAATCGAGGCATTGTAAAAATATGCCTGCAAACATGCCCTCACAGGCAGTTTGTTGACATTTTAATACTCCTTCCTTTTCCAGGCATGTATACAGGCTATAATAAGTCCTTCACTAAGCCTAAAGAAAAATTCCATACCTATGCACATTTCGCTTTTCAAATGGACTGCAGTAGCAATGCCCTTGTTATTAGGACCTTCAATGAGAAAGGGAATGTGCAGGCCTTGCCTGCCTATGGCGCCCTATGTTAATTTGAAATGAAGACTGCAGTTGAAGGGTAGGGCTTCTAACTGCCTTGGCAGGCCTGCAAAGAGGGCATGCAAAGCCCCATTTTTTGCTGGTGGGCTATTATGAAGGTAATTCTTTGAGACTGAGTTTTCGAGACGCTAAAAAGTCTCAAAATGTATGAGGAACACACCTTAAAAAAATATTGATTTATTAACTAATGACATAAATCCAGAATCTTTTGTATTGCATAACACAGTACAACACATGATTCTGGGACTCAATTGTGAAAACTGCACGTAAAAGTAGCCGCAAAAAGAAGAAGTTCTGCATCATTCGTTTTGTCAAGTTACATGTCATAACAATTTAATATCGGTTTGAAGTTAGTAAGTATTGTATAGGGGAATTTGTCATGTTTAAGGCTCTTTTGTTTGACATAACATAAATACTATATGGTGGCGTATGATTATCATAAGTAATAGTACACGTAAATAATACAATAAACAAAACAATTTCTAATAGAAACGACTTTTATAGCTGAAATTAACTATTGGTAGGATAAAAAAAACTCAACTAGTTTGTCGAAAATGCTGTTTACCTAACCACAAGAACACACTTTGTACTGCGTCGCACTTGCCTTTTAGTTAAGGTGGAGTGGTATTTCAAAATATCTACCTCATTACGTTTATCTCAAGTTTGTCTAAATAAATCCTGCACACATCCTTAATATCCCATCAAAAGGACTTTAACAAAAACTCTTCGTCAGAGCACGTTTTACATTTTAATTATAACAAATTCCGTTTCAATTCAAAAAATAAAATGAAACTTCCCTTATTTGTGAAAAATTTTATAAAAAAAAAGGAAGAGTAAACCTTCCGACCAAATTATACTCTTAGAGAAATGTCTATGGGATGGTGCAAAACACTCTACCCAAAGAGATTCTAAACAAATGTTTGTGTGTGTGTGTGTAAACTGACTATGTGCACACAACACAGCTTAGAGAGAGAGAGAGAGGGAATCAGGGGTATAACATTAATTTCGTTGACTGTGTGCTTTACCAGTACATATTAAACATGTGTCTGCATTTCCTTGTTTTCCCGTACTTTGTTCGTCTCGTTTGGTTTCAGCTGTCCAAGTGTGCGTATTATTGCATCCTTGCTGTGGTATAAACACACACTCACACACTTAGCAATTCAGTTTTATATGTTTGTGTTTCATGTCTGTGTAGAGTTATGTCTGAATTTGTTGTGTTTGGTCAGTAACCAAGTGTGAGAGTGCCAGACAACACCCCCCAAAAACCAACAAAAAAGTTCTAGAGTTTTACAGCTTTTAAGACTCCCATAATAAAGATTTGGCTATCGCAAATGACTTCATATGATGTATATAAGGATGTATGTATGTTGGCTGTGCCGATGTTGCCAGAAGAATCCTTCAGGATATGAGAGTGTGAGTTTATAAGATTGAGAGCTTGTGCGTGTGAGATTTCCATTGCCAGACACATTTGGCTATTTTTAGATAAGTATAGAAAATATGGCGCTTGCATGTCTAAGAAGATGTTTTATAAAATATGGGTTCATAAATTTTGTTCTTTGATACGAAAAGTAATAAAATAATAAAATTACCATATTTTGTATATTAAAATAGTTTTTTTTAATTTCAACGTAAGAAATTTATTAAAAATATTAGGTTATGTTGATTCGTAACCTTTTTTTAAAAATAATATAATTCATAACTTTATAATCGAATTTTTTCTTTTGTTTTCAAACAATGTAACCAAAAAAAAGTTACGGTTAATTTAAATGTTTCCATTATTTTTTACGTCTAATAATGGATTTATATTCTTTTAAATTTTTCGGAATACATGGGTACTAGGAGTTTTTGCCTATCTATTGATATATTGTTTCCGATTTTCACAATATAGTATAGAGAAATTGAAATTGACTCATATTTTAAATATTTAGAATATATCCGCAATTTTCCGCAGTTGTCCGCTTTATCCGGAACCTTAAGTATCTTTATATTAACACTTCATTTAAAATGCAAATTTCAAAGCGACAGACATAGCGAAATATTAAAATTTGTCGATGTTGATTTCATCCACAATTCATTCATAACACAGTACAGCACACATGATTTTGGGACTCAATTCTGAGAACTTCACGTGAAATAAGCCCCAAAACGAAGAAGTTCTGCATCATTCGTTTTGTCAAGTTACATGCCATAATAATTTAATATCTATTTGAAGTTAGTAAGTATCGTATAGGGGAATTTGTCACATTTTGGGCTTTTTTGTTTGACATAACAAAAATACTATATGGTGGCGTATGATTATCATAAGTAATATTCCACATAAATCATATCAGGAAATCCACGACTTATCCTTTCTTGCTATTTAAAGACATTCTCCCGCCGTATTTTGGCATTTAAATCTCCCAGCACGATTTTTCATGGCCCGGGCTACGGCCATATGTTTCTTCAAGTTTGGCGTAGAATTTGTCTTTGATATTTGATAATATTAAAAATAAATATCCTATTATCTTCTTCTGTCAAATTGTGATGTTTTTAAAAAAAACTATACATATCGGCTAAGTAGTTTTTGAGTTTACCCGTTACAAACATTCTTCATGGAACTAATTTTATGTCCTTTGATATAAAAGAATTAAGAACTGTTATAGAAATCCCTGACTTATCATTTACTGCTTTTTAAAGACATTATCCCGCCCTATTTTGGCATTAAAATCTTCCAGCACGATTTTAACTTCATGGCCTGGGCTACGGCCATATGTTTCTTCAAGTTGGGAGTAGAATCTGTCTTTGATATTCCACATAAATCATACGCCACGGAGTACAACAGTTTTATTGTAACTGCTACAAAATAAACCCAGTAAGAAATCAATCGTTATATTATCAGATTAAAGGAATTATAATTCTTAATTTTTTTTTTAAATTTGTTTCAGCTAAATCGGACTAGTGGTTCTCGAGTTATATCAAACAAAAGAGCCTAAAACATGACAAATTCGCCTATACGATACTTACTAACTTCAAATAGATATAAAATAATTTTTTTTTATACGAAAAGTAACGATCACTTAATATTACATGAAAAACCCAGTTTTTATACATAAAATTACGATCACTAACTAATCTATAGATAATATTGCGATCAGTAACTTTTCTATACTAAAAGTTATGAACACTAACTTTTCTGTATAACAAGTTACGATCATTAACATTTCTTTATGATAAATTACGATCACTAACTTTTCTATATGAAATGTTATGATCACTTACCTTTCCGTACGAATATTTTGTATACATAAAGTTATGGTCACTTACTTTGCTATACAAAAAGTTTCTATCACTTATTCTTATATACAAAGTGTTATGATCATTAACACTTTGATACAAAAAATTACGATCAATAACTTTTCTATAAGACGCTCGAAAAAGCCGCAGTAACATCTCGCAATCCACGTCCAATAATATCTATATTATCAGAATACGCGAGCAATATGTGGCTTTTGTTAAATATGGTGCCATTCCTGTTTACTGCTGCTATTCGCATGATCATCTCCATTACGATGTTAAAGAGATCGCAGGACAGACTATCGCCTTGTCTAAAGCCTCGCTTGGTAGAAAATGCAAATTTTCATTGAAGACTTCGTGTCAGTCAGTGTCATCCCGCAGTGGTAGATATCGATCTGCATTTTTTGGGTCTTCTCCAGGATTTGTCGTAGCGTGAATATCTGGTCGGTGGTGGATTTACCTGGTCTAAAGCCACACTGATAAGGTCCAATCAGGTTCGCCAGAATGGCCTTTAGTCTTTCACATAACACACTAGACAGGACCTTGTATGCGATGGGTAAAAGGCTAATCCTGTGATAGTTGGTACACACACTAGGATCGCATTTCTTAAGCACGGGACATAGGACACTCAGATTCCAATCATCGGGCATGCACTCCCTGAGCCAAATCGTGTTTATGAGCTGGTGCATGCATGTTACCAGGTCATCGCCGCCGGCTTTCAAAAGCTCTGCCGGCATTCCATCGGCTCCCGCAGCTTTATTATTTTTAGGCCGCGCAATTGCCATGCTGATCTCGTTTTGGCTCGATGGTGGACAGTCTACTCCATCGTTGATGATTGGTGCGATTTCGTCACTTATGCTGCCTTCGGGAACGAGAAGAGATTGAAAGTGTTCCCTCCATATTTGCAGTACGCTCTGAGTGTCCGTGAACAGATTTCCGTCTTTGTCCTTACAGGTGGGAATCCCTGTTCCAAAACCTTTACTTTTTACCTTTTGGTAGAACTTTCGTGCCTCAGCTCTATCCCTGTAGTTTTCGATATCCTGGCTCTCTCTTTTCTTCCACAGACGCTTTTTCCGTCTGAACAGGCGTTTCATCTCACTCCTTTCCTCTTTATAACGCTCCGTCACCGCACGCGTCGTTCTAGGGCTTGTCTGAGCATGGTTTTTCATAACCCAGTACGGTTGTTGCGGCATTGGTCATAGATTTCGCAATATGCTGCCACTGCATTTCGGGAACATCAGAGCTAGGGGGATTTGTATGGAGTAATTGGGAGAGTTGGTTGGAGTAGGCATTGGCTATCTCAGTGGTATGCAGCTTTGTGATGTCTAGCCTCCTTTGCGTTTGATTACGAGCGTTTTTAGCACTACTTAATCGCATGCGTATCTTGGCTGCAACTAGGTGGTGATCCGAGTCGATATTTGCACCGCGCATCACACTCACGTCCATAACGCTTGAGACATGCCTTCCATCAATTACCACGTGATTAATCTGATTTCTTGTATTTTGATCGAGAGATATCCAGGTTGTCTTGTGGATATCTTTTATGCGGGAATCTGGTTTCACTCAATCCGTTATCGGAGGTGTTTTTGTGTAGACTGAACCAAGAGCATCTTCCCTTCCTATTTTAGCATTAAAATCTCCCAGAACAATTTTAATGTCATGTGCAGGGCAGCGGTCATATATATCCTCCAGGCGCTCATAGAATGCATCTTTGATCTCATCGTCTTTGTCTTTCGTCGGGGCGTGTACACAAATTAGCGTTATGTAAAAATATTTCTCCCGGATGCGAGTGGTGGCTATACGGTCACTTACAGGGTAAAACCGCGGGACCAGGTGTCGAAGTCTCTTGCCGACTATGAAACCACATCCAAATCCGTGTCTTTCTGCATGGCAGCTGTAAAATATGTCACAGTTCTTCCGTCTTGTGCATCCCTGTCCCGTCCATCTCATTTCCTGTATGGCGGTGACGTCAGCCTTGTATTTGTCGAGGACATCCGCCAGTTGGATAGAGGCACCATCTCTGTATAGATTTCGGACATTCCAGGTGCATATCCTTATATCGTTTGCGGGGGTCGTCAACATTTGGGAGGGTTCTTGTTTTTTCTTTTCTTCGTGTTTTCATAATAAATTTTGTTTAAGGAGAGTGGATTATTAGGCCACCGCTCCCGATCCTAGTTTATTCGGGCTGCCAAAGCCACTAAGAGAGCCTGTGTTGAGCTTCAGTAACTTCTGTTACCTACTTCCTAAGACGCATCGGTGGTAGCATGCCGATTAGGTAACTCAACTCAAAGTCCCTTTCTTTAAATTGTTACGATCACTATCTTTTCTCTAAGAAAAGGTACAATCACAATTTTCTAGCTTTTCTATATGAAAAGTTCCGATCACTTCCTTTTTTAAAGGATATTTTACATTCACTGACTTTTCTATACAAAATGTTACGCTCACTAATTTTGTATACAAAAAGTTGTAGTCACAAGCTTTTGGTCAAATGGTTACGATCAATAAAATTTTTATACGAAAAATTAGGATCACTTACTTTTCCATAAGAAAAGGTACAATAACTAACTTTTAGTTATGGAATGAAACGATCACTAACTTTTTTTACGGGAAATGATACGATCACTAATTTTTCCATACGAAAAGTTAAGATCACTAACTTTTCAATATAAACACTAACGATCACTAACTTTTCCATTTACTAAGGTACAATCATTTATTTTTAGATACGAAAAGATACGATCACTAACTTTAAGTTACGGAAAACAATGATAGTTAACATTTTTTTAATGGGTAAAGATATGATCACCAGCTTTTCTGTGCCAAAAATTAAGATCACTAACTTTTCTATGCCAAAAATTTTACGATCACTGTCAAACAAAAGAGCCTAAAACGTGACAAACTCCCCCATACGATGCTTACTAACTTCAAATTGATATTAAATTGTTATGTCATGTAACTTGACAAAACTAATGATACAGAACTTCTTCTTTTTGGGGCTACTTTCACGTGCAGTTCTTAGAATTGAGTCCTAAAATTATGTGTTGTACGGCGTAATTTATTCAAATGCCCCTGCAACAGCTTAGTGAAGTTTCCGCTGTGACGTTTAGTGACTAAGTACATTTCGGTCTCAATGGAAACACAATTTCTGCATTTGGGCTGATGAACAACCCGAAGAGTTTCTATAACTGCCATTACATCCACAAAAATACACGTTTTGTTGCCAGAAAATTAGCCCATGCTGACATCATGTTTGTGATTATTTTTGAGAAAAAATGTATACACTAAAAAAATGTAACTATATTTGATAATTATTATTATTAGCCTTTAAAACAACTTGACAACATACAATATATTTATATCTTAGTGTTTAAGTCAGAGGCCGAAATGATTAGAGATTTCCATTCGCTTCGACCGTCTCCAGTCAGTCATATTAAGCAGCGTCAGTGATTCCTCTACCTGGTCCTTCCAACTTAGTCGTGGTCTCCCTCTTTTGCGCCATCCTTTGAGGTCTTGATAGAATATCTTTCGCCCTGGAGTTTCCTTATCCATCCTCACGACATGGCCTAGCCAGCGTAATCGTTGCACTTTGATTCGCTTGATAACATCAATGTCGTGGTATAACTCGTACAGCTCATGGTTCATCCGAATCCTAAACTCGCCGTTTACGCAAATAGGTCCATATATTTTGCGGAGTATTTTTTTCTCAAACACCGCCAGATGAGCTGCATCTGCCTGTGTAAGCGCCCAAGACTCGGAGGCGTACAACAGGACCGGTAAAATTAGTACCTGGTACAGCTGGACTTTGGTAGTTCGAGATAGGGTGGTGTTTATAAAGTGCTCGCGTAGTCCAAAGAAACACCTGTTAGCAAGCACTATTCTCCGTTTTATTTCGAGGCTGACATTGTTGTTCTTGTTCATGGCGGATCCGAGGTAGATAAATTCATCCACTACCTCAAAGCAATAGTTTTCAACGTCCACGCTGCGTCCCCAACGGGTGGACACTTTGTTCGATGATACCATTAACTTCCTCTTGTCCTCATTCACTGCCAAACTCATTTTCGCTGAGCCCCTTACAACAGATGAGAAGACAGCTGTTACGTCTCGCATCGTCCGACCGAGAATGACGATATCATCGGCATATGCGAGCAGCATGTGGCTCTTATTAAATATGGTGCCAGACATGTTAACCTCTGCTTTCCTTAACACCTTCTACATCACTATATTGAACAGTATACATGACAAACCATTACCCTGCCTAAGACCTCTCGTCGTATCGAATGGCGCAGATAGATCCTTGCCCATCCGAACAGAGGATTTGGTATTCGTAAGGGTACACCGGCAGAGACGAATTATCATCGCAGGAATACCGAACTCAGACATGGCTTCGTATAGTCAATGCCAGTTGGGACGAAGGCAGCTTTGTAATCGACAAAGAAGTGGTAAGTGCCGATTTGTTTCTCATGGGTTTTCTCCAGAATCTGCCGTAATGTAAATGTCTGATCCGTCGTGGATTTGCCTGGTCTAAAGCCGCACTGATAAGGTCCAATCAGGTTTTCCACAATTGGCTTTAGACATTCACACAGTATGCTAGACAGGACCTTATACGCAATCGGCATAATTCCACGGTAGTTTTTACACTCACTACGGTCACCTTTTTTGTAGATATGACACTGAGATTCCAATCCTCTGACATGCTCTCCTGATGCCAAATATTCTCTATGAGCTGTTGCATGCTTAAAACAAGCTCATCTCCACCCACCTAAACATCTCAGCTGGGAGACCATCAGCCCCAGCGGCCTTGATGTTCTTTAGGCGGGATATGGCAGTTGTTATCTCAGCTTGGCTCGGAGGTGGACACTCGATGTTATCGTCTCGGATTGGTACACAGTCTTCATCAGCCAAGTTTTCAAACATCAACAGAAGTTGCATATTCCCAGTACGCTCTCGGAGTCAGTAACGAGATGACGATCCTTGTCTTTACAGAAGGGAAGACCTGTTCCATGTACCCTACCATTATTCTTCTGGTAGAATTTTCGGGCTTCACCTCTGTTCCTGTATTCTTCAATACACACATTATTCCGCTCCTTCAGCTCTCGTTTATTTCGCCTGAAGAGTCGAGTCGCATCCCGCCTCTTTTCCAGAGAAAGAAGCCGACCGAGAAGTAGCCGCGCCGCCACCGATATGTACGGCTAGTGTCGGCTTATTTTTAGCCGCCGATGTATTTGACCTGTATTGGCTGAAGTGTGAAAAATCCCGTTGTGTTTTTTTTTTGTCACCAAAATTTTGTGAAAATTTCATGACCATTGGTCACTGTTTTGTTAAGACCCGAAGCAGTTATATCTTACAAAATAATGAGCCAAAATTGAGCCGCCGCCGGTAAAAATCCTTAATATGGGTCGGCTACGTTCTCTGCTCTTCTCCCTGTACTTTTCATGAACAGCTCGCGTTGCCTTTGGCCGCAGTTTGGCTCTGTATGCAGCATCTTGTTCCCGGGTGGCATTGCGGCAGTCGTCATCTTACCAGACATTATCGTTTAAGGGCTTCACTTACCCCAGTACGTAGTCCTTTCTATCGAGTGGACAATATACTGCTATTGCGCGCTAGTATTTTCGAGAGTTGGAGCATCACGAAGTAGTTGAGTGAGTTGGTCGGAATAGGCGTTGGCTATCTCCGCGGTCTGCAGTTTAGCGATGTCCAGCTTTCACTGTATCTGGTTACGCAGGGTTTTCGCCCTGCTTAGCCTAGTATGCACCTTGACTGCAGTGAGGCGATGATCCGAGTTGATGTTCGCAACCCTGATCACACGTACGTCTAAGACATTTGACAATTTGGTTTCTCGTTACTTGATCGGGAGATATCCACGTTGCCTTGTGAATGTTTTTGTGGTCAAAACGTGTGCTGCTAATTACCATGTTCCTTGCTGCAGAGAAATCAATCAGTCTGATTCCGTTTGGCGATGTGTCAGTATACAGACTAAATTTTCCGACTGTTGGGCTAAAGACATTCTCCCAGCCTATTTTGGCATTAAAATCTCCCAGCACGATTTTAACTTCATGGCCCTGGCTACGCCCATATGTTTCTTCAAGTTTGGCGTAGAATTTGTCTTTGATATTTGATAATATTAAAACTAAATGTCCTATTATATGCGACTGCCAAATTTTGATGTTTTAAAAAAAAATTATACATATCGACTAAGTAGTTTTTGAGTTTACCCGTTACAAACCTTCTCCATGGAACTAATTTAATGTCTGTTGATATAAAAGAAGTATGAACAGTTATAGAAATACATGACTTATCCTTTCTTGCTATTTTAAGACATTCTCCCGCCCTATTTTGGCATTAAAATCTACCAGCACGATTTTAACTTCATGGCCCGGGCTACGGCCATATGTTTCTTCAAGTTGGGTGTAGAATCTGTCTTTGATATTTGATAATATTAAAACTAAATATCCTATTATCTTCTTCTGTCAAATTGTGATGTTTTAAAAAAAAACTATACATATCGACTAAGTAGTTTTTGAGTTTACCCGTTACAAACCTTCTCCGTGGAACTAATTGTATGTCTGTTGATATAAAAGAAGTAAGAATAGTTATAGAAATACATGACTTATCCTTTCTTGATATTTTAAGACATTCTCCCGGCCTATTTTGGCATTAAAATCTAACAGCACGATTTTTACATCATGGCCCGGGCTACAGCCATATGTTTCTTCAAGTTGGGCGTAGAATTTGTTTTTGATATTTGATAATATAAAAAGTAAATATCCTATTATTATCCTCAGCCAAATTGTGATGTTTTAAAAAAAAATTATACATATCGGCTAAGTAGTTTTTGAGTTTACCCGTTACAAAACTTCTCCATGGAACTAATTTGAGTAATGTCTGGTGATATAAGAGAAGTAAGAACAGTTTTAAAAATCCATGACTTATCCTTTCTTGCTATTTAAATAAACAAGAAAATGTAAATTGGTCATCGGCAAACATATAAGCACAGGGTGGTCCAAAAGTCGTTTTACTTTTTAAGCGGTGATAAAGAAACACCTAAAGAGATACATGAGTTCAAAATTGTTTGTTTTTTATGAAAAAAAAACACAAATATTAAAAATAATGATAAGTGTTCTGAAATTTTCTTTGGATATTCTTTTAAACGTAGGGGGTGTCCGCCTCAACTTAATTTTTTTTGTATAAGGACCGACCCATACTATTTATATCTATCTCTACTATCACATTAATGATAGTTACAATATATGATGGTTTTATATCACATTCTTACAAATTATCAAACGAGTTAATGATTTAAAAACACGTGAGCAAACGAGACACAGAGGGTGGTGACTCCTCTTCCACTTCCGTTTCCTTTTCCGTTTCATACTGTTTACCCCAAAGCTCTTCTTATGTGCACAAATACAAGTGCAACGAAATTATTTCAGCGTTACACAGACACACATTTGGCAAAAAGTATTCAAACTCCAGAAACTTCCATCTCATCCAGTCCTCCCCACTTTAAACCTCTATCCAGCCAAATTCCCTGACTCTTAAGGGTAAAATAATATTACCAACAACCGAAAAATTAAAAAAACAAAAAATGGAAAACAACAAACAAAACACAAATATGGGGGAAACTCTATAATAAATAGCAAACTCCAGTTGCGAATACATAGAAACCAAAGCGAAAGTCTGGAATTTCTCTATGTACAAACAACAATTTTCACTTTGCCAGGATACAGATATTCGACTCATATATTGCAAGGATTGTGTTGTATGGAGTTCTGTAGCAATTGTTAGGGCGTACAAACGAAATGGAGTTGCTTCTACACTGCCGCCCTGGGCAAAAAGGCAGGAGTTTGAGTAGAACATTTGTCTACTGTCTGGCCGAAAAGCGCAGACGCAACAAAATGAATAATGTACGAATGATTTTTTGTTGTTATTGTTATTTTCAATTCTTTGCCACTCTGTTGGGTTTGCTGGCATTTTTCATAGTACATTGGCGAAATTGTGTTATACCATAATGTAAACGTCTAGTATTACATAAGATACCACTCAATAATCCAGCATGTAGATCGTTTGACTATGGGGGGAAACTGGCGTATATATGTGTAATGTACATAAGTAGTTGAGTGCTTTATGTAACATTAGTTTTACATATGTGACAAAAATGTCTCGCTACTTACCAAAATACAAAATATCCATTTTTGTAAAATGTTTCTACTTCAGACACAACGAAAGGGTGTGAATGGGTCAATAATTTGCCAGGACATATTGCGAAATGTTGACAGTTTGGCAAAAAGTTAATCCATTGTCTTCTGCCTTCCTCATCCCTACGAATGTTAATTGTAAACACACACAAAGACAAAAAATATTGTATTACATTGAGTGCCGGCATTGCCTCGACTCCGGAATTGTGGCATTTACATATTTACTTTTGGCAGGGTGTTAATGTGTTCAGCATGACTTTTTGCTGCAGGATGACCACTTTTGCTGTCATAGTGCATGGTTGCAGCGTTGCCCGCCATCTCTACTTGGCTCTATTGGTCAGTATTGCAATAGTTTCGCTTTCAATTTGTATTATTATTGTTATTATTAATATTTGGGAGACAAAATGCAATTGCGACTCAAGAGTGCTAGTGCACATATTCAGCTGACATGTATGGTAAATTGTAATTGGAAGTTTTGATAGATGTTAAGGGAATGTACGATAGGTGGGGTACTAAATTGTGAGTTTCATATAATATCAAAAAAATTATAAGAAAACCAGTAAGAAAGTTTCAGTCGGGCAACCCGACTTACATATACCCTCACCCTCAGTAAAACAAAATTTTTTTTATTATATAACTCGACTTCTAAAGTGGGCGGAGTGGTACATTTGTATGGGAGGTAACAGATGGGGCGTGTCTAGACTTCCAATATTTTATCCAAAACTTTATCCTGTTATAACTTAACAAAATACATAATTTGGGCACGATCGTGTCGAGTGTATTGATATTATAACTCCATCTCTCAAGTGGGCGGAGTGGTACATGTGTATGGGAGGTACCAGAAGGGGCGTGTCTAGACTTCCAGATTTCTTCTCCAAAACTGTATCCTGCTTGAACTTTACTTAATAAAGAATTTATGCACGATCGCGTTAGTTCTATAATTAATATTAATCGATTTTTAAAGTGGGCGGTACCAGATGTGTATGGGAGGTACAAGGTGGGGTGTAGCTTGACTTTCAGTTGTTTTCTCAAAAACTGTATCCTGCTACAGCATTTATATATATTACTACTCCATCTCTAAAGTGGGCGGAAAAGTACATTGGAGGTACCAGAAGGGGTGTGGCTAGACTTCCAATATTTTTTCCATAACTTTATCCTGTTATAACTTAACAAAATACATAATTTGGACGCGATCGTGTCGAGTGTATTGATATTATAACTCCATCTCTAAAGTGGGCGGAGTGGTACATTTGTATGGGAGGTACCAGAAGGGCGTGGCTAGACTTTCAATTTTTTTCCAAAGCTTTATCCTGCTATAGCTTTACTTAATATATAATTTGGGAACGATCGAGTTCGATGTATTGATATTATTACTCGATTTCTATAGCCGGCGGAATTGTACATTTGTATGGAAGGTACCAGAAGGGGCGTGGTCATATAGCCCATTTTCAATATCGTAAGTAGTTTTGTTGAAATATTAACGAGTGCAAAATTTCAAAACATTTGGTTGCATCTTTCGAAAGTTAGCAAGGTCTAAAGTGACTTTTTCTATGTGTTACACTTTTGGGTCGTATCAACCGACGCCGACATAAAACCGGTTCCTAAACACGGTTTTGCAATAAAGCAAATACAACAGTAGGATAATATCGGTTTTTGGAAACCGGTTTTATGTATACTTTAAGTTTTAAAATTAGATCCATAACAATAAATAAAGTTCAAACTACGGATAATTTAAACGAAAAAAAAACGGTTTTTTATTGTATTTTGATTTGTATTGGACATAATGACCGACAATGTCGGTCAAATTGTCGTTACCAGTGCTTAATAAATTTAAAATAAAAAAATTGAAGAAGTTTTATAGAAAACGTGCGATACATGAACCGTCACGCACAGCTGTTTCCAACAAACTAAAAATTTTTTACTTCTACTTTCCTCTCTTCAATTCTATGTTGTTATTGTTCCGTGACATTGAAGTTTTTTGTTTGATGCACGACAACATTAGTATTTTGTCGGTCAGCTTGTCGTCAACCGAGTTTTCTGACGACAAGTACAGACATTTTTCACATTTTGTCTTGAGGACAGCGTTGACGACAAAGTCGTGTATGACTATACTTCCCACTGGGATACCACAACTTTACCATCACCGATAACAAAACCCGGTTGCCAATACAGTTTTGTGAAGCGGTTTTTACGAAATCGATTACCAAATACTGTTTTATGTATACATTACGTTTAGTATATATCAGTATACAATAAGAAAAAACCCGGTTCTTAAATCCGGGTTTAAGCAACTGGTATCTAATTAACGATATATTCAAAATATATTAAATATTAACAACTCTTTAAGAAAATTTTGATTTTAAAGCCAAAAAAAAACAGTTTTAATGCGGTTTTTGGAAACCGGTGTCTTAGAAAAGATGAGTTAAAATGTAATTTTTAAACCCGGTTATAAAAATTTCAAATTTGCATTCTATTTTTAGAGATCAATTCCCCAACCCGTTGTTGTGGATATATTGATTTCCACAATTTTCATTAACGCCGATATAAAACCGGTTTCTAAACCCGATTTAGAATCCGGTTTCTTAAGAACGGTAAGTGGAAATTAAGATAATATAAAGAGAACGTGTTTCCAAAATGTCGATGTGACATCGATTTTTTGGACGTTGCGTTCCAAAACCGTTATTGAAGCTCTACAATTTGAATTGAAATGTAATTTTTACAACC
Organism: Muscina levida; assembly: GCA_964034835.1. NCBI lineage: Eukaryota > Metazoa > Arthropoda > Insecta > Diptera > Muscidae > Muscina > Muscina levida. The sequence continues at coordinate 123,707,576 of OZ035883.1, read as the reverse complement.
GGTTATAAAAATTTTGATTTTGCATTCTATATTTAGTGACCAATTCCCTAAGCCGTTGTTGTGGATTTCTACAATTTTCATTAACGCCGATTTAAACCGGTTCCTAAGCCCGATTTAGAATTCGGTTTCTTAAGAACGATAAGTGCAAATTAGGATAATATAAAGAGAACGTGTTTCCAAAACGTCGATCTGACATCGTGTTTTTGGATGTTGTGTTCCAAAACCGTTATTGAAGCTCCACAATTTGAATTGAAATCAAATGTTTACAGCCGGTTATAAAAATTTCGATTTTGCATCCTATTTTAAGAGACTAATTCCCCAACACGTTGTTGAGGCTATTTTGATTTTCACAAATTTCACTAACGCCGATATAGAACCGGTTCCTAAACCCGATTAAGAATCCGGTTTCTTAAGAACGATAAGTGGAAACTAGGATAATATAAAGAGAATGTGTTTAAAAAATTTCGATCTGGCATCGATTTTTTTGACGCCGAGTACCAAAACCGTTAATTAAGTGAAGTTCCACAAATTGAATTGAAATGTATTTCTTAAACCCGGTTATAACAATTTTGCTTTTGCATTCTATTTTTAGTTACCAATTACCTAAGCCGTTGTTGTGGCTATTTTGATTTCCACAAATTTCATTAACGACGATTTAAAACCGGTTCCCAAACCTGATTTAGAATCCGGTTTCTTATCACCGATATGTGGAAAATGGGACAATTTAAAGAGAACGTGTTTCAAAAATTAAGATCTGATATCGATTTTTGGACGATGGTTTTTAAAACCGTTATTTAACCGTTATTTTGATTTCCACAAATTTCACTAACGCCGATTTAAAACCGGTTTCTAAACCCGCTTTGGAATCCGGTTTCTTAATAACGATATGTAGAAAATAGGGTAATTTAAAGAGAACGTCTTACAAAAATTTCGATCTTGCATTGATTTTTGGACGACGGGTTCCAAAACCGTTATTTAAGTGAAGTTCCACAATTTGAATTGAAATTTAATTTTTAATCCCGGTTATAAAAATTTCGATTTGGCATTTTTTTTAGGGACCAATTCCCCAACAAATTGTTGTGGATATATTGATTTGCAAAATTTCACCAAAGCCGATTTAAAACCGGTTCCTAAACCCAATTTGGAATCCAGTTTCTTATAAAAGATAAGCGGAATATAGGGTACATTAAAGAATGTGTATCAAAAATTCCGATTTGGCATTGATTTTTGTACGCCGGGTTCCAAAACCATTATTTACATGAAGTTCCAGAATTTGAATGGAAATGTAATTTTTAAACCCGGTTATACAAATTTCGATTTTGCATTCTTTTTTTTGAAATCCGATTTGAATCGTTTTCTTATTAACGATATGTGGAAAATAGGGTAATTTAAAGTGAACGTGTTTCAAAAATTTCGATCCGGCATTGATTTTTGGACGACGGGTATCAAAACCGTTATTTACGTGAAGTTCCAATATTGAATTGAGATATAATTTTTTAATCGTTGAGATAAAAATATGAATTATTTGATAAATCGGTTATGAACTCAGTTTTTGGTAGGCAGTTTCTACAAACCGGCAACTTCAAAATAGGGTAATTTGAAAAAATTATTTCGAAGACTTCGATTTTTTGGAAACCTAGTTCAAAAAAAAGTAAAGTTCCAAAAATTTTGCAGACTCCGCCAAAAAGAAACCCGGTTCATAAATTTGGAAACAAGTTTATAAGAAACTGTAAGTTCAAAATTGGGTTAAGTTGATAAACCGGTTATTTAAGGTTAGTATCGATTTTAGAAACCGCTATTTGAAAATGAGGTTTGAGAAATGATTAGTTCAAAATACAGATAATTTGAAAACATATTTTCGGAAACCATTTCCTAAAACCGGTTTCAAAACCCGATATTAAAAACCGGTTCCTTACAAACGATAAGCCCAAAATAGGGTAAATTAAAGAACCTATTCGCAATTTAATTGACTGCGTTAAAAAAACAAGTATTTAATTCCGAATTATGGAAATCTGTTTTTAAACAAAGGTGGTCGGCCAGAACGTACCAACTACATAGGAGACGTTCCATCGTCTGGGACTCCTCCTCCTAAACACACACGACTCTAAATCGCCCCTGCACAAAGCAAACACGTTCCCCGATTGAGATCATATATGTATATTCGGATCGCAGTGATCATATAGTCGTTTTGTGAGATTCGACGTCTGTAAGTTGTTTTTGACATCCAGTAACTTTAAATCGATATATCTCTATTCCTAGATGTGACCCAGCGAAACGCAGGGACAAGTATAAATTTTTTTGACCGAGATAACTTTTCTCGGTAGTCAGAGCCACCGCCGAATTCCACACATTTCATTTTTTGAATTACACTTGTTTCCACTACACTTGTTGCATATGGAGTGATCATAGAACCCACGGATCCCTATGGTCCCTAGCGCCAACTTTGACCTACAATTCCTATGTTTGGAGACCAAGACTAAGAGAATGGGGCTGTAGCCCCATATTTTGCAATGCAACCCCCCTATATGTTATCTACTAACTTCAAATCGACTTATCTCGATTCCTAGACATTACCCATCAGACAACGTAGCAGACAAAGTGAATAACATAAAGCCTTAAGTAAGAACCATCTACATGTGAGCGCTTTGTAATATGCTGCTATTGTGAATGTTTTCTGTAGCTCTTTGGTTGGAGTCATTGATTGTCAAGTGTATTCTAAATATATATTATAACAGTATAACAGTTATAGCGGTTGTAGTCTGTACTGTCGTAGTGAATTTATCCAGTTACACAGAATAATATTATTATTGTCTGTGCATTGTGTTACGTTTATTTTAAACATTGGATGTATTAAAAAATCATTTCGGTATCAATCAAATCAATCAATCAATCAAGTAGAAAAAGCGTCTTTTGAGGAAAAAAAGGAAGCAATCATATCGAAAACCAACGTCTGACCATGTATTTACACTAAGACAAATCCTAAAGAAGACCCATGAAATGCAAATAGACACTTAACATCTTTATGTTGACTAAACATCTTTATGTTTGACTTTACTGCTAAGCTGATATGACTTTATGGGATGAGATTGACAAGGATCTTACAGAGCCATTCTTGTCGAGACGAGGTCTTACAGAAGATGACAGCCTATAGTATGACCTCTTCAACTTACTTATGGAGATGATAATGAGGGAAGCAACACGTATCGGTAATTGTAGACGCCCTTGTGGGAACATCTCGCGGGCTGCGATTGATACCAAAATCGCTGGTAGTTGCATTGCTACCGGGTGCTACAGACCCATGCAGTGGCATAGGTGGTAAGATAGGACAAACGGAGGTATTTCTCATACTGTCCTAACCAAATTGATATCTGCTGGCTGAAAGAGAGATCCAACAATTGCAGCAGCTTGATCGCTGGCAAACGTTATATCCCAGCGGTAAATGAAACGAAGTAAATATTCAGTAATCCATGAAATCAGTATGACATTGCAAGCGAGGATCTAAGTACTTAGAATGTAATGCGTGTGTAATGTAAAAAACATCGTCCACTCATTAAAACTCAGATTACAAAGCTAATGAAATGAGACCTACTGATATCGTCACTTACTTCGTAATCAAGCGTGTCATCAAGCTTGCATTAAATTTCGCTTTGCAGCCGAAATGGCACTTACTGACATCTTACCTTACTTTGTAAGCAAAAGCGCACCGATTAAACGGCCTATGACATTCCTGTGTAAATGTAATGCGGAACATACGCGAGAGAATCATCACTTCCATTTCGGTAGCAATTACATTATAAGCGAAGTTTTATGCGAGCTTGATAGCTCGTCGTCGCAGTAAGTGACGATGTCAGTAGCTGCCATTTTAAGCGTAGTTATTATAGGTTGACGATATTTTATACATTACACATGCATTACGTTCTAAGTACTTAGATCCTCGCTTACAATGTCATACTGATGTCACGGATTACTAAATAGGTACTTCGTTTCATTTACCGCTGGGAGTAAGAATTGATCGGAGTCAATGAGCATTCTGACAGTCAGCCTAAATTCAAATTCAAGATCTGCCCAAGAATGCAGCAGATAGCCCAACAGCATTCACTTTGTAAAGGTGCCAGGTGCCACAGTGCAGAGGGGATGAGCTTGCAACACTAGGGACATCCTTACAAGTTCCACGCATTCATCCATCTAACAGTTTTTCAGTAAGTTTAAGGCTCGATTTTGTAATGATCCAAAACACATTTGGGGAAAAGTGATGATGATAATTATGGTAAACCTATGTAATTTATGTAAAACTAGGAGTCTTTGTGGAGGTAGCTGCAGTCGGGGTGCGGGGTTCTTGTTTTACTTAAATTACATCTCAATCATTACAAGAAAAGTCAAGACTCCTTTAAATGTCTCGTCTAATAATGAATTTAGTAGTTAATGAAGTTTATTTATAACTTGAACAATTGCCTACATATAATATTTGATCTGACAGATGTTATTTGCAGATCCACGGTCTCTATACCCACCCATACCAAAACCCTATTGACCATATTACATATCTAGGGCCCCATATACAACGTTACCACCAAGTTTAACCTACATCACGGAAACGCTTGACTCTGGGTTTACAAATTCATAATAAACATATTTGTTTTATTTAATTTCAAGCTATTAACATAGTTTGGTTAATGATCTTAGGATAATATTGAGATTTCAAAATTGCATACTTCAAATACTTAAGAAGTTAAACATTGCAATTCATTCTAGCTTTGGTTGCAAATGTTAAGTTTAAAATATTGATGGAGAAAAAATTTACAGAGAAAACAAAAACAAGGTTGCTAGCAACATTCTATTATGTTAATAAGCACATACTGTGTACTCTGTAATACTCAATCTGTTAATTCGGTTTCTTACTCTCTTTAATTTAATGCAATAAGCTTATTATATATATGTCATGAACTCACCGGTTAAGTGTTGATCGTTTGAAGAGGTACCTTTTCCAACGTTGTTGCTGTTTCAGTTAGGAGAATTTGTTATGATGTATGTTATTAACAGAAAGATTATTCAGAGCCGTAAATATATGTATTCATAATCCAGAATGTTGATAAGCCTCGCGAACTTAATATCTATACATGCAAGTGTAGGATATTTCAGAAAATTAATTTTAAAAGTATTCAATTCATTGATACAGACCACAAATATCGTTCAGTATTTAGTTTTAGTTTATAAATAAATTCAAATATTTTTATATTATTAAATTAAAATAATATAATTCACTATTATATCATTTGTATATTAAGATTTTTTGGTAATTCTTGTGTTTTTTTTTTCTCTTTTTTAGTTATTTGTGGTCGGTATCATATTATATTTCAATTATTTAAATACGATACTGCGTCTGCCTTATTTTAAATACACGTCTCGTGGTATTGCCGATTTAGATTTGCCTTCTTTGAGGTGCCATGTGGTTTTCAAAATGTTGCGTAATACTAAATGGGTCTTAATGTTCCTCGAGAGTTCTGAATATAAATTCAAATTTGTGGTTTTCCTTCCCAAGAATTGTGAACTCATTAGCAGCCGTTCAGAGTATAAATCTAATAAAATTTAAGTTTTAAATTGTACTTTGTCTTCACAATTTAACACATGGAAGTTACCTGTGACCTTGTGGTTGTCCGGCAGTTTTTGTGTCACACTTACCCAATGGGTAGGTGACCGAAATCGCTGACACGATTGCAAAAAATGGGTTTTTTCCACTTTTATTTGATTCAAATCTCAATTGAAATTAAATCACTTAAAAATTTTGGCGGTAATCGAAGAAATTCAATAGTTAATTTTAAAATTGTACTTTGGTGATAATAAGAAAATGTAATGTTCTTTTCTGCTATACGCGTACTGTTGCCTTTATAGAGCTCGGCACAAACTGGTACTTATTCGTTGTCGCTTCGAAACAGAAAAGAAATAATGTTTTATTCCATAGCAGAGCTAACTCTTTGTTGACGAGAATATGTTGGAAGTAGTACCGCTGAGTGTTGAATTTACTTTATACTGAGCATGAAACTTGAACATAATTAAGCCAGGAATAGCTAAAGTAATAACTAGCAACATGAGAGTACTTCCAGAGAGACCTGCGTAGGTTTATGTCTCGGCTATATGTGGAGACATTCCTCTTAACATAAAGATCGGTTAAGCAAGTTTAACAGAGAACAAACACTGAGAATGATTCTGTTAGAAAAAGTTAGTTTAGCTGTGGGAAATCTAAGCTAGGAACCGGAGGGTACTTGGTTCAACCCCTAGAGGAAACACAATATTTTTTTTTTTTTTTAGATTCGTTAAATATTTTCTTGTTAAAGGTTTGTTTTTTTTATACTGTATTTAAATTGATCATGGTTAGATGTTGTTGTAGTTGTTGTTGTATGCAGAAAAACGTCATTACAAAACCGTATAATTCTGTCTCCATGAGAATCAGAATTAGACGGAGAAGACGTTAAGGCCTGATGTCTTTAGCGTGGTATGTACCGTCAATTTTCCCTTGTGTAGTTTCCAAGACATAATAACTATTTCCTAACTTCTCTTTCACTTTAGCTTTAATAAAGAGAGGAGCAAGTTTCGCGTTGAATCGTTTCTCGAAATTACTTTGCGCAAAATTTCTCCTGTAAACCTCTTGACCTATTTGAAAAACTTGTTGCTTGGATCTTAAATTATACTGCTTTTGGTTCGTGTTGTACGCATCACTTATATGTTTTCTAAGATTTTGACGAATTAACTGAAGTTGATCACTTCGTTCTATTTTAGCGGTTGGCTCATCAAGTATTGAAACATTTTTAAGGAGTTGGTATGACGTCGCATGTGTGATCATCTCAAAACCGAATAGTGCACGGTATGGAGTGCACCCAATGGATTGGTGGTAGGAATTGCGAAGTGCACAACTAATTTGACTGAGCTTCTCATCCCAGCATCTGTGGTCAGCTTTAAGATACGCTCTAATTCCTGCCAGCAGCGATCTATTTACTCTTTCGGAAGCATTACTCTGTGGAGAGTAAAGAGCTGTATATATATGTTCTATTCCATAAGACGAGAGAAAAACATTAAAATCATTTGCCTTAAATTGGCTTCCATTGTCGCTGACAATTATTTCGGGTACCCCGTACATATGGAAGATGTGTTTCTCAATGAAGTCTTGTATCGCTTTAGCTGTAAACTGCCTTAGAGGACAAAGCCAGTGAAATTTAGTAAGGTGATCTAAAATAATTAACAATCCTATGAAACCGCTTTTGCTTCTTGGATATGGACCCAATATGTCTATATATAACCTTTGGAAAGGTCTGATCGAAAAAGATTGGTTTCCCATTGGAGGACGCATTATAAAGTTAGGAGCTTTAGTGCTTTTGCAGATTTCACATTCCCTAACGTATTTTTTAATGTCTTTGACCATACCTGGCCAGAAAAAGTTTCTCCTTATGAGATTTAGTGTCTTAAATGTTCCCCCATGGGCGGCAATAGGGCTGTCATGTGCATTTCTTATGGTTTCATTTCTAAGCTGGATTGGTATCCACAACTTCCAACACAGCTGCTCCTGTTCCTCATCTCCTGTAAAATGTTCCGTTCGATAATAGATAAACTTGTCAACGATTTTAAAATCGGGATACTGAGTTTCATTTTCAGTTATTTTAACCTTCAAATCTTCGTAGTCAGGGTCAAAGAAGTGAGGTGAGTTAAGATCAACAGCTGGAGCTACGAGTTCTAGAGCATTGATATCGTCCAACGGCATCCGGGATAACGCGTCTGGTACAACATTGTCCTTACCTTTCCTATGGCTAATACTGAACTTGTAACCCTGGAGTTTAAAGACCCACCTCGCAAGTCTTCCGCTAAGGTCTGGTTGTCGCATAAGCCATAGTAAGCTCGAATGATCCGTAATGACCTCAAACTCCTGCATTTCCAAATAACATCGAAATCGTTTAATAGCCTCTATAGCCGCAAGGCATTCCCGCTCTGTGACGCTGTAATTGCGTTGCGCTGAATTTAGCTTTCTACTCATGAATGCAATAGGCTTTTCAAATCCTTCTTTATCTAATTGCACCAGAACTGCGCCGATCGCGTAGTCACTAGCGTCACAATGCAGGTAGAATTTCTTATTAAAATCAGGATTGGCTAATACAGGAGCCGAGGTCAAAAGTATTTTTACCTTTTCGAAGGCCTCCTGAGCTGCCTGAGTCCAAGTGAATCTTTTCTTTGTAGAAACTACCTCTGTAATCGGGAAAACAACATCAGAGAAGTTCTCCACGAAGCGTCGGTACCACCCCGCGAGACCTAAAAATCCCCTGACCTGTTTCAAATTTTTAGGGACTGGCCACTTTTGTATGGCGCTAACTTTATCGGGATCAGTAGCGATGCCTGAATTCCCTATTACGTAGCCTAAATAATTTATTTTAGTCACACAAAAACGACTTTTGGAAACGTTCAATGTCATGTTGGCCTTTCTAAATTGAGAAGATATCCTAATCAGTACTTCCAAATGGGTGGCAAAGTCCTCCGATACGATAACAAGGTCATCCAGATACCCAAAGACACAATGCCTGAGATCAGGGGGTATTACCTCGTCTATCAGTCGGCACATAGTTTGTGGCGCGTTACATAGGCCGAATGGCATTACCACAAACTGATATAGGGGACGGCCTGGTATTGTAAAAGCTGTTATTGCTCGTGAGGACTCGTCTAGAGGGATTTGCCAAAAGGCATCCTTCAGATCTAGCTTAGAGATAATATTAGCTTTTGGGAGCCTGGCGAAAATACCTTCTATACTGGGTAGAGGGTAGGCGTCTTTCTTAGTCACCGAGTTCACTTTTCGTGCGTCCAGACATAAACGTATCTTATTTGGCTTAACAACCAGACGCATCGGTGAACTCCATGCCGAGGTAGATGGTTCGATAACGCCTAAAGATAGCATTCTATCGACCTCGCTGAACATCAGTTTTTCGACTGCTGGCGAAACAGGGTAAAACCTTTGCTTAATAGGTTTGGCGTCTTGCACATCGATGGAATGCTTAATAAGACTTGTTCTGCCCAGTCCTTGTACTTCATAGTTAGGAAACATATTTACTACCACATTAAGTTGTTGTCTTTGTCCATCAGATAAAGGGTAAAATTCCTCATCAGAATTCATTTGTGAGTCGAATACTCCAACGGTTTCATATGTTGACAGTTCTGGCGTACATTTTGGTAAATTATTGGAGACAACTATATCATTTGCTCCTAAGGTAGATGGGAATAATTTAAAAATTTTCCAAAAATCAATACCTAAAATAAGCTTTTGCGATATTGAGGGGATGATAAAAAGTTTTATAACTCGACATTGATCTTTAAACTGAATGTTAACGTTTATCCAGCCTAATACTTTTTGTGATGTTCCATCTGCAGTTTTTACAACGGATTTACATGGAACAAAGGCGGGAAATTTTGTAAAATCTAATTGAGCTAACTCTGCTCCAAGGCAACTAATATTTGCACCTGTGTCTAGAAGTCCAAATTCCTCAAAGTCCAAGAAAGATACTTTAGCATAATATCGCATATCTTTAGGGTTGGATGTTATTGTAGAAATTGAAATATTTTTCCACATTTTTCTCACTTTCCAATAATTTCGAAGACGCAGTGTGGACCGTTTAGGCTTTTTATTATGCTCAATGGAAAGAATTGAATCGTTAAAGATTTCATTTCTTTTCTCAAGGTAAGCTGCAAGTCTTCTGTGATAAGGGTGTTTAGGGTATATAATTTTCGACGTATCCTGAACGTCAAAAGTCTCATTAAATTTTGTATCCCTTTGCAGGATTTTAATATTAGAAAAATTAGTCTGAACGTCAGGGTTAGAATTGTTAGAATCGGTTTGTGAAAGGTATGAAAAATTTGTAGCATTTGTATTCAAACTAGACTTCTTACCGAAGTCTATGCTTTGAAGTTTTTTGATGTTTTATTAGAGCATTTTACACAGTTAGGCTTGTAGGTGTTTTTTGCACCACAACCATAGCAAAAAATTGTCCTGGTGGACATACAATCCTGCCAATGGTGACCATTTTGATCACAGTTCCAACATTTGGTGTTAGGCGAAACAGAGAGTATGGCATCTACTGATGAATCGACATCAGAAGAAAGAATATCGTTTTCCGAAACGGAGGGATACTCTACCTCAGCAATCTGTCTACGTGGAGCGGCTATATTGTTGCCACGCGCTGTTAAGGACCTTCGAACATGGTCATCATTTAGAAAATTTTCACGCTTCTGAACTAACTTTCTAAGATGATTAATAGAGTGTATAGATACATAAAGAAGGTCCTGTCTTATATCTGGCCTAAGGTTCCTAGTTAGAATTTCTATTAACTCCGGTTCAGGGATAGGATTTGGTAATCGGTCCAAAATTGACGTAATAGAGTCAAAGAAAGCGTCAAATGATTCACCGGGTTTTTGCTTTCTGTTACGCAAATCCTCCTTCATGTCGTACGTTGAACGACAGTCGCGATACTGGCTGCGTATTGCATCACAGAAATCCAACCATTCAATATTTGGAACTTCTTGTGATATCGCCAATACCAGTTTCTTGCTTTATCGGTCAATAAAATATGCAAATTTTTACAAATCACACTAAAATCTCCATTAAAGGTGTCCCTGGTGAGAGATCTGACGCGGTACAAAAATTCTTCCACCGTCAGTCCGTTGGAAGAGCCGTCAAATTTGACCTTCCAATTTTGTATTATCGAGGTTGTTTTGTCAGAATTAATACTAATGTTCGACGAGAAGGAATTATTACTTGGGTTTTGCGAAATGTTGTTGGCCTGGTCACCCCTTGTGGTATGGTGTGTAGGATCCAATGGAACGTCTTCATTTAAACGATCTGTATGTCCTACATTACGGTTGAAATATTGTCCGATATTCATATTTTCCAAAATTTTTAAAAGTGCATTTTCAACTACCTTATTAAAATCTTCTCCACTAGTAGATGGGAAATTATTAGAATATGGTTGTGGAGAACCAGGTGGTTCAACATGACTAACATTTGGTAAATTTCGAATTGGAGTAGGAGGATGCGATCCTGAGACATTATGCCGTCCTCGGCCGCGAACGTTATAGTTTTTGCTTATTGCCCCACGAGTCTTGCTTCGAGTGGTGCGTGTAAACGAATTAGAAGAGTCGTAGTTGTTCTGAAAAGTAAGCTTTTTAAGCTCTGAAAGTTGACAAATGCGTTTGCAAACTGGGCATTCTGAATTGCTAGATAAATACGTTTCAATGCATTGTCGGTGAAAACCATGAGAACATTCACTCAACATTAAACATTCCTGATTTTCTACCATCGGGTCATTGCATATATGGCATGAAGAAGGCTCAATAACTGCAATGCTCGTATTCATTGATGAAGCTGTAGGCAAAGGTGCCTCAGAAGTTCTATGTGGCGACCGTTCAAGAGACATATTGAAAACAAGTCGTTATTAAAATGAATACTGAGTTTTTAGACAAAAATATTAATATATTAATCTGTCCAAAGTTTATACAGGGAAAAAAAGTTATATTTCCCGATTATAATTATACAGATAACTTTAACGAAAAATCGAACAGCGTTTCCTAAACGATAGTAGGTGTAACAAGGTGGTATTAAAAGACAATGTTCAAGCAATATGGGAGAGAAAGAAAAAAAACTTGGGCTATGAATATTTTGAGGGTTAATATAATACTAGCTAAAAGCACACCAGCAGCTTATATGTGTGGTCGATGTTCTATCCTATATAATTTTGGACATTAAATTGCACGTTGCCAAATAATGTGTTCCTAAAAATGTCTAGAGTCTGATAACTAAGCATTTCAATTAAGTATTAGCATAACTCTCAAAATAACCTCGAAGGCTAAAAGTGTTCAATCATCTCAAGTACCTAACAGAAAGAAACCATCAAAAAATCAAACGGTAAGTTATTCGAAGTGTAGTTCTCAAATAGACAAATAAGTCCAGAATGTAATTGATGTTTATTCGGAAGAGTACCATCAAAGTCTCGCACAATGTATACTTCAAGTTAGAAAATAAATTGAAATCTAAAATAAAAAAAAGGTCTATTGAAGAGCCAAGGCGAATTTGCTCTGGCCCCACGTTGGGCGCCATTTTCTGTAATGATCCAAAACACATTTGGGGAAAAGTGATGATGATAATTATGGTAAACCTATGTAATTTATGTAAAACTAGGAGTCTTTGTGGAGGTAGCTGCAGTCGGGGTGCGGGGTTCTTGTTTTACTTAAATTACATCTCAATCATTACAAGAAAAGTCAAGACTCCTTTAAATGTCTCGTCTAATAATGAATTTAGTAGTTAATGAAGTTTATTTATAACTTGAACAATTGCCTACATATAATATTTGATCTGACAGATGTTATTTGCAGATCCACGGTCTCTATACCCACCCATACCAAAACCCTATTGACCATATTACATATCTAGGGCCCCATATACAACGTTACCACCAAGTTTAACCTACATCACGGAAACGCTTGACTCTGGGTTTACAAATTCATAATAAACATATTTGTTTTATTTAATTTCAAGCTATTAACATAGTTTGGTTAATGATCTTAGGATAATATTGAGATTTCAAAATTGCATACTTCAAATACTTAAGAAGTTAAACATTGCAATTCATTCTAGCTTTGGTTGCAAATGTTAAGTTTAAAATATTGATGGAGAAAAAATTTACAGAGAAAACAAAAACAAGGTTGCTAGCAACATTCTATTATGTTAATAAGCACATACTGTGTACTCTGTAATACTCAATCTGTTAATTCGGTTTCTTACTCTCTTTAATTTAATGCAATAAGCTTATTATATATATGTCATGAACTCACCGGTTAAGTGTTGATCGTTTGAAGAGGTACCTTTTCCAACGTTGTTGCTGTTTCAGTTAGGAGAATTTGTTATGATGTATGTTATTAACAGAAAGATTATTCAGAGCCGTAAATATATGTATTCATAATCCAGAATGTTGATAAGCCTCGCGAACTTAATATCTATACATGCAAGTGTAGGATATTTCAGAAAATTAATTTTAAAAGTATTCAATTCATTGATACAGACCACAAATATCGTTCAGTATTTAGTTTTAGTTTATAAATAAATTCAAATATTTTTATATTATTAAATTAAAATAATATAATTCACTATTATATCATTTGTATATTAAGATTTTTTGGTAATTCTTGTGTTTTTTTTTTCTCTTTTTTAGTTATTTGTGGTCGGTATCATATTATATTTCAATTATTTAAATACGATACTGCGTCTGCCTTATTTTAAATACACGTCTCGTGGTATTGCCGATTTAGATTTGCCTTCTTTGAGGTGCCATGTGGTTTTCAAAATGTTGCGTAATACTAAATGGGTCTTAATGTTCCTCGAGAGTTCTGAATATAAATTCAAATTTGTGGTTTTCCTTCCCAAGAATTGTGAACTCATTAGCAGCCGTTCAGAGTATAAATCTAATAAAATTTAAGTTTTAAATTGTACTTTGTCTTCACAATTTAACACATGGAAGTTACCTGTGACCTTGTGGTTGTCCGGCAGTTTTTGTGTCACACTTACCCAATGGGTAGGTGACCGAAATCGCTGACACGATTGCAAAAAATGGGTTTTTTCCACTTTTATTTGATTCAAATCTCAATTGAAATTAAATCACTTAAAAATTTTGGCGGTAATCGAAGAAATTCAATAGTTAATTTTAAAATTGTACTTTGGTGATAATAAGAAAATGTAATGTTCTTTTCTGCTATACGCGTACTGTTGCCTTTATAGAGCTCGGCACAAACTGGTACTTATTCGTTGTCGCTTCGAAACAGAAAAGAAATAATGTTTTATTCCATAGCAGAGCTAACTCTTTGTTGACGAGAATATGTTGGAAGTAGTACCGCTGAGTGTTGAATTTACTTTATACTGAGCATGAAACTTGAACATAATTAAGCCAGGAATAGCTAAAGTAATAACTAGCAACATGAGAGTACTTCCAGAGAGACCTGCGTAGGTTTATGTCTCGGCTATATGTGGAGACATTCCTCTTAACATAAAGATCGGTTAAGCAAGTTTAACAGAGAACAAACACTGAGAATGATTCTGTTAGAAAAAGTTAGTTTAGCTGTGGGAAATCTAAGCTAGGAACCGGAGGGTACTTGGTTCAACCCCTAGAGGAAACACAATATTTTTTTTTTTTTTTTAGATTCGTTAAATATTTTCTTGTTAAAGGTTTGTTTTTTTTATACTGTATTTAAATTGATCATGGTTAGATGTTGTTGTAGTTGTTGTTGTATGCAGAAAAACGTCATTACAATTTTATCAACCCGTTTAACTAAATGAACCAAATATTGCAAGTGAGCCAATTACACTTGTCAATAAAATGAGGAAAACTTAGTAAGAAAGTTTCAGTCGGGCAACCCGACTTACATATACCCTAACCTTCAGTAAGACATAAAATTTTATATTTTATTGATATTATTACTTGACTTCTAACGTGGGCGAAGTGGGACATTTGTATGTGAGGTACCAGAAGGGGCTTGTCTAGACTTCCACATTTTTTCTCGAAAACTTTATCCTGTTATAGATTAACAAAATACAGAATTTGGGCGCGATCGCGTCGATTGTATTGATATTTTTACTGCACCTCTAAAGTGGGCGGAGTGGTACATTTGTATGGAAGGTAACAGAATTGGCGTGTTTAGACTTAAACATTTTTTTTCTCCAAGACTTTATCCTGCTTGAGCTTTACTAAATACAGAATTTGGGAACGATCTCGTTAGGGCTATAAATAATATTAATCGATTTCTAAAACGGCCGGTACCAAATGGGTAAGGGAGGTACCAGATGGGGCGTTGCTAGACTTCCAGTTTTTTTTCTCCAAAATTGTATCCTGCTATAGCTTTACTAAATAAAAAATTTGGGTACGATCGCGTGGAGTACATTGATATTTTTACTCCAACTCTAAAGTGGGCGGAGTGGTACATTTGTATGGGAGGTACGAGAAGGGGTGTGTCTAGGCTTCCAGATTTTTTCTCAAAAACTTTATCCTATTATAGCTTTACTAAATACAGAATTTGGGCAGGATTTAGTTAGGTCTACTAATAATATTAATCGATTTCTAAAGTGGCCGGTACCAGATGGGTATGGGGCGTAGCTAGACTTTCAGTTTTTTTTTTTCAAAACTTTATCCTTTTATAGCTTTACCAAATAAAGAATTTGGATGCGATCGCGATTGTTTTATTAATATTATTACCAGTTTTCTAAAGTGGGCGGAGGCTTACATTTGTATGGGAGGTTCCAGAAGGGGCGTGGCTAGGCAGCAGCCTAGAAAATCCAGAGTAAACCTGGGGCAGCTTAGAGCCAGTTGGAGCATTATCCTTAATTGCTACCGCGAAAGGCTAATCCCCGGCACACTAAACAGATGTCCCATATATATATTTAACTGCTGCCATAGGATCACACATTTGCGACCAATTGATCTATGGTTGAAGCCTATTGAGGTGGCGCAATTTCACCAGCTCCCTAATCCCCCGTGACAACACTTCCACGTATATATATATAATTTTCTTTCATTTCAGGGAAGGAATCCTAGACACAGCCCAGCTGTTACGACAGCAACAACAAGCATTATCTATTTATATATAAAATGGAATGTGTGTTTGTTTGTTTGTACCTTATAGGAGACCAAACCTCTGGACGGATCTTCCTGAAATTTTCACAGCATTTAACTGGGACTCTGGCATGACTTATAGAGTACACGCCCACTTTTACGCCCATTTTTTTCAAAATAATATGCAACAGCGAAGCATTGCCGAGCCCCCTAGTATATATATAAAAATGAAATGGTCCACGTATGTAAACCCATCACTTGAGTACGGCTAAAGCGATTTGGCAATTTTTTTCTTCATTCGATTCCATATTTTCAGGAAATGGTTTGTAAATAAAAAAATCTACTAAAGGTGGCGTTAGGGTGGATTTGTATCGAAAATTTGAATGCATGTACCAATTCAACTGAAATTTAGAATGGATTTCCGTTTCATCATGTGAAAAAATTGTATGTACAAATGGACCCGGTAGGTGGCGCTGGGGTGGTTTATAATCAAAATTTGAACGAATGGACCAATTTAACTGAAATTCAGAATCTATATTTGTTTGATCATTTATGTACAAATGGACCAGTTAGGTGGCTCTGGAGTGGGTTTATAATCAATATTTGAACGAATAGACCAATTTAATTGAAATTTAGCATGTATATTTGTGTGATTATGAGAACAAAATTTTTGATTTAATGGACCCGGTAGGTTCTCGCTAGTTATAATAAAAATTTTAACGAATCAAACACTTTGACTGATATTTAGAATTTATATTTGTTTAATTATGAATTTTTTTTTTGTATAAATGGATCCGCTGCTGAGGTGGCTGGAGCTAAATTATTTCAAAAATTTATATCGATTGTCCGATTTTACTCAAACTTAAAATGAATGCATTTTTTGACAGGAGAAAATTTTGGATATATGTTTGGATCCAGGTGCTGGTGTTTAGCTTATACACTTAACTTTTGGAATGTCATTTAATCACAATTATAGAGAAGTCTATATATTTTTATATGATGTTCATTTTGATGTCATCACTAATTGCGAAAACTTTTGAATCGATATGTTCCAAAATTTCACTGAAAGTTGGGGATGGGCTGTAGATGGTCACTCAGACGGATTAAAGCGAACATTATATTGGCGCACTTCCTATAGAATTAGAGAGTTGCACAAAGTGGTTTTTCGCATTTCGTACTTTCAAGGGACAAATACGGAAATGGGAACAACTGTTGTTGAGCCAAATGGAGGGATTTTTGGAAATTCTTAATCCTTGAGGTAACAAACCGCAAAGTGCAATCAATGCTCGGACCAAACACCTAAAGGTAAAATTACATTGTACTCCAACGCAGGAAGTCAATAAATCAGTCAATCGGCTTAAAATATGGTTTTAGAATATATGCCTATCAATAAGGAAGTTTTCATCAAATCATGGACGACACTGCTGATCCATTCTAGCAATTCTCACAATAATATTTAATAATCTCACCCTTTAAATTGAAATATTTCAGAGGTAATAAACCAGTAATAAACCAATCGTTATTAGATTTCAACTGCACTCAACATCTTTTACAATAATTTGAAGGCTGGATGAAGTCTGCCGGGCCAGTTAGAATATCCTATCCTATCCTATTAATATTATAAATGTGAATGTCTGTCTGTTTGTTGCTCAATCACGCCTAAACGGCTGAACCGATTTCAATGAAATTTGGAAGACAGTTAGTGTACTATATGGAAATTGCCGTAGGCTATTTATTATATTTTTTTACATTTTTTTAAATTTTGACCCTATGGGCGGAGTGGGCGTGGCAAAACTTTTTTTTTGAGCTAGGGAGATAAAATTTGTCACACAGATAGTACTCGACAACACAAGTTTGAATATGCAGACGAAATTTTATTTTTGACCCAATGGGCGGAGTGGGCGTGGTAAAACTTTTTTAGATAAAGAGATATAAAATTTGATTCCCAGATAGTAATCGATAACGCGAATGTGAATATGCAGACGAAATTTTAATTTTGGACGAAATGGGCGGAATGGGCATGGCAAAAAATTTGTAGAGCCAGAGAGATAAAATTTGATACACAGATAGTAATCATCAACAACGGAATGGGCGTGACAAAATTTTTTTTAGAGCTAGAGAAATAAAATTTGATACTCAGATAGTACTCGATAACACGAATATGAATATGCAGACGAAATTTTATTTTGGACCCAATGGGCGCAGTGGGCGTGGCAAAACTTTTTTTAGAGCTAGAGAGATACAATTTGATACCCAGATAGTACTCGACAACACCAATGTGAATAT
Organism: Muscina levida; assembly: GCA_964034835.1. Taxonomy (NCBI): domain Eukaryota; kingdom Metazoa; phylum Arthropoda; class Insecta; order Diptera; family Muscidae; genus Muscina; species Muscina levida. The sequence goes on along the minus strand of OZ035883.1, from coordinate 123,689,673 downwards.
GCAGACGAAATTTTAATTTTTGACCCAAAAGGCGCAGTGGGCGTGGCAAAACTTTTTTAGATAATAAGATATAAAATTTGATTCCCAGATAGTAATCGATAACGCGAATGTGAATATGCAGACGAAATTTTAATTTTGGACGAAATGGGCGGAATGGGCATAGCAAAAAATTTGTAGAGCCAGAGAGATAAAATTTGATACACAGATAGTAATCGACAACAACGGAATGGGCGTGACAAAATTTTTTTTAGAGCTAGAGAAATAAAATTTGATACTCAGATAGTACTCGATAACACGAATATGAATATGCAGACGAAATTTTATTTTGGACCCAATGGGCGCAGTGGGCGTGGCAAAACTTTTTTTAGAGCTAGAGAAATAAAATTTGATACCCAGATAGTACTCGACAACACAAATATGAATATGCAGACGAAATTTTATTTTTTGACCCAATGGGCAAAGTGGTCGTGGCAAAATTTTTTTTTAGAGCTAGAGAGATACAATTTGATACCCAGATAGTACTCGACAACACCAATGTGAATATGGAGGCGAAATTTTAATTTTTGACCCAAAGGCGCAGTGGGCGTGGCAAAACTTTTTTAGAGCTAGAGAGATAAAATTGTGTACGCAGATAGTACTCTACAACGCGAATATGAATATGCAGACGAAATTTTATTTTTTGATACAATGGGCATATTGGTTGTGACAAACTTTTTTTAAAGCTAGGGAGATATAATTTGATACCCAGATAGTACTCGACAATATGTATATGCAGACGAAATTTTAATTGTTGACCCAATTAGCGGAGTGGCCGTTGCAAAACTTTTTTTAGAGCTAAAGAGATAAATCGTGATACCCAGATAGTACTCGACAACATGAATACGAATATGCAGACGTAATTTTATTTTTGGATGGGCATAGTGGGCATGGCAAAACTGTATTTTAGCCCTAAAAAGATAATATTTGATACATATATAGCACTTGGCACTTCAATTACAAATTTGCGGAGGAAATTTTATTTGTATTTTAGCCCTCGAGATTTGTAACGAAGGGGGCATGCTTAAATCGAATCTTACCCATAGAAAAAAAAATTTGGTACACAGATAGTATTCGGCACCACAATTACAATATTGCAGACGACAATTTTAATATTTTTATCCAAGAGACATGAAATTTGGTGTACAGATAGTGCTCGATCAGCGGGCGAATGGTCATTGAGAGATATAACATTCGACACAATAAAACGTTGTTGATTGACCTGGTTTGGGAGTTACTTGGGGTAACGAATTGTTTACCGAGGGCATAAGATCAACGCTTAAAATTATCCCATTAAAAAAGCAAACCAATCTTATTACGCGAAGGGGTGTGTCTAGGCTTCCAGATTTATTCTCCCTAACTTTATCCTGTATAGTTTTACTAAAAATATAATTTGGGTACGGTCACGTTTGACTTATTCGTATTATTCCTCCATCTCTATAGTGAGAATACAGAATTTGGGTACGATCCCGTTGGGTGTACTGATATTATTACTCGATTTTTAAAGGGGCGAAATGATGTGTTTGTATGGGAGGTACCAGAAGGGGCGGGGCCATGTAGCCCATTTGCAATACCGTAGGTAGTTTTGAGGAAATAATAACTCGTGCAATTTCAAAACATTTGGTTACGTCTTTCGAAAGTTATCGTGCGAACCAGCCGGACAGCCACCAGACAGACGGACATGGGTCAAACGACTTAAAAAGTCATGAATCGAATGTGGTTCAAAGAAGCCTAGGATGTAAAGTGACTCCTTCTATGTGTTACACTTTTGGGTCGTATCAAATGATATATACCCTCATCCCTAAGGGTGATGGTATAATCAAGACTCAAAACCAATAAACTCAATCCAATTTTGTTTTTCTGTTAAAATTATTTATTTAATTGTATTTAACTTAAATATTAACAATAACATTATTATTATTATTTTTCATTTTGTCTTTAATAAATTTTAAATTTATATCTATATGAAAATAAGTAATAGTTAATAATTAAGACTTAAAATTAAGCAATACAAAATATTAAATGTGACATTTTCGAAATATAAAAGAGAAATAAAAATTCATTTCTACTACAATTTTAAAAACTGTTTTCTTTTTATATCATTATACAGAGTTTGTTACCATTTTTTTTTTATAAAAATTTCAAGATGTTTGCTGTTATAACATTTGGTTTATTATATAATATATATTAAAATGCTTTGTTAACTTTTATATTTAATGTTATTAAATATTACATTTTTATTTGTTTTCATTTATCAAAATCTAAACTACTAAATATCGCCTATCATATAATTATGCTAGGAAAAATAAATAAGATGTTGTTGGGTTTTTTTTTTTGTTTTTTTTGTGCAGACTTATAAAATAAACATTTTATATTACACTTAAAGAATATTTTTATAATTATGTAAAATTAAATAATATACTTAAAAGTTAGAAATAGTAATTAGTATGTATATATAATAAAACATATGTATGTGTGTGTGTATTAAAATTAAATATTGCAAGTTTGTTTTTGTTTTCGTGTAATTCTTAGACATTTTTAGTGTAAATAAAGTATGTGTAAGTTTTTCGTTATGTTATATTTCTGTCGTTTGTGAGACAACGGCGGGAGTTTTGAGAGTTTTTCCATACAATCGTTATTGAGTTAAGGAGATGTCTTCAATACAAGGTATGATTCAACAAACGAGCAAAATATGTAAAGTCCTGATTTGGAATATCCATCCTTTTTCATGATAAAATCTTCCCGAGACATTTTTCTCTATTCCCTTTTTTGCTTAATCTAAACAAACTTCGAATATACGAAACTATTCCACGGAAAGAATGAAGGGGAGAATTTGGTGATAAATTTTGGGAAAAAATCCGCCAATAAATTTCAAGGAAGTTATACCAAAAACTTTATGTTTAGAATGTTTTCAAGATATCATAAAAGTAAAAAACATATTTTAGACTTACGGAAGCGATAGAATATTAAGTTTTAGTATTAGCTTGCAATTCATTGAAATTTCAAGTAAGTGAATAGGCGACAACCTACTTCATCCTTAGTTCATGATCACAGTCTTATAATTTTTTTTACATTTACTGTACGAAAGAGACTTCGTCTAGTCGAGTGGTGGCGCCAGGCTCTGCTAGTCGATCTGCTACTAGTCGGCCAAAAACCAAAACGACAAAGCCTAAATCAAAGGAGTTCTTCGAAACCAGGTACCTCAAAGGCTCCCAAGGTCCTGATGGAATGTAATCCTGTCGAAACCTCTGCTTCAAGTATTGATGACGCGACACGGCTTGAGATGACCGCTAATTCAGCTTCCTCAGTGTGAACAGCTGAGCGAGGAGAAAACACAAATAACAAATTGATTCCCTCCGAAGCACTTCCCTCGGCCTTGAATTCCAATACTATTTCTCACAGGCACTAAAGAACCTGCATTACCCGTCTTTCCGCCTATAGAATAATTAGTCGGCTCAGTTATAAACTGCTTGGCGATATCACGGAGCATGAAAGGAGTTCTCACCAATGTACAGTGGTCCCTGTGGTCCCTCATCTAGCGTAACGAAATAAAAATTTTCAGCATTCGAAATCTAGCAAAATTTAATTTCCCGACGATAACTAACTGTTCATTTAGCAAATCGATAACTTCCAAATTTACAAAATTTGCTATAATTGATTAACTGTCGGCTTTCAAACATAACAAATTTCAAAACAGCTGCAACAAAAACGTTTTGGCGCGTTTTTACAAGTGTGCAGATTATGCTGAGAAATTGGTAAAACTCATACTGCTAATGGTATGTAGTTTATAAAAAAAAGTAAATCATGACCTGTGCAAGATATGAGGTGCTAGCAAATTTTGATAGAAATCCACACTTTTGTTTAACCCTTTTTGTGACCGAATTTAAACTTCTGTAGAGTAGAACTTAGTTAGCCGATACCGGCCGGTGAAGAGACTGTTCATTCGGCTACTTTATGAAATGAACAACATTTGCTGCTTTCAGTTGCTTTTGCTCAATATGTTGCAATTTTTAGGCATCATGTCGGCCTGCAATTGCACAATTTTTTTAGTAAGGCAGTCCGAGTCAGAGTGGAGTATAGACTCGAAATAACTTTATTATATAATTTAATACGTCTACAAATTACAAAAACAAAAATAAAAATAAATTTAAAAAAAAATGTTAATAAAAAAAATTTAATATCCAAAAAATTTCAAGATAAAATTTCAAAATTTAAAAAAAAATTTTGAATAATTTTTTTATTTTCATTTGGTTCCTTCTTGTTATAATAATCTAGAAAAAATTTCCTTTTGACGAAAATTGTATAAGTTTTTATGTTATTAATTTCGTTACGCTAGATCAGGCATATGGACCACTGTGCAATGGGCTCAATCTCACATCGAGGGGTTTAAAGGTAGCGTACCTCCTGCGGAGTATGACAAAACTAAACGGAAGTCATCAGAAGTAACATCTAAACGGCAGTGATTTGAGGACACTACCCTAACCCGAATCTGAAAGTACTTTTATTGTATCAATAAATACTTTTATCGCCAAAAAGTACAATTTGTTGTAGAAAAGTACAAAATTGCTTTACAACAAAAAATTACACTTATTGCGGAAAAATAATTTTATTATCTCGAAAATAAAGGGATTTTATTGTACCACAAATACACAGCACTATAATTGTGCTCAAAAGTACTTTTTTGTAGTGTTTCAAAGAGTTCAATTTGTTGTGACAAAAAGTACCTTTATTGTGCCCATATTCAATGTATTGTATTAAAGAGTTCAATTTACTGTACTCAAGAAATACAATTTATTGTACAAAAATGTACAATTTATTTTATCAAAATGTACAATTGATTGTACTTAAAAGTATTTTCATTGTACCAAAAAGTAAATTTTATTGTACAATAAATTACAATTTATTGTGCCAGAAAGGACAATAAACTGTACCAAAAGGTACTTTTTTGTGATAAAATGTACAATTTATGTCACCAGAAAATATTTGTGTATTACTATAAAGTACAATAAAAGAATTTTCATTGTCCCAAATAGTACATTAATTGAACAAAAAATAAAATTAACTAACAAAAAAAAAAAGTACATTTTATTGTGCCAAAAATTAAAATTTACTGTACAAAAAAGTACAATTTATTGTATTTTTACTATAAACAAAATGCAAATAATATTGTACCAAAAAGTACAATTTATTTTTCGAAAAGTACAATTTATTGCACATATAAATTAAAATTACTATATCAAAATGTATAAATTATTGTTTCAAAAGGTATAATATATTGAACTGCAAAATATAATTTAATGTACCAAAAAGTACAATTTATTGTACCAATAACATTAATTTATTCTTTCACAAAACACAATTTATTTTACCAAAAAGTACTTTTTATGTGCCAAAAAGCACAATTTATTGTACCAAATAGTCAAAAGTACAGTCTATTGTACTAAAAAGTACTTTTATTGTACAAAAAAGTACAATTAACTGTACCAAAAAATACTTTTTTGTGCCAAATCTTCAATTTATTTAATCAAAAAGTAAATTTTATTGTGCCGAAGATTACAATTAACTGTACCAAAAAAAAATTTTTGGTACAATTTACAATATTTACAATTTATTGCTTAAAAATACTTTAATTGTACCAAAAAATACAAAAAAGTAAAATTTTTCGTGTCAAAAATTAAATTTTACTGTTCAAAAAAGTAAAATTTTTTGAATTTTAACTGTAAACAAAATGAACACTTCACTGTACCAAAAAGTACAATTTATTGTAACAAAAAGTATAATTTAATGCACCAAAAAAAAAATTCATATATCGAAATATACTATAAATTATATAATTAAATGTACCAAAAAGTACAATTTAGAGAACCATTAAAATTAATTTATTGTTTCACAAAACACAATTTATTGCACAAAAAAGTACTTTTATTATGCCAAAAAGTATAATTTATTATACCAAATCGTCAAAAGTACAATTAACTGTACCAAAAAGTACATTTTGTGACGAAAAGTACAACTAATTGTACCAAAAAATTCAAATAACTGTATCAAAAAGTACTTTTTTGTTTAAAAATATTTAATATATTGTATCAAAAAGTGAATTTTATTGTACAATAAAACGTACTTTATTGCATAAAAAATACTTTTATTGTACCAAAAAGTAAAATTTACATTACAAAAAGGGACAATTTATTGTGCCAAAAATTACAATTTACTATATAAAAAAGTACAATTTATTGTATTTTTAATGTAAACAAAATGAACATTTTATTGTACCAAAAAGTACAATTTATTGTAACAAATAAGAATAATTTATTGTTCGAAAAAAAAAATTTATTCCACAAAAAAGTACAATTTATTGTTTCAAAATGTATAAATTATTATTATTATAATTTATTGTACCAGACAATATTATTTAATGTACCAAAAAGTACAATTTAGTGAACCAATAAGATACATTTATTTTATCACAAAACACAATTTATTGTATCAAAAATTACTTTTAATGTCTCAAAAAGTAAAATTTTTTGTACCAAATAGTCAAAAGTACAGTTAATTGTACAGTTTGTTGGGCTAAGAAGTACAATTTAGTGCACCAATAAGATCAATTTATTGTACCACAAACCACAATTTATTGTAACGCAAACTACTTTTAATGCACCAAAAAGTACAATTTATTGTACCTAGTAGTCGAATTTACTGTTCCAAAAATTAAAAATTATTGTACTAAAAGGTACTTTTATTGTGTCAAAATGTACAATTAATTGTACTAAAAAGTAAAATTTATTGTACCAAAAAGTACTTTTATTGTTGCAAAATGTACAATTAATTGTTTAATATTATGTACCAAATAGAAAACAAAAATTGTATTCAAAAAAAATTTTTCTGTACCAAAATGTACAATATTTATTATACACAAAAGTACAATTTATTGTGGAAAATATTAAATAATTGAATTAAAATATAAGTTTTTGTACTAAAACGTACTTTCATTGTACCAAAATAAAATACAATTTAATAATTATACTAAAAGTTCAATTTATTGCACCAAAAAGTACTTTTATTTCCCCAAAAAGCTAAATTATTTGTAGTAAAAAGTATTATTAATTGTACCAAAATTTGCTTTTATTTGTGCAAATAAGTACCTTTGTTGTGCCAAAAAAAATTACAAAAATATACGGAAAAGTCCAATATATTGTACGGATAAAATACCCAACAACATACTATTATTGCGAAAAGAAGTAAAATTTATCTTACATAAAATTAGCAAAAAAATAATAATTTGTACCAAAAAGTACTTTTATTGTGACAAAATGTAAAATTTATTGTACCAAACAGTTAAATTTATTGCATTGAAAAGTACTTTTATTATGGCAAAAAGTAAAATTAATTGTACCGAAAAGTACCACACAGTACTTAAATTGTACAGAGAAAACGTTATTGTAAAATTTTTTGTATTAACAAATATTATTTTATTGTACCAAAAGATACATTTATTGTGCCAAAAAGTACGAAAAATCCAATTTTTTGTTGAAAAAAGGTAACAAAAAAACAAATTGTATCAAAATTGTGCCAAGTAGTACAATTTATTGTACAAAAAATTAAAATTTATTGTACTAAAAACTACAATTAATTGTGAAAAAAAAAGTACAATATATTGTACAAGAAAGTGCAAATAATTTTACCAAAAAGTACAATATATTGTATGAAAAATTACAATTTATTACACTAAAAGTACTTTAATTGCCAAAAAGTACAGTTTTTTATGCCAAAAAGTACCATTTATTGTACCAAACCAGTAAGAAAGTTTCTGTCGGGAAAACCGACTTACATATACCCTCACCCTTAGTAAAACTTTAAATTTTCTAGTATATTGATATTATTACTCGATTTCTAAAGTGGGCGGAGTGATACATTTGTCTTGGAGGTACCAGAAGGGGCGTGGCTAGGCTTCCAATTTGTTCTCGAAAACTTTACCCTTTATTGAGCTTTGCTAAATACAGAATTCCGTCATGGTTGGATTTATTAATAATATTAATGGGAGGTACCAGATGGGGCGTGGCTAGACTTCCGGTCTTTTCTCCAAAATTTTATCCTGCTATAGTTTTACAAAATATAGAATTTGGCACAATCGAGTTGGGTATTTTGATATAATTACTGGATTTCTAAAGTGGGCGGAATGGTACATATGTATGGGAGGTGGAAGGTACCAGAAGTTTTGGGGAAATATTAACTCGTGTAAACTACCAAAATGTTTGGTTTCGTCTTTCGAAAGTTATCGCGCGTACCAGCCGGACAGCTAGACAGACGGACATGGCTCAAACGACTTAAAAAGTAATGAATCGAATTTGGTTCAAAGAAACTTAGGGTGTAAAGTGACTCCTTCTGTGTGTTACACTTTTGGATCGTACTTCCTACCCGTAGGGTGAGGGTATAAAAATACTTTCATTGTACCAAAAACTTCTGTTGTTGTACCAAAAAAAAAAAAAAACTTTAATGGTTCATTCCTAACTTTTGAATATTTTTTCAATTTTTTTTCTTGCAAATTTTTATTCGGAAGGTGAAGCAAAAGGTTTGACTTTAAATACTTGAAATTTCTCATTACTCATTCAGAGGGTGTAAAAGGAAATAAAGTTTTTTTATTCAAGAAAGTCTATCTTTTCTATCTATCTTTTAAAAAGATCTCCAACCTATTATAGATTCTTAAAAGAAAAATGTTTTCCTTATGCCAGAAGGGGCGTGGCCTCTTCACCCTTATTCAGATAACTCAATATATATATTTACCTCAATTCAATGCCTAGATTCTCGAAGTGTAGAGCAGCCATTTGGGGCTCAGTAAGGGAAAGTCTATTTTTACTTATACATGTAAGAAAACTCTCCTGTTAGAAGATTTTAAATCTATTATACATTTGTCTATTATCCCTACCCGCCTTGCCTTTACTCCTTCTGTATGACAACAACCTCTAGTCAAACTCTCAAAATCCCTTAAACGTTAAGTTCTAGACTTATTTTAAATACTTTTGCCATTTCTTTAGGACGGATTTGTATAACTTCTTAGCTATGTTTAACAAAAAATTCAAATAGTTAGTCTGATGGGTGTGTTTTAACTAAAAAAAAATTAAACAAATATTTTTAATACTAAATTGTGCAATTAAAGTCGATTTTTTTCTCGTATCATTAAATTTTACAGCATTATAGAAAAACTTTGAATTATTAGAATTTTGAAATTGGAAGACAACATATACGTATATGTAGATACATAACTATTATACTTAATTAACAATATAATATTAAGTATTTTTTTTTGTTTTGTTTATTTACTATATAACTGATATAACCATTGAGAGCTAGAGAGAGAGCAAGGTAAACTTACTGTCCCTGGCTGATGTCTTACCTTGCTCTCTCCAGCAGCACTCGTTCTCTTTTTCGTTATATATTTTTTATTCCAACGCTTCTCTGTACACAGTCTTTGTTTAAGAATTTTTTTGTTTGTTAAATATTTCACCTAGATCCCCTAGACCCCCTTTAGGCTCCCACCTAAACTTCCGTACTATGTGTTTGTATACGGACTTTTTTGACGCTGCCATTGCGGCGCATAGGTGGGGAATTACCCGAACCTGAGTAGCCAGGATTTTGTATACCCAAGGCTGGGTCGGGTCTAGGGCGAGGTTTCTTTAAACTCGACCTTAAAGGAGATCTAGTCACGGACTCAACCGTGGAACCATTCGAAACGCTGGTAACCATGGTACTCATAGAGGCCACACTACCAGAACCGTTGCGAATGCCCGCATAGGGTTTGCCCGAAGCATCGGTAACGGAAATGCCTAGAATGATAGAAAAATTAAGAAATTACAACTGGTTTTTTGTTTTTGTAATAAAAGTCAAAATAAATACCGTTCTTTGTTCGGGGCTCTTTGAAACCTGGATTATTTATCGTTGTCGCCGACGACGGCGAAGAGGCATCGATCATCATGGTGGGATCGCCACCAGGTCGTTTCGAATATAAGACATCGTATAGGGCCAAGACAAACAGGCCTATGCTTAAGATAATAACAACAATCTATAAAATACAAACGAAGAAACAAAATATTAAATGGAATTATTTAAATGAATAATGATATGAAATATAGCTTCATCCCGGTGAGAAGATGATACAATTTATAAAAAAGGAGATGTAGTTATTTTATCCTATTTTGGGAATTATGTGACTGACAATATTCTTACCTGTAAATAGAATGATATCCCTCGGGATACCCGGAAACCATATTTTTCCGATTCATCGATTTGTAAAGCAAATAACACAGTGGCCACCAATGCCAAGATACCTGAAAGAATTGACAAATTAGATATAAGTTAATTAAAAAACCAGTAAGAAAGTCTTTGTCGGGAAAACCGATTTACATATACCCTTACCCTCAGTAAAACATAAAATTTTCTATGCTATTGATATTATTACTCGATTTCTAAAGTGGGCGGAGTGGTACATTTGTATGGGAGGTATCAGAAGGGGCGTGGCTAGACCTCCAATTTTTTCTCCAAAACTTTATCCTGACTTAGCTTTACTAAACACAGAATTTGGGCACGATCACGTTGGGTGTATTGATATTACTACTCCATCTCTAAAGAGGGCGTGAATGGCACATTTGTATGGGTGATACCAGAAGGGGCGTGGTTAGACTTCCAATTTTTTTTTCCAAAACTTTATCCTGTTATAGTAGTACTAAATACAGAATTTGGGCGCGATCACGTTACATCTATTAATAATAATATTTCTAAAGTGGGCGGTACCTTATGGGTATGGGAGGTACCATATGGGCCGTGGCTAGACTTCCAGTGGTTTCTCTAAAACTTTATCCTGCTTTACTAAATACAAAATTAGGTCACGATCGCGTTAGATCTATTAATAATAATATTTCTAAAGTGGGCGCTACATGATGTGTGTGGGAGGCCGTGGATGGGCCGTGGCTAGACTTCCAGTTTTTCTCTAAAACTTTATCCTGACTTAGCTTAACTAAATACAGAATTTGGGCACGATCACGTTGGGTGTATTGATATTACTACTCCATCTCTAAAGAGGGCGTGAATGACACATTTGTATGGGAGGTACCAGAAGGGGCGTGGCTAGACTTCCAATTTTTACTCCAATCTGTATCCTGCTGGAGCTTTACTAAATACAGAATTTGAGCACGATCACGTTGGGTGTATTGATATTATTCCTCCATTTCTAAAGAGGGCGTGAATGGCACATTTATATGGGAGGTACCAGAAGGGGCGTGGCTAGACTTCCAATTTTTACTCCAATCTGTATCCTGCTGGAGCTTTACTAAATACAAAAATTGATCACGATCACGTTGGGTGTATTAATAATATTAATCGATTTCTAAAGTAGGCGGTACGGGAGATACCAGATGGGCCGTGGCTAGACTTATAGTTTTTTCTCCAACACTTTATCATGTTATGGTTTTAATAAATATAGGATTTGGCCACGATCGCGGTTAAGTGTATTAATAACATTAATCGATTTCGAATGTGGGCGCCACGTGATGTGTACCAGATGGGCCGTGGCTAGATTTCCAGTTTTTTCTCCAAAACGTTATCCTGTTATAGTTTTAGTAAATATAGGATTTGATAACGATCGCGTTGGATGTATTGATATTATTCCTCGAGTACCTAAAGTGGCCGGAAAGGTACATTTGTATGTGACCAGTACCTCCCATACAAATGTGGCCCATTTTCAATACCGCAAGTAGTTTTGGGGAAATATTGATCCATGCTAAGTATTTAACCAATTGGTTGCGTCTTTCGAAAGTTATCGTGCGTACCAGCCGGACGGACAGACAGACGGACATGGCTCAAACGGCTTAAAATGTCATGAATCGAATTTAGTTCAAAGAAACCTAAGATCTTAAGTGACTGCTTCTATGTGATACACTTTTGGATCGTATTAAATGATATAGTATACCCTCCTACCCGTAGAGTGAGGGTACAAAAAACATCTAGTACGAAATTTATTACTGTACTCTTACCCAGTTTGAGGTCAATCTGGCAAAGTTTAGGCGATATCAGACAAGTCCTACGTTTGTGCGCTGAAGTTCAAATTCTTTTCAACTATAAAACATTCGATGGTGATATACTTCAACTCTCGATCCACAAATTCCACATTATTTGTAATTTGAATGAAAAACAGACTAGTGATAACGATGCATACAGAATCCTATACATTAAAGATTTTAGACTTTCTTCTCTACAACGCATTTCATAAGTTCCACAGTTCCATTGGTTTCACTTTGCTCTTCATAGAGTTTGCTAGCAATCTACATAGTTTCTACAGATATCAATTTACAGCTTCATAAGTTTTATACACTAAAATAACAGATTTTAATTAAAAATCGTCGCTAAAATCCAATAAGAATTTTACAATCCACAAGTCCCAAAATATAGAATTCGAGGGTGGCCTGATAAAAATGTGGCATAGTAGGACAAACTAAATATAAATGCAAGCTTTCATGTTAAACAGTTTTATACAATTATACATACTTCGGCAATGTACACTTGTAAACTACTTAAACTCTCGATCCACATTTTCTACACAGCGTAATTCAAGCATATTTTCCCTAAGCAGTTAAACTACTACTACACTACTTCCATACAGAATCCTATGCAATGGATGTTGCGTTGACTAGGAATTTAGGAATTCTAAGCAAGCCTAACAATTTCCACATCACTTTGATCTTTAACATATTACACAGTACAACACATGATTTTGGGACTCAATTCTAAGAAACGGCACGTGAAAGTAGCCCCAAAAAGAAGAAGTTCTGAATCATTCGGTTTGTCAAGTTACGTGCCATAATAATTTAATATCGATTTGAAGTTAATAAGTATCGTATAGTGGAATTTGTCATGTTTTAGGCTCTTTTCTTTGTACTTTATTAAGTTTGTAAATTTTCCAATTATAAATTCGATCTTTCTTAAGGACTTCATTTACTTACCTCCCATTAAAGCCAACACCATTTTTGTCATAACCAGCGATGTATATGACATAACAACCTTTTCCCGCGACGAAATCATAGCAATCTGTATAACAGACAGTAAACAGAATAGACCCAAGACGGATGAGCTTAATATGGCCAGAACGCCACTAATGTAAATGGCCGCTAAATAAGGAATGATACAAAAAATTCATAATACAATTTTCAAGTACTCTTCTCTCGCCTTTAACTTACATGATAGCCTAAATTTCGACACATCATTGCCGCACTTCTCTCGATTGTAGGCCAACTGTTTGCATACCTTAAAGGGCCCAAAATAGCCATGATCAAAATCATAACCCCCTGAGGGTGTTTGATAATATCCCCATATGGGTATACCAATGGCGGCCGAGGCCAATGCAAAACATATGAAACCCAGACAAGTTACGCCAGCAGCATAAAGAGCAATTTTCGATTTGGCCATGTTTTAGAGATCACCATAGTAGACTGAAAAGCCAGCAATGAGAAAGATGTTGCAGGTTCTTCAGAGACAGACTAGCGGGCAGAGCAGATATCAGAGATCACAGGCTGAAATGAAACAAAAGGAAGAAAACATTTATAACAATTATGGAGAAAAACTGAATTATAGAAGAATTTGCAATATTTATTTTAATATTTTTGTTATAAAACCAGTAAGAAAGTTTCATTCGGGCAACCCGACTTACATATACCCTCACCCTCAGTAAAACATAAACATTTTCTATTATATTGATGCTAGCTTTCCCGGCTCGCTTTTCTTCACCCGTACTTAAAATGAATCTTATTTTGATTTTAAGCAATACAGGTAAAATGTAAACGCTTCACGAAAACGGTCCTTGCTTCTTTCTAATTCTGAACCCATTTAAGTTATCATGTTCGGTCGATTTGGTTCGATTTTTTTTGCCCAGATATATCTGATTTGAAAAAAAACCTTCAATCCAATATCAATTTCTTCGATTATAGCATTAGCCGACTTGTCGGATAATGCGGATGGGACCGGCCGTGGCATAGCGGTTAGAACACGCGACTACCATGCGGGAGATCGCAGGTTCAAACCTGGCTCCAGTCATCTTAAAAAAAAAAGAAAAAAATATATAAATAAATTTTTCTTTCATTGTCGGCACCCCTCGAATGTTGTTGACAGCAACTTCGCAGTATTAAGCGTCGATTCAATCGGCGTGTCTAGTAAGAGCTTCTCAAACAGTGACGTTCGCATTCGTCGATAAACAAGTAGGTGCCTTTAGTTGTGAATCTAAAAATAGAAAGCGTGTTAATTCACAACAACGCGAGAAGCTATCCCATACCTCATTCATGGGGTGCAAAGGGAAATTAAGTTAAGTTAAGACTGGTCGGATAATGTTTACCCATAAAAGTACGAATATTCAAAAATCAATTCTTAAATGACGTTTATTCAAAAGAGGAAACAACCACCCCCAATTTCATCATCCTATCTACAGCTAAGTAAGCAATTTTAAATCTATAGATTATGGAAATGTTACCACACTCGTTCTATTAATAAGACCGACATAAACATTTTTCCAAAAGGGGCGTGGCACCGCCCATTTCCCAGCGAGACGCAATTCCCCTTGTACCATTTACATATATAGCAAATCTCATCTTTATACCTTTAATGGTTCTTGAGAGATTGACCGATTGAAATTTCGGTTTGTGTGGGCGGTGTCACGCCCCTTTGTCTAATTATATGTTCTTGTAGCCTATGATAGGGACCATATAGATAGTGCTACACAGTGAAAATTTCATTGCAATTGTTCCATTTATTTCGCCCAGATAACGATTTTTTCAAAAGGGGCGTGGCACCGCCCTTTGACCAGCGAGACGTAATTATTTTTGCATCAGTAACATATGAAACAAATCTCATCTTTATATCTTTAATGGCTCTTGAGATATGACCGATTGAAATTTCGGTTTGTGTAGGCGGTGCCACGCCCCTTTTTCTAATTATATTTTCTTGTAGCCAATGATAGAGACCATATAGATAGTGCTACACAGTGAAAATTTCATTGCAATTGGTCCATTTATTTCGCCCAGATAACGATTTTTTCAAAAGGGGCGTGGCACCGCCCTTTGACCAGCGAGACGTAATTCTCTTTGCATCAGTAACATATGAAGCAAATCTTATATTCATACCTCTAATGGCTCCTGAGATATGACCGATTGAAATTTCGGTTTGTGTGGGCGGTGCCACGCCCCTTTGTCTAATTATGTTTTCATGTAGCCTATTATAGAGGTCCAATGGACAGTATCACACAAAGCAAATATAATTACAATCGGTCCATTTGTTTGGCCAATATAACTATTTTTTAAAAAGGGGTGTGGCACCGCCCTCTGTCCACAAACAAAGTATTTTTTCTTATACGTCCGATATACGTAACGAATCTCGACTTTCTACCTAAAATGGTTTAAAGATACAGCCATTTACAAATTTTAGTTGTATGGGGTGGTACCACGCCTATCTGTCTGAATTTCCAAAAATCCCGTCTTAGTGCGCGCCTACGTCATAAAAGCTACCTACATTCCAAATTTCAAAGTTGTAGCTTTAGCCGTTTGGGCTGGAGAGTGATCAGTCAGTCACCCAAGCCTTTTATATATATAATAGATTACTACTCGATTTCTAAAGTGGGCGTAGTGCTACATTTGTATGGGAGGTACAAGAAGGGGCTTGTCTAGACTTCCAGTTTTTTCTTAAACACATTATCCTGTTTAAGCTTTACTAAATACAGATTTTGGGCACGATTTCTAAAGCGGGCGATACCAGATAGGTATGGGAGGTACCAGAAGGGGCGTGGCTAGATTTCCAGTTTTTTTTTCAAAACTTTATCCAATTATAGCTTTACTAAATAAATTATTTGGGTACGATCCGGCCGGGTGTATTGATATTATTACTCGATTTCTAAAGTGGGCGGAATGATGTATTTGTATGGGAGGTATCAGAAGGGACGGGGTCATGTAGCCCATTTGCAATACCGTAAGTAGTTTTGGGAAAATGTTAACTCGTGAAAAATTTCAAAATATTTGGTTGCGTTTCTCGAAAGTCATCGTGCGAACCATCTCTAAAGTGGGCGGAACGGTACATTTTTGTGGGAGGTACCAGAAGGGGCGTGGCTAGATTTCCAGTTTTTTTTTCCAAAACTTTATCCTATTTTAGCTTTACTAAAAACATAATTTGGATACGATCCTGTTGGGTGTATTGATATTATTACTCGATTTCTAAAGTGGGCGGATTGTTGTATTTGTATGGGAGGTACCAGAAGGGACGGGCCATGTAGCCCATTTACAATACCGTAAGTGGTTTTGGGAAAATATTAACTCGTGCAAAACTTCAAAACATTTGGTTGCGTTTCTCGAAAGTCATCGTGCGAACCATCTCTAAAGTGGGCGGAACGGTACATTTTTGTGGGAGGTACCAGAAGGGGCGTGGCTAGATTTCCAGTTGCGTTTTTGCGTTTTTCGAAAATCATCGTGCGAACCAGCCGGACAGACAGACAGACGGACATGGCTTAAACGCCTTAAAAAGTCATGAATTTGGTTCAAAGGAACCTAGAGTCTTAGGTCACCCCTTCTATGTGTTACACTTTTGGGTCGTATGAAATTATATATACCCTCCTACCCGTAGGGTGAGGGTATACAAATATTGTCGTTTTATATTAAAAAGCTTAGGAAAATGTTAGTGATATCGAGTTTTTATTCCATGATTATTATATACCACCATTACTGTATTATGTATAACGTTCTCCCTTCTCCCAAGTTAATCTGTTATCTGACAATCGCTGCAAATTGTCATCCTTTAACATTTGACCTCTTACCTTTGGTATTCTTGATGATATTCCCTTTGATCATTTACTGTTCTCTTTGCATGACTCTTCTTTAGTAAATAGCATTATTTTTTTTTTGTACTTTAGATCCCTCATCTTATCTATATTTTAGAAAATTTTCTACTTTCAAACAACTTTTTAACATATCAATCGACTTGAAATGTTTTTTTTTTGTCTTCTTCCATTCATTTACCATGATTCCTACTTGATGGTTGGCCTGGAAAAGGCAACGAACGTCTCATTTCATTGTCACGATTTTTACCCCGAAACCGACAGACCGATCGACCGACACAGACAGTCAGCTACAACCAACAGGCAGGAACAATCAAACAACCCGGCCACCATAAGCTGCGGCAACAGACATAAATTTGTCCAAGAAAAGTGTTATGTGGGAGCTTTAGGCCATGGCAATAGAACACACACATAACATGGCATGGATGGCTTAGAAGAAAGGCCCGTT
Source organism: Muscina levida (assembly GCA_964034835.1). NCBI lineage: Eukaryota > Metazoa > Arthropoda > Insecta > Diptera > Muscidae > Muscina > Muscina levida. The sequence continues at coordinate 123,672,337 of OZ035883.1, read as the reverse complement.
CGTTTGCTTATTAAAATACAAATAGGAGGACTTGAAAGAAACGTGAGCTAGTGATGGCACAAAAGAAAAGTTATTAAATTTGCTGCAACAACAAAAACTCCAAACGATTAATGGTTCCAAGAATATTAAGTTATTCCATTAACTGCCACAAAAGCTTTCACAAGGGAGCAGGGAATTGGGATGAAAGACGAGGTAAATAAGATGATAGGCAAAATATTGAAAACACCTTACAGTGCAGCTAATGATTGAATAAAGACATCAATTTCACTGAGGGAAAGGTAAAAGGACGACTAGAACTCTTTAGGGGTAAACTATATGAAATGTTAACATTATAAGTTCTAACAACTGAAACAATCTGTGGAATATTGTTACATTGTCTTACTATTAAGGAAAATTTGGTTAAAGTGGCTTAGAAAACACTACCTTGGTATTTTCTTAGCAATGTCACAAAAACATATGAGCGCAAGTGATTGTAACGGCTGAAATCAGCATCTACTGAGACGATTTCAATAACTCTTTTATTCAAATATTACGATTTGGTTATAGAACAGAATAGGTTATTTCATATCTTTGTTTACAAAAATTTTGACATTATCTTAATATCTTACTTAACTAACTTAAGTGGCCAATTTACGAGACGTAGTTCATAAATTTGAGACCTGAAGTAATAAAGAATCCCATACGCTTTGGTCTTCTGCGTGTGTTCTCCAGTTGGTCCTACCAGATGATGGCACATCGCCTACCACTTGGTCCTTCCAACGGAGTTTGGGTCTTCCTGCTCTGCGCTGTCCTTCAGGTTCGCCTTTAAACACCTTTCTCGCTGGAGCATTTACATCCATCCTTGCAACATGTCCCAGCCATCGAAGTCGTTGGATTCTGACTCTTTTAGCTACGTCGATGTCGTGGCAAAGCTCAAACAGCTCATGGTTCATCCGATGGCGAAAATCACCTACAGATAGGTCCATATATTTTTCGGAGTACTTTTCTCTCGAATACTCCCAGGTTTTGTATGTCCGTTGTAGTAAGCACCCATGATTCGGCAGTATACAACAGAACAGGTAAGATAAGCACCTGGTATAGTTGATTCTTAGTATTCCAAGATAAGGTGGTGTTACTTAAGTGCTGCCGAAGTCCGTAGAAACATCTATTGGCTAGCACTATTCTCCGTTTAATTTCTTGGCTGACCTAATTTTTTTTTTGTTGACGGAAGATCCGTGGTACGTAAACTTATCGACTACCTCAAAACTACCATTGTCAACGTTCATTATTTTGGTAGTGTCCTCGTTGACCTCTAAACCCATTTTTGCCGACTCCTTTTCTAGTGATGAGAAAACTGCAGTAACATCCCGCAGATTTCGGCCAATGATATCTATATCATCGGCGTAGGCTAGTGGCATGTGGCTTTTGTGGAATATGGTGCCAGACATGTTGACACCAGCCTTTCTCATCACTTTCTCCATAACTATATTAAATAGTGTACAGGACAGGCATCGCCCTGCCTGAGACCTCTTACCGTGTTGAATGGTTCAGAGTGATCCTTACCAATCTTACCTGAGGATTTGGTGTTGTTTAAGGTACATTTGCTAAGTCGAATCAGCTTTGCAGAAATACAAAACTCGACATGGCCTCATAAAGCCTATTCCTTAACAGAGAGTCGAAGGCAGCTTTGTAGTCGACAAAGATGTGGTAGGTGTCGATCTGCTTTTCATTTGTTTTTTCCAGGATTTGTAGTAAGGTGAATATTTGATCCATTGTAGATTTGCCAGGCCTAAAGCTGCACTGATATCGTCCAAACTTGTACGCAATTGGTAATAGGCTTATTCCACGGTAGTTCTTACATTCACTGCGATCTCCTTTCTTGTATATAGGACATAACAAACAAGACTCCAATCCCCGGGCATGCTCTCCTCTTGCCAGATGTTCTCCATGAGCTGATTAATGCTCCAAATCAGCCCCGCCTGCCTTAAACAATTCAGCAGGGAGACCATCGTCTCCAGCCGCTTTTTTATTTTTAAGGCAGTGATACTGCCACACGTATCTAGCTCTGGCTCGGAGGTGGACAGTGAATACCGTCGTCATGGATTAAAGTGGGATCTTCTGAAGTGGTGTCCGTATCCAGTAAATTTCTGAAATGTTCTCTCCATATCCTCAGAACGTTATCCGAGTCCGTCACTAGCTGACCATCGCTGTCCTTGCAGGAAGGTAACCCTGTTCCACGCATTCTCGCCTTAACTCTCTTGTAGAATTTTCGGGCTTCCCCTCTGCTTCGGAGCAACTCTGTGCACTCATCCTATCTCTTCTTCAGATTTTTCTTTTTGCGTCTAAAAAGACGAGTTGCCTCTCGTCTCTTCTCCCTGTGCCGTTCACGAACAGCTCGCGTTGCCATTGGCTGCAGTTTCGCCCTTTCTGCAGCATCGGTATCTCTCGTGGCATTACGACATTAATCATCGAACCAGGCATCTTCTTAAGACGTCTGGGAGTACCCAAGTACGCTTCTCTCAGTCCGTTCTAAGGAGTCGGCTGTATATTGCCACTGCGAGGTATTATTATCAGGCGTTGGAGCTTTGTGTAGCAGTTGAGTTAGGTGGTTGGGTTAGTCGTCCACTATCTCTGTAGTCCGCAGTTTACCGATGTCCAGCTTTCGTTGTGCCTGGTTACGTACGTTTATCGCCATGCTTAGTCTTATGCGTACCTTAACTGCGTTAAGGTAGTGATCGGAGTCAATGTTCGCACCCCCGATCACTCGTACCTCCAAAACACTCGATGCGTACCTTCCATCAACTACCACATGATCAATCTGATTCCTCGTCAATTGATCTGGAGATAACTATGTTGCCTTATGAAAATTTTTTTATGGTCAAATCTAGTGCTGCTAACTACCATATTTCTTGCCGCAGAGAAATCAATCAGTCTGATGCCATTGTTTGACGTTTCGGTGTGCAGATTGAATTTTATGATAGTAAGCTCAAATGCGGTCTCCCTGCCTATTTTAGCATTAAAATCGCTTAGTACACTTTTAATGTCATGGCTCGGGCTACGGTCATATGCATTTTCTAGGTTCTCGTAGAACTCGTCTTTGTCCTTATCTTTTTTCTCTTCTGTCGATGCATTGGCACATATGGGTGTTATGTTTTGACTCTTATACTGACTATACGTCCACACACCGGGTTTTACCTTGAGACTAGGTGTCGCAGTCTCTTGCCAACCACAAATTCACAGCCAAACTCGTGCTTGTCTGCATGGCTACTACAGTAGGGGTCGCACGTCTACATGCGCGAGCGAGCACCCGTGTGCCGTCCAGAGGATTTCCTGTAAAACGGTTATGAAACCTTTGTATTCTTCGAGGATTTTCGCCAGTTGGATGGTGGCACCTGGTCTATACAGTGTTCTAACATTCCAGGTGCATATCCTTAAATCATGGTCCTTAATTGCGGTGGTTGTCAACATTTTGTGGGTTCCATTTTTTCCTTTTCTTACTTATTTTCATTGGGCCGGCCGTGGCATAGTGCGGGAGATCGCAGTTTCAAAACTGGCTCCAGTCATCTTAAAAAAAAGGCGGGTTCGGTAACCCTAGAATATGCTGCTTTTTCGCTATCAACTATCGATGACTATCTCCAGTGATTATCAGCAGAACAAAAAGAATGAAACGCAAACTTCTCCTCTCTTTTCTCTTACATGAGTAATATATAATATAAGAGAACTAATCACGCCCATTTGGCAACAATTAGCACAAACGATATTGCCCAAACGATAAGTAGTCATAATGGGAATATAATTAATAACAATCTAATGAAATAATGGCAAGCAACACACAGAAACACTTAGTTAACAAATAGATGCGAAATAAATTGACCAGTGATATTTCCCGGCACGCCGCCACACTTTCGATAGCAAATCGAATTAATTTCCCCGCAAAATGTACAAAAAACGAAACAACAGAAAATAAATTAAAACAAAAATTATACAATACAAACAACGAGAACAACACGAATAACAGCAAATATTGAATGTCAATGTCAGTGTCAGACGGTATCAGTTACCTTACCGACATCACACAACGCCTAGTCATCATTTATCATACTCGTCGCAACTGTAGCTGGTGAACTTTGGCGGGAGCGCGCAAGCACTTTAATCGCCTCATCTACACTACACATAGCTAGCTATTAATCGAGTCATTAAGCTAAAGTTTCTTTTCCGTCTCAACTATGTTACTACAGTCATAATGGACAGTGGGGGGGGGGAGGGGTACAATTTGTCATATCTTTGGGATATGCTCTAATTGATATGTTTGTATGTTGTTCCCAAAGTCGGCAAAATGTTGAAAAAAAAAAAAAAATTATAATTGCTATGGAAAATGTAACAGATTTTCCTGTTGAGATTTTTTTTTACCAGGGCTACCGGGAAATTGTAACAGTAACACTTAATGCCCTATGAAATTCTCATATGAATATTAATGGTGAGTTAATGTTTTATGCTTGAAGAGCGAAGACGTCATAAATATTGTAAATCGCATGAAACATTGCGCACTACAGTTAGAGGTGGTGATAAGCCATCTTTGGGGTGATAGTGAATTGTGATACTAAAATAGTAAATTAATAAAAAGAGTTTGCATTCTCATAGCGTCTCTAGGATGCGTGAAGTAAGAACTTCTCACGCTTTATAGATATATTCCCAACTATTTTATTGAATAAATAACACAGTGCAACACACTTTCTCGGGGGTGAACCAAACCAATATTAAACGATAGCATTTGACCTCAGTAACAAAACCCTAAACTCCATTTTGCTCCACTACGTCACAATTTATTTTTACAGTGGTTTAAAGTTTGATTTTTTTTGGTCAAAAGTTAAATCAAAGAATATGAAAAATCTTCTGTTAAAATACGTTTGAGGTATTTCATGTCTTCGGAGACCTATATTAAAACAATCAGGGGAATATTTTCTCGGAACATTTTAACCCTCTAGCTGCCACCCGTATGGGACATTTTTGGCCCAATTTTAAAAAACTGTTTAAAAGTCAACTTTGGACAGAGGTCAAGGATTAGAATCTTCGATAAAAATATTCTCCGGAAAATTTCACTAAGACGCACCGAAGACAAATAACCTCTACGAGTCAAAGGTTCCAAAATAAAATCAAAATGAAATGTTAAAAAGTCTATTTTTGAGCAAACACGCACTTTTTCGGGAGTGAACCAAACCAATATCAAACGATTGCATTTGACCTCAGTAACAAAACCCTAAACTCCATTTTGCTCCACTACGTCACAATTTTTATTTACAGTGGTTTAAAGTTAGATTGTTTTGGTCAAATGTAAAATAAAAGAAAATGAAAAATCATGTGTAAAAATAGATTTGGGATAGTTCATGTCTTCGGAGACCTACATTAAAATTTTCCGGGGAATATTTCCTCGAAACATTTTAACCATCTATCTGCCACCCATTTTGAACATTTTGAGAAATTTGACTTTTAAGCTGTTTTTCAAAATTTATCCTAAGGGTAGTAGCTGGAGGGTTCAAATGTTCTGATGAAATGTTCCTCTGAAAATTTTAAAGTGTGTCTCCGCAGACATGAACTATACCAAACCTATTTTTACACATGATTTTTCATTTTCTTTTATTTGACTTTTGATTAAAAAAATCCAACTTTAACCCACTGTTTACAAAAATTGTGACGTAGTGGAGAAAAATGGAGTTTAGGGTTTTGTTACTGAGGTCAAATGCTATCGTTTAATATTGGTTTGGTTCACTCCCGAAAAAGTGCGTTGCACTGTTTGCTCAAAAATAGACTTGTTAACATTTCATTTTGATTTTATTTTGGAACCTTTGACTCGTAGAGGTTATTTGTCTTCGGTGACTCTTGGTGAAATTTTCCGGAGAATATTTCTATCAAAGATTCTAATGCTTGACCTCCGTCCAAAGTTGACTTTTAAACAGTTTTTTAAAATTGGGCCAAAAATGTCCCATACGGGTGGCAGCTAGAGGGTTAAAATGTTCCGAGAAAATATTCCCCTGATTGTTTTAATATAGGTCTCCGAAGACATGAAATACCCTAAACGTATTTTTACAGATGATTTTTCATATTCTTTGATTCGACTTTTGACCAAAAAAATCAAACTTTAAACCACTGTAAAAAAAATTTGTGACGTAGTGGAGCAAAATGGAGTTTGGGGTTTTGTTACTGATGTCAAATGCTGTCGTTTGAAATTGGTTTGGTTCACCCTCGAGACAATTGCCATCAAATTGTGTCATAGTGTAATTCATTAGGTATTTAGTACTTGAAAGTTTTGTGAGCATTCTATGAGGTGTTCACCACAGTTGCTGGTTTAATCTTTTCATAACAGCTGGATCAATTTGAATGAAATATTGTAGAAGCTTAGCTGAGCAGATGCCAACACAAGTATTTCTACCAGACATTTTTATTAAAGACTGCTCAAAACACCAGGAATCTGCTTTATAATTTTGTAATTGGTGGTTATGATCCCAAACCATAGTTGGGTCAAAAATAATTGCATCAGGTAATAATATTATGTCTTTGCCACTGCCATAGTATAGTTGACCCCCTGAACAAAGCAATCGGCAGGGTACAGAATTGGTCAGATTGGTAAGGTTGGACTTTAATATAAAAATCTGTTTCAAAATATGCAGATATCAAAAATTTCTTCAACACTTCTAAAAAAATTTAAATTAACAAGACCAGTGTCAGCCAGCCCATAGCCTCGCGAGGCCGGCAATAATCGTATTTATCTGAAAGATGCGATCGCTAATTCGGACGTAAGCGAATACATGTTTGATTAAAGTCAGTCCAAGTTTCGATACGCCGATTGAGCTAAATGAGCTGGGCGTCGGGAGTGTGATGCAAGGTAAAGCTTCTGATCGGTTAAACTAGGGATCCCTGCCAATTGCACTTCAAGTCTACTCACAGAGCTCCATATTCGTGAGCTCTCCTCTGGCAGGAGGAGAAAACTAGTGCGACGTGGTGCGCTGGGCTTGCAACCCGCCACTGACGTTTGCACTATTGCAATGAAAACAAGTACTACTTACTTAATTTCCCTTTGTACCCCATGAATGAGGTATGGGATAGCTTTTCGCGATGTTGTGAATTAACACTCTTTCTATTTTTAGATTCACAACTAACGGCACCTACTTGTTTATCGACGAATGCGAACGACACTGTTTGAGAAGCTCTTACTAGACACGCCGAACCCCCTTATCCGGAGTATTATGTGCTCCGCGATTATCGAATGATTTGCGGTCAATGGTACAGCCGGTATTCTAAATGAACCTCACTTATTACCTGGGCGTCTTATTAAGTAATTGGTTTAGTTATCATGTCCTTACCAAAGGGGCTATAACACGTTGGACCTACTCTCTCTTGCTTTGAAACCAAAGATAAACACAATTGCAGCCTGCACCAAAGAACTCTAGAGGATTTCGAAATAAGAAATGTCTTGTTCTGCCGTAGGCAGTTGGGAACAGATTGCGACTTGAAACTGATCCTGATACGGCTGGCAGATATCCTTAACCCATAAAAATGCTATTATTCTCCTTTGGAATGTACAGATAGTCGCGTAAGCTGTTATCATGGCTATTGAATGGGTCTGTACTCAGATGTGTCATGGAGGTGACATATTGGGTTGACGGATTAACTATTTGCAACATTTGGATGAAAGGCAAGCTGGTCGGCCGAGTGCTTTGGAACGATTGGGGTCTTAGTAGACGAGCTGCCCGTTTATCAAGGACTCTTTGTTGCCATGGCAGCATATAGATCTTCTGTGTGGGACGAGGTGGTAAGTACTGCTTTTGGATACCGCAAGGCCCTCTTTTACCGAAGAGTGGTGTTATTGGCTTGTCTGCCAATATGTCGTACGGTATCATCGGAAGGCATGCAGGTTTTGATGGTTGTTGCCGCGGTGGATCTTGTTATTATCCGTCGAATAGTGGATTTCAAGTCCAGGAAAGGGTATCCACTCATGGGTTTGGACTGGCTTGTTGAGGGAGTAGAAAGTATGGATGAGAGCAGGATCTTATGTGTTGGACCAGGTGCTAAGTACTGCTTTTGGATACCGTAAGGCCCTCTTTTGCCAGAGAGTGGTGTTATTGGCTTGTTTATCAGTATGCCGCATGTTATCGACGGAAGCCCTGCAGGTTTTGATGGTTGTTGCCGCGGTGGATCGTATTATTATCCGTCGAACAGTGGATTTCAAGTCCAGGAAAGGGTATCCACTCATGGCTTTGGACTGGCTTGTTGAGGGAGTAGAGAGTATAGATGAGAGCAGGACAGTCTTTGACGATGACGCGTTTCGAACTCCATGACGAGTTCATATTCAGTTCTCTTATATATAGGGGAGAACCTTGACTTCGGCTTCATGTGTCACTTAATGCCTTTATGCATAAGAGAACCCTGTCCGATCGCTCTTCGTGCGACTTGAATAACATTCTGAAAACTGGTTGCGCGTACTATGCGCCTTATATATGTATAAGGGATCTCTCGTGATTAGCGATTGCTAGATTAGGAAATAAGTGGAATGTAAGTGAGATGATCTCAATTCATCAAATATACGATATTAATCCACCCAGCGCCACCTACCGGGTTCATTTGTACATAAATTTTTTTCTCATGATCAAACAAACATTCATTCTGAATTTCAGTTAAATTGGTCCATCCATTCCAATTTTCGATCTAAATCCACCACAGCGCCATCTAGCGGTATGAAAATACAATGGTTCCTATTCTCAGATCTGCCAATTACAAATACAAAATTTCATAAAAATTGGTCGAGCATTGTTGAGCCAAATATGACGAGATTTTTATATATAAGATGGTTGATATTAATGGTCAATTCATTGTCACGCATTAGACTAACGCGTTTCGAACTCCATAACGAGTTCATGTTCAGACCCTTTATGTTAGGAATATTAGGGAGAATCTTGACTTTGGCTTCATGTGTCACTTAATGCCTTTTTGGATTAAAGAACCTGTCCGATCGCTCTTCGTGCGACTTTTAAAAACCTTATGATGACTAGAGTTGGAAATAAGTGCAAAATTTTATAAAATAGTTGCAATACGGGAATCGTGTGATCCTACCTTAAGTGAGATGATCTCTACTCCAGAAGCGTTGGCTAGATCAACTGAGTTTGCTTTCAGACTGTTTGCACGACTTAGAGCTATTTCGAAAAAGTTGTAAATGCCGGGCCGACCGACCTTGACTAGGTAACTTAGGGGTATCTGTGACTGAAAGGCTGTTGGATCGGTCCAATCTCGCAATCTTTTTCTGCCTAATAACGGTTGCCACTGCCTCGTTGCGGGTGCCACAGTTGCTGCACCGCAAGGGGTTAAAACTAGCGATAGTTCGACTTCAAGGTGTCACCAGAGACCTTTTTCAGCTACCGTGGGTGACATAGGATACACACGTGCAAGGTCTCCAATGCGTGCCCTTGTTCATCTAAATCTTATTGATCTGATTGATTCTAGGCTAACAAATACATGGTTTCCGTTCACTTTCGTTGAGCGGAAGGAGTTTTGAACTTTCTATGTCACCCACCGGTGAGGTATTGCATACTTGGCCACCTGCTTGGGGTATTGCTGTCAAATCATTGGTACTCGCGAGTATGTAGAAGTTACAATTTGTTCTTTTTTTGTGAAATATTTAACCTCAATTTCGCACTTCTACCTTTAGCCTTTTGATCTAGGCGATGACACCAGTTTTATCTACTTTTGGGTCTTTTTACCTCTAAAAGAACGAATTTCAAAAAATCACCGCGCATCGCTTTACTTCTATGGGAGGCTAATCCCGTGGTTCATTTTATCACAAACTGCGAAACTCCCACCGCTGAGTGTGGCCGCTAGCGTGGGGATCAGATGCCCCGGGACTTGATCCCGCCTGATCGGTTGGCTGTAGTTGAAACCGCTGAAACGCTGGTAGAGTCATCGGGCTAGAATATGAAGTTGCATTGCAACCGGGTGCTACAGACCCATAGAGTAGCGTCGGTGGTAAGATAGGTCTCATCTTGGTCAATGGGAGGGGGGAGGGGAGAGGGGGGAATTTCGCATAATATCATTCCCGATTTGGTATCTTCTGGCTGGAAAAAAAAAGAACCGACAATTGCGTTAGCTTGCTCCCAAAAATGATTATTCCGCGTTCTTGGGTATCACTCCATGGTTTGTTCACTTGAATTCTACATCTGTCTAGTCGACAAATTTCAAAACATATTTGACATTGGCGGCCATTTGCACAAATAAGAGCATCTTCCAATAGGGTGATCTCTTTTGGCTCACCTTGTATGTATTCCTTGCAGTTTAGGAATATTTCTATAATACTGACTATCGAAAGTATCGAAAGTTTCTGTAGATTTAGGCTTATGTTAGGTTGTGATATTGTGTTTTAGAATTCCACAGGCCATTGTCAGATCACTGACCGGCTGTGACATAGTGGTTAGAATACGCGACTACCATGCAGAAGATCCGTGGTTCGATTCCGGCTCCAGCCATCTACATTTTTCTTTCATTGTCGGCCCCCTCGATGTTGCCGACAGCAACTTCGCAGTATAAGTGTCGAGTCAATCGGCATGTCTAGTAGAAGCTTCTCAAACAGTGACGTTCGCATTTGTCGATATACAAGTAGGTGCCGTTTGTTGTGAATCTAAAATAGAAAGCGTGTTAATTCGCAACAACGCGAGAGGCTATCCCATACCTCATTCGACGTCTTGGTTCCATTTTGTGGTATTTAGATGCTTTTATTTTTGCAAAACTGCTTCCATGCTTAAATTCCGCCAAATATGGGTCATTCGCCTTAAATCTCATAATAATCTCGAAATATAATTTTTTTTTTTGTTTTCGTCTCTATATGAACAGTTGAAAAACGAGCTGTTTAAGAACATTTTATTGCCTCAAACTTGCCGTTAATAAACTTATATTACCAAAATAAATGAAAAAAGTATCTTAACAACCAACCAACAAACGCTTCTTGCTCAATTGTAATAGTACTTGCCGTCGTCTTTAATAATCGCATTAAAACGTCGCCTTCATTCACACTCCAGCTCCAGCGAGAGAAACGAGACGAAACGCAAAGATACGGAAAACTTATTATGATCACTTGGGCGTAACATAACTAAACATTTGTCCGTCCCACCAGTCATTCGTATTAAAACCATCGCTTTGACTTGGTTATGATACGGGAATTGAAGTTCTGTTTTTACTTTGTTGTATCTATGAGATACGAAGTTTCATTGTTGCACCAAGAGATGTTAGAATAACTGTGTGTGTGTGTGTGTGTGTGTGTGTCTCCAACAAGATAGACAGCTAATAATGATAGAATCCACAACAAAACAACAATAAAAAAAGGTTAGTAGATGTTCTTATTATTATTGCTTTGGCTGCCGTTGTTGTCTTGTGGTTGTTGTTGCTCTTACTGCTATTGTTTAGAAAGGTTTGAAAACTATCACCATAACCCGTATAACGATGAGATATTAGATGTTTAACTGTTCCCAATTGTTTATGTGAATTAGAAAAATAAATAGAACGTTACACCGCCACACAGACATTGGCATCCCACCTGGGTGGCATCATAATAATTTGATATCGATAAGGTGAGAGAAAAAAAAAGAAGAAAATGGAAATCATTATTAGGTCGTGATAATTGATTATGAAATTAGAGACGGAATGTTAAAACAAATGACTCGAAGAGAAATTTTGAAAATCGATATCAATAGCAATGGAAACAAGCATAGAACAAATAAAAAATGTTAACGTTTTCGCAAAAAATTTCTGTATCTTTTCTGGACGTCGGGAGTGTGATGCAAGCAAGGTAAAGCTTCTGATCGGTTTAACTTGGCAAACCCAGAGTGATCCTTGCCTATTGTACTTCAAGTATACACACAGAGCTTCGTATTCCTGGTACTACTGCGGAAGAAGTACCTCCAGGTGATGAAGCCGGGAAACGTGCTTTTGACATCCGTCAGAGCACGTCTAAATGTAAGGCACGTCGGCTCAGCGTAAGCGGTACCCTGGTCAGTCTGACCCAGAATGGGCGGCTGTAATAAAATCCTTGCAGGAGGAGAAAACTTCGACGTGGTGCGATAGGCTTGCAACCCGCCACCGACGTTTAAACTATTGCAATGAATAAAAGTAACAAAAGAATAAAATGGACCGCCCATAATTAGGACGACCGCCGCAATCGAATTAAGGACCATGATTTAAGGATATGCACCTGGAATGATAGAACACTGTATAGACCAGGTGCCTCTATCCAACTGACGGAAGTCCGCGAAGAATTCAAGGCTGACATCACCTCCATACAGGAAATCCGGTGGACGGGACACGGGTGCTCGCGCATGAAGACGTGCGACATCTACTATAGTGGCCATGCGGACAATCAGGAGTTTGGATGTGTATTTGTGGTTGGCAAGAGACTGCGACACCTAGTCTCAAGGTTCAACCCGGTGTGTGAACATATAGCCACCATAAGAGTCAAAACTAAGTTTTTTCACATAACACTTATATGTGTCCATGCTACGACAGAAGAGAAAAGCGATGAGGACAAAGACGAGATCTATGAGAGACTAGAAAATGTATATGACCGTAGCCCCAGTTTGGCATCAAAATTGTACTAGGCGATTTTTATTCTTAAATAGGTAGGGAGGCCGCATTTGAGCCTACCATCGGAAAATTCAGTCTGCACACCGAAACATCGAACACCTGATGCCATCAGACTGATTGATTTCTCTGCGGCAAGAAATATGGTAGTAAGCAGCACTAGATTTGTCCATAAAAATATTCATAAGGCAACATGGTTATCTCCAGGTCGATTGACGAGGAATCAGATAGATTTCGTGGTAGTCGATAAAAGGCACGCCTCGAGTTTTCTGGACGTACGAGTGATCGGGGGTGCGAACATTGTCTCCGATCACTTTCTTACCGCAGTTAAGGTACGCACAAGGCTAAGCGTGGCGAAAAACATACGTAACAAGGCACAACGAAAGCTGGACATCGGTAAGCTGCGGACCACAGAGGTAGCGGACGCCTACTCCAACCACCTAACTCAACTGGTAAGGCAATATATAACGGACTGCAAGAAGCGTACTTGGGTACTCAAAGCCGTCTCAAAAAGATGCCTGGTACGATGATGAATTTCGCAATGCCACGAGAGAGACGGTTGCTGCATACAGGGCGAAACTACAACAAATGGCAACGCGAGCCGTTCGTGTACGGCACAGGGAGAAGAGACGAGCGGCAACTCGTCTTTTTAGACGGAAAAAGAAGGAGCTGAAGAAGAGACAGGATGAATGCACAAAGTTCCTGCTAAGTAAAAGGGAATCCCGAAAATTCTACCAGAGAGTTAAGGCGAAAATGTGTGGAACAGGGTTGCCCTCCTGCAAGGACAGCGATGGCCAGCTAGTGACGAACCTGGATAACGTTCTGTTGATATGGAGAGTTTATTTCAGAAATTTACTGGATACGGACACCACTCCAGAAGATCCCCCTCCAATCCATGACGATGGCATTAACTGTCCATTTCCGAGCCAGATCGAGATACGTGTGGCAATATCCTGCCTTAAAAACAAACAAAGCGGCTGAAGCCGATGGTCTTCCTGCTGAATTGTTTAAGGCAGACGGAGAGGAACTGATGAGGAGCATGCATCAGCTCATGGAGAACATCTGGCTAGAGAAGAGCATGCCCGGGCATTGAAGTCTCAGTCTGTTATGTCTCATATACAAGAAAGGAGATCGTAGTGAATGTAAGAACTATCGTGGAATAAGCCTATTGCCAATTGCGTGCTAGGTCCTTTCGAGGTCCTAAAGCCAAATGTAGAAAAACTAATTGGACCATATAAGTGCGGCTTTAGACCTGGTAAATCTACGACGGATCAAAAACCCATAAAAAGGAGATCGGCACCTACCACCTCTTTGTCGACTACAAAGCTGCCTTCGACTCTCTGTTAACGAAAAGGCTATATGAGGCCATAGCTGAGTTTGGTACGCCTGTAAAGCTGATTCGACTTTGCAGATGTATCTTGGAAAACACCAAATCCTCGGTAAAAATTGGTAAGGATCATTCAACACGGAAAAAGGTCTCTGGCAGGGTGATAGCCTGTCCTGTACACTATTTAATATATTTATGAAGGTGATGAGAATCGCTGTTGTCTGGCACCATATTCCACAAGAGCCACATGCCACCAGCCTATGCCGATGATATAGACATCATTGGCCGAAATCTGCGGGATGTTACTGCAGTTTTCTCATCACTAGACAAGGAGTCAGCAAAAATTGGTTTAGCGGTCAACGAGGACAAAACGAAAATAATGATTTCGACGAAGAAAGAGTCCTCCCGATAAGGACGCACCATGAACATAGACAATTACTGTTTTGAGGTAGCAGATGAATTAACCTACCTCGGATCTTCTGTTAACAAGAAAAATAGTGTCAGCCAAGACATCGGACTGAGAACAGTGCTCGCCAATAGATGTTTTTATGGACTTCGGCAGCGCTTTAGTAAGACCACCTTATCTCGGGATACTCTGGAAACAGCTATACCAGGTGCTTATTTTACCCACTCTGTTGTATGCTGCCAAATCGTGGGTGCTTACAACGGACATACAAAACCTGGGAGTATTCGAGAGAAAAGTACTCCGAAAAATATATGAACCTATCTGTGTCGACGGCGAGTTTCGCCATTGGATGAACCATGAGCTGTATGAGATTCACCACTACATCGACGTAGCTAAAAGAGTCAGAATCCAACGACTACGATGGCTGGATCATGTTGCCAGGATGGATGTAAATGTTGCAGCGAGAAAGGTGTTTGAAGGCGAACCAGAAGCAGGGCGCAGAACAGGGAGACCCAAACTTCGTTAGAAGGACCAAGTGGTTGGCGATGTGTCACCATCTGGTAGGTCTAACTTAAGAACGCACGCAGACGACTGAAGCGTGTAGAATTCTTTTATACTTTTATACTGAATCAAGTTCTTAAGTTGTAATGGTCCTCTGAAGCAAGTAAGTTTCTTTTCTTCTACTTATGAAAAAAAAATTTGTAAATAAATTTATAATATAAAAACTTTTTGCATTTTATTACACTGTGAGACAAATGGTAGGGGTCGGTGATCGGGAAGGGCTCAAACTACCGGGGAAAGTTATATTGGTAAAAAAGAAGTTATACGTGGCCCGGCGTTTCGCTGGGTCACGTCTAGGAATTGAGATATATCGATTTGAAGTTAGTAACTATAGTAACTATATGGGGAAAATTGTCACCTTTGGTGGTCTTTTTTTTGACATAAGTCGAAAACCACTAGTTAATATTAACTTGATCTTTAATCGGGTTTCTATTTTCATTACCAGGAAAACAAAAACCAAAATAATTACTAAGACTTGGGAGTACTTAAATGCTTACCTTCACAATAACTTTAGTTTGAAAACTGTAGCAGAGAAACATTTGACTCCAAAACTGATACTAAATAATCCATACTTCAAGTCTAAGTTCTAAAGGCTTTTACCTATTACTAAATATTCTCAATTACATCTAAAAATGTATGGCATGTCTATAATTACCCTAGTCACCTTAGTCAGTTTTCATGATCGCTCGTTACGTTTTCATTCATTTGTTGTTATTATGTTTTCCTTTTTGTCACATTGTTGCCAGCATTCTTAAGCGGCGCATTCTTAAGCAGATTGCTTGTAAAAGATATGAAATCATTAAGAATGAAATACCGTTGGAAATTTTCATTAGTTACCCATGGCAGCCGTTTGTCTTGTGGATTTGTATCATAGTTCTCTCTCTCTCTCTCTCTCTCTTTTTCCTCTACCTTAGTTCTATGAGTGATATTCAATAAGGCTGCCGCCGACGCCGCCTTTTTTCCTTTACTTTAGTTGCTATAAATCACGCAATTCTTGTTCGAATGAAAATTCTTTAGAAAATCTTTGAAAGCTCAACAACAACAAAAAAAACACAAAGGTTACAAAGTTTGTCGACCAGTTTCTGTGTCTGCTGCTGTCTTATAGCTGTCGTGCTTAAGTTGGTGGTATTATTATGGTGTGATTTTGTTTTCGACATGAATCAAAATTAGGCCAAAATTGTAAATCGTAGAAATGCCTTAATACCGCCTATGCAAATATCTAGGCATACACTAGAAGAGAAATAAGTGTTCGAATTGAGTTGAAAAGAAAATTTTTGAATGGGCATCCGGTAAGCATTATTAATGGTCCTTCGAGCCGTATTGGTGTAATGTAAATTGTTAGCTTTAACTAAGAGAATCCATTATATAAAATATGTTTTAAACTTCCATATTGTTACATATAAATAATAAACAATTTTATAATGTTAACAACTTCTTAACTATGCAACATAGTGTACTACACTTTTGAACGAATGACCAATATATCTTCATGCTATATGTGTATTAAAAAAGTGTCCAAAAAGAAAATTGCACCGTCTTTGTAGCATTTAAACCCCATTTTCTCGAGTATATTCACTATCTGTCTCACTGCACCTTAACCAGCTCCCAATCGCCTACCCTATCAATTGCTGTTTCATTGTCGACCCTGCTAACCCAATGAAGGAGCACGTGTGTCACGAACTAGAACGCTGTAACCTGGCCCCTTTCACAATTCCACAATTTTATTCACATTTCATTCACAAATATGAAATTCACTTTTCATATGGAGTCTTGTTGCGAATGTCAGTTCAGTACTACATATTTGCATGGCTATCGCATAGTATTCGAATACGTATAGGGAGGAATACCCATCGGAGTTGTGCTATATCGATTTTTATTATCGTTGCCATTAAAACTATTGTTTGTCATAGTGAACAAGTTGTTGCATGGTTGTTGTAGTTGTTGTTCATGGTTGTTTTTTTGGGTTTTTTGTTAGCTATAAACAACTGTCGATTCAGATACTATAGTTCGAAGGGAATGAATTGTGTTTGGTGGTGATAGTAAATGTGAATGTGAATGCCCAAAAAGAAAACCACTGCATAGGTCATAAATTATTGAAAGCACAGTGGGAGAACACATAGGAAGTAATTTAAAATGTTTCAATATCACTGCCTTCTTGCGGTGCATGGTTCTGGCGTAAGCAATGGATAATTCCCTCATTACATTACATGGTCCCGACGTATTTTACGGCGACCCACGGACCGAACCAAAAATATGAGCAATGTAAATACACAACAAAACAATTGCGGAGTAGTCAGAAAACAAACCCTCCAACCACGCTGCAGGGACTGCCTGCAAAGTCTTCATCTCAAACTCCTTTTGGCTCGACAAAACTGTCACAAGAAGCCAAAAGGGAATTAAACTATTACCATAACTTCCTACATTAAAAAGAACACGGCAGAAGCAGCCAACCCTAAACGGAAGGGCAGCATCTAATTCTGGGACCAACTAGCCAACTGCAGGCAATGCCGCCCCACATCGCAGTAGTAAGTAAGCTAGAAATGTACGATCTTACGATCGACGCTTTCGTCAAAACGTTGGCACAATCCCTGAGGCACAACAATTCACGAAACTAAACTCATTAGATCAGAAGGATAAGGATTAGCAGACTCCGCAAGGGACTGCTAATACAAAAGGTCAGCGATCGTCTAATGACGAACCTGGCAATGGAGAAAGACTCTGACGGTTTTTTGGCCATAACTGCGGCTGATAGAGCAACGTGATATCCCTGACTGGCCTAGAGGTCTCATCAAAATCGATATCATCAAACGACATCGCCAGTGACCACAAGGTCCTTCTGGATATTCTGAAGCTGGATTACACCAGCCTCGACGTGAGGTACTGGAAAGTCCTGAAGCTATCCGAACCTCAAAAACATGGAGTCAACATCGGAGCAATGCTCTTCTTCTGACGGAATGTTGCCTAGCGCTGCAGAGTTAACCTATTGGAGCAATGCTCTTCTTCTGACGGGATATTGTCTGGCGCTGCATAGTTAACCCCAGCGGGAGCGGCGGTTGGGTGCTGGGTCTGCTGATGTCAGCGATCAGTTTCAGCCAGATTATGTCTCCCAGCAAGCCTACACGAAGGGTAAATCTACGGAAACTGCTTTACATTCGATAGTCAGTATTATAGAAATATTCCAAAACCGCATAACTGCGGCTGATAGAGCAACGTGATATCCCTGACTGGCCTAGGGATCGCATCA
Organism: Muscina levida; assembly: GCA_964034835.1. NCBI lineage: Eukaryota > Metazoa > Arthropoda > Insecta > Diptera > Muscidae > Muscina > Muscina levida. Next base: position 123,654,208 of record OZ035883.1, on the reverse strand, counting down.
AAATCGACATCATCAAAAGATATCGCCGTGACCACAAGGTCCTTCTGGATATTCTGCAGCTGGATAACTCCAGCCTCGACGTGAGGTACCGGAAAGTCCTGAAGTAATCCGAACCTCAAAAAAACACATCCGTTCACGTCAACTTTTCCAACGCTGATGAAAGCAGCAAGCAGATAAAGACTAATAACAACGTCATAAACTGCGGCCTTACCACTGCAGTGACGTGGATATATAAACCTAAACAGGCTCCATTGGGTGAAACCATGGACGCGTCGTCTATATCCGGAACGCTGACATCTACAGACCCTGCACAAGAACCTCCTGCCTCTCCAGTAACTCCCGCTGGTGTTAACTATGCAGCGCCAGGCAATGTTCCGGCAGAAGAAGGGACCTGCTCCGATGCTAAATACATGGCAATAGGCTGACGAAAATGACTTGCTGATGAGCGATCTACGACGACGTCTTCTTCGGTGGTACAGATAAATTTGCACCACCGTTAATGTGCCTTAGCAGCACTACAGGTAGGTCTAATCGATATCCAGGAGTACGTAATCCTCCTTACCCAAGGAGTCTTGGGTAAACCAAAACAGGATCTGTGGACTGAACCATCACATTAACAGGCTCTATTAAGGAAAGGTAAATGCTAAATTACGACTAAATTGCATCCTAGTAAGGAGACACCTTGACGCTCTTAATAACTGTCAGTAACGAAGATCTCAGAATTATAGGAACTAGTCTACCATGTGGATTTCCCTCGGCATATCTGCCGTATTAAGACCAGGACTCCCAATCAAAGGAACTGAAAAAAGGCATTCCAAATGGTGGAACGCAACAAAACCACCCTATTTGTCTGTATGGACGCCAATGCTCATCACCCGCCTTGGGGGAAGGTAAATCACATATCATCAAACGAAGTGAGTTTCTCTTTTCTAAGGACGAACTTACACTTTTTCTTTGACCACCAGTACCTTTCATTCTCCTTTAACAAATGACTGATACAATGGGATATCTATAAAGACCACCTTGTCAGATTCCTAACTAATTCAACTGATCTTACCATTGCCAAAACACAAGAACTGGACAGAATGGTAGACAGAGTGACAAAGGCTTTGGCATGCGGCATCAGGAAATCTTGCCCAAGACATAAAGTTGGGAAGCAGCAGAAGCCTTCAAGGTGGAATGACGAAAAACTCCGTGCTTTAACCAGATAATCCTTCAACAAAACCAAGAGAACGGTCTAGTGGGAGGAGTACAAAGTGAATCTAAGACTCTTTAATAAACTAACAAAGAGGGCGAAAATATCTTCATGGAGGGAATATACCAACGAGCTCGGAAAAAAACGCGAAGTAAGTGTACTCTTATCCTCAACATCCAGCGGCCCATGATACAAAATGAAGAATGACGGAAGCAAGACTTAATCATCAAAGAAATTCTGACAATTCTAAAAAACACAAACTTCCCAAGTAAATTGTCCAAATCTAGGCATTGAAGGGGACGTGATCTGGGAAGCCATCACCTGTATTGATTATTACAAATCCCCTGGTTCAGATGATATTATACCCAAAGAACTTTAACAGGTCTTGAATATACTATTGTCGTGGATGGAGTTGGGAGTCTCGGGAAAACCATAACACACCAAAGCCATGATGATATCATGATATCATTAAAATGCAAATGATCCGTAGCTCCTATCAAATGCTCAAAAAAATATAAAAAATACAGAAACTGCACTCGGTGCTCGGAGGAAATACAATAATGAGCTCGAAAAGACCACGGATGTAAGTAAACTCAGCGCCCCAGGATACATTATGAAAAATTATTGAACCTGGACCGAATCCTCAAAGCAAACATTGGAAATCCCTGGAAACAGACATTTATTTCCCAAGCTGAGAGTTCAATTATACAAACATCGCATATACCAATCTTTATTACCGAATATCACCCACTGAAGGTGTCGCGATAAAGGATGCCATTCATAGCTTTGATCCTTATAAACCATCCGGCTTGGATGATATTATACCCGCCTAACTTTAACAGGCCTTTGATATATCATTGCAGCGCGCCTGAAGGATATCTTTAACGGCTGTGTGAAACTCGCCTACCTGCCAATAAGACGGAGAACGGAAAACCTTGAAAATCCTACTTCCCAAGTGGAAGGTCCAATTCTAGAACCATCTCATTTACCAATTTTTGCTGCCGAATACCAGCCATTGAAGGTGACACGATTAAGGAAGGCATCAACAGCTTTGATCCTTACAAATCACACGGTCCGGATGATATTATACCCAACGAACTTCAACAGGTCTTGGAGATACTATTGCCGTTGCTAAAAATATCTTAAATGGCAGTGTGAAACTGTCACACCGGCCAATAAAATGAAGAACGACTAAGGTGGTCTTCATTCCAAAGGCAGGAAATCCATTACACACCAAAGTGAAAGTCTACAGACCAATAAGTCTCACATCACTCCTTTTGAAAACTCTTGAGAGGGTACTGGATGATATCAATAAGAACTCAATCGACCCAAATCTCCTACCGAATACTCAACACGCATACACATAAGGAAGATCGACGCACTTCATGTACTATAGTTTACCATAGGGGAATCATTACAGAGAAATGAAGTTTCTCTAGTAACCTTAATTAACATAGAACGAGCATTCAACAATGTCCTCTGCATAATGGCAGAGCTCAACAGTCTACAGATCAACTTACATATTAGCAAACTGGTTCGCTATATGCTACTGAAGAGAACTATCATCTTTAAGCTTGGAAATCACATCCTTACTAGAAGGGTAATTAGAGGCACCCACAGGGAGGAATATAGCTGTTAAAAGCGTGCTCAAACAGCTGAAGTTGGAAGGATGCATGGTGGTAGCGTACGCGAAAACATAGCACTTAACGGAAAGAGAGTACTATAACTCGAAAGGAAGATGCAGGACTATAACAATGTCCAAGCCGAGTGGTGCGCCAGCAAATGACTTTATGCAAACCCTAATAAAACAGAATCCAATGTCCATCTGGGCAAGAAAAAACTTAATTTCTCCGAAACGGCGAACTACTTAGACCTCATCTTGGATAGGAAGCTCAACTGAAGACGGAACATAGAAAGCAGATCCAATAAGCCACTCATATCTTTTTGGACATGCAGGAAAGCTTTTGGGCTAAACCTGGGACCTAAAAGTAACACTTTGTATTTACAAATCTATTGTGAAGCAAATACTTCGATACATAGTCATAGTCTGGTGGTATGCGCTCAACATGAGTAGGAAGTTTCGTCAAATGGATAGTGTTCAACGTTCTTACGTGCACTCAAGAATCCTGAACCACCTTAATATCTCACTTGAAACAGACTACATGCTTAGTTCACGGAAATCGAACATCCTGTAAGAAACCAGAACTCCCTCCAGACAGGGTCGACTACGATACATACTCCACGGATAAAGGGCTCAGTATAAGATCAAGGATTCCGTAATTTTGTAGCGTTTTCCAAGAGGAAATATTTGCTATTAAACGAGCCGTCGACGTGACGAACATGAGGAAAGTATCACGGACAGTCTGGCGACGGTAAACTCATTGAAGTCACACAACACCAAGTCGAAAGAAGTTAGGGGCTGTCAGACATATATCTCTCAAGGAGATATCCAATAATAAGAGAGTTCTGATCACGTGGATAGCTGGACAGAGCGGAAAGCAACGTGGAACATGAAGCACTTTGCCCTTGTCTACATGTAAGAGCTCTATTGGAAATCCAGCGTTGAGAACTCCAAACGACAAATGAAAAAATAAGGAAACCAGTAGGAAAGCCAGTATGAAAGCGACGTGGAACTCGAAGCATTTCGACCTATGTCCACCTGTAAGAGCAGTATTGGTAGTCTAACATAGTGAATTGCAAACGACAGATGGACGAATGAAGAAACCTGCTGGAAAACCAGGAAGACATGGGCTGAGTACGATCCGATACGTGCATCATACCTGGTGAATCTTGAGAGGATTAAGATTAGGAAATCTAATACCCTCCTAAAAAGACATCGACACATAGGTAGACATGCGAACAGAATGGGTTTCGCATCAAAAAGTAAGTGTATCTACTACGGGATTTGCAGCATATATATTACAGTCCATCCCTATACAGATAGACACTGGAAACCCTGGGAAAAGCATTCTTAAGTGGCATAGAGGAACTAACATCTTGGCACATCGCCAAAATTAACAACTTTTGAAAGACCATCAACAGAATTTCAATCAACTATAGACGAAATGCACCACACTCCGGAAAGGAACTAGTCACGCAACCAAGCAACACACACGTTGAACGCATCGGTTGAAGGAATGCCACAAACGCCAAATAGGTAACACATTGGATCCAAAAGGATCTAAGGAATCCTATCGTCTAAATTTACCATTTACAAACTTTAATATAGAGAATTTTTAGATTGGATCAAAACTCCTGAATTCCAATCAACTATAGACGAAATCATTGGAAAGGAACTAGTTGCGTAACCAAGCAACACATACGCTAAACGCATCGGTTGAAGGTATGCCACAATCGCTACTAGGGTAACACATTGTATCCATAAGAATCTAAGGGACGGATAGGATGCCTGTAAACCAATCACCCATGGGATCAATAGTTTTTAAATTTACCCTTTACAGACTTTATTATAAAGAATTTTTAGATTGGATCAAAACTTCAGAATTCCAATCAACTATAGACCAAGTAACCAAGCACCACATACGCTGAACGCATCGGTTGAAGGAATGCCACAAACGCCAAATAGGTAACACATTGGATCAAAAAGGATCTGAGGGATCCTATCGTCAACGGATAGGATGCCTGCAAACCAATCAACCATGGGTTCAGTATTTTTTAAATTACCCTTTACAGACTTTAACATAACGAATTATTAGATTGGATCGAAACTCCAGAATCTCAATAAACTATAGACGAAATCCTTTAGCCCTCGGAAAGAAACTAGTTACGCCAGATGTGTATTGGATCCATTAGGATCTAAGGTATCCTATCGTCTACGGATAGGATGCCTGCAAACCAAACATCCATGAGTTCAATAGTTTTTGAATTTACCCTTTACAGACTTTAATATAGAGAATTTTTAGATTGGATCAAAAATGCCACAAATGCCCAATGGGTACAACAATGAATTCATAAGTATCTAAGGTATTCTATCGTCTACGAATAGGATGCCTGCAAACCAAACATCCATGAGTTCAATAGTTTTTGAATTTACCCTTTACAGACTTTAATATAGAGAATTTTTAGATTGGATCCAAACTTCAGAAAGGAACTAGTTACGCATCCAAGCAACACATCAGCGTATGGAATCGCTTGAAGGAATGTCACAAACGCCAAATAGGTAACACATTGGATCCAAAAGGATCCATACGCTAAAAGAATCGGTTGAAGGAATGCCACAAACGTCTTATGGCTACAACAATGGATCCATAAGGACCTAAGGGTTCCTAGGATGCCTGAAAACCATTCAATAGTTTTTTAAATTTTCCCTTTACAGATTTTAATATAAAGAATTATAAAAATTGATTCAAAAGTTTTTCTGTTTACGTTCCACATATAAATAACACAGTACAACACATGATTTTGGGACTCAATTCTAAGAACTGCAAGTGAAAGTAGCCCCAAAAAGAAGAATTTCTGCATCATTCGTTTTGTCAAGTTACATGCAATAAAAATTTAATATCGATTTGAAGTTAGTAAGTACCATATAGGTTTGAGACTCTTTTGTTTGACATACTTATGCTCTTTTCTCTTTTCTTTACTCTTTTCTATGGCAAATTTGTGATTTGTACTTTAAGGTATAATTAAAATTTATTCACCAATATTTGACTTTAGACGTTACAAATATTTTCCTTTTATCTAATTTAGAAATTTTTTTATAGATATACAAGGAAATACTAAATTATTCTGTTCCTTACTCAACTTTTAATGTTTGAATTATCAAAACTATTTGCATAGTTTTTAAGTTTACCCGTTGCATACATTCTCCCAACCACCTTTTATCAATTCTTTATAACTATTCTCCCAATGTGCCCAGGTAAACACCTTTTGTTTATTGCCATCATACACATCAGGGCCAAATCCATGCAAACTTCTTTGTATGCCATGTTTGTGTATGTCTATGTGTGTTTACCCACTAATAGTGCTGGTGTTAGTAAATGCACTTGTTACCATGGTTAAGACAATTGTAACCAGCAGTAGTAGTAACAACCGCCGCCAACACAGTCTATAACACTACACACTGCCCAGGCAACAACCCTTACCGTTGTTTCTTTTGGGACCCCCACCACTCGTTTAGTCGCCAAAATTTATGGAGGGCGGTTAAGCAGAGAAGGGTTTTTCTTTGACTAAAGTTTATTTAACTTTTACCTACATTTTCACTAGCGGTTTGTTGTTTGTACGATTTTCTTTCTATAATATAATGTTTCTTGTGATATCAAAAAAAAAAACCAGCAACTAGAAAATGTTAAACTAAAATTGCATTTAATTGCTGTAGTATGGGAACAACCGCAACGACTTAGGTACGCTGCGAATATGCCTCGTCTTGCCCCATCGCCTCGAAATGAAGCAAAATTTAAATTACATTTGTTGTTATCTATCTTTCTGTAAGTTGTTGTGATTACTTGTAGTTTGTTTAAAATAAATTGCATTCACTAATGAAATTTGTAAAGTAATTTTAGTGTGAAATTCTCCGATGATAACTGAGAACTGGGAATAGTGCACATTGTGCAATGTGTTGACTAATTGAAGAAAATTTAAACGAAATATTTAGTTTGGAGAGGGAAAAAGTCAAGGAAGGGAGAGATTTACTTGTGAGGGAGAGATTCTCGTATATGAAGGTATTTATCGTAATAGAGGAGCTGACACATAAGTTATACAACTTTAGTACAAAAGTTCATTGAAGCTTATACGTGATGTGATCTCAAGCGTAAACAATAATATAAATTGCATACCCGCCACCTATTGTATAATAATTGTACTATATTCATCGACTATTTTACATTTCTGTTGTATCTTGTATGTTGATACTCTGGATTCCCATATTGAATAAGAGATTAAACGACTTATGCTTGATAGAATAATCTCTATTTATTATAATGGTGGATATCGTATATACAAGGTGGACCAAAATAAGTCAATCGATGTTGTTTGGCTCTCATTATTTTCTAAATAAAAAACTTCAATTCTGTTTTTTGATTATGTTTCTTTGAGTGTTTAGAATTTTATTGGTTCGGTCGAGAATATGATATCTGCCAAATGGGAGCCTTCACAATTGATTGCCTTACGGGCTTGTTTTATGGCATTTTTCACCACTTCAGCGAGAACTTCAGGCGACAGATTCTCGCACTCGTGTCGAATGTTGTCCTTGACGGCTTCTAGGGTTTGTTCATGTAAACACGGGACTTCAAAAAATCCTACAAAAAAAAGTCTGGAACGGTTAAATCGGGCGATCTTACGGGCCAGTGCAAATCGCCAAAAAATCACGCAAAAAAGTCTGGAACGGTTAAATCGGGCGATCTTGCGGGCCAGTGTAAATCGCCAAAACGAGAGATGAGGCCATCCGAGAACGCCGCCTTGTGAATGTCGGCTGTGGCTCGCTCAGTGTGTACCGTTCCTTCGTCCTGTTGGAACCACATGTCCTCTAATCCTAATTCGTCCAATTGCGGTAGAAAAAACTCGGTTAACATTGCCCTTTAGCACGCACCGTCTATTGTTGACGTTTGACCAGCGTCTTTTTCGAAAAAAAAAATGGCTCGATGACTCCTGCAGAGTGAACAGCGAACCATGCAGTCACTTTGGGCGGGTGTAAGGGCTTCTCGTGCTTCACTTTTGGAGTTTCTGTGCCCCAAAAGCGATAGTTTTGCTTGTTCACGTAACCGCTGAGATGGAAATGAGCCTCATCGCTCTTTATGATTTTGGTCGAAAAATCTTACACTTAGTCCTAGAGATTGGGGATGACTTTGGCGGCGTAGGTTTCACGCATTTGGCGGTCGACAGGCAGCAGCTGATGCACGAACTAGACTTTGTACGGGAACATGCGCAGGTCTTTGACCAAAATTCGCCTTAGGGACGACCGGTTGCAACGTTTCGTTTCAAGGTTGGTGGCCAAACGTCGTAGTGTTTGCGCAGTCGGCACCGGACGGCCGGCGTAACGGCGACGGAATTCGCGCTGCGCCAGCACCACAGACGAACTGTTACGCAAAAAAATAGTCACGATTATTCCGCGTTCTTGGGGTGTTTAATGCGAGGCACGGCGTCTGGTCGATGTTTCCGGCGACAGCTCGACATCCTTTTCAACAGCGGCGATATTTTCGGCAGAACGGGGGCTCCGGGGCCGGTCACCCCTGGCAACGTTTCGTGAGGTCCCATACTCTTCAAGGTTGGTGGCCAAACGTCGTAGTGTTTGCGCAGTCGGTGTCGGACGGCCGGCGTATCGGCGACGGAATTCGCGCTGCGCCAGCACCACAGACGTAACAGTTACGCAAAAAAATAGTCACGATTATTCCGAGTTCTTGGGGAGTGTAATTGCGAGGCAAGGAGTCTGGTCGATGTTTCCGGCGACAGCTCGACATCCTTTTCAACAGCGGCGATATTTTCGGCAGAACGGGCACTCCGGGGCCGGCCACTTCTGGTAACTTTTCGTGTGGTCCCATACTCTTCAAGGTTGGTGGGCAAACGTCGCAGTGTTTGCGCAGTCGGTGTCGAACGGCCGGGAAATCGGCGACGGAATTCGCGCTGCGCCAAAACCACAAACGAATTGTTATGCAAAAAAAGACACGATTATTCCGCGTTCTTGGGGAGTGTATCGCTCCATGGTTTGTTCACTTGTATTCTACATCTGTCTAGTCCACAAATGTCAAAACAGATTTGACATTGGCGGCCATTTGCAAAAATAAGAGCATCTTCCAATAGGGAGATCTCTTTTGGCCCACCTTGTAGTTTATTAGGATTCTGTAGTTTGGATCCAATATAGTTGATGGTCTCACAAAAGTTGTTGATTCTGGCGATGTGCAAAGATTTTAGTTTGTCTATGCCACGTAAGAAGGCTTTTCCCAGGGTTTCCAGTCCCCTTCTGCATAGGGCTGGGCAGTCACATATATGCTGCCATTCACGCAGTAGATACACTCAGTTTTTGTTGTGAACCCAATTCGGTTCGCGTGTCTATCTATGGGTCCACGTACTTAATTTCCTTATCTGATCCCTTTCTAGATCCACTAATTACAATGTACGTTTCGGGTCGTACTCAGGCCATGTCTTCCTGGCTTTCCAGCAGGTTTCTTCATTCGTTCATCTGTCGTTTGCTATTCACAATGTTAGACTACCGATACTGCTCCTACAGGTGGGCATAGGGCGATGCGCTTCGTGTACCACGTCGCTTTCGTCCTGGCTTTCCTACAGGTTTCCTCATTCTTCCATATTTCGTTTGGAGTTCTCAACGTTAGATTTCCGATAGTTTTCTCGCAGGTAGACATAGGGCGAAGTGTTTCATATTCCACGTCGCTTTCCGCTCTGCAATTTATTTTAAATCCTCTATGTCCAGGTATCGACGTGGTCAGACCTCTGTTATTCTTGGATGTCCCGTTGAGAGATAGATGTCTCACAGACCATGACCACTTTCTATATGGTGTTGTGGGACTTTTATGAGTTTACCGCCGCGATACGTTTTCTCATGTCGGCGGCTCGTTTAATAACAAGTATTTCCGCTTGAAAAACGCTACAGAAGTCTTGAATCCTTGATCTTATACTCAAACCTATTTCTGACCTCTTTCGAGATTGACTACGTTCAATGTACGTTAAGGGTTGTATTCAGGCCATGTCTTCCGGGCTTTCCTAGATATTTGTTTATTCTTCCACCTTTCATTTGCTGTTCTCAACGTTAGAATTCCGATATTGCGTTTATAGATGGACATAGGGAGAAGAGCATCGTTTTCTATTTCCAGGTATCTACGTGTTCAGAACTCTGTTGTTTTTTGATATTTCTTTAAGAGATGTCAGACATGCCCTGGCTACTTTCGATTTGGTGTTGTGTGAATAAAGTGAGTTGGCCGTCACTAGACTGTCCGTGAACAGGAGATTATCCTCCTGTAACACTTTCCTCACGTTAATTTTGTATTTCCGCTTTAAAAAAGCTGCAGAAGTCTTACTTGATCTTTAAATCAGACATAGATCCGCGAAGTAGATACCGTAGCCGTCCCGTTCTCAAGCCAAACGGTTTGTATGACCTTTTATATTTATACCCTCACCGTACGGGTGTAGCATATAGGGGGAGTCACTTTAGACCTTAGGTTTCTTTGAACCAAATTCGATTCAAGGCTTTTTAAGTCGTTCGATCCATGTCTGTCTGTCCGGCTGGTACGCACGATAACTTTAGAAAGACGCAAACAATTGGTTTGAAACTTTGCCTAGATAAATATTTCCCCAAAAATTCTTACGGTATTGCAAATGGGCAACATGGCCACGCCCCTTCTGGCACCTCCCATACAAATGTACCATTTTGTTTACTTTAGAAATCGAGGAATAATATCAATACATCCAACGCGGAACGATCGCAACTACAATAGGATAAAGTTTTCAAGTAGAAACCGGAAGTTTAGCCACGCCCCTTCTGGTACCTCGCATACAACTGTATCATTCCGCCCACTTTAGAAATGGAGGAGTAATATCAATAAACCCAACGTGTTCGTGCCCAAATTCTATATTTAGTAAAACTATAACAGGATAAAGTTTTGGAAAAAAACGGAAGTCTAGCCACGCCCCTTTTGGTACCTCCCATACAAATGTACCACTTCCCACTTTAAAAAACGCGTAATATTATTAATACACCCAACGCGATCGTGTCCCAATTCCGTACTTAGAAATTCTAAAGTAGGATAAAGTTTTGGAGAAGAATCTGGAAGTCTAGCCACGCCACTTCTGGTACCTCCCATACCCATGAGGAACCGCCGACTTTAGAAAATGATTTATATTATTAATAGATCCAAGGATAAGCAGGATAGAGTTTTGGAGAACAAGTTGGAAGTCTAGCCACGCCCCTTCTGGTACCTCCCATACAAATGTACCATTCCGCCCACTTTAGAGATGGAGGAGTAATATCAATAAACCCAACGTGATCGTGCCCAAATTCTGTATTAAGTAAAGCTAAATCAGGATAAAATATTGGGGAAAAAACTGTAAGTCTAGCCACGCCCCCTCTGGTACCTCCCATACAAATGTACCATTCGGTCCACTTTAGAAATCGGGTAATCGATTTACTAGAAAATCTTTTGATTTACTGACGGAGAATGTATATGTAAGTCGGTTTTCCCGACTGACACTTTCTTGCTGTTTTTTTTTCTTATCTTGAAGTGTGTTTGAACTTTGCAATGAGAAGAAGTAAGAAAATAAGAAAATGTTGACGACCACTGCAAACGACTTAAGGACCATGATTTAAGGATATCAACCTGGAATGTTAGAACACTGTATAGACTGGTGCCTCCATCCAACTGGCGGAATTCCTCGACGGAATACAAGGCTGACATAACCGCTTTACAGGAAATCCGGTGGACGGGATACGGGTGCTCGAGCATGAAGACGTGCGACATATACTATAGTGGCCATGCGGAAAAGCACGGGTTTGAATGTGTATTTGTGGTTGGCAAGAGACTGCGACACCTAGTCTCAAGGTTCAACCCGGTGTGTGAACGTATAGCCACCATAAGAGTCAAAACAAAGTTTTTTCACATAACAAATTCCCCTATACGATAGTAAGTACTAACTTCAAATCGATATTAAATTTTGTATGGCATGTAACTTGACAAAACGAATGATGTAGAACTTCTTCTTTTTGGGGCTTCTTTAACGTGCAGTTCTCAGAATTGAGTCCCAAATCAATAAGCCATGACCACTTTCGATTTGGTGTTGTGGGAATTCAGTGAGTGAGTTAACTGTCACTAGAATGTCCGTGAACAGGAGAGTAACCACCTGTGATACTTTCCGCAGGTTTATCAAGTCGGCGCTTCGTTTAATAGCAAGTACTTCCCCAATCCTTGATCTTATACTCAGTCCTATATCCGTGGGTGTTTTTCAAAGTAAAACTTACCGCAAACAATTAAATTTACTAAACCAAAGATTATGATTTAGTTTTGTCCTTACCTGCAAAGAAACATACATACAAATTGTTAATAAACTGGGAATACATTTTTCATACAAGTATCAGGAAATTTCAAATAAATTCCTGTCAATAGGCAGATATTAAGTTCAATATTTCATACGAAATTTTGTCCATACACCATACAACATATTTTGTTTCTATCTTAATCCTTACATTAACTTAGACCACCCACACCACTTAGGTGAGGGCACTAGGTCACAGATATAATTCCTAGCCAACAAATATAGACAACACTGAGAAGACATTGACACAAAAAAAAACACACAAACATCGCTCAAAACGTACGACGTTATCTCATCTTTATATTACAGCAAATTCAAAGCTAATTTTTATGACACTTAACTGGAATCCGATGCGTGTTAACACACACACTTCGCGAGTACGAGACCACGCGAGAGAGAGAAAGAGAGGAAAAAGTGATTGTATGACCATTAAATGCATAACAATCATACTAAATACTTAACTAACGGCTACAACTTTTCAAACCAGTCGCTTAGAAAAATGGACACCGTTAGATGTAGCTACACGTACAATAGTTTCGAGAAACAAGTTGGTAAATGCCGGCTTAAACTAGAAAAGCCATATTCAAACAGGCGGCTTATATGACACAGTGGGGGGATTTGTCGAAAGATAATATATAAGTTAAGTACAACATGAGCTTTATCAACTTAAGTACTAAAGGATAATGAAAACAACAACAACTCTTTATTGTAATATCGAAACAGGTTTTATACACACATTTGCCGTTTTCTCCATTGAGCCTTTAAAATTTAATTTGTAGAATTCATTAGGTATCAAACGTGACAAAAGTTGATAAAGTTTTAAACAATTTTTGCCATCTATGATATGTAAGCAAAAACATAGACAACATTAATCATACGTAATGATATTTTTGATGTCATTTGTAATTATTATTAATCATACGTATTTCGTTTATCTATAATTAATTGTTACTCATACGATATGTAATAAATGGTTTAATTTTAAATGATGAGTTGGTGAGGATCGATGTTAGCAGCCTGTGGAGACCATGTTGTTTTGGTAGTGTCTGCCTAACCTATTGTTTATTTTCTAGTAACCGATGGCAAAGAAGTAACAGATGCATATTAGAAGTTATACGATGTAGTAACACGACTAGATAATAAAGGGTTTTCCAATAAGAGGTGTTATTTTGATATTCAAAGAAAAATTCAATTTTTTGAGATAAATGAACGGATGTTTATTTCATAATAAAGAGGAAGGTATGCCGTTAATAATGAAAAACAACATCAGCCAAATGGCCACCATGAGCACGCTTACAGGACCATATCCTTTTCATGATATTTTCCACAACCAAATCGCAAAGTGGCTGCCCTATGTCCTCGATAGTCTCACGAATTTTATCTTTGAGATCTTGAATCGACGCTTGGCTATTGGCGTAGACCTTATCTTTCACGTGGCCCCAAAGGAAGAAATCGCAAGGTGTTAAATCACAAGATCTCGGTCACCTCTTCGAGAGATAACACTGTCGGGAAACTTTTCCCGTCAAAGATCAATGGTTTCGTTGCTTGTGTGACACGAAGCACCGTCTTGTTGAAAGTAAACGTTGTCCAGATGAAGACCATCTAACTCCGACCATAAAAAATCATTCTAAATTCCAATTCCAAAGAACGACGAGAAATGGACAAACATAGATTTTCTTCAACACTTTGGGCTACAGCATCAATAATCTCAGTTTTTTTTGAGCGACGTGCACAGGTTTTAATCTTCACATCTCTAACTTGTTGCAACAGCTCGAATTTTTCCACCAATTTCTATATTGCGATCCGACAAGGCGCCTCACGACGACAAAAAAATGCTCCAACTCTAACCCACACTGCGTTTGACCGGTCGCAATGCATTCACCAAAAGTTACTGCATGGGCAATACTCATCACCGGATTTTTGTATCGGCATTACTCTTCACCGGATTTTGGGCCAGAGGAGTCATTGGTTCTTACTTATTGGAAAACGATGTTGTAGAGTCTATTACCGTCAGTATCGAGCGCTACAGAATTCACTAAGTTTTTATGAATATCGCTGTGAAAGTCTTACATATAGTGTGCTAAATACATTGGACACATTGAGATTGCTACCCACCGTGGAGTATGACAGTATGGGACATGTCTCCCAATGGCCAAGGAGAGGCTTATCATATCACCTCCGTTACTCCAAAGGTATATAGTAAGCAGTTGAAATGCAAAAACACATGTTAAAATGTAGAAAAAGTGCTATAAATCCACCTTGAGCAACAAAGTTCGTATGGCCATTAAATTATTAAGGCAGGCAACTTGACAAAACGAATGATGCAATAGTTCTTATTTTTGGGGCTACTTTCACGTGCAATTCTCAGAATTGAGTCCCAAAATCCCAAACAAATTGTGATTTGTTGAACTATGCTTCACTGCTTAATATACAAGGATGCAGTTACCTCGCCTCGGCGGGCATTTTGGGAAAGTCCAAACCCATTGCGCTTGACAACGGTAAACGGCAACGTTGTATCTGCCTATTTGAACCACTGCGACATTCTTATAATAGTAATGAACAAGGCACGAACTCAAGCCCTTCCCCGTGGGGTACCAGAAAAGAGCCTCTAGAGAAACCTAACCGACGAACTTCTTCCAGTTTTACCTGCTTTCAGTCCAGCGACGGATGCCGCTGTAACTGCGTCACCCAACAGCCCTGCTCCGTGAAGTCCCCGACGCAAAAACTGACTTATAAAGATGCACAAAAACCGCCTACTTACAACTTCCTAACATAAGGCCTATGTCGAACAAACACTCTTGATGCAAAACTCTTTTGCTCTAGCCAAAAAACCATGGAGTAGAAATCATCTCTACCCTACTCTCGTTAATCCCTCAAGACCCCTTATTACTACTTACTTAATATTCCTTAACGACCCATGAATGAGATATCGTATAGCTTCTCGCAATATTGTGATCTAACAAGCATCTATTTTTGGACTCACCCAATGTGACCCCTACAGTTAATAGATGAATCCGTACGTTACTGGACTTTTACTGTGAAGTTGTTGTCAACAACATCGAGGGGGCGTAACCTGGTCTGCCGCATGATTATCGCGTGTTCTAACCATCATGGGCGTGGGCGGTCTACCCCACTGTGTGATATTCCCTTATATGATGATAAGGAATAATTACAAAGTACGTGAAGCCTGCCCTCGAACCTTTAACAAGTTACATCAAAAATCGCGACCGATTTTAAGCTTTAGTTCTTCGCGAAAAGCGCGACCTTATGCACAGATATCTTTTTACTTCAACGCATAAACCACAGGCGGCACGTTAAAACCCTCCCACCTCCTTTACCGAATCACCATATACCCAACTGTTCAACTTGTCGACCCACTAAGACTTCAGGATGAGTGACACCGAAAACCGTCACTCTTCTAAGGATTGCCTTCCTGCCAAAAAAAACCAGTAAGAAAGTTTCAGCACTCAGAAAAACATAAAATCTTCTAGTATATTGATATTACTACTCGATTTCTAATGTGGACGGAATGGTACATTTGTCTAGGAGGTACCAGAAGGGGCGTGGCTAAACTTCCAAATTTTTTCTCCAAAACTTTATCCTGCTTTAGCATAACTTAGTACAGAATTTGGGCACGATTGCGTTGGATGTATTAAAAATATTAATCGATATATAGAGTGGGCGGTACCAGGTGGGTATTGGAGGTACCAGATGGGGCGTGGCTAGACTTCCTATTTTTTCCTCCGAAACTTTATCCTCCTATAGCTTTACCAAATACAGAATTTGAAGACGTTCGCGATGAGTGTATTGATATTATTACCCGATTTTTTTAGTGGGCGGACTGGACCATTTGTATAGGAGGTACCAGAAGGGGCGTGGCTAGTCTTCCAATTTGTTCTCCAAAACTTTATCCTGTTATAGCTTAACAAAATTCAGCATTCGGGCATGATCGCATTGGGTGTATTGATGTTATTACTCGATTTCTAAAGTGGGCGTAGTGGTACATTTGTATTCGAGGTACCAGAACCGGCGTGGCCATGTAGCCCATTTGCAATACCGTGAGTAGTTTTGGGCAATATTAACTTGTGAAAAATTTCAAAACATTTGGTTTCGTCTTTCGAAAGTTATCGTGCGTACCAGCCGGACAGCCAGCCAGACAGACGGACATGGCTCAAACGACTTAAAAAGTCATGAATCGAATTTTGTTCAATGAAACTTAGGGTCTAAAGTGACTCCTTCTAAGTGTTACACTTTTGGGTCGCATCAAAAGATATATACCCTCCTACACGTAGGTTGAGGTTATAACAACATACCCCAAGGCGTCAATACACCATTTTCCCCGCCGTCAAAACTCCTTACATAAGACATCTCAAGAACATCAGACCATCGATCACACATTAACTTAAGGATCAAGGAGTGTGTTGTTCTATATTCACTTCCAAGATGCAGGAATTATAAATTAAGGAAATAACACTATAGTATCTTGCCCTTATCAGGAAAATACACTTTATTATTTCGTAAGCCTCTGTGGGTTCTTGCGAAGACCCTGGAGGTTACAGAGGCTATCTAAGTCTAAGGTAAAACCACTTTATATGGTGGTCGTCAGTTCTCCTCACCCTTATCCCAACAAAGCACATTCGTCAAAGAATGATCCCCACAGATTCCTTCTCATATCCTTGGGTTAGGTTAGGTTAATTTGGCAGCCGCCTTTAGCATAGCTTACTTGGGTCATAGAGTAAGTCCCGTTGTGATACCATTTTAAATTCTCGCACCAATTATTCCTATTATATTCCGTCAACGTGGCTCTCAAATCATATCGTTGTTCTCATAAAGGTATGGATGTACCGCAGATCGCCTACGTATTAAAAGGTATTGTCCACATAAGTCCGAAGACCAAACTTTTAGGTCACCAAAAGCAGGAAAGTGACACAGAAGATGCTACGTGGTCTCATTTTCTTCCACATCGTTGCAGCTTCAACAAAAATTGTTGTAAGAAAGTTTCAACCTCTTAGAGTGTTTTCCATCCCGGCCAGTGACCGGTTATTACCGGAATATGGTGCCAGATATGTTGACACCAGCCTTTCTCATCACCTGCTCCATAACTATATTAAATAGTGTACAGGACAGGCTATCACCCTGTCTGAGACGTCTTTCCGTGTTGAATGGTTTAGAGTGATCCTTACCAATCTCAAACGAGGATTTGGTGTTTTTCAAGGTACATCTACAAAGTCGAATCAGCTTTGCAGGAATACCAAACTGATACATGGCTTCATATAGCCTAGTCCTTAGCGGATAGTCCAAGGCAGCTATGTGGTTGACAAAAAAGTGGTAGGTGGCGATTTGCTTTTCATGAGTTTTTTTCCAGGATTTGTCGTGAATATTTGGCTTTATATAGTATATTGCTTAGCGGAGAGCCGTAGGCAGCTTTGTAGTCGACAAAGAGGTAGTAGGTGTCGATCTGCTTTTCATGAGTTTTTTCCAGGATTTGTCGTAGAGTTAATATTTGATCCGTCGTAGATTCACCTGGTTTGAAACCGCACTGATAAGGCCCAAATAGTTTTTCTACAAATGGCTTTAGAAGTTCACACAATATGCTCGAAAGTACCTTGTAAGCAATTGATAATAGGCTTATTCCACGGTAATTCTTACATTCACTACGATCTCTTTTGTTGTATATGACACATAACAGACTAAAACTCCAATATAATGCTCACCTCTAGCCAGATGTTCTTCATGAGCTGATGCATGCTCCTAATTGGCTCCTCCCCACCTGCCTTAAACAATTCAGCAGGGAGACCATCGTCTCCAGCCGCTTTGTTCTTAATGAGCTGATTCATGCTCCTAATCAGCTCCTCCCCGCCAGCCTTAAACAATTCAGCAGGGAGATCATCGTCTCCAGCCGCTTTGTTATTTTTAAAACGGTGATATTGCCACACGTATCTAGCTCTGGCTCGGAGGTGGACAGTTAATACAGCCGTCATGGATTGAAGTGAGATCTTCTGAAGTGGTGTCCGTATCCAGTAAATTTCTGAAATGTTCTCTCCATGTCTTCAGAACGTTATCCAGGTCTGTCAGCAGCTGACCATCGCTGTCCTTGCAGGAGGGCAACCCTGTTCCTCGCATTCTCGCCATAACTCTCTGGTAGAATTTTCGGACTTCCCCCTACTTCGGAGCAACTTTGTGCACTCAAACTGTTTCTTCTTCAGTTCCATTTTTGCGTCTAAAAATAAGAGTTGCCTCTCGTCTTTTCTCCCTGTGCCGTTCACGAACAGCTCGCGTTGCCATTGGCTGCAGTATCGTTCTGTATGCACCATCCGTCTCTCTCGTGGCATTGAGACATTCTTAATCGTACCAGACATTTTCTTGAGACGACTTTGAGTACCCAAGTAAGCTTCTAGCAGTCCGTTCTAAGGAGTCGGCTATATGCGAGGTATTTTTATCAGGCGTTGGAGCTTTGCGTAGCAGTTGAGTTAGGTAGTTGGTGGTAGGCGCTCGCTACCTCTGTGGTCCGCAGTTTACCGATGTCCAGGTTTCGTTGTGCCTGGTTAGGTACATTTTTCGCCATGCTTAGCCTTGTGCGTACCTTAACTGCGGTAAGGTAGTGATCGGAGCCAATGTTCGCACCCCTGATCACTCGCACGTCCAGAACACTCCATGCGGGAGATCGCAGTTTCAAACCTGGCTCCAGTCATCTTAAAAAAAAATTGTTCTTTCATTGTCGGCTCCCCTCGAATGTTGTTGACAGCAACTTCGCAGTATAAGTGTCGAGTCAATCGGCGTGTCTAGTAAGAGCTTCTCAAACAGTGACGTTCGCATTCGTCGATAAACAAGTAGGTGCCGTTAGTTGTGAATCTACACATAGAAAGCGTATTAATTCACATCAACGCGAGAAGCTATCCCATACTTCATTCATGGGGTGCAAAGGGAAATTAAGTTTTTAAAGGCTTAAATGCGGTCTCCTGGCCTATTTTAGCATTAAGGTTTCCTAGTATAAATAATAATAATACTAGGATTATATCTCACATTTTGTTTGTTTTATTCGATCGTGAAATCGGCCCGCTCTTATTAAAAACCCCTTTAATAAATAAATTTTATGAAAACTAATATTTCGGCTCAAGTTCTGAGTTCTTATAAAATAGCCCTAACAAAACTTCTCTGTTATGAATATAGTGCATTTTGTTATATTAAGCCTTAATTTAAAAAAAAAAGATTTTTAAAAATCTATCTAAAATTCACATAAAATCCTCCACTGTGTTTCCGCACATGACACACAAACTCCCAACCGTAAACTAGTGACTGGGTATTAAGCAACATACTCGTACCGTCGTCCAAAGCATTTTGCCTTAGAACAACACATAACGCATAGCGCAAGCAACTACTCTGAAACCTGGCAGCATATATGTCGTTTCAGAATACAAATCTTAGGTGGCACTGAAATTTCATAGTTGGTGCTGGTGAAGCTGTTGACTTGATGTTCAACAAATTCTAAATATATTGTACTTACAATACGACACACCAACAACGAATGCAGCAATAGATGCCAGGCATGACCATTCTCCATGCACTCCAACCAATATAATCCAACAAGTCTTTAAGTCTTTATGTAGCAGACGTAAGCCCCCGTCTACATACATACTCTCTGTAACGGCTAAGTAGTCAAACATGTAAATAGTTAAAGTATTACATAGTTAAACACTTTTTGTGGCACAATCGAGTTCAACTACCAACCTGTGAATCTCATAGTCATTGTGTCATCTTCATCATAGTCATTATCATCATTATCACTAACATCACCATTATCATTATCATCATCTTCTTGTTGATGTACAGTTAAAGCCAAACATATACCCATATACCCGGTTTCGGAAATAGTCAGCCAGCCAGCCAACCAGCCAGCCTGCCCCTTTAGTTCCTTCCCTTGCGGCTTCTGCTGTTGAAAACAATTGTGTGGGAGTTTTTCTTATTTTTCCCTCCAGTTTTTTTTGTTTGTTTGCATTCATCCCATAGATCCATGGCACCAGAAAAATAGTCATTAAACGGTGGAAAAACTACAGGTTGATGACATTCTGCTATGGAGCCAAAGCATGGAGAGACAACAGCAGATGCAATTCATTGTTTTCTGCACTTAGATGTGAATTTAATAATATGTAAGACCCAAATGTCGCGATACAAACACAGTATGTAGTTGTTATTAATGCTCATATTTGTATATAATATGTAAGTAAATATATATCCCATTGTGTTATGGGTAATATTTATAACATTAAGTTCCCGCCCCTTGTGTGTGTTTTTGGTGAGCAAAATTGCTGCACCACACAATCGAGATCTCAATGTTTTTGGTGAGCAAAATTGCTGCACCACACAATCGAGATCTCAATGGCTATATGGGCGAGCGTATAGACAATAGGGTTACATTCAGTGTATTAACATTGAAACACTAGTGCCAGTAGTATTACGTATACGATTTTGTTGTTTTTACACATAAAATAGAACGAAATTCAAATTATCATATGTTAAACATCGGTCCAAGCGACATCCAAACACTGAGAGAAATTTGACAAACAACATTTTGAACCGAAATGTCCAACTATAAACAGATAACTGAAAAGGCAAGAGAAAAGTAAAGGATATAGAATTGATTACCATATGAAATATAGAGTAGCAAAAAAAAATGTGATAAGAATAATGTTTGTAACGGGTAAACTCAAAAACTCCTGAACCGATTCAAATTATATCCTACCAAAATCTTCATTCATTCATCAAAGATCATAATAGATTTCATAAGTGTTTCATTTTCCAATCTTAGGTATTTTTGTTTTTTGTGTTTAAGTTTTACGAAATCCTAATGACTGTAATTGTTATAGTAGGAAACGGCCTCGGCAAAGTGGTTAGAACACGCAACTACCATGCGGGAGATCCGTGAATCGATTCCCGGCTCCAGTTATCTACATTTTTCTTTCTTTGGCGGCCGCCTTCAATGATGTCGACGGCAACTTCGCAGTCTAGTGGCGACCCAAGTTAAAGCTTCTCAAACAGTGACGTTCGCATTTGTCGATAAACAAGTATGTGCCGTTTGTTGTGAATCCGATCGAAACGGATTCCGATCGAAACTGAGTTGCTCCGAAGTAGAGGGAAAGCCCGAATATTCTACAAGAGAGTTAAGACAAGAACGCGTGGAACAGGGTTGCCCTCCTGCAAGGACAGCGATGGTAAGCTAGTGACGGACCCAGATAACGTTCAGAGGATATGAAGAAATCATTTCAGAAATTTACTGGATACTGACACCACTCCAGAAGACCCCGCTCCAATCCATGACGATGGTATTAACTGTCCACCACCGAGCCAGAGCGAGATACGTATGGTCATCTCCCGCCTTAAAAACAACAAAGCGGCTGGAGCAGATGGTCTCCCTGCTTATTTGTTTAAGGCTGGCAGGGATGAGCTGATTAGGAGCATGCATCAGCTCATGGAGAATATCTGGCTAGAGGAGAGCATGCCCGTGGATTGGAGTCTCAGTCTGTTATGTCCCATATACAAGAAAGGAGATCGTAGTGAATGTAAGAACTACCGTGAAATAAGCCTATTACCAATTGCGTACAAGGTCCTTTCAAGCATATTGTGTGAACGTCTAAATCCAATTGTTGAAAAACTAATTGGACCATATCAGTGCGGCTTTAGACCTGGCAAATCTACGACGGATCAAATATTCACCTTACGACAAATCCTGGAAAAAACCCATGAAAAGCAGATCGACACCTACCACCTCTTTGTCGACTACAAAGCTGGCTTCGACTCTCCGATAAGGAATAGGCTTTATGAGGCCATGTCTGAGTTTGGTATTCCTGCAAAGCTGATTCGACTTTGCAAATGTACCTTAGACAACACCAAATCCTCGGTTAAGATTGGTAAGGATCAGTCTGAACCATTCAACACGGAAAGAGGTCTCAGGCAGGGCGATAGTCTGTCCTGTACACTATTTAATATAGTTATGGAGAAGGTGATGAGAAAGGCTGGTGTCAACATGTCTGGCACCATATTCCATAAGAGCCACATGCCACTAGCCTATGCCGATGATATAGACATCATTCTCCGAAATCTGCGGGATGTTACTGCAGTTTTCTCATCACCAGAAAAGGAGTCAGCAAAAATGGAGGAGTCGACTAACAAGGAGTCCTCTCGATGGGGACGCACCGTGAACGTCGACAATTATTGGATCTTCCGTCAACAAGAAAAATAATGTCAGCCAAGAAATTAAACGGAGAATAGTGCTTGAAAAAAAATGTTTCTACGGACTTCGGCTCTTTAGTAACACCACCTTCTCTCGGAATACTAAGAAACAGCTATACCAGGTGCTTATCTTACCTGTTCTGTTGTATGCTGCCGAATCATGGGTACTACAACGGACATACAAAACCTGGGAGTATTCGAGAGAAAAGTACTCCGAAAAAAATATGAACCTATCTGTGTCGAAGGCGAGTTTCGCCATCGGATGAACCATGAGCTGTATGAGCTTTACCAACATCGACGTAGCTAAAAGAGTCAGAATCCAACGACTTCGATGGCTGGGACATGTTGCCAGGATGGATGTAAATGCTCCAGCGAGAAAGGTGTTTGAAGGCGAACCTGAAGGACGGCGCATAGCAGGGAGACCCAAACTCCGTTGGAAGGACCAAGTGGTAGGCGATGTGCCATCATCTGGTAGGACTAACTGGAGAACACACGCAGAAGACCGAAGCGTGTGGAATTCTTTATTACTTCAGGCCTCAAATTTATGAACTACGTTTCGTAAATTGTAATTGGCCACTTAAGTAAGTAAGTATATTGATGTTACATATTAATATTATATACTTGTATACCTTAAACATTGTTATATAGTTTGTAGTCAACTTGCAACCTTAGACAATTCATCACAATATCGTATCTAAGTATACTGTTTAAAAAATTGTTTAAATGGGAAATGTTTGTAACGGATAAATTTAAAAACTACATATCGTCGGCTAGCCTGCAAGTAGTGTCATGTGTAATTTTGTCTTTTTTTTTTTATTGTACCATTGTGAAGCTCTACTGATCATACATAAGCCTACCAAGACGTTTTGCGATATCTTAATGGGTTTAGAAGATAGCAAAAAGTGATATGTGTAACCCATATACGAAATATTCCTGCAATAGGTGTTATGTGTTTTTTTATATAGTAATTATTATTTTTTTCTATAGTAATTTTTTAAGGAGTTACAAAAAGGTTATGCTTATATCGGATGGATGTACATACTAAAATAAAAATAAGGTACTATGTAGCGCTTTATCAAACATTTCTGTAGCTACTGGACAAGAGTTGGAGCAAATTATATTAGAAAGAGGCCATACAATGATGGAAGTCGACAGGGTTCATTCAACGTTAGAAAATTTGTTTACAGCTCCAATATATTCGCCACTAGATTATGTTAGTCGCATGAGACAGGCAAGACCAACACATCCATACACAGTAAAATACTAAGAGTATACTTTTTTAAGGATTACGAACACGTTCCTGGCAACTTTACCTCAAACAGACCTGGTGAACGTACAGGTGATGCAAAAGTAAACAACATCCGTGGATTGCTTATGAAAGACAATTAAGTTTATTTCAAGCTGCGCCACACCGATAATTGGGAATTGATGAGCCAAAAAAAGCGAACAAGGGTTCTTAAAATAAATGAACCAAGAAACTTATATGAATCTCCATTAAAAATTGATGAATCCAAATACAAGATCCTCCAGTCATTAAAGCAATATATGCACAAAGATTACCATTCCTTTTATGATAATCTTCAACATTAAAAATGTATTTGTTAAAGCTTTCTTTGTTTAATTATCTAAGTTTCTAAAATTTTTTTTTTAATAAAATGTTAATGATTTTCATCATACGTATTGTACCACCAATTTTGCTAGCGATTTTGCAAAAATACTTAAATATAATAAAATAAAAAATCTAAACAAAAAGTGTTATGTGTACGCATTCATATGAATATATTTTGAAAAAAGTTCCTACAAAAAGTGTTATGTGTAGTTTTTCTTAAAAAACCTATAGCACTCCGTAACAGAGATCAATATCGGATATCTTTTAATGCAGTACTCTGGTATTTGTGGTAGATATTCAGTTAAGCCTATGGTTAACAAAAAATATCTTTAATGGACAAAATAAATCAGTTTTTTGCCTCTCCTGAAAACCTGTTCAAAAACACATAACACTACTTGCAGGCTAGCCGACGATATACAATTTCATTAAAAAAATTTTTAAATCTTTCCAATTTGGCTGTTTAATACTAACATGATATTTAATTGATATTTAAACGCGAGAAGTTATAACATACCTCATTTCTGGGGTGTAAAGGGAAATTTTTTTTTAAAATATTTAATATTTTTCTTTCTTTAATGTTATGATCATTTCTCTCAGTGTACTACTATTTGCAGTTAATAAAAAAAAATTGTTTACAATTGAGATCAAATTATGTAATACAGTACTCTGGTGTAGTTAACTCGACACACAGATATGCATATATGGTCACATAGTTGAAATTCAAAGAGTATGCGCACACACACACATACACAAAGCATTCATAGTATAAGGTCATCTTTGAAAATCCATTTAACCCTCAGCATGGACACCAGAGACCCATCAAGGGGACACACCTTGAAAAAACCAAAACACTATAGATTCCATTACAGAAAAAAAACACAATTTCGTATTTGATGCAATTCATGCAAAACAAAGAAAATCAATTCATTGTAATTAATATATTTGTGGAAATTACATTAAATATTCATCAAATGCAACGCAACGCTGTTATATACCATAATATACTTTTAAGAAAACGAAACACGTTCGCAGTGGCATCACAACATACCAGTATGAATTGCTTTACAATTGCCGGGGGGGAGGGGGCGCGCCGTCTTCGCACATCGACACAAATCACACAAATCTTAGGCGATTCAATCCAATCTATACAAATGCAACGCACGAGACGGGGTACTCGTTCATAGACTAAAAAGTCACAAATCGATTACTAATATGGTCATAATGGGATCGAAGGGGCGATGAGCAGAGTTAAATTGCGGCAGGGGCAGGGGTTGCTTTATGGTCTACCATGACTGAGTATGTGATTTACCCAGTGGTTTGGTTCATAAATTGCACTCAAGTGAGTCATTATTACTTTGAGGCGCACACGTTGTTCATCCCCTCCCCACCCCTCGTTAAAGCTTAAGTAGTGGTTGGCAAGTAGGGGGGGGGGGGGGGGTGGGATATATTGATGGGTGCACGAGAGTGGCTCAGGGGGTAGATGTCCATTCGTAATAGCAATAAATTATCCGGCGAGTGTATAACACTAAATGAAACGTAATGTATTCGTGCACGAATCGCAAAAAAAGTGCAAAAAGTAAATGTTTAAGCGCTTCCCAACGGAATTGCAAAATGAATTCAATTGTGAAAAAAAAAAATTTTAAAAGAAAATTAGATAAATTTAATCGAGAGAAATATTTGTAATTGCATCTGTCTATATGGCATAGAGAAATATGATGAGTGAGCTGCATGAGCAAATAGTTAGGGGCATGTGTAGAATAACATAGTTTCGCTAGACTATTGCACATAAGATAAGATAAGTTTTGAGAAGGAAAAACTTAAGTGGGAAAAACGAGCTATAATCGAGCTTTCGAAACACCGTCGAACATTTATAATAATTTAGTTTTTTATACTATGCTCCAGCATCCTGTATACCACTTAACCTTGTCTTATAAATTTTACATCTACGATTTTTATAGCATCACCCTTACGGATGAGGGTATATATCATTTGATACGACCCAAAAGTGTAACACATAGAAGGAGTGACTTTAGACGCTAGGTTTCTTTGAACCAAATTCGATTCATGACTTTTTAAGTCGTTTGAGCCATGTCCGTCTGTCTGTCTGGCTGTCCGGCTGGTTCGCACGATAACTTTCGAAAGACACAACCAAATGTTTTCAAATTTTGCACGAGTTAATATTTCCCCAAAACTACTTACGGTATTGAAAATGGGCTACATGGCCACGCCCCTTCCATACAAATGTACAATTCCGCCCACTTTAGAAATCGAGTAATAATATCAATACATCGAACTCAATCATTCCCAAATTCTATATTTAGTAAAGCTATAACAGGATAAAGTTTTGGAAAAAAAAATTGGATAGACCACGCCCATTCTGGTACCTCCCACACAACAGTACAACTCCGCCCATTTAAGAGATGGAGTTATAATATCAATACACTCAACACGATCGTACCCAAATTATGCATTTTGTTAAGTTATAACAGGATAAAGTTTTGGAAAACATATTGGAAGTCTAGCCACGCCCCTTCTGGTGCCTACCATACAAATGTATTTTTCCGCCCACTTTAGATATGGAGTAGTAATATCAATAAATCCAAGCCGATCGTACCCAAATCCTTAATTTATTAAAGCTATAGCAGGATAAAGTTTTTGAGAAAAAAAAACTTGAAGTCTATCCACGCCCCATCTGGTATCACCCATACACATCTGGTACCGCTCACTTTAGAAATCGATTAATATTATTAATAAAACTAACGCGATCGTGACCAAATTCTGTATTAGTAAAGTTCAAGCAGGATAAAGTTTTGGAGAAAAAATCTGGAAGTCTAGACACGCCCCATCTGGTACCTCCCATACAAATGTACCACTCCGCCCACTTTAGAGATGGAGTTATATTATCAATATCAATATACTCGACACGATCGTGCCCAATTTATGTATTTAGTAAAGCTTTAACAGGATAAAGTTTTGGAGAAAAAATCTGGAAGTCTAGCCACGCCCCTTCTGGTACCTCCCATACAAATGTACTTTTCCGCCCACTTTAGATATGGAGTAGTAATATCAATACATCCAACGCGATCGTACTCAAATTGTTTATTTGGTAAATCTATAGCAGCATACAGTGTTTGAGAATAAAACTGCAAGTTTAGCCACGCCCCTTCTGGTACGCCCCATACTCATCTGGTACCGCCCACTTTAGAAATCGATTAATATTATTAATGGACCTAACGCGATAGTGCCCAATTTATGTATTTAGTAATGCTTTAACAGGATAAAGTTTTGGAGAAAAACATCTGGAAGTCTAGACATGCCCCTTCTGTACCTTCCATATAAATGTACCACTCCGCCCACTTTATAAATCGAGTTATACTATCAATATAACAGAAATTTTTTTGTTTTTGAGGGTGATGATATATGTAAGCCGGGTTGCCCGACCGAAACTTTCTTACTGGTTTTTTTCCTTTCCTAACAACGTCTTACCTTTTCTCTTAAATGCGCCATGGACAAAAGCCTCATTGCCATTACGTTTCAAGCTACTCGATTGACCTTTAACCTCCTACACATTGTTAGTCAACGTAGTCAAGTTTTCAACGAGTAAAGCGCAGTGGGTGTATGTCGGTAATTTAAACCGCAATATTACCCTTCCTCTTACCGCCGCGCACAGCAGGGAAGAAAGTAACACAGCGTCTTGTTGTACCCCAATAATCACAGATTCAACCAGCAGCGATATTTCATCATAATTATGATTTGTCCACCATGACCGTCAGCAAGCCAGCCACCACCACCACCACATGACCAGAATACAATTTCAAGTAAACATTATTGTAATACACTCCCTGTCTTTGAATGAACATCGTTGAACATTAATTAGAAAATTTCACTAATTGAATGAATATTGAATTAGTTAACCCATTGAGGGGTCGTCTGCAGGCGACTAAAAAATGTTGATGGAGTTGAATAAAGGGATGCATAAAGTAAGTCTAACTGTTCTGAGACAAAAAATGAAAATTAAATCTGTGTATAGAAAACAGACTTTGGGGTGAAATTTGGGGTGTTTGTTCCCCTTACACAGTACAACAATTTTCAGCTCATTAATATGGGACTCATTTCTAAGAAATGCAGGTGAAAGTAGCCCCAAAGGAAAGATCTGCATCATTCATTTTGTCAAGTTACATGCCATAATAATTCAATATCGATTTGAAGTTAGTAAGTATCGTATAGGGGAATTTGACACGTCTTAGGCTCTTTTGTTTGACATAACTCGAGAACCACTAGTCCGATATAGCTGAAACAAATTTTAAAAAAATTAAGTATTACAATTCCTTTCATCTGTTCATATAACATTTCCAACTAACATAAGGAACAGTTTCACTTTTCCATTCATTAAATTATTTTGAACTGAGTTTATTTTGTAGCAGTTACAATAAAACTGTTGTACTCCGTGGCGTATGATTTACATGGAATATTAGTTATGATAATCATACGCCACCATATAACAATATAAAAAAAGATCATAAAACGTAACAAATTCCCCTATACGATACTTAGTAACTTCAAATCGATATTAAATTATTATGGCATGTAACTTGACAAAACGAATGATGCAGAACTTCTTCTTTTTGGAGCTGCTTTCACGTGCAATTGAGTCCCAAAATAATATGTTGTACTGTGTTAGAAAAAAAACATCAGCTAAGAATAGATCTTAGGAAATTCGATGCCACCACCCACTCTATATAAGCAAGATCGCTATATCATTAGAGAACAGCACGAAGGGGTTTTTCAAAATTCGTACTCTTAGGGTTAATAAAGGTACAAAAAGGGACAAAAAAAAACCAGTAAGAAAGTTTCAGTCGGACGACCCGACTTACATATACCATCACCCTCAGTAAAACAAAAAATATTCTATATTCTATTCTATTCTATTCTATTATAACTCGATTTCTAAAGTGGGCGGACTGGTACATTTGTATGGGAGGTACCAGAAGGGGCGTGTCTAGACTTCCAATATTTTTTCCAAAACTTTTTCCTGTTATAACTTAACAAAATACAGAATTTGGGGACGATCACGAGGGGTGTATTGATATTATTACTCCATCTCTAAAGTGGACGGAAAGGTACATTTGTATGGGAGGTACCATAAAGGGCGTGTCTAGCCTTCCAATTTTTTTTCCAAAACTTTTTCATGTTATAACTTAACAAAATACATAATTTGGGCACGATCGTGCCAAGTATATTGATATTATAACTCCATCTTTAAAGTGGGCGGAGTGGTACATTTGTATGGGAGGTACCAGAAGGGGCGTGTCTAGACTTCCAGATTTTTTCTCCAAAACTTTATCCTGCTTGAACTTTACTAAATACAGAATTTGGGCACGATCGCGTTAGGTCTATTAATAATATTAATCGATTTTTAAAGATGGCGGTATCAGATGTGTATGGAAAGTACCAGATGGGGCGTGGCTAGACTTCCAGTTTTTTTTGTCAAAAACTGTATCCTGCTATAGCTTTACAAAAACAAAGAATTTCAATACGATCGCCTTGGATTTATTGATATTACTACTCCATCCCTAAAGTGGGCGGAAAAGTACATTTGTATGGGAGGTACCAGAAGGGGCGTGTCTAGACTTCCAATATTTTTTCCAAAACTTTTTCCTGTTATAACTTAACAAAATACAAAATTTGGGGACGATCACGAGGGGTGTATTGATATCATTACTCGATTTCTTTAGTGGGCGGAATGATGTATTTGTATGGGAGGTACCAAATGGGCGGGGTCAAGTAGCCCATTTGCAATGCAGTAAGTAATTTTGGGAAATATGAACCCGTGCAAAATTTCAAAACATTTGCCATCGCGCCAAAATTCTGTATTTAGTAAAGCAAAAGCAGGATAAAGTTTGTAAGAAAAAATTAAAGTCTAGCCACGCCCCTTTCGGTACATTCCATAACCATCTGGTACCGCTCACTTTAGAAATGGATCAATATTATTAATAGATTTAACGTGATCGTGCCCAAAATTCTGTATTTAGTAAAGCTAAAGCAGGGTAAAGTCTTGGAGAAAAAAAATGGAAGTCTATCGACGCCCCTTATGGTACATTCCATACAAATATATCGTTCCGCCCACTTTAGACATCGAGTAATAATATCAATACACCCAACGGGATCGTACTCAATTTCTGTATTAAGATAAGCTATAACAAGATAAAGTTTTATAGAAAAAAACTGGAAGTCTAACCACGCTCCTTTTGGTACCTTCCATACAAATGTACCACTCCGCCCACTTTAGAGATGGAGTAATAATATCAATTTAATATAAAATTTTTTTACTGAGGGTGAGGGTATATGTAAGTCGGGTTGCCCGCATGAAACTTTCTCGCTGGTTTTATAGAGTACTTAAGCAATACAAAGTGATTTTTCGAAATTTTAACTTTTAGGGGTAAAAAGGTCGAAAATGGGGTAAAACAGATACAATCACCCAGACCAATCGGCTGAAGTTATGATCACGAAAGTTTACATGGACATTCTCTTTATAGATTTAGATAGATTTAGACACAAAGGAATTTTTTCGAAATTCATACTTTAAGAGGTATAAGGCAGAAAAAGGGGAAAAATTGGTTCCATTACTCAGACCAAACGCGTAAAGTTAAAACCGCGAAAATTGGTGTGAATATGTATTTTACAGAGTAGTTATGCAATATAAAGGAATTTTAAGAAATTCGTACTTTTAAGGGTAAGAAGGCCGAAAAAGGGATAAAACTGGTACCATAACCCAGACCTAGCTCTAAAGGTAGAATCGCGAAAATGGAGTTGAATATTTATTTTATGAGGCAGTTGTGCAATAATAAGGTATTTTTCTAAATTCGTACTTTTAGGGGTAAAAAGGCTAAAACGGGATAAAATTGGTACCATCACTCAAACTAAACGTCTGAAAGAAGAATTGTGAAAACTATGTTTAATACTTATGTTATGAAGTAATTGTGCAATATAAAAAATCTACATGGACATTATCTCTATAGAATGAGATACCAACACAGAAGGATTTTTTGAAATTCGTACTTTTAGGGGTAAAAAGGCCGAAAAAGGGATAAAATTGATACTATCACCCAAACCAAACGTCTCAAAGAAGAATTGCGAAAATTATGTTTAATACTTATGTTATGAAGTTCTTGTGAAATATAAAGGGATTTTTCGGATTTTAAAAGTAGAAACGCGAAAATTGTGTATAATATTATTTAAAAAATTAACTATGCGATACAAATGTATTTTTTTCGGAATTTTAACTTTTAGGGGTAGAAAGACCGAAAAAGGGATAAAACTCGTACTATTGCTCAGATTAAACGGCTGAAGGTAGAATCACAAAAATTTACATGGACATTATCTCTATAGACTTAGATACCAACACAAAGGGCTTTTTCGAAATTCGTTCTTTTAGGGGTAAAAAGTCCGAAAACGGGATAAAATTGGTACCATCACCCAAACCAAACATCTCAAAGAAGAATCCCGAAAATTATGTTTAATACTTATGTTATGAAGTAATTATGCAATATAAATGGATTTTTCAAGTTTTCACTTTTTATGAGATAAAGGCCGAAAAGGTATATAATTGGTACCATTACCCCGACCAAACGGCTAAAAGTAGAAACGCGAAAATTGTGGTTTATATTTATTTTAAAAATTAGTTATGCAATATTTTTATTTTTTCCGAAGTTTTAACTTTTTATTGCTCAGATTAAACGACTGAAGGTAGAATCACGAAAATCTACATGGACATTATCTCTATAGAATTAAATATCAACACAAAGGGATTTTTTTAAAATTCATACTTTTAAAAGCTGGGGAATGGGACTTTGCCCAGAGGTAGAAAGTTACTGATTGTCACTCACTTGGGAGTGACCAGAATCGATTCCTTTGTGGCACTGTCCAAGCAGCTAACTACTTCCGGTCTTAGACCAAGTATTCCCTGGGCAATGACTTTAAAGCAACCGCTTTGAAGTTAGCTAGAGTTAGAAGGCGAAATGTTGAGTAACCTAATCGGCATGCTACCACCGATGCGTCTTAGGAACTAGGTAACAGAAGTTACTGAAGCTCAACACAGGCTCTCTTAGTGGCTTTGGCAGCCCCAAGAAACTAAGATCGGGAGCGGTGGCCTAATAAGCCACTCTCCTTAAACAAAAATTTATTATGAAAACACGAAGAAAACGAAAAACAAAAACCCCCCCAAATGTTGACGACCCCCGCAAACGATATAAGGACCATGATTTAAGGATATGCACCTGGAATGTCCGAACTCTATACAGAGATGGTGCCTCTATCCAACTGGCGGATGTCCTCGACAAATACAAGGCTGACATCACCGCCATACAGGAAATGAGATGGACGGGACAGGGATGCACACGACGAAAGAACTGTGACATCTTCTACAGCTGCCATGCAGAAAGACACGAATTTGGATGTGGTTTCATAGTCGGCAAGAGACTTCGACACCTGGTCTCGCGGTTTAACCCTGTAAATGACCGTATAGCCACCATTCGCATCCGGGCGAAATATTTTAACATTACGCTGATTTGTGTACACGCCCCGACGGAAGACAAAGATGATGACATCAAAGATGCATTCTATGAGCGCCTGGAGGATATATATGACCGCTGCCCTGCACATGACATTAAAATTGTTCTGGGAGATTTTAATGCTAAAATAGGAAGGGAAGATGCTCTTGGTTCAGCAGTCGGAAAATTCAGTCTACACAACAACACCTCCGATAACGGATTCAGACTGGTAAGTTTCGCGTCGGCAAGAAACATGGTTGTGAGCGGAACCAGATTCCCGCATAAATATATCCACAAGGCAACCTGGATATCTCCCGATCAAAATACAAGAAATCAGATTGATCACGTGGTAATTGATGGAAGGCATGTCTCAAGCGTTATGGACGTGCGTGTGATGCGCGGTGCAAATATCGACTCGGATCACCACCTAGTTGCAGCCAAGGTACGCACACGATTAAGTAGAGCTAAAAACACTCTTAATCAAACGCAAAGGAAGCTAGACATCACAAAGCTGCAGACCACTGAGATAGCCAATGCCTACTCCAACCAACTCTCTCAATTACTCCAAACAAATCCCCCTAGTTCTGATGTTCCCGACATGCAGTGGCAGCATATTGCGAATTCTATGACCACTGCCGCAACAACCGTACTGGGTTATGAAAAACCACGCTCAGACAAGCCCTGGTACGATGACGAATGTCGCGAAATGTCTGAGGAAATGGATGCTGCATACAAGGCAAAACTGCAGCCAATGGCGACGCGTGCGGTGACGGAGCGTTATAATGAGAGAAGGAGGAAGTGTAACGCCTGTTCAGACGGAAAAAGCGTCTGTGGAAGAAAAGAGAGAGCCAGGATATCGAAAACTACAGGGATAGAGGTGAGGCCCGAAAGTTCTACCAAAAGGTAAAAAGTAAAGGTTTTGGAACAGGGATCCCCACCTGTAAGGACAGAGACGGAAATCTGGTCACGGACACTCAGAGTGTGCTGCAAATATGGAGGGAACACTTTCAATCTCTTCTCGTTCCCGAAGGCAGCATAAGTGACGGAATCGCACCAATCATCGACGATGGAGTAGATTGTCCACCACCGAGCCAAAACGAGATCAGCACGGCAATTGCCCGGCTTAAAAATAATAAAGCTGCGGGAGCCGATGGACTGCCAGCAGAGCTTTTTAAAGCCGGCGGCGATGACCTGGTAACATGCATGCACCAGCTCATAAACACGATTTGGCTCAGGGAATGCATGCCCGATGATTGGAATCTGAGTGTCCTATGTCCCGTGCTTAAGAAAGGCGATCCTAGTGTGTGTACCAACTATCGCGGGATTAGCCTTTTACCCATCGCATACAAGGTCCTGTCTAGTGTGTTATGTGAAAGACTAAAGCCCCTCCTGGCGAACCTGATTGGACCTTATCAGTGTGGCTTTAGACCTGGTAAATCCACCACCGACCAGATATTCACGCTACGACAAATCCTGGAGAAGACCCAAGAAATGCAGATCGATACCTACCATCTGTTCATCGATTACAAAGCTGCATTTGACAGTCCGATACGACAGAAATTGTTGGATGCTATGGCTGAGTTTGGTATCCCCGCAAAACTAATTCGACTCTGCGGGATGACACTGACTGACACGAAGTCTTCAGTGAAAATTGGCAAAAATCTGTCAGAGCCATTTTCTACCAAGCGAGGCTTTAGACAAGGCGATAGTCTGTCCTGCGATCTCTTTAACATCGTAATGGAGATGATCATGCGGAAAGCAGCAGTAAACAGGAATGGCACCATATTTAACAAAAGCCACATGTTGCTCGCGTATGCTGATGATATCGATATTATTGGACGTGGATTGCGAGATGTTACTGCGGCTTTTTCGAGCATTGAAAAGCAGTCGGCTGAAGTGGGTCTGGTGATAAGCGAGGACAAAACCAAGTTATTTGTTTCAACGAACAAAGAGTCCACTCGTCTGGGACGCTGCGTGAACGTTGACAACTATAATTTTGAAGTGGTAGATGATTTTGTCTACCTTGGCTCCGCCATAAACAAAAATAATAATGTCAGCCTCGAAATCAAAAGACGAGTATTGATCGCAAACCGCTGCTACTATGCGCTAAGCAAGCGATTTAACGACAAAGCGCTCTCTCGAAAAACAAAGATCCAGCTCTACCAGACTCTGATCCTACCTGTCTTGCTCTACAGCGCAGAATCGTGGGTAATGACACAAGCGGATCAATCTATTCTGGGAGTCTTCGAGAGAAAAATACTCCGCAAAATATTTGGACCCATCATCGTGAACGGCGAGTACCGTCGTCGAATGAATCATGAGCTGTATGAGCTGTACAACGACATAGACGTGGTCAAGCGCGTTCAAATAGACCGAATGCGCTGGCTTGGACACGTTGTACGAATGGACGATAACGCTCCGGCTCGAAAAGTCTTCGGCAATAAACTCGATGGGCGGCGCAGGAGGGGGCGACCAAAACTCCGATGGATAGACCAGGTGACGGAAATGTTAAGTAAGCTTGGTATGACGAACTATCTACGGAGCGCAAAAGACCGAAGCGCTTGGAATGGTTTTCTACGTGCGGCTACTGATAGATGAATTTCTGTTGTTGCTGCCAGTAAAGAAGAAGAAGAACTTTTAAAGCTAAAAAGGGATAAAACTAATACCATCACTCAGACCAAAACAAGAAATGCGAAAATTGTAGTGAATATTTATTTTATAGAGTAGCTGTGCGACGCTATGTGATTTAGCGAAATTATAACTTTAAGGGGTAACAAGGTCGAAAAAGGGTTAAAACTGGTACCAATTAGGTTTAATACTTATTTTGTGGAGCAATAGTACGATATGAAGGAATTTTTCGAGTTTCGACCTTTAAGGGGATAAAAAAATGAAAAAGGGATAAAATTGGTACCATCACCCATACTAAACGGCTTAAGGCTAAATTTAAAGAGTTGTGTACGATGAGAAGATTTTTTGAAATTCATGCTTTTAAGGGAAAAAAGGCGAAAATGTGATAAAATTGCCATCATCACCCAAACCAAACAGCTTAAGGTAGTTGTGTAGTTGTGCGATACTCATAGATTTTTCGAAATTCTTAAGTTTAGGGGTAAAAAGGCCGAAAAAAGGTTAAAACTTGTACCATCACCCACCCACACCTAAAGGCTTAAGGCAGAATCGCTCAAGTTGGGGTGAATATAGGGTAGTTGTGCGATATTAAGGGATTTTAAGAAATTCATACTTTTAGGGTTAAAAGTTACCCAGACCATAAGGCTAAAGGTCAAAGCACAAAAATTTAGGTTAATATTTATCTTATAGAGTAGTGATGCGATACGTAGAGAGACTCTCTGAAATTCTTACTTATTGGGATAAAAAAGGGAAAAGGGGGGGGGGGGGGAGTGATACCATGAGAAATACCAAAAGATTATTGATCAGACCAAAAGGCTGAAGGTGCAATCCCAAAACTTGGGGTAAATATTTATCTAATGGAGTAGTTGTGTAAATTTTCACATTTAAAGTACACATAACCTATACACCAAAGGTAGACATAAAACAGAAATTTCAGTCCGTTGAACTAACGCACAAATACACTCACCCTATGTAAAATATATTTTACCTTTTTGTTATGGGTATTTATCGATTCTCACATAAAATTACTTATGTATTACACTGTAGGGGTGAGAATTTCCAATTTCAAACCCCTTTGGGAGTTTTATTATATTGACCTTGTACCTTCACCCTAACTTGGAATTTCTCACCTTCCAGACAATTCATTTTGCGGTACAAAGTTGTAGTGCAAATAACAATTTTTATCACCATTTGTAAAAATGGTGAAGGGTATCTAAACTTAAACATAGCCGATGTTACAAATTACCTTACAAGTTTCTCTGCATTATGGTTTACTCTTAAACATACAACCCTTTCCCGCTGCTGCGGTTCACCATGGGTTAATTTACTTTGCGTCAGTCAATGTGCCAACAATAGCAACAACAACAACTGACTAACATCAACAACATTGTTGTCGAAGTCTTTTGAACAACTCAAGTGCAAAATTGTTGTACGCAATTAACTTTTGGGTCAACAAATAACTGTGAGTTTTTCGGGATGTTGTCAGTTTCAACCCCTCCCCCGCCTCGGCTATACATTCAATTCCATCTTTTGCTTAAATTTGAATAAATTCACGTAAACCACAATGTTCCCAACAAATTCAAATTCAATTTGAAATACATTGTAGTGCCTATGGATAGGTGGTAAAGGGGTGAGAGCTAAGCGAATCAACAAATCAGTCACCTTTCAACCTACGGGTGATGCTTGGCCTGACACTGACTTACGTGTTTTTTTTTTTTTTTGTCGTATACAAATTGTCATGTAATAGAATTTATGTGATGTTTTTTTTAATGTTGGTTTTCGAGATTTATGTTGATTTTATAACTTTGCGCCGACAATTGATTGTTAATTGTTGTTGGTTTGTGTTTGTGGGTTTATAGGCGATTATCATTACATTTGAATTGCTGCTGGTCATTTGTTGGTATAGATTTCAACATACATATGTACATATTTAATAAATTTTCAATTTCCAATTTGTGGTCATTGTTGTAAAACC
Organism: Muscina levida; assembly: GCA_964034835.1. Classification (NCBI taxonomy): domain Eukaryota; kingdom Metazoa; phylum Arthropoda; class Insecta; order Diptera; family Muscidae; genus Muscina; species Muscina levida. The sequence continues at coordinate 123,617,036 of OZ035883.1, read as the reverse complement.
CTTTAACATACGGCACAAGTGTTAATTGTCTTAATACAAAAAAAAAATCGATTAATTATTCATGAACATTTACATTTAACACGAGCAAACACATGTAATTATATGTGTGTATGTATATCTATATATGTACAAATGTTTGTATTTGAACACATTTACAAACAATTAAAGTAACACTTATGGCCACAGCACATAGTGTGTCAGTATGTCACAGTGTAATTATGGGGTACTTAATATCGATTGATATGGTAATTCTAGTTTTTATGTTATATATAAATTTGTATATACAAAGTAAAGAGGAGAACTTTTGTATTGGTAAATGTTGGTTGTACGAATATTTTTTAAAAAAGTTAAATTTTTGCAGAGCGCTTTCAGATATGTCTGCAAGTAAAGATTGTATATGTATCAATTCGGTCATCTATATGGGAGGTACCAGAAGGGGTGTTGCACACCGTATCTACATTTTGGAAAATATACTTTACCCAAGGTATCGTGCTCATCAGCAACCCATATAGCAAGCTCGGCAGACGGACACAGCTCAATCGTCTTAAAAAGGAAACGGAAACGAATTTGGTTTTAAGATACTAGACTCCTTTACACTTTCTAGGGAAAAAATACAGTTTCGACACGCCCTCCGAAAATAAAAATTTCGGTTTGTATATAAATTATCATATTATCATATTATCATATTATCATATTATCATATTATCATATTATCATATTATCATATTATCATATTATCATATTATCATATTATCATATTATCATATTATCATATTATCATATTATCATATTATCATATTATCATATTATCATATTATCATATTATCATATTATCATATTATCATATTATCATATTATCATATTATCATATTATCATATTATCATATTATCATATTATCATATTATCATATTATCATATTATCATATTATCATATTATCATATTATCATATTATCATATTATCATATTATCATATTATCATATTATCATATTATCATATTATCATATTATCATATTATCATATTATCATATTATCATATTATCATATTATCATATTATCATATTATCATATTATCATATTATCATATTATCATATTATCATATTATCATATTATCATATTATCATATTATCATATTATCATATTATCATATTATCATATTATCATATTATCATATTATCATATTATCATATTATAATATTATCATATTATCATATTATCATATTATCATATTATCATATTATCATATTATCATATTATCATATTATCATATTATCATATTATCATATTATCATATTATCATATTATCATATTATCATATTATCATATTATCATATTATCACATTATCATATTATCATATTATCATATTATCATATTATCATATTATCATATTATCATATTATCATATTATCATATTATCATATTATCATATTATCATATTATCATATTATCATATTATCATATTATCATATTATCATATTATCATATTATCATATTATCATATTATCATATTATCATATTATCATATTATCATATTATCATATTATCATATTATCATATTATCATATTATCATATTATCATATTATCATATTATCATATTATCATATTATCATATTATCATATTATCATATTATCATATTATCATATTATCATATTATCATATTATCATATTATCATATTATCATATTATCATATTATCATATTATCATATTATCATATTATCATATTATCATATTATCATATTATCATATTATCATATTATCATATTATCATATTATCATATTATCATATTATCATATTATCATATTATCATATTATCATATTATCATATTATCATATTATCATATTATCATATTATCATATTATCATATTATCATATTATCATATGACTATATGACTATATGACTATATGACTATATGACTATATGACTATATGACTATATGACTATATGACTATATGACTATATGACTATATGACTATATGACTATATGACTATATGACTATATGACTATATGACTATATGACTATATGACTATATGACTATATGACTATATGACTATATGACTATATGACTATATGACTATATGACTATATGACTATATGACTATATGACTATATGACTATATGACTATATGACTATATGACTATATGACTATATGACTATATGACTATATGACTATATGACTATATGACTATATGACTATATGACTATATGACTATATGACTATATGACTATATGACTATATGACTATATGACTATATGACTATATGACTATATGACTATATGACTATATGACTATATGACTATATGACTATATGACTATATGACTATATGACTATATGACTATATGACTATATGACTATATGACTATATGACTATATGACTATATGACTATATGACTATATGACTATATGACTATATGACTATATGACTATATGACTATATGACTATATGACTATATGACTATATGACTATATGACTATATGACTATATGACTATATGACTATATGACTATATGACTATATGACTATATGACTATATGACTATATGACTATATGACTATATGACTATATGACTATATGACTATATGACTATATGACTATATGACTATATGACTATATGACTATATGACTATATGACTATATGACTATATGACTATATGACTATATGACTATATGACTATATGACTATATGACTATATGACTATATGACTATATGACTATATGACTATATGACTATATGACTATATGACTATATGACTATATGACTATATGACTATTTGACTATATGACTATATGCCAAACAGTCATGTTATCTTGCTGTCATTTTATGTAAGCATATTGTGATTTCCTCCTAGTAAAATCTCCTATATAATTCATACAAAAAAATGCTTATGTATGTCTGTGTGGTGGATATAAACTCCTTTATTATGTAGCCGAGAGCTATGAATCGTTGACAAGTTGTTTTCTATATAACTGTGAAGGTTTCTCAGATGGTCAAGTAGAGTAATCGAAAACATTACACAGAAAAATTTGTCTCGATCCTTAACTAACACCTCCTAGTATGACTTAAAGCAACAACAATAAACATCACCATTAAGTTTGTAACCAAATTTTGTTCTTTTGCAAAAACTAGTGTAATGAACAAGAGTTCCGAAGAAAATTCCAACTTCGAATACTTTTGAATATGTCATTACTTTCCTTTTATTTTGATTTTCCGTAAATATTTTCAGAAAATTTTTATGTATAGTTTTTTTTTTTTTTGGAAAATCTCCCGTCTGCATTATGTGGCACTTTCGCCGTCTAATGTCCCGTGATGCATTTCTTTTTTGTAAAATCTGTGTTCTGGGAGCCAATGGTGGACTCGGCAAGAGTCTGAGTCAACAGTTGAAGCAGAATAATCGTTTTAGTGAAATTTGCCTTTACGACATCACATCTACGGATGGTATACGTACTGACCTATCACATATCAATACCCTTCCCGAGGTAACCAGTTACAGTGGCACCGACAATTTGGTGAATGCCCTCAGATGTAGTGATATAGTCGTTATTTTGGCGGGACAGGCTCACAGCAAAACTGTAACAACTCGTGAGCAAATGTTTGAATCCAATGCCGGACTTATGGTGTGTTTTATCGAATCCTGCATACAGGCGAACCAAAAGCAGCCTCACATTCATATAGTCAGTAATCCGGTTAATGCTTTAGTGCCCATCGCCGCGGGGGTCCTGAAGAAACATGACGTTTACAATCCCAAACGTTTGAGTGGTAGTAGTTCTGTTGATACCATGCGAGCTTCCACCTTCTTGGCCCAACATGTGGGCGGGGATCCACGTAAAATTTATGTACCTGTTATAGGGGGTCATTCGGCTGGCAGTATTGTACCGCTTATATCAAAATCCCAGCCTCCCTTCAATTTGGACACTGAAGAACAAATACAGCTGGCGAGACGTGTAATCCATGGCGGCGAAGAGGTTGCACGTGCCAAAAAAGGCACAGGGGCTGCTCAACTTATGATGGGCTATTGTGTGGGCAAATTTTGTGATTCCTTGGTGCGTTCTCTGCAGGGCGATCAACATGTTATGGAGGTCGCCTATGTGCCGGCCAATGTCAATGAATTGCCTTTTTTCTCCTGTCACTTTGAATTGGATCGCGAGGGTATTAAGAGATTCCTGAAGCTGCCCGATATGTTGCCGCATGAAAAGGAATTGTATTTCAAAGCTAAGGATGATGTGAGGGCTAACATTACGAGAGCTGAGAATTTTTTGAAAAAGCATGGGTTGGTGTGATGTGAAGGAATAAAGTGGGGTAAATTATAGTGTTGGTTAAAAAAGTGAAAGGGGTGTTTTTATCTAAAAAAAGGGGGTAAACGAATTGTTACCATTTACCATAAGGGAATTTGATGTTGGATAATTTAAAATTACCCAAATAACAATTACGTATAAATGTTATATCCAAAGGACCGACCGAGACTATCATACTGGTGACCTGGGTTTGTGACCTGTCACAGCCATCTTTTCTTTTGATCGGCAACTTCCTGAATATTGTCAACAGTAACTTCTCTATGGTCGATATTTGGGAATTATATTCGAATTACTTCATGAGCTGTATAACGACATCGACGTAATCAATCGCTTCAAAACCGACCAAAGGCGTTGGATAACACATGTTGTGCGAATAAATGAAATTGCAGCTCAAAAAATCTTCGGCAAATGACATGATGGGCGACGCCGGATGTCGCGACCACAGCTTTGTTGGATGGATCAGAGTGTAGAAGGAGTTGTAATCCAACCTTGGGGGGTGACGAACTATTTATAGAGTTAAAAAAAATCAGAACCACTTGGAAGTCTTAGCCGCGTGCGGCACTTGAGAGAGGAATATCTGTTGTTCTCAAGGGTCGTATTGAATCGCAAGCCACTCTTTCCCCTAAAACAGGCTTTTGCCTCGAAGCCAAGATCTACGATAAACGAAATTAATCGGCTCCTAATTTGGAAGCTAGCTCGCGAGCCAAAACCTTATTTAAAAAAATGTACTTTTTTGGTACAGCAAAAGTACCTTTGGTAAAGTAGAAATGTTTTTTTTTGGTAAAATAAAGGTACTTTTATTGCAGAGTACAATTATTGTATTTATAAAAATACTTTTTGGTACAATAAAAGTACTTTTATTGCAAACCGTACATTTATTGTACTTATAAAAGTACTTTTTTTGGTACAATAAACGTACCCATATTTTTTTATTAAAGTTATTTTTGGTTAAAATAAAAGTACTTTTATTGTAAAAAGTAAATTCATTGTACTTATAAATGTACTTTTTCGGTACAATAAAAGGCTTTTATTTAAAAAAGTAAATTTTTGGTCAAATAAAAGCACATTTATCAAAAAAAAATGTACATTTATTGCAAAAAGTACATTTTTTTTACTTAAAAAGTACTTTTTTGGTAAAATAAAATTACATTTATTGCAAAAATTAATTTATTGTACTTATAAAAGTACTTTGTTGGTATAATAAATGTACTTTTGTTGCAAGAAATACATTAATTTTACTTATAAAAGTACTTTTTCGGTAAAAGTAAAAGTACTTTTTTTGGTAAAAGTACTTTTATACATTTATAGTACAGAAAGTACATTTATAGTAGTTATAATAGTACTTTTTTGGTACAATAAAAGTACTTTTATTTAATAGAGTACATTCATTGTACTCTGTAAAGGCACTTTTTTGGTACAATATAAGTACTTTATTATATTAATAAAAGTACGATTATTATACCTGTAGAAGTACTTTTGTTTTAAAAAGTACATTTATTGTACTTATAATAGCACTAATTGGTAAAATAAAAGTACTTTTAATGCAAGAATTACATTTATTGTACTTAAACAAGTACTTTTTGGTAAAGTAAAATAACTTTAATTGATAAAGGTACATTTATTGTACTAAAAAAGTACTTATTTGGTAAAAAAAAAGTACTTTTATTGCAAAAACACATTTATTGTACTTATAAAAATACTTTTTGGTTAAAAAAATCACTTTTATTGCGGAAAGTACATTTATAGTACTTATAAAAGTACTTTGTCGGTACAATAAAAGAAACTTTATTTAATAGAATACATTCGTTATACTCCATCAAGGCACTTTTTTGGTACAATAAAAGTACTTTTATTGCTAAGAGTACACAAAGTACTAATAAAAGTACTATTATTGTACTTATAAAAGAACTTTTATTGTAAAAGGTACATTTATGGTACTTAACAGAGCACTTTTTGGTAAAAAAAAATAAAAAAAAAAAAAAAAAATTTTATTGCAAAAGTACATTTATTGTACTTATACAAGTACATTTTTGGTAAAGTAAAATCACTTTAATTGCAAAAAGTAAATTTACTGTACTTACAAAAATGCTTTGTTGGTACAAGAAAAGTACTTTTATTGCAAGAAGTACATAAATTGTACTTATACATGTACTTTTTTGGTAAAATAAAATCACTCTTAGTGAAGAATGTACATTTATTTTTCCTATCAAAGTACTTTTTTCGTGCAATAAAAGTTATTTTATTGAAAAAAGTAAATTTATAGCAAGAAGTACATTTATTGTACTTAAAAAGTACTTATTTGGTAAAATAAAAGTACTTTTATTGCAAAAAGCACATTTATTGTACTAAAAAAAGTACTATTTTTGTACTTATAAGAGTATTTGTATTGTAAAAACTATAGTTACTGTACTTACAAAAGTACTTTTTTGGAAAAATAAATGTACTTTACGCAATTCATATCAACCTCTATAAAGGCACTTTTTTGGTATAATGAAAGTACTTTTATTGCAAAGAGTACATTTATTGTACTTATAAAAGAACTTTTTAGGTACAATAGAAGTACTTTTATTGCAAAGAGCACATTTATTGTACTAATAAAAGTACTATTATTGTACTTATAATGGGTCCTTTATGGCAAAAATTAAATTTATTGTATTTATAAAATTACTTTGTTGGTACAATAAAAGTACTTTTATTGAAAAAAGAACATTTATTGCAAGAAGTACATATATTGTACTTAAAAAAGTACTTGTTTGGTACTTTGTTGGTACAATAAAAGTACTTTTATTGCAAAAGTACATTAATTGTAATTATATAAAAAATTTTTTGTAAAAAATACATTAACATACTTATAAGAGTACTTTCTGGTAAAATAAAAGTACTTTTATTGCAAGAAGTACATTAATTGTACTTATAAAAGTACTTTTTTGGTAAAATAAAATCACTTTTTTGCAAAAAGTACCTTTATTCTACATGTAAAAGTACTTTTTGGTACAATTAAAGTACTTTTATGGCAAGAAGTACATTTATCGTACTCATAAAGTACTTTTTTGGCATAAAGTACAAAAAATTACTTCAATTGTTCTAGAAAAACCCTCTTTGTACCAGAAAGTAACTTTCTTGTACCAGTGTACTTTTATAGCATGAAAAAGTACTATTATTGTACCACAAAGAACTATCAATGAACCAACGAGTACCAGAATTCTTTTAAAGTACTAAAACGTACTGTTTGTTGTGCCAAAAGTATGTTTTGTTACACAAGGTACTTGTTTTTCTACCAGAGTACTTTTATTTTAACAAAAAGGGTTTTTATTGTACCAAAAAGTACTTTTGTTTTGTTTTTCAAACCAGTAATAAAGTTTCAGTCGGGAATCCCGACCTACATATACCTTCACTCTCAATAAAACATAAAATTTTTTAGTATATTGACATTATTACTCGGAATGGTGCATTTGTATGGGAGCTGCCAGAAGGGGCGTGGCCAGCCTTCCAATTTTTTCTCCACAACTTTATCTTGTTATTGCTTTACTAAATACGGAATTTGGGTTCGATCGTGTTGGATGTATTGATATTATTACTCCATCAATAAAGTGGGTGTATGGGAGAAGGGATATGGCTAGACTTCCAATTTTTTTCCAAAACTTTATCCTGATATAGCTTTACAAAATACAGAATTTGGGTAAGATCCCGCTGGGTACGATCCCGTCGATTTCTAAAATGGCCGGAATGATGTATTGGTTTGGGACGTACCAGAAGGGGCGGGCCCATGTAGCCCATTTGCAATACCGTATTTGGTATTTAGGGAAATATTAAATTGTGCAAAATTTCAAAACATTTGGTGGCGTCTTTCGAAAGTTATCGTGAGTACTAGCCGAAAAGACAGACAGACAGACAGACATGGCTCAAACAACTTAAAAAGTCATGAATCGAATTTTGTTCAAAGATACCTAAGGTCTAAAGTGACTCCTTCTATGTGTTACACTTTTGGGTCGTATCAAATGATTTATACCCTCCTACCCGTAGGGTGAGGGCATAAAAAGACAATACCGTCAAATTCAAATACGATATTATGTATTAACACTGTCTAATTTTCTTCATTTAATGTTATTTTCCATCATGGAGCTGATGATATGACATATATTGTTGAAACTCTTTTCGCTATTGTAGTTTATTTTGGAACTTCGGCTCTGAACTTGGTCGTGGACCGGGAGCAATGAGCTTAAGTGAAACAGAATAGGCTCTGGTCTCCCGCAGAGGTCATTGGAAGACTCCTGACTTGCAAGCAGAAAACCTATAATAGAGAGTAAATTCATACTCTGGTTGTTTCCGTCTAAAAAGAGGAATAAAATGTCTGTGTGTTGGATATACGATTCTAAAGCTTGCATCCAATAATGATAAAATTCTGGTAAGTTTTTGCTAACATTACAAGTGAGGTTTGTAATGGCAATATACTCATTAATCAATTTTCCGAAAAAATGATTTGAGATTGACTAACGATTCGTTGTAACCAGTCTACGTTTTTACCGACTGACGTTCGCATTCTAGGTGCCGTTTAAATAATATTTTTAATTTTGGGAGATCGAGCATATTAGAACTGCATACTAATCGCCGGTATAGTTAACATTATTTTTTTTTTCTCAAATAATAAAAATATGAGCATTTTATACAGACCGAATACATTACCCTTTACTGGGGATACGTTTGGTTAGACATTATATGTCTCAGACTAGTCTGCTTGTGTAACGTGGGCTTAAGAAACTATTGCCTTCGTAAATTATCCTTTAAAAAATATGTAGTTTAGTTTGACAGTTAACTTTCAAAATATTATTTAAATTGTCTACCCGCTTTATTATTACTTTTCAATTTTATTCAAAATCTATAAAAATTCTTTGCAATGTGGAACTCTGCACGAAATTTCGCTTATTTTGCCATACCCACCAACATATTTAAGGTCACGATCTTAGGAGCTTGTGGCGGCATCGGTCGCCACTTGGCCCTATTGCTTAAGCAGAATAAAAACATTAGCGATTTGGCGCTGTACGATACTCAACCCATAGACGCCTTAAGGCTGATTTACACGCTATCCACCCATATCCCCTATTTACTGTCAAATCAGTACATTTTGATTTCCTATCCACCTTCCTATAATTCAATATTACTTTGCTATAATTTTGTAGTGTTTGTCTTTGCTTACTCCTACATGTTTTCTAATTTTGCTATCTCGCTCATGTTGTTGAGGGGATATGAGTAGATATGGGTAGATAGCGTGTAAACCATACTTTACGAGAAGATCTGTCACACATCGATACAAAAGCTAAGGTCAAGGGCTACACGGGACCCGAACAACTGGCCGACGCTTTAAGATGCTGTAACATATTGGTGATTGTAGCCGGCCAGTCTCGTGCTCCCGGCAGTTCAAATCGCGAGGATATGTTTGTAACTAAAGGCTGATTTACACGCTATCCACCCATATCCCCTATTTACTGTCAAATCAGTACATTTTGATTTCCTATCCACCTTCCTATAATTCAATATTACTTTGCTATAATTTTGTAGTGTTTGTCTTTGCTTACTCCTACATGTTTTCTAATTTTGCTATCTCGCTCATGTTGTTGAGGGGATATGAGTAGATATGGGTAGATAGCGTGTAAACCATACTTAATGCGGGACTCATGGTGACATTTATGAAAGCTCTTGTCTCTGTTTGCCCAAAAGAGATGCCCTTTATTCATATAGTAACGAATCCTGTGAATACTTTAGTGCCTTTATGCTCTGAAGTCCTTAAGAATTTGGGACGTTTTAATCCTCAACTTATGAGTGGTTCCTCATCTTTGGACAGCATGAGAGCGCGTACATTTCTGGGTGAGGTAGTGGGCTATGATCCTAGCAAACTTAAGGTGCCGGTGGTGGGCGGTCATTCGGCTGCCAGCATAACTCCTTTGGTATCGCAAAGAATTCCCAGGATACGTCTTGAGGATGCCGATGAGCAAAAATTGATTAAACGCATTATATATGGCTCCAATGAGGTGTTTGAAGCTAAACAATCCCAGGGTACAGCTCAACTGTCGATTGCCTATACGGTGTCCAAATTTTGTGATTCTGTATTGAGAGCATATCAAGGTGAGAAGGATATTACCGATGTGGCTTTTATACCGGCCAACGTCAATGAATTGGAGTATTTTTCATGTCAGTTTACATTGGATCAAGGAGGGATTAAGGAGTGCCTAAGGTTGCCCAGCATGTCGGAATTTGAGCTGGATTTTTATCACAAAGCCTGCACGGACATTGAGGAGAATGTGGAGAGGGCCAAGAAGTATTTGGCAAATGATGCAAATGAGAGAGAAGTGCGATCGGAAAAGGCGAAAAAGATTAAAGAAAATTTGCCAAAAATTTAAAATAATATGTAGCATATAATGCAATATGAAAAGTAAAAGCAAATTTTAGTTGATTATAATCTAGTTAGATGTACAGCAGGGGAACCTGCAAGATACAGATTATCTGCTGATAGACGCTAATTAATGTTTGTACGTAGACTGAGAGCGAAATGCTTACTTTTCTCATTGTGGTAAAATTTTTCTGTGTGGCGAAGGAATTGAGTGATTCGTCTCAGTCATAAGACTAGTACAATAAATCGAAGATAGGTGGCGCGTGAGTTATTCCAGTATACAGTACAGTGAGATTGTAACGAAATTCAAGAAATCTAGTACATATATATGTTTGTAAACACAGTTTGTTATATCCATTGTATACAAGACGAACTAGTACTTTTTTGCTGTTGTTTTGTAGTGATGAGCAATAGCGCTAGTCCAATACATCACTTCTTCTTCTTCTTCTTCTTTAATGGCAGCAGTTTATTGCCACAGACTTTTTGCGACGGAGCGTTTTCATCCATTCGTACAACGTGTCCAACCAAGCGCATTCGGTCTATTTGAACGCGCTTGACTACGTCGATGTCGTTGTATAGCTTATACAGCTCATGATTAATACGACAGCGGTACTCCCCGTTAACGATGATGGGTCCAAATATTTTGCGTAGTAGTTTCCTCTCGAGGGACCGGCCGTGGCATAGTGGTTAGAACACGCGACTACCATGCGGGAGATCGCAGGTTTAAACCTGGCTCCAGTCATCTTAAAAGAAAAAAAATAAATAAAATTTTCTTTCATTGTCGGTTCCCCTCGAATGTTGTTGACAGGAACTTCGCAGTATTAAGCGTCGATTCAATCGTTGTGTCTAGTAAGAGCTTCTCAAACAGTGACGTTCGCATTCGTCGATAAACAAGTAGGTGCCGTTAGTTGTGAATCTAAAAAATAGAAAGCGTGTTAATTCACAACAACGCGAGAAGCTATCCCATACCTCATTCATGGGGTGCAAAGGGAAATTAAGTTTTTTTTTTAGTTTCCTCTCGAAAACTCCCAGAATAGATAGATCCGCCTGCGTCATTACCTAGGATTCTGCGTTGTAAAGTAAGACAGGCAGGATCAGTGTCTATTAGAGTTGGAACTTCGTTCGTCGAGAGAGAGCTTTATCATTAAAACGCTTACTTACCTCATAATAGCAGCGGTTTGCCATCAAAACTCGTCTTTTGATTTCCAGGCTGACATTATTATTTTTGTTTATGGCGGAGCCGAGGTAGACAAAATTATCTACCACTTCAAAGTTATAGTTGTCAACGTTCACGTTCAAATAACATAGTTTTGTCCTCACTTATCATCAGACCCACTTCCGCCGACTGCTTTCCAATGCTCGAAAAAGCCGCAGTAACATCCCACAATCCAGGGCCAATGATATCTATATCATTGACATACGCGAGCAACATGTGACTTTTGTTTAAGATGTTACCATTCCTGTTTACTGCAGCATTCCGCATGATCATCTCCATTACGATGTTGAAGAGATCGCAGGACAGACTATCGCCTTGTCTAAAGCCTCGCTTGAAAGAAAATGGCTCCGACAGATTTTTGCCAATTTTCACTGAAGACTTCGTGTCAGTCAGTGTCATCCCGCAAAGTCGTATGAGATTCGCGGGGTTACCAAACTCAGCCATAGCATCTAATAGTTTCTGTCATATCGGTCTGTCAAATGCAGCTTTGAAGTCGTTAAACAGATGGTAGGTATCGATCAGCATTTCTCGGGTCTTCTCCAGAATTTGTCGTAGTGCGAATATCTGGTCGGTCGTGGATTTACCAGGTCTAAAGCCACACTGATAAAGTCCAATCAGGTTCGCTAAAATGGGTTTCAGTCTTTCACATAACACACTACACAGGACCTTGTATGCGATGGGTAAAAGGCTAATCCCGCGATAGTTGGTACACACACTTGGATCGCCTTTCTTAAGCACGGGACATAGGACACTCAGATTCCAATCATCGGGCATGCACTCCCGGAGCCAGACAGTGTTTATGAGCTGACGCAAGCACGTTACCAGCTCATCGCCGCCGTCTTTAAAAAGCTCTGCCGGCAGCCCATCGGCTCCCGCAGCTTTATTATTTTTAAGCTGTGCAATCACCATGTTGATTTCGTTTTGGCTCGGTGGTGGACAGTCTACTCCATCGTCGATGATTGGTGTGATTTCGTCACTTATGCTGCCTTTGGGAACGCGTAGAGGTCGAAAGTGTTCCCTCCATATATGCAGCACACTCTAAATGTCAGTGACCAGATTTGCGTCTCCGTCCTTACAGGTGGGGATCCCAGGTCCAAATCCTTTACTTTTTACCTTTTGGCAGAACTTTCGCCTCTATCCCTGTAATTTTTGATCTCCTGGCTCTCACTTTTCTTCCATAGACGCTTTTTCCGCCTGAAGAGGCGTGTCATCTCCCTACTCTTCTCATTATAACGCTGTGTCACTGCACGCGCTGTTATTGGCTGCAGTTTTGCCCTGTATGCAGCATCCTTATCTTCAGACATTTCGCGACATTCCTCATTGTACCAGGGCTTGTCCGAGCAAGGCTTTGCATAACCCATTACGGTCGTTGCGGCAGTGTTCATAGAATTCGCAATATGCTGCCACTGGGTGTCGGGTACATCTCGGTGGTATGTAGCCTTGTGATGCCTAGCTTCCTTTGCGTTTGGTTACGAGTGTTTTTAGCACTACTTAATAGTGTGCGGACCTCGGCTGCAACTAGGTGGTGATCCGAGTCAATATTTGCACCGCGCATCACACGCACGTCCATAATGCTTGAGACATGCCTTACATCAATTACCACGTTATCAGTCTAGTTTCTTGTATATTGATAAGGGGATATTCAGGTTGCCTTGTGGATATTTTTATGCGGGAATCGGGTTCCATTCACTACCATGTTTCTTGCCGACGCGAAGCTAACTAGTCTGAATCCGTCATCGGAGGTGATGTTCTGTAGACTGCATTTTTCGACTGCTGAACCATGAGCATCTTCCATTCCTATTTTAGCATTAAAATCTCCCAGAACAATTTTAATGTCATGTGCAGGGCATATGTTTCCTCCAGGCGCTCATAGAATACATATTTAATGTCCTCATATATTAGTCACTTACAGGGTTAAACCGCGACACAAAATGTCGCAGTCTGTTGCCAACTATGAATCCACATCCAAATTCGTGTCTTTCTGCATGGCAGCTATAAAAGATGTCACAGTTCTTTCGACATGTGCATCCCTGTCCCGTCCATCTCATATCCTGTATAGCGGTGATGTCAGCCTTGTATTTGTCGAGGACATCCGCCAGTTGGATAGAGGCACCATCTCTGTATAGAGTTCGGACATTCCAGGTGCATATCCTTAAATCATGGTACTTATATCATTTGCGGGGTGCGTCAACCTTTGGGGGTTTCTTGTTTTTTCTTTTCTTAGTGTTTTCATAATAAATTTTGTTTAAGGAGTGTGGCTTATTAGGCCACCGCGCCCGATCCTAGTTTTTTGGGGCTGCCAAAGGCCACTAAGAGAGCCTGTGTTGAGCTTCAGTAACTTATGTTACCTACTTCCTAAGACGCATCGGTGGTAGCATGCCGATTAGGTTACTCAACATTTCGCCTTCTCACATTTGCTATCACTGAACGGATGTTCAGTGGCATTGCCCTGGGAGATATTTTCTTGTATCGGAATGTATGCCCTAAGTATTGAAAAGTTTTATTTTTAGGAAACTTTTCTTGTAGCGCATAGTTTTCTCTACGCAAGTTTATTTTTCTTAGCAAGTTTGCCTTATGCTGTTATTCATGATATGAAAAGTTTGCTTCAATCTATTAAATTGGGTCGTCAAGTTTGCGCGAATTCACTTTATTGCCTTTAAAGTTCGTCTCAAGCTATTGTCTTGTTTTGGAAAATATATCTTAAGTATTGAAAAGTATGCCTTAAGAGGCGTTCCTGGTAGCGGAATGTTTGCTCTAAGCAAGTTTAATTTTCTTAACAACTTTGCCTCAAACTAATATTCTTGTATTGGAAAGTAAGCTTCAAGCTATTTTATTGAGTTGGAAAGTTTGCGCTAATCAATCTTTTCTTGTATTGTAAAGTTTGCCTCAAGCTATTGTCTTGTTATGGAAAATATATCTTAAGTATTGGAAAGTTACCTTCATTTTTTTAATGTGTCGGAAAGATTGCCTGCAGAAATTTTTCTTGTATTGCAAAATTTGCCTTAAGAGAATTTTCTTGTAGCGGAAAGTTTTCTCTAAGCTAGTTTTCTTTCCTTAGCAAGTTTGCCTTAAGCCTATTCCTATTTAAAATACGAAAAGTTTGCTTCAAGCTTTTTAATTGTGTCGTCAAGTTTGCGCTAATCAACTTTTCTGGTATTGCAAAGTTTATCTTAGGATATTGTCTTGTTTTGGAAAATATGTCTCATGTATTGAAAAGTTTTCCTGAAGAGAATTTTCTTGTATCGAAAAGTTGGCTTTAAACTAATTTACTTTTCTTAGCTAGATTTCCTCAAAGCGATGTTTTTGTATTGGAATGTAAACTTCAAGCTAATTTATTGAGTTGGAAAGTTTGCGCTACTCAACTTTTCTTGTTTTGTAAAGTTTGTCTCAAGCTATTGTCTTGTTTTGGGTAATATGTCTCATGTATTGAAAAGTTTGCCTTAAGAGACTTTTCTTGTATCGGAAAGTTTTCTCTAAGCTAGTTTTCTTTCCTTACCAAGATTGCGTCAAATCGATATCCTTGTATTGGAAAGTTACCTTAATTTTTTTTAATGTGTCGGAAAGTTTGCCTGCAGAAATTTTTCTTTTATTGCAATATTTGCCTTTGTCAACTTTTCTTATAATGGAAAGTTAGCTCCTAGCTACTTTTTTGTATTGGAAATTGGCCTGAGTAAACTTTTCCTATAATGGAAAGTTTACCTTATGCAATATTTCTTGTACTTTAAAGTTTGCTCATGTCATCATTTCTATTAATACAAAAAACTAGCATGTTCGTGTTTATGTAGCTGTCTTAAGAAAATTTACACCAAAAGCTGAAAGCTCTTTTATTTTTTTCTTTCATTTTTCTCTGACGTTTTTCAAGTATTCTTTGTTATTTCCTTCTATCAAAACATAAGTCTTTCAAATAATATAAATCACAAAATGTTCCGTCCAATAACGCAATTACTGCCAAGATCCACATTCCAACGCTTGTTTACCACCTCTGCCATTAGCTGTCATCGTGTGGCCATCATTGGAGCGGCTGGTGGTATAGGCCAAGCTCTGTCGCTGCTAATGAAAGCTGATCCCATAGTCACAGAGTTGGCTTTATACGATCGTAACAACGTAGCCGGTATTGGGGCAGATATTTCACACATCGATACGTGGTCCTCGGTTCAAGCCATTTCGGGCAAAGGTAAAATGACGGAAGCTTTAGAATGCACCGCTCTAGTGATATGTGCTGCCGGAGTTTCAAAAAGCTCTGGAAAACAATCGTACGAAGAGCTATTCCAAGCCAATGCACAAGTAATAACCGAACTTATGGAAAATGTAGCCAAAACGTGTCCCAATGCTTTCTTGGCCATAATCACTAGTCCCATAAATTCCATAATACCCTTAGCGGCTGAAATTCTTAAAAAGAAAAATTCCTATAATCCCAAGAAACTATTTGGCATCTCCAAATTGGATATATCACGCTCGCGTACCTTTATATCTGATCAGCTGACCATAGATCCCCTAAAGGTCCAGTGTGAGGTGATTGGTGGGCGTTCGTCCGCTACCTTAGTGCCGGTTATATCTCGAGCCACGCCTTATGTTAATGTGGAGGAAGAAATATTGGCTGCTTTATATGCAAGGATTCGAAGTGGTGACGAAGCTGTCGTTAAGGCTAAAGGTGGTCAAGGCACATCACAACTTTGTATTGCCAATGCAGCGGCTGATTTTTGTCATGGCCTGCTAAGGGCTCTAAACAATGAACCTGGAGTGGAAGAAATTGCCTTTGTTGAGTCTAAAGTTTTTCCAGAAGTTCAATATTTTTCCTCAAAATTCAATGTGGGCCCAGAGGGTATTAAAAAGTTTAACCCGCTACCGGAATTGAGTGAATATGAGAAGAAATTGCTAGCGGGGGCTGTGCAAGAATTGAAGAAGAATATAGAAATGGGTGTGGGTTATGCGAAGAGGAAGGAGAAAAAGTGAAGTATGCACATAAACAGAAATTGAAAGACGATCAATTCCAGTGTAAGATTAGTCACATAAAATAAACAATCCCAATAAATACCAAAATTACTTCAAATACATGAATATTAATTCATATGCAAGTGATCCACGAGCAACTAGAAAACCTCAAAATTCTACATATCTTATTCTATTTACTATACAAGAAAGAGTGTAACGCATTAAAGGAGACTAGTTAGACCCCAAGTATCTTAAGACCAAATTCGTTTCCGGACTTTTTAAGACGATTAAGCTTTGTCCGTCTGTCTGGCTGGCTGGATGGCTGGTGAGCAGGATAACTCGAGTAAACCTTAACTGATCGGTATAAAAATTGACCAGTATGAATATTTTTCAAAACGAACTAATGGGATTGTAAATGGGCAGAATAGCTTCACCTCTTTTGTTACCTCCCATACAAAATTACCTATTTTCGGATATCTAATATTTCTTCAAAAACTTCCAAACGGACACTTAGAGGATATTTGAATTTGCTCAGTTTAATTATCCTCTAATAGTAGCGAAAGAGGAATAGGGAATTTACTAATTTGAGTCTTTCTGATAGTTATTCCTTTGGGAATGAACCTCCTCTCTTTGGAGGTTCCCAAGCAGCTCACAACGTTCGAGAGATCACGTATTTCCCGGGCAATCAACATCCGTTTAGTGGTAGTAAATGTGAGAAGACGAAATGTTGAGTAACCTAATCGGCATGCTACCACCGATGCGTCTTAGGATGTAGGTAACATAACAGAGGCTCTCTTAGTGGCTTTGGCAGGCCCAAGAAACTAGGATGGGGCGCAGTGGCCTAATAAGCCCCTCTCCTTAAACAAAATTATTATAAAAACACAAAGAAAAGAAAAAAAACCGCCAAATGTTGACGACTCCCGCAAACGTTATAAGGACCATGATTTAAGATAGGCACCTAGAATGTCCGAACTCTAGAAAGATATGGTGCCTATATCCAACTGGCGGATGTCCTCGACAAATACTAGGCTGACATCACTGTCATACAGGAAATGAGATGGACGGTCCAGGGATGCACACGACGAAAGAACTCTGACATTTTTTATAGCTGCCATGCAGAAAGACATGAATTTGATTGTGATTTCATAGTCGGCAAGAGACTTCGATACCTGGTCTCGCGGTTTAGCCCTGTAAGTGACCGAATAGCCACTATTCGCATCCGGGTGAAATATTTTTACATTACGCTGATTTGTGTACACGCCCCCAGGGAAGACAAAGACGATGACATTAAAGATGCATTCTATGAGCGCCTGGAGGAGATACATGACCGCTGCCCTGCACATGACATTGAAATTGTTCTGGGAAATTTTAATGGTAAAATAGGAAGGGAAGATGCTCTTGATTCAGCAGTCGGAAAATTCAGTCTATACAACAGCACCCCCCGATAACGGATTCAGACTGGTTAGTTTCGCGTCGGCAAAAAACATGGCAGTGAGTGGAACCAAATTCCCGCATAAAGATATCCACAAGGCAACCTGGATATCTCCCGGTCCCGATCAAAATATAAGAAATCAAATTGATCACGTGGTAATTGATGGAAGGCATGTCTCACGCGTTATGGACGTGCGTGTGATGCTCGATGCAACTACTGACCCGGATCACCCACCTAGTTGCAGCCAAGGTGCGCACACGATTAAGTAGTGCTAAAAGTATCCGTAATCAAACGCAAAGGAAGCTAGACATCACAAAGCTGCATACCACCGAGATAGCCAATGCCTACTCCAAACAACTCTCTCAATTACTGCGAACAAACCCCTCTAGTTCTGATGTTCCCGACACACAGTGGCAGCATATTGCGAATTCTATGACCACTGCCGCAACGACCGTACTGGGTTATGAAAAACCACGTTCAGACAAGCCCTGGTACGATAATGAATGTCTCGAAATGTCTGAGGAAATGGATGCTGCATACAATGCAAAACTGCAGCCAATGGCGATGCGTACGTTGACGGAGCGTTATAATGAGAGAAGGAGGGAGATGAAACGCCTGTTCAGACGGAAAAAGCGTCTGTGTAAGAACAGAGAGAGCCAGGATATCGAAAACTACAGGAATAGAGGTGAGGCCCGAAAGTTCTACCAAAAGGTTAAAAGCAAAGGTTTTGGAACAGGGATCCCCACCTGTAAGGACAGAGACGGAAATCAGATCACGGACACTCAGAGTATGCTGCAAATATGGAGGGAACCCTTTCAATCTGTGCTCGTTGCCGAAGACAGAATAAGTGACGAAAACACACCAATCATAGAAGACGAAGTAAATTGTCAACCACCGAGCCAAAACGAGCTCAGCACGGATACTGCAAGGCTTAAAAATAATAAAGCTGGACTGCCGGCAGAGCTTTTTAAAGCCGGCGGCGATGAGCTGGTAACATGCATGCACCACCTCATAAACACGATTTGGCACAGAGAGTACATGCCCGATGATTGCAATCTGAGTGTCCTATGTCCCGTGCTTAAGAAAGGCGATCCAAGTGTGTGTACCAACTATCGCGGAATTAGCCTTTTACCCATCGCATACAAGGTTCTGTCTAGTGTGTTATGTGAAAGACCCAAGGCACATTGGCGAACCTGATTGGACCTTATCAGTGTGGCTTTAGATCTGGTAAATCCACGACCGACCAGATATTCACACTACGACAAATCCTGGAGAAGACCCAAGAAATGCAGATCGACACCTACCATCTGTTTATCGACTACAAAGTTGCATTCGACAATCCGATACGACAGAAATTGTTGGATGCTATGGCTGAGTTTGGTATCAACGCGAATCTGATACGAATTTCAGTGAAAATTGAAAATTGGCAAGAATCTGACAGAGCCACTTTCTACCAAGCGAGGCTTTAGACATGCGGAATGCTGCAGTAAACAGGAATGGTAACATCTTAAACAAAAGTCACATGTTGCTCGCGTATGCCGATGATATAGATATCATTGGCCGTGGATTGCGGGATGTTGCTGCGGCTATTTCGAGCATTGAAAAGCAGTCGGCGGAAGTGGGTCTGGTGATAAATGAGGACAAAAGCAAGTTATTTGTTTTAACGAACAAAGAGTCTACTCGTCTGGGACGCTTCGTAAACATTAACAGCTCATAACTTTGAAGTGGCAGATGATTTTGTCTACATTGGCTCCGCCATAAACAAAAATAATAATGTCAGCCTGCAAATCAAAAGACGCTGCTGCTATGCGCTAAGCAAGCGATTTAACGACAAAGCGTTCTCTCGAAGAACAAAGATCCAACTCTACAAGACTCTGATCCTACCTGTCTTGCTCTACAGCGCAGTATCCTGGGTAATGACGCAGGCGGATCAATCAATTCTGGGAGATTTCGAGAGAAAAATACTACGTAAAATATTTGGACCCATCATCGGTAATGGCGAGTACCACTGTTGTATGAATCATGAGCTGTATGAGGTATACAACGACATCAACGTAGTCAAGCGCGTTCAAATAGACAGAATGCGCTGGCTTGGACACGTTGTACGAATGGACGAAAACGATCCGGCTCGAAAAGTCTTTGGCAATAAACTCAATGGGCAGCGCAGGAGGGGGCGACCAAAACTCCGATGGATGGACCAGGTGAAAGAGCTGTTGTTGTTGTTGTAGAAGTTAATGTGTCTGTTTGTCCATTAGGTGTTGATTGGTTCGCCTGGTGTGTAATTTTCTGCTGCATTTCCAAGCCAAGGAAGGTGACTATTTCCACTGGGTGGGTCCAGTGGGCTTTAGACCTGATACATCTAAGACGGATCAAATATTTACCTTACGACAAACTCTGGAAAAAACTTATGAAAAGCAGATCGACACCGACCACCTCTGCATTCCACATTTCGATAAGGAATAGGCTATATGAGGTAATGTCTGAGTTTAGTATTCCTGCAAAGCTGATTCGACTTTGCAGATGTACCTTGGAACCCAAATGCCACTTGCCTATGCCGATAATATAGACATCTTTGGCCGAAAATAGCGGGATGTTACTGTAGTTTTCTCATCACTGGAAAAGGAGTAAAAAATAATGATTTCGGCGAACAAAGAGGCAAAAAGGAGTAGTGTGTCGTGTGGTCCCTGGTTGCAAGCGGGACAGGCGTTCGACGTATTGCCATCAATTCTTGCCCATTACGAATTGAGGCGGCTACACCAGCCAGTTCTTAGTTGGGCCAAAACAACTCTTGTCTGCTGCGGTAAAACCCGCGGAGCCTATCCGAGCACGACATTCACTCTGTAGTTATTCACTGCTTCCACGACTGCGTCTAAGTGGATGTCTGCTAAGCCTGCCTGAAATGCTCTTTGATCTAGAGGCTCTCTTTTGTACCGTTGGATCTCGCGCTCTAGATCATAAAGGTCTTTCTTGACCTACCTGGTGGGAGGGAGCCTATCCACAAGATGGTGGTTGGGATGGCTGGACCGGTAACATCTAAGCAGGTACTGCTTCGACAGAAGGAACTTGTGTCGGCGCACGGGTATGACCTTCGTCTCCTCATGTAAGTGATCCATAGATGACATGAGGTTCTGTCGCAGTTCTCAGAGCGGTATTTTGACATGTCTGCAGGTTCTGACACTGCGTCTCGCTCACATTCGGTGACCACACTGGAACAGCATAGTTCGCCACAGACCGATCTATCGCTCTGTAAGAAGTCAATAAGGTTTCTTTGTCAGTCCCCAAAGAGCTGCCGGCAAGCGACTTGAGGACCTTGTTCCGACTTCTCATCTTGTTGCAGATAGCTGTGGCGTGCGCGTTGAATCTGAGGAGGCTGTCAAATGAGACACCAAGGACCTTGGGGTGGTTGGTGGTCGGAATTGTTGTGCCATCGACTATCACATTGAGCTGCTCCTTTCCTTGCGCTGTCCATGCAGTGAATAGTGTGACCGATGATTTGGTGACGGAAATTGTCATCCTTTTCGCAGCGAAGAAATTGGCAATTTCAGCTAGGTAGACATTCAACCTTCCACAATTATCATCAATCGAGGGGCCCGACGCCAGAATCGTACAGTCATCGGCATATGATCCGATATTAACGCCGTGTGTCCCTCTATGTTAAAGAGCTGTTAACTAAGCTTGGTGTGACGAACTATCTACAGAGCGCAAAAGATCGAAGCGCTTGGAATACTTTTCTACGTGTGACTACTGATAGATAATTTTCTGTTGTTGCTGCCATTAAAGAAGAAGAAGAATCGATTTCTAAAGTAGGCGGTACCTGCCCAGCGTCGGAAATCATGAGAAGGAAGGTCTTCGTTCATGAGTTTGAAGGCCTTCTTTTGGATCCGGTATGCCTTCCTTGGCCTTCTTTCTTCCTTTCTTTTTTTACATTGCGTGACATTGGAAAATAAGGCCTTCCGTCGCCGGTTTCCATAAAAAGGCCTTATGGATGCTTTCTATAAGAAGGCCTCATGGAAACTTTGTATAAAGGGACCCTATGGAAGCTTTCTATAAGAAGGCATTATGGAAGGCCTGCATACACATGAAAAAATAATGACTTGCAAATAAAACAGAAACTATACAGTGCACCCTCAAATTATTTAGTTTTTTTTTGAGAGCGCACCGGTTTTTTTTAGATATTTCTCACTTATATATATTTTTCTCTATAATTACATTTTTTTCCAACGACAGTAAACATTGCTGGAGTTTGAACCCACTAACTCGTGATTGTTAGTCAGCCATGCTACTGTCTAGCCTATGAAGATGCATTCGAATTGTGTGGTTTAAACTAATGATACACTGTTTAAAAAAACCCCTTCCACGGAAATTAACAATTTTTTCCATTTGGAAGACATCCAATACCCCTTATATTTGGAAGCGAGAGGGTATGTGTATGAAATCCCTCTGCCTTCTTTTCAAAGGCCTCTGGCAGGCCTTCATAAAACTTAAAAAAAAAAATGTATTAACAATTTTTTCCATTTAGAAGGCATGCAATACCCCTGTTATTTGGAAGCGAGAGGGGATGTGTATGAAATCCCTCTGCCTTCTTTTTACATGTCTTTGGCAGGTCAGTCCATAAAATGCCTAAATCTGATGAAAAATCGTGCGTTCTGTATTCCTTATTTGAAATGTTATTCCCAAATAATGACTACTGCATGCATTATATGAGGAAGGCCTCTCAAATTCCGCCGCTTGGTGATGGGTATGGGGGGTACCAGAAGGAGTGTGGCTAGACTCCCGGTTTTTTCTTCAAAATTTCATCCTGCTTTAGCTATCCTAAATAAAGAATTTCACGTTGGGACGGACATGGCTCAAACGATTTAAAAATTCATGAATCGAATTTGGTACAAAGAAACCCAAGGTCTAAAGTGACTCCTTCAATGTGTTATACTTTTAGGTCATATCAAATTAATGTATCGAATGATATATGAATTGCTCGTAAACAACTTAAATGAGCTAATCTAGAAAAACTGGGAGACATGCATAATCTTTTTTTTTTGAGCTATATTTTCAGAATATAGTGAAAAATCGTGTCGTATAGTGTAATAGTTTACCTGATGCATTTGGTCATACGCGGAAATTCATCAGCAAATTTTAAACATTTTTACCTGAAATAGAAAAATACATATGCATTAGAAAAATGTTATTAAAAAGAGGTAAACAAATGTATCACAAAAAGATATAACCCTTGAGTCAACTATGCTAATATACAAATGTTAGCTTATGCGAAATTGTAAAACTGTAAAGTTTCATTTAGTTTCAGTTTCAAATTAGTCGCGGGCACAACTTTTATTTTAAATTTATTATGAGCCAAATTTCCATAGAAAATGTTTTCATTCCTAACATGTTTTATGATTATATTTTAAATTCGCACACTGCTCTGAGCATTTTTCTTAAAATCTTAACTAATTGCTTAACTAATAATTTATACATATCGAAACGAAAAATTCCCGGCGTAAAGTGTGTTAATTCCAGCGTAACCATCAGCTTTGGTGTGATTTAATCCATTTGCTCATTGTGTACGCATAGAAATTTTCTTTAAATTTCTAAACTTTCCACAGCGTTTGCACGCAGTATTTTGTATTTGTTTAACGTAACGAAAACCTTAACTAATTATTTTAGCATATACAAGAAATCCGATTGAAATGAAAGTTAATATTTCTATGTGTGTGTATATGTGTGTTTGTTTCCTCCCTTCATTTTCCGCTTTAGAGCAGATGAAAACGAGTGCAACAGAAACGGGTCAAACAGAAAAGTGGAAACCGATAGACATCTTCAACTGTCATCTTTCCACTCTCGCTCACGACCGCCGCTTACTCTGGCTGACGTTGTGTTCTCCTAGGCTGGGCTTTATACCGTAAGATGTAACCCAACACAAAAGAGTCACAATTGTGGCACATTAGACGGCGTCATAAGTTTCTTCTTCAATTTGGTTTCTTCATCAGTACTGCCTTAACCGCCTTACCCCTCCTTCACTCCCCCACTCCACAACTGAATGATACGTGTCCCGGTTTTAGGTTCCACATAGAATCGGGAAATTATACACAAACATTGTCTCTGCTTAAACTTCATCCGTCCATGCACTCTAGCGTGTATTGTTGTTGTTGCTCATGTTGTTGTAACTCTGCATTTGAATGCATTTTCAAATGGAGTTTGAGGTTGTTGTTAAGTAGCGAACAACGATGACTGACCTACATTTGGGCTGTTTTGTAGCCAAATACATTTACATTAACGTAATATGAGTGAGTGGAACAATGGACGAAAAGACAACAACAACTGAAAAAACGGACTGACTGCCTGAGTCCGTCAGTGAGGCATTTAACCATTGTCGGCCGTTTAGCGCTCAGTCTCTGTGTTTGTCGCCGTAATTTCTTAAGTGGTCATACAAATAGTAACAGAAAGAGAGAGTTGTTGTCATTGGTGGCTTAAAATTATATTTACATATCCCATTTACATTGATGGCCCCACACTGTTGACTTAAGGCAAACTTAAAACGGGGGCCACTGTTGTCACTTCTCGGAAAGAGTAACATTTTCAATAGAATTTTTGTAGTCCAGTAGAAAATATTTGCTTTCACAGAGTTAAACAGCAAATAGTTTTCTCACTAATGATACGGGATTGTAAATAGACAAAATAGTCCCTGCGGTTGTGGCAACTGCTATACAAAATGACCCATTTTTTTTACAAATTTTTATTTCTTTCATAACTTTCTTACGGGAAATTGCATAATATTTAAACTTTGTCACGCTAATAACCTCATAAAAGTAGGTAAAAGTCCGGAAAACCCAAAGTCTTTTCCACATCCGTTCTGATACCTCCGATACAAATGATCAAATTGACCCTTTTAGTTTTACATACTTAAAACTTAATTCCCCTAACACCCCAAGATGCTACTCGCGTTGTCGTGAATTAACACGCTTTCTATTTAAGATTTACAACAAACTGCACCTACTTGTTTATCGACAAATGTGAACGTCACTGTTTGAGAAGCTTTTACTAGACATGCCGATTGACTCGACACTTATACAGCAAAGTTGCGATCGACAACATCGCGGGTACCGGCAATGAAAGATAACATTTTATTTAGATGACTGGAGCCAGGAGGCTCGCGTGTTCTAACCGTCATGCCAAGGCCGGTCCCAGTTTTACATACATATCATTTTTTAATACACTGAATTCAGTCATATTTGGCATACGATGTACGCTTATGGAAATTTGACTCAGAAGTGATAATGGACAATATCGGCCGGTGCTTTCTAGTACATACCTCCCATACAAAATTAACTATTTTGGGATAATTAATATATGTTCCATAACTTTAAAACGGACAACCGTTTTCATATTTTCATATATTCCTATATTCATATTTTCATAATTTCATATATTTTCATATTTTCATATGGTCATATTTTCATTTTTTCATATCTTCATATTTTCATATTTTCATATTTTCATAATTTCATATTTTCATATATTCATATTTTCATATGGTCATATTTTAATTTTTTCATATTTTCATACCTTCATATTTTTAAATTTTTTGCTATTTTCATATTTTAATTTTTTCATATTAACATATTTTCATATTTTCATATTTTCATATTTTCATATTTTCATATTTTCATATTTTCATATTTTCATATTTTCATATTTTCATATTTTCATATTTCCATATTTCCATATATAAATATTTTCATATTTATAAATTTTCAGTTTTCATATTTTCATATTATATTTTCATATTTTCATATTTTCATATTTTCATATTTTCATATTTTCATATTTTCATATTTTCATATTTTCATATTTTCATATTTTCATATTTTCATATTTTCATATTTTCATATTTTCATATTTCCATATTTTCATATTTATAAATTTTCATGATTTCATATTTTTCATAATTTCATATTTTCATATTATCATATTTTCATATTTTATTAATTTCATACTTTCATATTTTATTAATTTCATATTTTCATATTTCCATATTTTCATATTTATAAATTTTCATGTTTTCATATTTTCAAATTATATTTTCATATTATCATATTTTCATATTTTAATTTCATATTTTATTAATTTCATATTTTCATATTTTCATATTTTCATATTTCCATATTTTCTTATTTTCATACTTTCATATTTTTATATTTTCATATTTTCATATTTTCATATTTTCATATTTTCATATTTTCATATTTTCATATTTTCATATTTTCATATTTTCATATTTCCATATTTTCATATTTATAAATTTTCATGTTTTCATATTTTTCATAATTTCATATTTTCATATTATATTTTCATATTATCATATTTTCATATTTTATTAATTTCATACTTTCATATTTTATTAATTTCATATTTCCATATTTTCATATTTATAAATTTTCATGTTTTCATATTTTCATATTTTCATATTTTCATATTTTCATATTTTCATATTTTCATATTTTCATATTTTCATATTTTCATATTTTCATATTTTCATATTTTCATATTTTCATATTTTCATATTTTCATATTTTCATATTTTCATATTTTCATATTTTCATATTTTCATATTTTCATATTTTCATATTTTCATATTTTCATATTTTCATATTTTCATATTTTCATATTTTCATATTTTCATATTTTCATATTTTCATATTTTCATATTTTCATATTTTCATATTTTCATATTTTCATATTTTCATATTTTCATATTTTCATATTTTCATATTTTCATATTTTCATATTTTCATATTTTCATATTTTCATATTTTCATATTTTCATATTTTCATATTTCCATATTTCCATATTTTCATATTTATAAATTTTCATGTTTTCATATTTTCATATTATATTTTCATATTTTCATATTTTCATATTTTCATATTTTCATATTTTCATATTTTCATATTTTCATATATTCATATTTTCATATTTTCATATTTTCATATTTTCATATTTTCATATTTTCATATTTTCATATTTTCATATTTTCATATTTTCATATTTTCATATTTTCATATTTTCATATTTTCATATTTTCATATTTTCATATTTTCATATTTTCATATTTTCATATTTTCATATTTTCATATTTTCATATTTTCATATTTTCATATTTTCATATTTTCATATTTTCATATTTTCATATTTTCATATTTTCATATTTTCATATTTTCATATTTTCATATTTTTATATTTTCATATTTTCATATTTTCATATTTTCATATTTCCATATTTTCATATTTATAAATTTTCATATTTTCATATTTTATTAATTTCATATTTTCATATTTTCATATTTTCATATTTTCATATTTTCATATTTTCATATTTTCATATTTTCATATTTTCATATTTTCATATTTTCATATTTTCATATTTTCATATTTCCATATTTTCATATTTATAAATTTTCATGTTTTCATATTTTCATATTTTCATATTTTCATATTTTCATATTTTCATATTTCCATATTTTCATATTTATAAATTTTCATATTTTCATATTTTATTAATTTCATATTTTCATATTTTTATATTTTCATATTTTCATATTTTCATATTTTCATATTTTCATATTTTCATATTTTCATATTTTCATATTTTCATATTTTCATATTTTCATATTTTCATATTTTCATATTTTCATATTTTCATATTTTCATATTTTCATATTTATAAATTTTCATATTTTATTAATTTCATATTTTCATATTTCCATATTTTCATATTTATAAATTTTCATATTTTATTAATTTCATATTTTCATATTTTCATATTTTCATATTTTCATATTTTCATATTTTCATATTTTCATATTTTCATATTTTCATATTTTCATATTTTCATATTTTCATACTTTCATATTTTATTAATTTCATATTTTCATATTTTTATATTTTCATATTTTCATATTTTCATATTTTCATATTTTCATATTTTCATATTTTCATATTTCCATATTTTCATATTTATAAATTTTCATGTTTTCATATTTTCATATTATATTTTCATATTATCATATTTTCATATTTTCATATTTTTATATTTTCATATTATCATATTTTTATATTTTCATATTTTCATATTTTCATATTTTCATATTTTCATATTTTCATATTTTCATATTTTCATATTTTCATATTTTCATATCTTCATATTTTCATAATTTCATACTTTATATTTGCCTATTTTCATATTTTCATGTTTTCATATTTTCATATTTTCATATTTTCATATTTTCATATTTTCATATTTACATATTTTCATATTTTCATATTTTCATATTTTCATATTTTCATATTTTCATATTTTCATATTTTCATATTTTCATATTTTCATATTTTCATATTTTCATATTTTCGTATTTTCATATTTTCATATTTTCATATTTTCATATTTTCATATTTCCATATTTTCATATTTATATATTTTCATGTTTTCATATTTTCATATTTTCATATTTTCATATTTTCATATTATCATATTTTTATATATTCATATTATAATATTGCCCTCTTGTGGTGAAATGTCCACCACTTCCACTCCAGTTCATTGTATTTCCGATGATTTCTAATCTTTTCCTTAAGAGTCATTAAGCTTTTTATACTATGTCTCACATCTGGGCGAAGAATAATCATTTGTCTCTCAAAGTACTCGCTCCATCAACTCTAACCAATAGCTCAGCTGCAGCGGGTGAAAGTTGGTGTTGTAAATGTAGCTTAACCGTGAATAAAATTGCTTTAAATATTTGATTAAATAATTTACTTTTCCGGTCTTTGAAGAACTCAACACGGGAAGTAATTGGTCATCATTGTTTCAACGTCCCAATGAATATCTTCCCATGCCCTCCCCACAGAAACACCAACAAAAAGTAACAAAGATCTCATACTTAAGCAGCAACCAAGGTATGAGTTGTCAGTTTTTAGGCAGCAAATAATTATAATCATAAAATATTAATTATACACTGGCAGTTGAGTCACTCTCTCTCTCTCTCCCCTGTTTTTCTCTTATTTAACAGTAATTTTTCGTATTTCTCACTAAGTTCAATGTCAATAACCCATAAAAAATATTTGTTCACTCAAATCATCGTTAATTAAAAATTTCTTATAAACAAAGTTCGAAATTAACATATTCAAGATCAATAGTTTAAAATTCTGTTGTACTGCAACGGTAATGGACAATAGTGTACTGGCCATAAGTGGGCACAATTGCTCCGTAATGACTTCTATGAGCATGAATTTTCGCTTGATCATTAATTTATTTAGCGCAATTATGTTGATTTCAATTTAACGATCTGTGTGTGTTTTTTGTCATTATCATTATAGATGACAAAAACTTTTAGACTGCAGACATTAAGACTAGAGTAGAAGATCACTTAGAGACCAAGCGGCAATAGACTTTTGTACAATTCACTTTAGCAAATAAATTAATGGCAAACAGTTGGAATTAGTTCAGTACTTAGTAATGCAGTAATGCAATGGACATTTACGATTGACTCAATAGGAATTTTTAGCTGAAATACAGTAGTAAACAGTGATCTCACCTACGGCATGACAATAAGCTTTGATCTTAAGAGTACAGTTATTTTGTTAACTGTTGTACTAAGCTATGGAGAACTTTGCTATTCATATTATCATATTATCATATTATCATATTATCATATTATCATATTATCATATTATCATATTATCATATTATCATATTATCATATTATCATATTATCATATTATCATATTATCATATTATCATATTATCATATTATCATATTATCATATTATCATATTATCATATTATCATATTATCATATTATCATATTATCATATTATCATATTATCATATTATCATATTATCATATTATCATATTATCATATTATCATATTATCATATTATCATATTATCATATTATCATATTATCATATTATCATATTATCATATTATCATATTATCATATTATCATATTATCATATTATCATATTATCATATTATCATATTATCATATTATCATATTATCATATTATCATATTATCATATTATCATATTATCATATTATCATATTATCATATTATCATATTATCATATTATCATATTATCATATTATCATATTATCATATTATCATATTATCATATTATCATATTATCATATTATCATATTATCATATTATCATATTATCATATTATCATATTATCATATTATCATATTATCATATTATCATATTATCATATTATCATATTATCATATTATCATATTATCATATTATCATATTATCATATTATCATATTATCATATTATCATATTATCATATTATCATATTATCATATTATCATATTATCATATTATCATATTATCATATTATCATATTATCATATTATCATATTATCATATTATCATATTATCATATTATCATATTATCATATATGACATATGACTATATGACTATATGACTATATGACTATATGACTATATGACTATATGACTATATGACTATATGACTATATGACTATATGACTATATGACTATATGACTATATGTCTATATGACTATATGACTATATGACTATATGACTATATGACTATATGACTATATGACTATATGACTATATGACTATATGACTATATGACTATATGACTATATGACTATATGACTATATGACTATATGACTATATGACTATATGACTATATGACTATATGACTATATGACTATATGACTATATGACTATATGACTATATGACTATATGACTATATGACTATATGACTATATGACTATATGACTATATGACTATATGACTATATGACTATATGACTATATGACTATATGACTATATGACTATATGACTATATGACTATTAACTATATAACTATATGACTATATGACTATATGACTATATGACTATATGACTATATGACTATATGACTATATGACTATATGACTATATGACTATATGACTATATGACTATATGACTATATGACTATATGACTATATGACTATATGACTATATGACTATATGACTATATGACTATATGACTATATGACTATATGACTATATGACTATATGACTATATGACTATATGACTATATGACTATATGACTATATGACTATATGACTATATGACTATATGACTATATGACTATATGACTATATGACTATATGACTATATGACTATATGACTATATGACTATATGACTATATGACTATATGACTATATGACTATATGACTATATGACTATATGACTATATGACTATATGACTATATGACTATATGACTATATGACTATATGACTGTATGACTATATGACTATATGACTATATGACTATATGACTATATGACTATATGACTATATGACTATATGACTATATGACTATATGACTATATGACTATATGACTATATGACTATATGACTATATGACTATTTGACTATATGACTATATGACTATATGACTATATGCCTATATGACTATATGACTGTCAAACAGTCATACTATCTTGCTGCGTTTTTATGAAAGCATATTGTTATTTGCCGGCCGTGGCATGATGGTTAGAACACGCGACTACCATGCGGTAGATCTAAAAAATAAAATAAAAAAATATTTCATTGCCGGCCTCCTCGATGTTGTCGTCAGAAACTTCGCAGTAGAAGTGTCGAGTCAATCGTCATGTCTAGTAAAAGCTTCTCAAACTGTAATGTTCGCATTCGTCAATAAACAAGTAGGTGCCGTTGGTTGTGAATCTAAAATTAGGAAGCGTGTTAATTCACAACAACGCGAGAAGCTATCCCATACCTCATTCATGGGGGGTGTAAAGGGAAATTAAGTTTTTTTTTTTATTGCGAATTGCTTTTAGTAAAATCTATATAATCCATACAAAAAGATGCTTAGGTATGTCTGTGTGTTGGATATTAACTCCTTTATTATGCATCCGATAACTATGATTCTAAGACAAATTGTTTTCTATATAACTGTGAAGGTTTCTCAGATGGTCAAGTAGAGTAATCGAAAACATTACACGGACAAATTAATCTCGATCCTTAACTAACACCTGCTAGTATGACTAAAAGCAACAACAGTGCACATCACCAATAAATTTGTAACCAAATTTTGTTCTTTTGCAAAAACTAGTGTAGTAAACAACAGTTCCGACAAATATGTATCGCCTCTGACCAGGTTTCTATCTAACCTAATGCCAAAGTACAATTTTCATTACACCTCAGCTGTTCTCAATTTCTTATGATTTATTTATTCTTTTAAGGCTTTTCTGCAGAAAATTGAATATGATCATAAATTAATAAAAAAAAATATATAACAAATGCAAAACAAATATTTATTTAGAATTAATTGTATCTACACATTGAAAATTCAAACATGCTCGCCATGGAGCCGCAACGCAATGCTATGAGTATCTGCACCTCTATGTATATCTCTCACTTTCGTGTGGGGGGAACGCAAGGCACTTCACGTTTCATTTCAAAATGAAATCAATGTTGATCAGTCGGTCGTTGTTCGATTTGGTTTCAGTTGGTTGGGTGTCGTTTGTACTCTCATAGCGTAGCAGTCGTCGTCCATGTGTCAAAAACCTATCCCACATGAATCCACCAAACACTTTGCCTTAATGGCTGCGGTGCTATGGAATGTTACAGCACCGCCGCAACGCACAACACAACCAGTCAGTCAGTCAGTTAACTAAGTCCACCAACCAGCCGGCAATGGAACCCAACCAAACGACTAGCACTAACGACCGGTGCTATTAACAGAGAACGAGAAAACAATACGAAAAAAAAAACTTAAAAAAGTTATTCAACGAAATCAAAACCCAAATCAATAAATAAAACATAAAACTCTAAACCTTAAACTGGCTTTGTGGGTTTTGCATTGCATTGCAGTCGGCGCGCACCGCTGATAGGCTCGACGGGGTAGATGAATGGGATGGATCCACCACTTTTTTTTAGGTAAATAAACAAACTAAAAATATGGCCAGATTACTTAAACAAAATAGCAGCAAACGCAGCAGCGGCAGAAGCAACATAACATTCAGTAGCCAAACACCACTGTCGTGCCATAGCCATAACAAGGCCTACAAACAAGCCATGAAACTGGTTTACATATTAGCCAAAGTATAGCATTTTTATAGTGCCAGTATGTGACATTATCGTTTTACGCCGAAATTGTTTTATTTCATAACTTAGCTTTGCTCTGGTTTTTTTAAAGTGGCTTTTCATGACAGTCAATGAACCTCAATAAGAAAATGCGAAAAGAAAAAAACACATAATAAAATATATTGGGGTATGTAGGTAGAAAGTTGTTGTAAAGAAACATTTTTTTAGGACAGCGTAAAAAATATGTAAAAAAAATTTAGCTTAGAACAATTTGTTTATTATTCAAAAATGTAAATTTTTAGAAACTTAAGTTTTCTAAGAAAAAACCGTTAGATTAGAAAAAATTGTCTTAAAGCTCTGTGAGGCAGATGATCAGTCATGGGAAGAGGCATGGTCAAATTTTTTTTTGTTTATAAATGAGACAAAATTTGATATTCTGATTGTGCTCTGTAACACAATTATGAATATACAAACGAAAATTTAACTATAGTCCAGTTGGCGGTGGGGGTTTGGCGAAACAATATTTTAGCCCTAGTGAGATAAAATTCGGTGCACAGATAATACTCGACAGGACTAGATGAAATTTGAGAAGAAATTTGTATTTGCAATCAGTGACCATAGGGGGCGTGGCAAAAACAGTATTTTAGTCATATAGAGATAAAATTTCATACATAGATTGTACTCAGCACAAAAATTAAAAATTTTCGATTTGTTCAAAGTGTATTTGAACCATACATAGGTACAATTTGGTAAACAGATAGTACTCAGCGCTACAGGTTCAAATTTGCGGACGAAATTATTATTTGCAAAAGTCCGTGAAGATAAATTCGTATTTAACTAGCAAAGACACAAACCAGAGCACTGTTAATGCATTTAACAGAGCTCTGTTAACTACATAGTGACATAAGTCCGATCGACGAAGAATTCTTCGTTTAGGCACAGTGGGCCAAACTGTTATGAACGGACTTTGAAAAAAAGTTCAAAAATATCTATTTCAGAATATCTTTCTGAATATTTTGAGCCCTCTGGGGCAGTTAGAGCGGTGGAAGCAAATATTATAAAAATTTGGTTTTTGTATGGGATTTTCCTCAGGGGGTGAAAGTAGGCAGTAGGTATGTTTGAAGAAAATATTAGGAGGGAAACCTTAGTGAACGTCGATCATACATTTCACCCCTCTTGGAGGTACAAATGGAAGCGGCAGGAGTTGATATTTTAAGAAAAAATATAAAAACATAAATTGTATTGGGACCATCTTATG
This sequence comes from Muscina levida, assembly GCA_964034835.1. Classification (NCBI taxonomy): domain Eukaryota; kingdom Metazoa; phylum Arthropoda; class Insecta; order Diptera; family Muscidae; genus Muscina; species Muscina levida. Next base: position 123,582,378 of record OZ035883.1, on the reverse strand, counting down.
GGTTGTAGCTAGAGGGTAGATAAGCAAAAATTTTGGGGGTCAGTCATACAATTAACTCCTCTAGGGGGCAACATTGGGACAGTTAGAGTGGTGGGAGCAAATTTTATAAAAAAAATTTTCTTTTGTGTGAGATCTCCACTAGCGGTTGAAGATAGGGGGTGGTATGTTTCGAGGAAAGAATTAGCGGGGGTCGGTCATACATTTTAAATATCTAGGGGCGACTCCGGGACAGTTGCGGGACCGATGCAAAGCCATTTGATAGATATGAATCATTTGATACGACCCAAAAGTGTAACACATATAAGAAGTAACTTTAGACCCTAGATTTCTTTGAACCAAATTCGATTCATGACTTTTTAAGTCGTTTGACCCATGTCCGTCTGTCTGTCTGCTTGTCTGTCTGTCTATCTGGCTGTCCGGCTGGTGCGCACGGTAACTTACGAAAGACGAAACCAAATGTTTAGAAATTTTGCTCGAGTTAATATTTCCCCAAAACTACTTATGGTATTGCAAATGGGCTACATGGCCCCGCCTCTTCTGGTACCTCCCATAAAAATACATCATTCCGACCACTTTAGAAATCGAGTAATAATATCAATACACCCAACGGGATCGTACCCAAATTCTGTATTTAGTAAAGCTATAACCGGGTAAGTTTTGGAAAAAAAATTGGACGTCTAGCCACGCCCCTTCTAGTACCTCCCATACAAATGTACCTTTCCGCCCACTTTAGAGATGGAGTAATAATATCAATAAATCCAACGCGATCGTAACCAAATTCTGTATTTTGTTAACCTACAGCAGGATACAGTTTTGGAGAAAAATTCTGGAAGTCTAGCCACGCCCCAACTGGTACTTCCGAAACCCATCTGGTATCGCTCACTTTAGAAATAGATTAATATTATTAATAGACCAAACGCGATCGTGCCCACATTCTGTATTTGATAAAGTTCACGCAGGATAAAGTTTTTGAGAAAAAAATCTGGAAGTCTAGACATGACTCTCCTGGTACCTCCCATACAAATGTACCACTCCGCCCACTTTAGAAATAGGGTAATAATATCAATACACTAGACACGATCGTGCCCAAATTCTGTATTTTTTTATATTATAACAGGACAAAGTTTTGGAGAAAAACTTGGAAGTCTAGACACGCCCCTTATGGTACCTCCCATACAAATGTACCTTTCCGCCTACTTTTGGGATGTAGTAATAATATCAGTACACCCAACGCAATCGTGCCCAAATTCTGTATTTAGTAAAGCTATAACAGGATAAAGTTATGGAGAATAAATCTGCAGCCTAAACACACCCCTTCTCGTACCTCCCATACAAATGTACCACTCCGCCCACTTTCGAAATCGAGTAATAATTTCAATATAATAGAAAATTATTTGTTTTACTGAGGGTAAGGGTAAATGTAAGTCGGGTTGCCCGACTGAAACTTTCTAACTGGTTTTAATTACAAATCGATTATTTTCAATAACTCAAGACTTAAACAATATCTTATATTGGGTGATGGTATTTATCAGTCAGTTTAACTGACTGACATTTCTGTACTGGTTTTTCTCGCTAATATGTAATAGTCAAATATTGACGTGTGTTGGCGGCTTTATGGCCCTTCTAGCCAAATTGGTTCCAAATAGCCAGTAGTTATATCTCTAATATACTGTTAAATTTTCAAGACCATCAAACTATTATTTTTATAGGCGTGGCACAGCCCACTTCCACTATGGCTGTTATTAATACTTTACCAATCTGATTTATACCACTTATATTTCTCTGAAGCTTTATACCACCCACTGATCCGATCCCGTCAATTTTTGTTGGATCACGAAGTTAGCTGCCAAATGCATCCACACAAATTGGAGAAACAGTCCTCTAGATGTTGCGGTTTCAAATGTAGGGTACAATGGGCGGTGTCACGCCCACTTGTAATGAAGATACCAATGAAAGTACCCTTGGCCGTTTTCGAGTCTATACTGTACATACAAATGCAATTAAACAAACACACACAAGTTTTCATATATATCGATGGATTTGACTGCCCTTTGACCTCTTTGAGGCACGGCTTAAAGTTGTCTGATTTTACTCAAATGTTGACCATATCCAAAGTTGAATATTCGCTGCCACCCAAATATACAGATAGAGTTTTTAAATTAAACGACATAAATCTCAATATTGGCGCCCATTACAACTTCTTGGGTTCTTTAGTAATACATTGATAGTATACTGCCAATATGAATATGTTACCAACAGGCAACACTGTATGTCGAGGTATGTTTACATAACTTTTATTAAATCATAACTTCATTACAAAATTGTCTTAAAGATAAACTATATGCCAAAATTCTTTAGAAACATCTTTAGAAACATTACTGTTCCTTATGTTTCAATGGAAAATCTTAAAAAGCTGTCAAAAAAAGTTATTTTCCACTCTGATTTCTTTAGTATCTTTTCCACCACTTTCATATTCCATCGTTGCAGCTATGTTTTGCCTGAAGTACAAATACTTCAGTTGTTTCCCAAAATTTCTTATAGCATTTTTTTGTTTTAATATTTTTGTTATTCTTAGCTATTTAAAAAGTTTAACAACCTTTTCTGTAGCGAAAACGGTTTTTTCTTGCTATTTCTTTAGAATTTATGTAGGTCAACAAATTTCTGCTTACTCTGTGTGTTTAGTTGAGTTGTGTTCTCTGTTATGTCTGAGGCGCCTTCTGTTTCCGTCCTGCCTTCCTTTCCCCTGTCACAAGCAGACAGTTATGGCTATTTATGAGTTTATACTGTTACTGACTCGGCCTCGGCTACTGCCAACTAATTAGTATTGTAGGATTTTGCTAAATATGTTGTTGTTGTTGTTGTTGTGTTGTCGCATGTCTGGTAATGGGTGGGTGGATTAGTGGTGGGTAGGTAATATGCAATCTAGTTACCTAGGAAGGGGTAGAAAATTAAAGAGCCAGAAAATGGCTTAAACTGTTGGCTACAGCAGTAAGTTAGAGTAATTGCAATGGACATGCGTAGTCTTTAGCCGATGGAAGCAATGATTTGCGGTTGTTGGGAAGAAGTGGAAAGGACAATTCGGCATTATAGTCAGCGTTTACGTTTAATTTGTCGTTAACATATTTATCTTGATATGTTAAGAAACATTATTCTAAACCAGATGAACTTTGTATCTTCGGTTCGATTCCCGGCCGGGGCACTGGCATCAACATTGATGAAATATGACTTTTTAAATATTTTCGAGTTCTCCAGCCAACAAAACTCATCCTAGATTCTACCACTACAAAAAATCCAGATTACACAAGGTTGGACAAAAGAAAACCAGTACGAAAGTTTCAGTCGGACAACCCGACTTACATATACCCTCACCCTCAGTAAAACAAAATAATTTCTATTATATTGATATTATTACTCCATCTCTAAAGTGGGCGAAGTGGTACATTTGTATGGGAGATACCAGAAGGTGCAGGGCCATGTAGGCCATTTGCAATACCATAAGTAGCTTGGGGGAAATATTAACTCTTACAAAATTTCAAAACATTTGGTTGCATCTTTCGAAAGTTATCGTGCGCACCAGCCAGACAGCAAGACAGACAGACGGACATGGCTTAAACGATTGAAAAAGTCAAGAATCGAATTTGGTTCAAAGAAACCTAGGATCTAAAGTGACTCTTTCTATGTGTTACACTTTTAGGTGGTATCAAATGATATATACCCTCATCCCTAAGGTTGATGACATACAGATTTATCAACATCTTAAAAATAAATCAATAAAACCAGCTGGCGCCATCTCTTGAAGGAAAATGGTGGTTAACACTAAAAAAACAACAACAACTAGCAATCCTTGACACATACCTTGTTATCTACAAAGGAACGAAACAGATTTGCTAACAATGATCGTATGATGATCGGATTACATGCTCGGTCGAGTGCCGATAAATTGAAGATCGGCATAAAGAATTATTACCCCAGCTACGTTCTCCAGCTGTTACAACAACAACAACAACCGTCTTAAAAAACTTTTCTACTCAAGTATACAATATTACTGTAATGTTTTGGTCTTTTTGAAAAATTTGTAAAGGATGTTACAGCGCACACACAAACTTTTTAATAATTTTCTTTATTAATTAGAAAACAGATAAAACCTTACGCATCTCACCCCTCGTACAGCTATTATAGTATCCTACAAACCTTTCCACATATGTCTGCTATACTTGGTCAAAATGTCTAGGCATTTGAAAAATCCGCATATGATTCTATACGCACCACACAAACATTTAATGAATATATTTCAATAAAGTTTAAATTTCAATGACATCTCGCCTTGTTGCGAATTAACACGTTTTCTATTTTAGATTCCCAACTAACGGCGTCTACTTGTTTGTCGACGAATGCGAACATCACAGTTTGAGAAGCTTTTTACTAGACATGCCGATTGACTCGACACTTATACTGCGAAGTTGCTGTCGACAACATCGAGGGAGCCGGCAATGACAATGAAAAATGTAGATGACTGGATCCGGAAATCGAACCACGGATCTCCCGCATGGTTGTCGCGTGTTCTAACTAGGGTGATCAATTATTCGGGTTTTTGCGAAAACCGGTTTTCGAATTATTCGAAAAATGGTATTTAAAAAAAAACCGGTTGCTTTTTTTGAAATTCACAAAAAACCGGATAATCCGGTTTTCAAATGTATGCCAAATAACAAATTAAAACACAATTTTTGACAAAAAAATTTCATTGAAAAATAACAGAAAATAATTCAAATATACTTAAAAAAAAGTAAACTTTTAGTTTAATTATAACACAGTGCAACACATAAAGTGGTGCCACCTTCGTACCCAGCTATTTTTGAAGTATATACCGTAACTAAAAAAATCCCCAAAGGACTTGTCCCCATTACTTCGAAACATTTTTTTATGGATACTCCAATATTTTCACTCCAACACGATTTTTTGAAAAAAAAAGAACAATTTTACGGAATTTTTTCATATTGTCTTCGGCAAAGTTGTAGGTCTAAACCAGAGCAAAAAAAAACCGACCCAAAAAAATTGCATGCAGTGCATAAAAATTGCAAAAATATGAGAAAAAGGCTATTTTTTCACGATGTATATTTGCTTTAAGTAAATCAATTTTTTCTTTAACTTATCTTTTTTGAATAGATAGAAATCATATATTTTCTCCCATATTGTAGTCTCAGAAGCCGGCAGAAGCTGGAAAAAAACATGTACGACTACACATTTAACACAATTATGAATGAATTTAAATAAAAAGTATCAAACGCCAAAAAACCGAGATTCGACAAAAAAATAACCGGATTATTCGATATTCGAAAAACAGGGATTTAAAAAAAACCGACGGTTTTTATGAGTGAAAAAAACCGAGTAGCCGGTTTCTGAAAACCGAACTGATCACCCTAGTTCTAACCACTATGCCACGGCCGGTCCCAATTTATATTTAATAAAGTATTAAAATGTTTTACTTTTACAACCTCAATATTTTTATCACATTAATACATCATAGTGCTGAATGTTACTCATGCACCCACCCCTCGTATTATTACTATACTACCTTATAAACCTTGCTACACATGTCTACAATATTACTGCAATGTTTTGGTCTTTTTAAATAATTAGTAAAGGATGTTATAGCAAACACACAGACATTTGAATAATTTTCTATATAATTAAGAAATCAAGTGAAAACTTCTGAATCTCACCCCTCGCACCTCAATTATAATACCCTAAATAATTTAAAGTAATAATAATAATTTTGATTGACTTTCACGATGTTTGTATCTCATTGATGCATTATATGGATGGAGTAACTCATGCACCCACCCCTCGTATTACTACTATACTATCTTATTATCCTTGCTACACATGTCTACAATATCACTGCAAAGTATGGCACTTTCAAAATTTTTAGTACTGCATGTTATATCAAACACACAGACATTTGAATAATTTTCTATATAATTAAGAAATCAAATAAAAACTTCTGAATCTCACCCCTCGTACCTCAATTATAATACCCTACAAACCTTGCCACATATGTCTGCTATACTTAATCAAAATTTCTCTGCATTAACTTAATCCTTATAGTTCTCCATAACTAACACACAAACATTAACTGAATACATTTTAAATAAAGTTTTAAGTTTCAATGACTTTAAAGATTGTGAATTCACTTACAACAACTTCCCAAAATTGTATTGTCATACAGCGCATAATTTTTGTCTATTAATCACGTTTGTTTTACCTTGAACATTAACTTAGTCATGCAATTGCACTCTCAACAATTCCACAACTTTAGTCACACATAATTTTCTGCACTTCACTTTTTGTTTCTTAAGTTAGTTGCTTACTTACTTTTTTTTAATTAAATAAATGTTATCTTACAACATATTTGGCGCGTAATTTAAAACGTGCTCCTTTTGTCTTGTGAGATCACAACTGGAAATTTCACTTTAAGTTTGAATGGAGTGTCAATGAAAGTCGCCGTCAGCCATCAGCCGTCTGACTGCTGGTGCTGACTTTGCTATGTCATTTCGTAGCGTCATTTGGTGGCGACATCATATGCGTTTGTGGCACGTACCATTTCGCCAGTTGAGTTGCTTTAGAGAGAGATATGCTCACAAAACCAATTTCGATACAAAATTAATGCTAAACTATTCATAGACATCACATCACATGCATATGTCATAAAAGAAATGGAAAATATTAAATGTGTACTATTTCAATATGAAACGTGTGCTCAAGTGAAATGAATTAACAACAACAACAAAAAAGTGAATTTTTATTGGGAAGGGGGGGTAAAAACAACCAACAACAAAACTGCAAATAGAAATTGTTTAGCAACATCATGCGAAATGCAATACTATCGACGAGGGTAGGTTGGAAAGTAGTGGCAATTAAGTGTGTGAAATGATAAACATGATATGGAAATCTGGTAGCAGGTAAGAATTGTGACATCTTTTATAGCTGCCATGCAGAAAGACACGAATTTGGATGAGGATTCATAGGCGACAAGACGAAATCTGAACGTTATATGTCCTTTGCTCTAGAAATGTGATCCAAGTGTGTGTACCTACTATTGCGGGATCAGCCTTATACGTATCGCATACAAAGTCCTGTCTAGTGTGTTATGCAAAAAGACTAAAGCCCATTTTAGCGAACTTGATTAGACTTCATCAGTGCGGCTTCAGGCCTGGTAAATCCACGACCGACCAGATATTCACACTACAAAACATCCTGGAAAAGACCCAAGAAATGCAGATCGACACCTTGCATCTGTTAAACGACTACAAAGCTGTATTCGACAGTCCGATACGACAGAAACTGTTAGATGCTATGGCTGAGTTTGGTATCTCCGCGAATCTGATACGAATTTGCGGAAAGGCACTGACCGATATGAAGTCTTCTGTGAAACTTGGAAAAAATCTGACAAAGCCATTTTCTACCAAGCTAGGCTTGAGACAAGGCGATCTTCTGTCTGTCTAGCGATCTCTTTAATATCGTATTGGAGATGATCATGCGGAAGGCTGTAGTAAACATGAATGGTACCATCTTCAAAAAAAGTCACATGCTGCTTGCGTAAGCCGATGATATATATCTCATTGACCGTGGATTGGGGAATGTTACTGCGGCCTTCTCAGGTATTGAGAGCAGTCGGCAGAAGTGGGTATGGTGATTAATGTAGACAAAACCAAGTTATTTGTCTTAACGAACAAAGAGTCCACTCATCTCATATAACTTCGAATTGGTAGATGATTTTGTCTACCTTGACTCCGCCATAAACAAAAATAATAATGTCAGCCTGGAAATCAAAAGACGTGTATTGATCGCAAATTGCTGCTACTAAGAGCTAAGCAAGCGTTTTAATGACAAAGCACTCTCTCGAAGAACAAAGATCCAACTCTACCACACACTGATCTTACCTATATTGCTCTACAGCACTATAGGACTTAATATAAGACCGCACAATATTTGGACCCATCATCGTTAACGGCGTCTATCACAACATAAATTCGCTGACCAAGTTTCATTATTGCCCAATTGGCCGTTTGGAAGTTTTGGAAGAAATATTAATTTTCCAAAAAAAAGGTCATTTTGTATGCGAGGTACCAGAAGGGGTTAACCGATACAGTCTATACTCATTCATCAGGCAAGTTTTTATAATAGTAGATAAACCACCTAAAACCGAAACCGAAACACCCCTTCAGGTACCTCCCATGCAAATAACCGAATTGACCCTCATAGTTTTGCATACATATCATATTCGCTTTTGAAAATGGGACTCAGGAATAAAAATGGACTATATCGATTCACGCCTTCTGGTATCTCCCATACAAAATTACCTATTTTTGGAAATTACCTCCCATAACTGCCAGAGGGACACTTGCGTGGTAATGAAAATTGCTCGGATAACTTATCTTGTGATAGAAGCCAAAACCTCAGAAAACCTAACTAATGGACACACCCTCTTCTGGCACCTCCCATACAAATGAGCGAATTCCCCCTCATCGTCTAACATACATATCTTTATCATTTGATACGACCCAAAAGTGTAACACATAGAAGGAGTCACTTTAGATCTTAGGTATCTTTGTCCGGCTGGTATGCACTATAACTTTAGAAAGACGCAACCAATTGGTTTGAAACTTAGCATGGGTTAATATTTCCCAAAACTACTGACGGTATTGCAAATGGGCGACATGACCACACTCCTTCTGATACCTCCAATACAAATGTACAATTCCGCCCACTTTAGAAATCAAGTAATACTAATATCAATACACCTAACGGGATCGTACCCAAATTCTGTATTTAGTAAAATACAGCTGGATAAAGTTTTGGAGAAAAAACCCATACAAATGTACCATTTAGTCCACTTTAGAAACCGAGTAATAATATCAATACACCTAACGCGATCGTGCTCAAATCCTATATATTTAGTAAAAATATAGCAGGATAAAGTTTAGGAGAAAAAACTGAAAGTCTAGCCACACTCTACCTGGTACCTCCCATACCCATCAGGTGCTGTCCTCTTTAGAAATCGAGTTATATTATTAATATATCCAACGCAATCGTGACCATATTCTATATTTAGTAAATCTCAATCAGAATAAAGTTTTAGAGAACAAATTGGAAGTCTAGCCACTCCCCTTCTGGTACCTCCCATACAAATGTACCATTCCGCCCACTTTAGAGATGGAGTAGTACTATCAATAAACCCAACGTGATCGTACCCAAATTCTGTATTAGGTAAAGCTAAATCAGGATAACATTTTGGGGGAAAAAACTGTAAGTCTAGCAACGCCCCTTTTGGTACCTCCCATGGACAATTCCGCCCACTTTAGAAATCAAGTAATATTATCAATACACTCAACGCGATCGTCCCCAAATTCCGAATTTAGTAAAACTGTAACAGGGTAAAGTTTCTGAGAAAAAATTGTACCATTCCGCCACTTTAGAATTTGAGTAATAATATCAATACCCTCAACGCAATCGTGCCCAAAGTCTATATTTTGTTAAGCTATAATAGGGTGAACTTTCGGAGGAAAAATTGGAAGTACAGCCACGCCCCTTCTGGTACGTCCCATACAAATGTACCATTTCGCCCTCTTTTGAAATAGAGTAATAGTATCAATACACCCAACACGATCGTGCCCAAGGTGTGTATTTTATTAAACTATATTAGGAAAAGGTTTGTGAGAACAATTTGGAAGTCTAGCCACGCCCCCTCTGGTACCTCCCGTTTAAATTTACCACTCCGCCCACTTTATAAACCGAGTAATAATATCAATACCCCTAACGCGATCGTGCCCAAATTCTGTATTTATAAAAGCTACACATTTCTTGATTTTTTTTTTCCTTTTTTTTTAAAAATTTTTTCAAATTTCTTTTTTAACATTTTCTTCAAATTTTCTTGAATTTACAATTAAAAAACAAAATATGCCATTCTCTTCGTCTTGGTCCCCAAACAACGGAATGGTAGGTCAAAGTCGGAGCTCAGGCCCGGGGAGTCAAAAAAAGGGCCCTTGGGAACTTAATACTCAATATTGTCTGAACGAATCCAACGGTGTTATTTTTAAGTTCCTACGTGTCTCCTGGACAGAGTTAGAGACATCCAAATTTTCGGCACGTAACAAAAAAAAATTTTAAAAATCGCCCAATTTTTTGACTGCGGCGATGTTAATCGCAACATAATAATTTTCGCTCTAATTTTATGGTTTTAAAAAAATCGCTTTAGCTATTATTTTTTAAATTTTTCTTTAACTTTTCCACTTTTTCCGTTTTTTTACTTTTTTTTCAAATTTCTTTTTTAACATTTTCATAAAATTTTCTTGAATTTGCCTATTATTTTCCTGAAATTTTTCGGAGGGGTCATGATTATTAAAATTTTAAATTTTATTTTTTTTTTGCAGATTTCTTGAATTTTTTTTTCTTTTATAAAATTTTGTTTCAAATTTCTTTTTTAAAATTTTCTTCAAATTTTCCTATTTTTTTTCCTGAAATTTTCCGGAGGGGTCATGATTATTAAAATTTTAATTTATTTTTTTGAATTTTCTTTTAACATATATTTCTTTTTGTACTTTTTCCTGAAATTTTTTTTTTTAAATATTTCTTGAAATTACCCATTTTTTTCCATCGTTTTATAATTTTTTTCAATTTTTTCTCAATTTTCTTTTATTAATTTTTTCCCAATGAGTTTTTGGGCTTCCTTATTTTATCTTTTCCTCCGGGCCCCCGGTCCGAGTAAGAGCCATCTCAATTTCCGGGATATAACAAAAAAAAAAGTGCTTTTTCTAATATTTTTTAAATTCTTCTTCAAACTTTCCACTTTTTTTTAAAATTTTTTTAATTTCTTTTTTAAAATTTTCTTTAAATTTTCTTGAATTTGCCTATTTTTTATGGTTTTTAAAATTTTAAATTTTTTTTCAAATATTTCTGTTTGTACTTTTTCTAGAATTTTTTTTTTAATATTACTTGAAATTTACCTTTTTTTCCTTAATTTTTTAATATTTTTCAATTTTTTCCAAAAAATTTTTTTTTAAAAAAATCACATGATTTTAATTTTTCTTACATTTTTTACGATATTTAATTTTTGTATTTTTTTTTTTTGAGAATTTTTCAATTTATTTCCTTAATTTTTCACATTTTTTTGTAATTTTTTTTATTTTTTTGTATATGCCGGATTTTTTATTTTTCAAATATTTCTGTTTGCATCTTTTCTTGAATTTCTTTATTTCCTTTTTTTAAATTTTTTTCAAATTTCTTTTTTAACATTTTCTTCAAATTTTCTTGAATTTACCTAATTTTTTTTCTTGAAATCTTCCGGAGGGGTCATGATTATTAAAATGTAAATTTTTTTTGAATTTTCTTTTTACAAATATTTCTGGTTGTACTTTTTCTTGAAATTTTATTTTTAAATATTTCTTGAAATTTGTCATTTTTTTCCTTAATTTTTTATTTTGTTAAATTTTTTCTCAATTTTCTTTTATTAATTTTTTCCCGATAAGCTTTTTGGGCTCCTTATTCTATCTGTTCCTACTGTTCTCCTGGATTGAGTTAGAGCCATTTCAATTTCCGGGATATAACAAAAAAATGCCTTTTCTAATATTTTTTAAATATTGCTTCAACCTTTCCACTTTTACTACCTTTTTTTAAAAATTTTTTTAATTTCTTTTTTAAAATTTTCTTGAATTGGCCTATTTTTCATGGTTTTTAAAATGTTTTATTTTTCAAATATTTCTGTTTGCATTTTCTCTTGAATTTCTTTTTTTCCTTTTTTTAAATTTTTTTTCAAATTTCTTTTTAACATTTTCTTCAAATTTTCTTGAATTTTTTTTAAAACTTAAATTTTTTTTTAATTTTCTTTTTACAAAAAATTTCTTTTTGTACTTTTTCTTCAAATTTTTTTAAATATTTCTTGAAATTTTTCATTTTTTTCCTTCATTTTATAATTTTTTTTCAATTTTTTCTCAATTTTCTTTTATTAATTTTTTCCCGATAAGCTTTTTTGGATCCTTATTCTATCTGTTCCTACTGGTCTCCTGGACCGAGTTAGAGCCATCTCAATTTCCGGGATATAACAAAAAAAAATAGCTTTTTCTAATATTTTTTACATTTTTCTTTAACTATTCCACTTTTTTTTACCTTTTTATAAAAATTGTTTTAATTTCTTTTTTAAAATTTTCTTGAATTGGCCTATTTTTCATGGTTTTTAAAATATTTTATTTTTCAAATATTTCTGTTTGCATTTTTTCTTGAATTTCTTTTTTTCGTTTTTTTAAAAATTTTTTCAAATTTCTTTTTTAACATTTTCTTCAAATTTTCTTGAATTTACCTAATTTTTTCTTGAAATTATTTTTTAAAATTTAAATTTTTTTTTAATTTTCTTTTTACAAAAAATTTTTTTTTTTACTTTTTCTTCATTTTTTTTTAAATATTTCTTGAAATTTATCATTTTTTTCCTTCATTTTATAATTTTTTTTACAATTTTTTCTCAATTTTCTTTTATTAATTTTTTCCCAATGAGCTTTTTGGGCTCCTTATATTATCTGTACCTACTGGTCTCCTGGACCGAGTTAGAGCCATCTCAATTTCCGGGATATAACAAAAAAAGTAGCTTTTTCTAATATTTTTTAAACTTTTCTTCAACCTTTTTCACTTTTTTTTTCCTTTTTTAAAAATTTTTTTAATTTCTTTCTTAAAATTTTCTTGAATTTGCCTATTTTTCATGGTCTTTAAAATTTGAAATTTTTTTTTCAAATATTTCTGTTTGTACTTTTACTGGATTTTTTTTTTTTAATATTTCTTGAAATTGACCATTTTTTCCATAATTTTTTAATTTTTTTAAATTTTTTCTCAATTTTCTTTTATTAATTTTTTCAATTTCCGGTAACAAAATTTTTTTTTTTTTGTAAAAATCATGTGATTTTTAAATTTATCTCTCTCATTTTTTAGGATATTTAAGGTTTCTATTTTTTTTTTTAGAATTTTTCAATTTATTTCCTTAAATTTTTCTAATTTTTTCCATGATTTTTTCACATTTTTTGTATTTTTTTTTTTTGGTATATACTGGGTTTTTCATTTTTCAAATATCTCTGTTTGCATTTATTCTTGAATTTCTTTTTTTTTCTTTTTTTTAATTTTTTTTTCAAATTTCTTTTATTAACATTTTCTTCAAATTTTCTTGAATTTGCCTATCTTTTTCCTGAAACTTTCCGGAGGGGTCATGATTATTAAAATTGAAATTTTTTTTTTCAATTTTCTTTTCTCAAATATTTCTGTTTGCACTTTTTCTTGATTTTTTTTTAATATAATATTTTTTTCTAGAAATTGCCCATTTTTTCCTTAATTTTTTATTTTTTAAAATTTTTTCTCAATTTCATTTTTTCCCGATAAGCTTTTTGGGCTCCTTATTCTATCTGTTCCTACTGGTGTCCTGGACCGAGTTAGAGCCATCTCAATTTCCGGGATATACCAAAAAATTTTTTTTTAAAAAATCGCTCTTTGTAATATTTTTAAAATTTTCTTAAAATTTGCCTGAATTTGCCTATTTTTCATGGTTTTTAAAATTTGAAAATTTTTTTTTTCAAATATTGCTGTACTTTTTCTAGAAATTTTTTTTAATATTTCTTGAAATCGACTATTTTTCTCTTAATTTTTTAATTTTTTCTCAATTTTCTTTTTTTAATTTTTTCCAATTGCCGGTATATACCAAAAAAATTTTTTTTAAAAAAAATCACGTTATTTTAATTTTTAAATTTATCTCTCATATTTTTTACGATATTTAATTTTTCTATTTTTTGAGAATTTTTCAATTTATTTCCTTAAATTTTTTTAATTTTTTCCATGATTTTTTTTCACATTTTTTGTAATTTTTGTTTGTTTTTTTTTTGTATATGCCGGATTTTTTATTTTACAAATATTTCTTTTTGCATATTTTCTTGAAATTCTTTTTTCCCCTTTTTTTAATATTTTTTAAAATTTCTTATTTTAACATTTTCTTCAAATTTTCTTGAATTTGTCTATCTCTTTCCTGAAACTTCCCGGAGGGGTCATGATTATAAAAATTTTAAATTTTTTTTTTTCAATTTTCTTTTCTCAAATTTTTCTGTTTGCACTTTTTCTTGATTTTTTATAATTTTTTTTTCTTGAAATTGCCCATTTTTTCCTTAATTTTTTTTTTTTAAATATTTTTTAAATTTTCTTATTTCATTTTTTCCCGATAAGCTTTTTGGGCTCCTTATTCTATCTGTTCCTACTGGTCTCCTGGACCGAGTTAGAGCCATTTCAATTTCCGGGAAATAACACAAATTTTTTTTTTTTTTAAATCGCTTTTTGTAATATTTTTTAAATTTTTTTAAAATTTTCTTAAAATTTTCCTGAATTTGCCTATTTTTTATGGTTTTTAAAATTTGAAATTTTTTTTTTCAAATATTGTTGTTTGTATTTTTTCTAGAATTTTTTTTAATATCTCTTAAAATTGGCCATTTCCTTCATTTTTTTTAAAATTTTTTCTCAATTTTTTTTTTATTTTTTCAATTTCCGGTATATTCCAAAAAATTTTTTTTTTTAAAAAATCGCGTGATTTTAATTTTAAATTTTATCCTCACATTTTTTACGATATTTAATTTTTCTATTTTTTTGAGAATTTTTCAATTTATTTCCTTAAATTTTTCTAATTTTTTCCATGATTTTTTTTCACATTTTTTGTAATTTTGTTTTGTTTTTTTTTTTTTTGTATATACCGGAAATTGAAAAGGCTCTAACTCGGTCTAGGCAACCCGTAGGTACTTAAAAGTATTTGGGGGGAGTGGATTTTTTTTTATTTCCGCCCTTGCTTGCTTTTTTGCCAAAGAATCTTTTACTGCAAATGAAAGAAAATTTTCTAATAACACTTTTACTGCAAACAGGGTAAAATTTTACTTTTGCTGCGGATAGAGTACAATTATTATTATTACTATTATGCTCTCACAACAATCATTGAGTATTGTTTTTCTGACTGTACTTGTGTCTACTTTTGTGTTAAATGCGTAGCAAGCGTGTGTTGTGTTGCTGTCATAACACTCAAGCAGAGGCTAACTGCTTTGAATCAAACAATAAATAAAACAAATTTCCCAGCATTTCCTAAAGACTCCTTCAAATCTACAACTTCTAAGGATCCCTGTATCCCACACAGCCCAAGTAAAATTATGCATTTGCAATATTTTAAATTAATTATATTTAATTCAATTTTGCGCCTTGCTTGCAATAAAATTTTTCTTTCACTCTGCCAACAACATCACTCGATTACGTGACAAATAGCAATTCACTATAAATCTCAAGCCCACACGAGTTGTGGTAGATATTTATAGCTTCATATTTATTCCTGAGAGTTTTTATTTGTAAATAGCTAAAGAAATGCAAATAAATCTTAGGAAAATTGAAATTAAACTCATAAAATATTAATGTTTTTTCTATTCAATTCTATTATGAATATACGAAGAAAAAGGGTTTACACGATAAATCATAATAATACATAGTGTAACAACACAAAATGTTGCATGAAAATGTTCGATCGAGTTCGTTATTCAACACTCACGCATAAATCGTTAGGCCATTGTTCAAACTTCCGGTTATGTAACTAAAGAGAGAGAGGGTAACAAACCAGGAGGGCAGCGGAGAACCTTTGACAAAACAACGACGAGAATTTCATGTTATGGAATGCAAAACATCACGAAATCCCATAACCTAGCACTCAATATTAACCCTGGAGCGTGCTGGAGTGTACACAACTTGCACTACTGTACTAAGTGAGGATAGGAAGTCGTCGTGGACACCAATAATGAGGGTGGGGGGAAGGTGGAGTTCTTTATGCCCAACAACGAGTTTGGTTATCTGGCTAACGACCACGCATGAGTGACGGCATACAGAGACATGAGATTGCAACTGAATGCAGCAGCTAGAGAACCCCAAACAAATCTTCGGCTAATGTCCAAACGGACGGGCTAGTCGGCGGGCTATCAGCCGGCGGGCTCAGCGTACAGCTGTTATCGGAAAATGACAGAAAACCACTTGTTGTTGTTGCTGTTGAGACAAACAAATTGGGAATAGCCTACGTCGACTGGTCTGGCCTGGCTGTCCATAGCATAACCATTGGTTACACAGGCGGGCAAACGAACGTCTAGCGAATACAAATTTGGTAATGTAAACAAACACAAGACAACAACAACAACAGGAGAAGAAAACAGGGCCCAAAAGAAAATTACCCAAAAATTGAGGGGATTGCATTTGTGTTGTGTGTTTGTTGTTGTTAGCTGGTAACGGTATCTTTTACGTCACCTATATTAATTCCAGGAAATTTCGTCATTCATTAAACACTTGAACAGCAATAACAACTGAAAACAAAAAACTGGTTGGTGGCGTTACCTTTGCAACGGCATTGAAGGTTTGACGAGTACACTTAAGCCCCCTCAGATAATTGAGCTTTAACTTTTATGAAAATGAAATGATTTCGAAACTGAATTTGAAGATGAATAAACAAAATTTTAAGAAAACATAATTATAAAAAGTGAAATGAGTGGCATTCAAATGAATGGAATTGCACACAGAAAGCTATGAGAAAATAACCGCGTGCATTAAAAAAAAGAGAAATGTGTAGAAACATAACGACCGACTGACTCCTCTGTTAATGCGTTGTTAAGATAACGATCAATTTCTAAAGAAGTAAAAGAAATTATATGTAAAATATCACTATACAAAATAATGACACTTCGTAAAAAAAATTGTATTTTGTAAAAATTTTAAATTTTTTAACATAAATCTTGGGCGTCGGGAGTGTGATGCAAGGGAAAGCTTCTGATCGTTTTAACTTGGCAAACCCAGAGTGATCCTTGCCAATTGCACTTCAAGTCTACTCACAGAGCTCCGTATTCGTGGTACTTCTGCGGACGGAGTACCTCCACGTGGTGACGCCTGGAAACGTGGCTTTGACACCCGTCAGAGCTCGGCTAACTGTGAGGGGCGAAACTTAAAACCTAGGCACGTCGGCTCAGAGTGAGCGGTACCCTGGTCAGCGTCTGACCCAGAATGGGCGGCTGTAATAAAATCCCGGCAGGAAGAGAAAACTACTGACGCTTAAACTATTGCAATGAAAAGAAGTAAGATAAGAATAAAACGGACCGCCCAAAATGTTGACGACCACCGCAAACGAATTAAGGACCATGATTTGAGGATATGCACCTGGAATATTAGAACACTGTATAGACCAGGTGCCTCCATTCAACTGGCGGAAGTCCTCGAAGAATACAAGGCTGACATAACCGCTTTACAGAAAATCCGGTGGACGGGACACGGGTGCTCGCGCATGAAGACATGCGATATCTACTATAGTGGCCATGCGGACAAGCACGAGTTTGGATGTGGATTTGTGGTTGGCAAGAGACTGCGACACCTAGTCTCAAGGTTCAACCCGGTGTGTGAACGTATAGCCACCATATGAGTAAAAACAAAGTTTTTCCACATAACACTTATATGTGCCCATGCTCCGACAGATGAGAAAAGCGATGAGAACAAAGACGAGTTCTACGAGAGCCTAGAAAATGTATATGACCGTAGCCCCAGCCATGACATCAAAATTGTACTAGACGATTTTAATGCTAAAATAGGCAGGGAGAGCGCATTTGAACCTACAATTGGAAAATTCAGTCTGCACACCGAAACATCGAACAATGGCAACAGACTGATTGATTTCTCTGCTGCAAGAAATATGGTAGTTAGCAGCACTAGATTTGACCATAAAAATATTCATAAGGCAACTTGATTATCTCCGGATCAATTGACGAGAAATCAGATAGATCACGTGGTAGTCGATGGAAGGCACGCATCGATTGTTCTGGACGTACGAGTGATCAGGGGTGCGAACATTGACACCGATCACTTCCTTACCGTAGTTAAGGTACGCACTAGGCTAATGGCGAAAAACGTACGTAACCAGGCACAACGAAAGCTGGGCATCGGTAAACTCTGGACCACAGAGGTAGCGGACGCCTACTCCCGCCAAATGCTGCGGAATGCTCCAACACCTGGTAATTTAACCTCGCAGTGGCAATATATAGCCGACTCCATAGGACGGACTGCGAGAAGCGTCCTTGGGTACTCAAAGCCGTCTCAAGAAGATGCCTGGTACGATGATGAATGTCGCAATGCCACGAAAGAGACGGATGCTGCATACAGGGCAAAACTGCAGCCAATGGCAACGCGAGCTGTTCGTAAACGGCACAGAGAGAAGAGACGAGAGGCAACTCGTTTTTTTAGAAGAAAAAAGAAGGAGCTGAAGAAGAGGCAGGATGAGTGCACTGAATTGCTCCGAAGTGGAGGGGAAGCCCGAAAATTCTACAAGAGAGTTAAAGCGAGAATGCGTGGAACAGGGTTGCCCTTCTGCAAGGACAGCGCTGGTCAGCTAGTGACGGACCCGGATAACGTTCTGAAGATATGGAGAGATCACTTTAGAAATTTACTGGATACTGACACCACTCCAGAAGATCCCGCTCCAATCCATGACGATGGTATTAACTGTCCACCTCCGAGCCAGAGCGAGATACATATGGCCATCTCCCGCCTTAAAAACAACAAAGCTGCTGGAGCCGATGGTCTCCCTGCTAAATTGTTTAAGGCTGGCGGGGAGGAGCTGATTAGGAGCATGCATCAGCTCATGGAGAACATCTGGCAAGAGGAAAGCATGCCCGGGGATTGGAGTCTCAGTCTGTTATGTCCCATATACAAGAAAGGAGATCGTAGTGAATGTAAGAACTATCGTGGAATAAACCTATTACCAATTGCGTACAAGGTCCTTTCAAGCATATTGTGTGAACGTTTAAAGCCAATTGTAGAAAAATTAATTGGACCATATCACTGCGGCTTTAGACCTGGTAAATCTACGACGGATCAAATATTTACTCTACGACAAGTCCTGGAAAAAACTCATGGAAAGCAGATCGATACCTACCACCTCTTTGTCGACTACAAAGCTGCATTCGACTCTCCGATAAGGAATAGGCTATATGAGGCCATGTCTGAGTTTGGTATTACTGCAAAGCTAATTCGACTTTGCAGATGTACATTGGAAAACACCAAATCCTCGATAAAGATTGGTAAAGATCAGTCTGAACCATTCAACACAGAAAGAGGTCTCAGGCAGGGTGATAGCCTGTCCTGTACACTATTTAATGTAGTTATGGAGAAGGTGATGAGAAAGGCTGGTGTCAACATTTTTGGCACCATATTCCACAAAAGCCACATGCCATTAGCATACGCCGATGATATAGATATCATTGGCCGAAATCTGCGGGACGTTACTGCAGTTTTCTCATCACTAGAAAAGGAGTCGGCAAAAATGGGTTTCGCGGTCAACGAGGACAAAACAAAAATAATGATTTCGACGAACAAAGAGTCCTCTCGATGGGGACGCAGCGTCAACGTTGAAAATTATTTGTTTGAGGTAGTAGATGAGTTTACCTACCTCGGATCTTCCGTCAATAAAAAAAATAATGTCAGCCAAGAAATTAAGCGGAGAATAATGCTAGCCAATAGATGTTTTTACGGACTTCGGCAGCACTTTATCAACTCCACCTTATCTTGGGATACTAAGAAACAGCTTTACCAGGTGCTAATCTTACCCATTCTTTTGTATGCTGCCGAATCATGGCTGCTTACGATAACGGACATACAAAACCTGGGAGTTTTCGAGAGAAAAGTACTCCGAAAAATTTATGGACCTATCTGCGCCGACGGCGAGTTTCGCCATCGGATGAACCATGAGCTGTATGAGCTTTACCACGACATCGACGTAGTTAAAAGAGTCAGAATGCAACGACTACGATGGCTGGGTCATGTTGCCAGGATGGATGTAAATGCTCCAGCGAGAAAGGTGTTTGAAGGCGAACCTGAAGGACAGCGCAGAGCAGGGAGACCCAAACTCCGTTGGAAGGACCAAGTAGTAGGCGACGTGCCACCATCTGGTAGGACTAACTAGAGAACACACGCACAAGACCGAAGCGTGTGGAATTCTTTTTTACTTCAGGCCTCAAATTTATGAACTACGTTTCGTTAATTGTAATTGGCCACTTATGTAAGTAAGTAAGTAACTTGATAAAACGAATGATGCAGAAGTTCTTATTTTTAGGGCTGCTTTCAAGTGCAATTCTCAGAATTGAGTCCCAAAATCATGTGTTGTACTGTGTACTGTAAAGTATGTGAATTCATTTCTAACGACCTTTTGTTTTTCTGTTAAAAATATATTTATTTTCCAAAAGGTCCAATGTATACATGTATGACTGTTAAGAAAATTCCCTTTTGTGTATACTTCTTTATAAAAAAGCTTACTTTTTTTGACGATTTTTCTTTTAGTTTTAAATTTTTACTTTTTCCAAAAAAAAAAGATTTCCAGATAAACATTAAAGGTTTATTTGTAAATTCAGCTCACATTTGTCCGTTTTTTTTCTAGAATAGTTGTTCTTTTTTAGGACCGGCCGTGGCATAGTGGTTAGAACACGCGACTACCATGCTGGATATCACAGGTTCATTGTCGGCTCCCCTCGAATGTTGTCGACAGCAACTTCACAGTAAACGTGTCGAGTTAATCGGCGTGTCTAGTAAGAGCTTTTCAAACAGTGACGTTCACATTCCCCGTTAAGACAAGTAGGTGCCGTTAGTTGTGAATCTAAAAATAGAAAGCGTGTTAATTCACAACAACGCGAGAATCCCATACCTCATTCATGGGATGTAAAGGGAAATTAAGTTTTTAAGTTTAAGTTGTACTTTTTCTTGACTAAGATTTTTCTTTGAGCTTTTTGGGCTATTGATTAATTTTTGTCTGTTAGCAAATTCATTTCCTGCCTCCCGCATTTGCTTGAACTTTTAGCTGTGTGAATATTTTCTTTGTAATATACTCAAAAAGAAAACGAAAAAAAAAACACAACAACTTATCAGTGGATCTATTGAATCTTAGCCAATGTATCTTACCCAGTTTCTTTTGTTATAGATTTAAGGCTGTTAGTCGGTTGCTTCTCTAGCCAAGACTTGTTCTTATGCAAAAAGATATGAAGAAAAAAAAAATATATCATGGTAGGCCACCAGCCACTTGTCTAAGTTCCATTGTCATCGTTGTGGCAAAAACGATAAAGAGCGGACTATGTTATTTTACCGCCAGCCGCTTGAATTCAAACTGTGAATGGAGTCAGGCTCTCAAGAGTTCAGAAACTCTTTTTTTTCGCAGTGATTTCTTTTGGAGCTTTGCACAGTAAAGGAAAACATTTTGTAACAATTGCCATGATGGTGGATTGGTGGTTGATAGTAAGTGGACTGGTGGTAGGTGTGTTGGATAAAGTACTACTGATTTCAAGACGGACATGTGATTTATAATGCCATGCAAAGTGTTTTACTTTGCTTATAATTATACAGGTTTTTATTGTTGTTTTTAGCAAAGCAAAAAAAAAAACAATATAATTTATAAATATCACTTTCAATTACAAAATTGCAAATTATGAAAACTATATGCCCTATGATATTATTCCCTCTCTCCGCTAGTGGGTATAATTAAGTTTGTATAGTTTTCATTTAATTAATTTCGTTTAACAATAGATATTGTTAAAGTTGGAAAAATAATTATGTTAAATATATAATTTAATATTCGAAATATTTTGTTTGTATTCTTTACCAATAGTGCTATAATTAAGTTAGGCAAAAATTATAGCTTTCCTTGAGAGACCGGAAAATCCATTGAAATTTTCTCTGGTTGCTAAATATGACGATGACATCACTTTATTGCTTAACAATATATTATTTTAGTGTTTAATACAATTGCTAAATTTTGTTGTATTTTTGCTGTTCTTGTTGTTGTTTTTATTAAAGCTCTAACGACTATTTTTTTAGTGTTT
The DNA here is from genome assembly GCA_964034835.1 of Muscina levida. NCBI lineage: Eukaryota > Metazoa > Arthropoda > Insecta > Diptera > Muscidae > Muscina > Muscina levida. Next base: position 123,560,449 of record OZ035883.1, on the reverse strand, counting down.
CCGTTGCCACATAATCGTGGTCATGTTGTGTTTGTCCCACCTCAATTTTTGTTTTCTTTTTGTATTTTTTTGGCAATTCTATTTAACGGAAAAACTTAACAAAAGCGATATAACCTTTTTTGTTTACTTACATTAGTATCAGTCAAAAATTTACCAATACACTTCACCCCTGCCTGTAAAATTCCCCACAGCAGGTTTACAGGGTGTTAACCTTGACCAATCCCACATTTTTTGTGTGAGTGTGTACGGTTTTCTCTTCTCTGTTCTCCTCCCAGGTCTGCTGACCAGCACAAAGTAAATATAAGTCGCCCTCGATGACCATTCACCCACACCCTTTTGGAAGCTATTTTTGGTCATTTCTAAAGTAAAAGTTTATATTTAACACGCAATTCTATTGTGCTACGAACACACAGCACAACAAAAATAAAAACAATAAAATAAATGTTTTGTTTCCTGTAAGAAGGAAGGACATCAAACGCCGCCAAAAACATAACGGCGCGAAAATAAAATGTCAGAATAAATTCGTAAATTTTCTGCTGCTTTATTTCAAGATTAAACTGAGCTGACCTTCTGGAAATGTTAATGAGATTACAAAGGGGGGGAAGTTTGTGAGTGGGTGGTAGGCAATGTTTACTTAAACGTGGGTCAGTTAATGAGGTGCCCATTGTGCTTAGTTTTTATTATCAGTCATTGAAAGAATACTAAAGTTTGCATTAAGAAGGCAAGTAAATAACTTATAAAACAACCGATAGAGGGCAGTCGGTGGATTCTGCAAGTAAAAAACACTTAATTTCCCTTTACACCCCATGAATGAGGTATGGGATAGTTTCTCGCGTTGTTGTGAGTTAACACGCTTTCTTTATTTAGATTCACAACTAACGGCACCTACTAGTTTATCGACGAAAGCGAACGTCACTGTTTGATAAGCTTTTACTAGACATGCCGATTGACTCGACACTTATACTGCAAAGTTGCTGACGAAAACATCGAAAGAATGAAAAATTATTTTTTTTTTAGTACGCACGATAACTTTCAAAACACGCAACCAAATGTTTTGAAATTTTGCACAAGTTAATACTTATTTTTTTTTATTTAATTTTATTACATTGATTTATAAACCGAGCCATTATGGCCTTATATGGTTACAAACTTCTACTCCCCAAAACTACTTACGGTATTGCAAATGGGCTACAAGGCCCCACCCCTTCTGGTACCTCCCGAGTAATAATATCAATACGCCCAACGGAATCGTACCCAAATTCGGTATTTAGTAAAGCTAACAGGATAAAGTTTTGGAGAAGTCCAACCACGCCCCTTCTGGTACCTCACATTCAAATGTACCTCTCCGCCCACTTCAGAGATGAAGTCATAATATCAATACATCCAACGCGATCGTACCCAAATTCTGTATTTTGTTAAGCTATAACAGGATATAAGTTTTGGAGAAAAAAACACGCCCCTTCTGGTACCTCCCATACAAATGTACCACTCCGCTCACTTTAGAAATCGAATAATAATATCAATATACTAGAAAATTTTATGTTTTATTGAGAGTGAGACTATATGTCAGTCGGGTTTCCTGACTGAAACTTTCTTACTGGTTTTTATACCATTTTTTTATGCCCCCCAAAAAATTTCCATACGAAAATTCATATGAAAAATTCCCCATAAATTTTGGGGAGTTTTTCGTTTATTTTAGGTAAAATTTCGTTTTTTTGATTTGGGGCATTTTTCATATGCAAAATGACCCAAATCTGAAGGAATGAAAAAACCCCAATTTTTTCCACATAATACGCTCTCTCACATTCGTCTTTACGCATTATTCAACCACGAATGCGGTGGGGGACACGCCCCCTCCCCCTCTCTCTACCACCTGCACCAAGCATTTTTGTTATTTGAAAAGTCATTCACCGATAAAAAGGCTTAATTCAGGTGGTAGAGAGAGGTGGGGGCGTGCCCCACGCCACCGCATTCGCCTTTTAATAATGCTAGATTTGTTTAGAAGAATGTTTTTTTGGGGTTTTTTTCATAAATTTTTTAGATTATTTTTTAAAATTGTTGAGGAAATATTCGTTCTTGAGTTTTGGGTCATTTTTATTTGTTTTCGTCCAATTTTATTTTGGGACATTTTTCGTTTCTCTTTTGGGTAATTTTTCATAGATCCGTTTAGAACATATCGAGCTGCATTTGGAATTACAGCTTATATCCTCAAAGCGTAGGTTAATTTCTAAGATGAGCAAGATCGTACAAAAATTACTCCCACCTAGTTAAATTCGTATTTTAACTAGCCAAGACACAAACCGTTTTTATTAACAGAGCTCTGTTAAGTGAGCTGGCCGATATATATTATATGCTTATAGCAATATAATCGTAAATATCTCTTGATCTACAAAAGATATTAAAACAAAACTTTGACAGTACCTAAAAAACATTATTTAAGATACATAAGAAAAGTTTTGTAAAAATTTAACGAGGGTAGTATGTTTTATAGAGTAGTGAATCTAACACTTTTTTCGGGGGAAGTTTTGTCCATAGTGGCCATCTGGAGAGGGGTGCATCGATCGGACTAGTGGCAAAAAATAGATATTGTAGTCTAGTTTAATACTGCATAAGCCGTTTTCCCCAAAAAATTTCCAGAATATGAAATTTTCGGCAAAAATTTTAAAATTTGTATGTAGCTGGGATGAAGTGCGCCCATAGTGGTCATCTGGAGAGGGGTGCGTCGATCGGACTAGTGGCAAATAATAGCTGTTGTAGTCTAGTTTAATACTGCTTAAGCCGTTTTTCCCAAAAAATTTCCAGAATATGAAATTGTCGGCAAAAATTTTAAAATTTGTGTGTAGCTGAGATGAAGTGCGTCCATAGTGGCCATCTGGAGAGGGGTGCGTCGATCGGACTAGTGACATATAACATATCTCGGCCAGCTCACTTAACAGAGCTCTGTTAATAAAAAAAACGGTTTGTGTCTTGGATAGTTAAAATACGAATTAAACTTCACACCCATCCCTTCTTGGGGTCTACCCCTGCGGTTATAGTCTTAGTTAAAAATATATTATGTATGCAATCTTCTATTCTCTAAGTCTCTAAGTAGATTGGTCAAAATCTACTCCGATAAAAATTATGCCATTTTTGGGGTCTATCCTTGCGATCACCGTCGTAGTTTAAGCCTATCGAGCTGAAATTTGTCATACTAACTCAAATTTTATGAGCGGAACTTAAGTTCTAAGATGAAAAAGATTGGACTAAAACTACTTCCACCTCTCATACAAAACACCCCGTTTTTTTAAAGAAGTCCGTCTGTCTGTCGCCTGCAAATTGGTATCTTCTAAGCGGAGGTTATGTTATGAATTGAGTATTGAGTAAATTGGTGGTGTCCGCCTATATGTCGTTTCGATTACAGCCGTAAGATGAAATTTTGTGTGCAAACATCTATTCTCAAAGCGGAGGTTGATTAAGTACGACAGATTTTGTTACTTGAATTTACTATGATACTTTTCCTCTGCGATTGAATCAAGCATGAACGTACTTAAATTTTTAAGAACGATTTAAGCTATTAGATTAGATTTTGTTGCTTAAATTTAGTATGCCAATATTCTTCTGTACATGAATTAAGCATGAACGTACTTTAATTTTGTCTAAAGAGTCTACTTAAATTTAGTATGATACTTTTCTTCTGTACTTGAATCAAGTAAGTACATTTTGCTGTAAAACTTTGACTAAAGATTAGAATTTCTAACTTAAATTTCGTACGACACGTTTCTTCAGTATTTGAATTAAGTATGAACGTACTTAAAATTTAAAGTATGACTTTTTTTAAGTATGATTTTGGCTGAAGATTAGATTTTGTTGCTTAAATTAAGTATGCCAATTTTCTTCAGTACTTGAATCAAGCATGAATTTACTTAAATTTTTAAGTACGATTTTGGCTTAATTATAGAATTTGTTACTTAAATTTAGAATGAAATTTTTCTTATTACTTTAATCAAGTATGAACGTACTTAAATGTATAAGTACGGTTTTGTCTACAGATTAGAATTTGTTTTATGCGGTCTAGATTTTGTTATTTTTTTTTTTTGTTATGGTTTATCTAGATTATAAATTTATCTCATAAACTGTCAATATTTATGAGGTTTAGTTAAGAGTTAAAAAAGTCAATAAAATACTCTTTTAGGAACACTTTACTCACTTTACTTCTATCAACTTTAATCAGCTGCTGTACAAAATAAATAATTATTTTTCTCTTTCTCTCTCTCTTCCACATTTAGCAAATTGTTTACCTTTTTGACTATTGTTTATAACGCAGCCGCAACAATAACAGCTACGCCAACAAACCTCAATAAAATTCCACAAAACCTGTTTTCTTCTCCCCTATTGGAATAGTCGGCTGGTCGTCGATTGTAACATTTATTAGCTTATTCTTTCCAATTGTAGCTTTCAATTGTTAGATATGTATTTACGGCTGTTTCCACGTTGACGTGTTTTGCATTTTTCAGTCGGCTAAATTATAAAGTTAACACACACACACACGCAGAATTCCTTAAAGGCAAACACATCGCAGCAGCAGAGCAGAGGCAACTGTTTTAATTGCCCCAACAAGTGTTTAGGCGTAAACATTCCGTTAAGAAGCGGTCCGACAATTGTGTCAATTATTTGAGATACATTTTGGCACATGTCACACAAAGTAAATTGAAAATTAAACGCTTAGGGATTAATGGAGAGAGCTGCTATGACAAGAATTTGGAAAAGCCATTTAATTTTAGACAAACAAAACAAATAAAGATAGCTGAAAATTTAAATTAATGAAAAACCTAAAGTTTTATATAAAAAAAAAAGCATAAAAGCTTAACAGATAGCTGTGAAATCATAATGAACAACCTTTGGTGTTAGACGAACTTTAAAGTAAACTTTTGTTTGTTGAAGTCAAGGTTTTTTTTTGGTTTAAATCTCTGTTAACTTGATTACTCGCAGAGTTAACCACATTTTATTGTTTTTTACTATTAAAATACATATTGAGGTGTTGAGTTGTTTAGTGGTTAGATTTTTTTTCGTTAAATCCACAACAAATATATTTTTTGTACTTAATTTAAAAGCAATTTTCTGATTTTTGTAATACAATATTTTGTTATCAAAAATAACACAATACAGCATTTCTCAGCTCACTGATTTGGGACTCAATTCTGAGAACTGCACGTGAAAGTAGCCCCAAAAAGAAGAAGTTCTGCATCATTCGTTTTGTCAAGTTACATGCCATTATCCCTAAGCTTAGAGGTTAAAAGCTTGTACAGAAAATTTCAGCTCGATAGCTCTTAAAATTAAATGTAATTGCAGGATTACACACACGGACACCCCTAAAATGGGACAGGTAGTATGTGAGGTGGGAGTTGTTTTTGTCCGATTTTACTCAAATTAAAATATAAATTCCGCTTAGAGGATATAAGTTTGTATACTAAATTTAAGTTCCATAGCTCTTAAACTACATCTGTAATCGGGGGACAGACAGACGTATATCCCCAAAAAGGGAGAGTTTTTTATGAGAGGCGGGAGCAGTTTTTGTTTTTTTACATCTTGAAAAAATGTTGAAAACTTTTCAAGTTATCGAGGTTTGAAATCTAGGAAAAATAATTTGTCTCTTTTAAGACTATAAAAGTGGTCCTTAATATAATCGGATCTTTAAGAAGATAATTGTTAAGTTGCAAGAACAAAAAGCACCAGAAAAAAATAATATAAAAATTTTTCTTCATAACCTCATTTTTTTATCAAATCTATTTCAGCAACCCCATACCCACCTTCAAAAAATGAGATCACAAGCCTTAATATTCCGCTTCAAGAGTTGCAAAAAACGCCTTTGTTGAAACGCCCTACTCCACATAGAGAATAGAAGCTTACATATCAAATTTCTGTTGTATAACTCTTAAACTACGGCTGGAATCACGAAGACAGACAGACGGACACCCCCCAGGAAGGGGGTGTTTGTATGGGAGAAGGGAGCTTTTGTCCGATTTTGCTCATCTTACAACTTAACCACCGTTTGGTGGATAGAAGCTATCATACCGAATATCAGCTCGATAGCTCTTAAACTGCAAAGGTGTGCGAAAATGGTGCGTTTGTGTGGGAGATGGGAGTAGCTTTTGACCGATCGGGCTCATCTTCGAACTAAATCTCCTCTTGGAGGATAGAAGATTGCGTAAAAAGCTTCAGCTTGATAGCTCGCAAACCACTGCTGTAATCGCAGGGACTGTTTCCAAAATGGGGTAGTTTTTATGGAAGATGGAAGTAGTTTTTGACCGATCTTGCTTATCTTAGAAAGTAGCCTCCGCTTAGAGGATAGAATCTTGCGTGCAAAATCTCAGCCATATACCTCTTAAAATACGGCTGCAATCGCAGGGAGAGACCTTAAAAAGGGACAGACCCTAAAAAGGGGAATATTGTATGGGAGGTGGTAGTAGTTTTTGACCGATCGGGCTCATCTTCGAACTCAACCTTCATTTAGGGCAGCAAAGTTTGCATACAAAATTTCAGCTTGCTCTTAAATAACAGCTGTAATCGCGGATACTGACACACGGACACCCCCAAAAATAGGGATTTTGTATTGGAGTAGTTTTTGACCGATCGGTCTCATCTTAATACTCAACCTTCGCTTAGAGTAGAGAAGCTTGCATACAAAATTTCAGCTTGATTTTTCTTAAACTACAGATGTAATCATAGGGACAGACCCGAAAATGGGGGAATTTGGGAGTAGTTTTTGAACGATCGGGCTCATCTTCGAACTCAACCTTCATTTAGGGCAGCAAAGTTTGCATACAAAATTTCAGCTTGCTCTTAAATAACAGCTGTAATCGCGGATACTGACATACGGACACACCCAAAAAGAGGGATTTTTGTATGGCAGGTGAGAGTAGTTTCTGACCGATCGGTCTCATCTTACTTCTTAACCTCCGCTTAATGTAGGGAAGCTTGCATAATTTCAGCTTCATTGACCTTAAATTACGGCTGTAATCGCAGGGATAGACCCCAAAAAAGGGGAGTTTGTATTAAAGGTGGGAGTAGTTTTTGACCGATCGGGCTCAATTTTATCTGCAGCGGCTGAAGAAGAACATCATTTGGATCAATTAATGGTTTATTTGAATTTTTTTGTTTTCCTGGTGAACTCCACTCCATTCCGACGTAATGATGACATGAACAAGACTTCTAAAGTGGGCGGTACCAGATGTATATGGGAGGTACCAGATGGGATGTGGCTAGACTTCCAGTTTTTTTCTTTTCTTAAAAACTGTATCCTGCTATAGCTTTACTAAAATAAAAAATTTGGGTACGATCGCTTTGGATTTATTGATATTACTACTCCATCTCTATAGTGGGCGGAAAGGTAGATTTGTATGGGAGGTACCAGAAGGGGCGTGGCTAGGCTTTCAAAATTTTTTCCAATACTTTATCCTGTTATAACTTAATAAAATACATAATTTTGGCACGATCGTGTCGAGAGTATTGATATCATAACTCCGTCTCTAAAGTGGGCGGAGTGGTACATTTGTATGGGAGGTACCAGAAGGGGCGTGGCTAGACTTTAAATTTTTTTCCAAAACTTTATCCTGTTATAGCTTTATTAAATATAGAATTTGGGAACGATCGAGTTCGATGTATTGATATTATTACTCGATTTCTAAAGTGGGCGGAATTGTACATTTGTATGGAAGGTACGTGGTCATGTAGCCCATTTTCAATACCGTAAGTAGTTTTGGGGAAATATTAACTCGTGCAAAATTTCAAAACATTTGGTTGCGTCTTTCGAAAGCTATCGTGCGAACCAGCCGGACAGCCAGACAGACGGACAAACGACTTAAAAAGTCATGAATCGAATTTAGGGTCTAAAGTCACTCCTTCTATGTGTTACACTTTTGGATCGTATCAAACGATATATACCCTCATCCCTAAGGGTGATGGTATAACTAACACCGGATTCTTCCTGTAAGAAGTTTGAAGCCATTGAAGAAGAATTATCAATATTAACTTGTTAGCTTTAAGGTCGTTTTTTCGAAATTTTGTTTTTGCACGTAAGCCCTTTTTTCTCTTGCCAGGTCACATGTACATACATATATCATATATCAAGATTTTTTTTCTAAAAAACAAGAATGAAACGGCTTAAAAACCACTTTTAGCTTTTTCATTTTAAAATTAAGATTATCGGCTTGATTTTAACATTTTCGAGCTTAACAGAATGATGTTTCCGGCTTGTATTAAGCCCGTTTCCTTAAGTTTAGCTTATGCGAATTAATTAAAATTCTGTACATTAAGAATTTATCCTTAGTTTGTAGAGTAAAGGACCCCAATGCACAATGGTTTACAATATTTAACTTTTTACTTTTGTTGGCGAATTCGCTTATCTTCAACCGTTTACGCTTCACAAGTAGGTAAAGAATAACACATAAGTAATTTCACTTAAAAATCTGTTAATTGCAATAAAATTGCAATATCCACTAGAATTTTGAAGAAAGGACATAGGATGAGGGTGTTTATCAGTCATCTCACATGACTAAAATTTCTGTACTGGTCTTCAATTTTTATTAAAGATTCAATGTTCTTATCAATTTTTTTTTTTTTGTATTTAAAACCAGTACAGAAATTTCAGTCAGTTGAACTGACTGATAAATACCATCACCCAATATAAGATATTGTTTAAGTCTTGAGTTATTGAAATTAACCGATTTGTAATTAAAATCAGTTAGAAAGTTTCAGTCGGGCAAAACAACTTACATTTACCCTTACCCTCAGTAAAACAAATAATTTTCTATTATATTGATATTATTACTCGATTTCTAAAGTGGGCGGAGTGGTACATTTGTATGGGAGGTACTAGAAGGGGTGTGGTTAGGCTTCCAGACTTATTCTTCATTACTTTATCCTGTTATAGCTTTACTAATTACAGAATTTGGGCACGATTGCCTTGGGTGTACTGATATTATTAGTACATCCCTAAAGTGGGCGGAAAGGTACATTTGTACGGGAGGTACCATAAGGGGCATCGCTAGACTTCCAATTTTTTCTCCAAAACTTTGTCCTGTTATAACATAACAAAATACAGAATTTGGGCACGATCGTGTCGAGTGTATTGATATTATTACCCTATTTCTAAAGTGGGCGGGGTGGTACATTTGTATGGGAGGTACAAGAAGGGGCGTGTCTAGACTTCCAGATTTTTTCTCCAAAACTTTATCCTGCTTAAACATTATCAAATACCGAATTTGGGCACGATCGCGTTAGGTCTTTTAATAATATTAATCGATTTCTAAAGTGGACGGTACCAGATGTGTATGGGAGGTACCAGATGGGGTGTGAATAGACTTCCAATTTTTTTCTCCAAAACTTTATCCTGCTATAGCTTTACTAAAAATAGAATTTGGGTACGATCACGTTTAATTTATTGATATTATTTCTCCATCTCTATAGTGGGCGGAAATGTAGATTTGTATGGGAGGTACCAGAAGGGGCGGGGCCATGTAGCCCATTTGCAATACCGTAAGTAGTTTTGAGAAAATAATAACTCGTGCAAAATTTCAAAACATTTGGTTGCGTCTTTCGAAAGTTATCGTGCGAACCAGCCAGACAGCCACCAGACAGACAGACAGACAGACGGACATGGCTCAAACGACTTAAAAAGTCATGAATCGAATTTGGTTCAAAGAAACCTAGGGTCTAAAGTCACTCCTTCTATGTGTTACACTTTTGGGTCGTATCAAATGATATATACCCTCATCCCTATGGGTGATGGTATAAAAAATAGTTTGAAACCTTTTATTAATACATATCGTGGGTATACAGGTATAAGTACCAAGTCCATATCACTTCAGTCGGAGAAAAATGCGCTTAAACTTATATTCCATTCAATAAATCACACATTAGTTTAATTGTTAATTTTGTTGTTGTTCGTTAGTAGGGTATTGTATAATTGTTTATATTTGGAAATATAGTTTTTGCGACATAAAAAAAATCTGCTAAGATATCTTAAAAACAATTCCATCTTGCCTCTAGATTTGTTAAAATCTTTAGCTCATTTTCCCATAATTATTTTCCGAATTTAGTCTTTTATAATTTACCTTATATATTCCTATCTAATGAACTTACCTTATTCCAAGTTTCCACAGATATGTTTTTTTTTTGTAGCTCGATGACGAAGAGTAAATTGCTGAGAGTAACTAAGCGGGAGTTTTATAAAATTCCCCAGTAAACCTTGTTTATTGTTTCTGTGTTTTTTCTTCTTCTTTTTTGATGTATCTTCTTTTGTTATTTAAATTTGAATAACAAATTCGCGTTCTGTGTATTTGCGTTAGTGTTGGTAATGCCTTAGGAATGTAGTGGTATGAATATCACACAAGAACACACGATTTTCATTTCCCACCTGTTGCTGGTTGCTGGCTCATTGCTCACACACACCGCTATTACAGCTATTTGGTGTTTCAATTCCGTGTATTTCTCTCACAACAAAATCTTTGGCTTGCTGCCCATAACGTAAGTGAAAAGAGCGCAAACTTCATGTGTGTGTGTGTACGGTCGTATCGAACTGTTACTCTCATTGGCAATATGTCAACAATTGACTAGAATGGAGCAGAGGGGGAGGGGGAATCTAAAGCCTAAACGAGAACCCGGTTTAAGTCACTGTTGTTGGTTGCAAGAGCTTCTGGGCGATGGGAGATGATGGGTGGGAAGGTGTTGCACAGCGAACAAAGTATGTGGGAATTTGCCGATTGTCGTCTCTGGGAGTAAATAAAGAACCTTTACAACTCAGCAATGAGCGTCGTACACATGTACGTGTGTATGTGTGTGTTTGTACGTTCGTTTCCCTTGGCTGTAAGTTTAAGCCAAGTTTCTGTTGTTAGTTTTCTATGTGTGAGTTGGAGTGACGGGAGGTGTGTTACTTTTATTTGCAAGCGGCTTTTACTTGTAGTATAAAGTGGTTGCACAAAATCCGAGATTGGATTTAGTTGACATTTAAGGGATATTGTTAAATAAAACTTTTTTTTCTATTATTTTGTTACCAATTTTTAAGCTTCACTGCTGTACACTAACAATCTTGAAACTTCAAGCTAAGTGATTAATCATCTTGTTGGTTACGTCGACCACTTCTTGTTAGCCTTTTGCTTTTACTGCCACCAAAAAAATCTTGGCCAGAACTTTTTCCAATTAATGTTTGAACACTTAAAAGATTTCTTTCAGCTATTTTCGCTTAGATATTTTTTGTTAACACTTCACTTCATTTAATTTCTCTTTAAACACGTTAACTTTTTTCTTCTTTACTCGCTTCTTTTAAGACCTCTGCTTGGAAATGGCTTCAATGCACGCTTTGTATTATATATTTAATTTTTTTTTTGCTTATTTTTAATTTGCTTTATTTTTATTTATTCTCTTCATATTCATTCTTATAGCTTATTCGCATTTTACACCTTATTCACCGTGTGCATATAACAGCGGCAGCAGCAACGACAACAACAACAACAACAACAAGAACCTCAGAACACAACAAGTTAACACAAAAGCCGTTGCCGTTTGGTTTGGCCATCATCATCATTATTAACATCAAATCATCATCAACATCATTATCATGGCTATCTATGAAAACGACGTTTTAACGCTTCCCGTACGCTTGACGTTGTTTTTTTACAATTGGCGCTGCGCTTTTACTCTGGCGACACAACTTATCACGTCTATAACTGAAACCCAACTAACTATAACGTGACTCCCCACTAAAGTTTAGACGAACACACGCAACGCATCAATGCAAGCGTCGAACTTCGTCTCCAACGCAACACTGTGGCATTGAAACACATCAACGGCACAGCAAAAGCTTAACTGAAAGTTTATTATTTGAAACGAGTGTTACAAAAGCTTAGTTGGAAATTTGAAATTTGTAGCAAAGCTTAAAAGTTGGCCCAATCGAAATTTTTGTATGTAGCACAACAATGTGGCAATATCGAACATGTAGGAGAATTCAAAAAAATTGTGACGAAACAGAAGTTTTAGTCAGATAAACTGACAAAATGCTGGTGGTTTTTTTTTATACCCACACCCTACGGGTAGGAGGGTATATATCATTTGATACGACCCAAAAGTGTAACACATAGAAGAAGTCACTTTAGACCCTAGGTTTCTTTGAACCAAATTCGATTCATGACTTTTTAAGTCGTTTGAGCCATGTCCGTCTGTCTGGCTGTACGGCTGGTGCGACGCAACCAAATGTTTTGAAATTTTGCACGAGTTAATATTTCCCCAAAACTACTTACGATATTCTTTGCCCAGAGGCTGAAAGTTACTGATTGTCACTCACTTGGGAGTGACCAGAATCGATTCCTTTGCGGCACTGTCCAAGCAGCTAACTACTTCCGGTCCTAGACCAAGTATTCCCTGGGCAATGACTTTAAAGCAACCGCTTAGAAGTTAGCTAGAGTTAGAAGGCGAAACGTTGTGTAACCTAATCGGCATGATACCACCGATGCGTCTTAGGAAGTAGGTAACAGTAGTTACTGAAGCTCAACACAGGCTCTCCTAGTGACTTTGGCAGCCCCAAGAAACTAGGATCGGGAGCGGTGGCCTAATGAGCCACTCTCCTTAAACAAAACTTATTATGAAAACACAGAGAATAAATAAAACAAAACCCCCCCAAATGTTGACGACCCCCGCAAACGATATAAGGACCATGATTTAAGGATATGCACCTGGAATGTCCGAACTCTTTACAGAGATGGTGCCTCTATCCAACTGGCGGATGTCCTCGACAAATACAAGGCTGACATCACCGCCATACAGGAAATGAGATGGACGGGACAGGGATACACACGACGAAAGAACTGTAACATCTTTTACAGCTGCCATGCAGAAAGACACGAATTTGGATGTGGTTTCATAGTCGGCAAGAGACTTCGACACCTGGTCTCGCGGTTTAACCCTGTAAGTGACCGAATAGCCACCATTCGCATCCGGGCGAAATATTTTTACATCACGCTGATTTGTGTACACGCCCCGACAGAAGATAAAGACGATGAGATTAAAGATGCATTTTACGAGCGCCTAAAGGAAACATACGACCGCTGCCCTGGCCACGACATTAAAATTGTTCTGGGAGACTTTAATGCAAAAATAGGAAGGGAAGATGTTCTTGGTCCATCGATCGGTAAATTCAGCCTGCATACCGACACGTCAGACAACGGGTTTAGGCTGGTTAGCTTCGCAGCGGGAAGGAACATGGTAGTGAGTGGAACCAGATTCCAGCACAAAGATATCCACAAGGCAACTTGGCTATCCCCCGATCAAAACACCAAAAATCAAATTGATCATGTGGTAATTGATGGCAGGCATGCATCTAGTGTCATGGATGTGCGTGTGATCCGTGGTGCTAATATTGGCTCGGATCATTACCTGGTTGCAGCCAAGGTGCGCACAAGATTGAGCAGAGCGAAAAACGCACGTAACCAAACACAAAGAAAGCTGGACATCGAGAGATAGCTACTGCCTACTCCAACCAGCTCTCCCAACTTTTACGACACAACGCCTCTACTTCTGACGTTCCCGATACACAGTGGCAGCATATTGCACATTCCATGACAACCGCCGCAACAACCGTGCTAGGATATGAAAAGCGGCGCTCAGACGAATCCTGGTACGATGAAGAATGTCGCATAGCGTCTGAGGAACAGGATGCTGCTTATAGGGCAACGCTACAGCCAATTGTAACCCGTGCTGTTAGGGAAGGCATAAGGAGAAAGCAAAACGGGCAAGACAGCTATTTAGGCGAAAAAAAACGTCAGATGAAGTAACGGGAGAACGAGGATATAGAGCGATACAGGGATAGAGGTGAGGCCCGAAAATTTTACCAGAAAGTAAGAGCAAATAGATACGGTAATGGCCTCCCCACCTGTAAGAACAGTGATGGAAATCTGGTCACGGATACGCTGAGAGTGCTGCACATATGGAGAGAACACTTCCAGCAACTGCTGGTTCCAGAAGGCAGCGCACGTGAAGTTATCACGCCAATTGTCGACGACGGCTTATATTGCCCACCACCAAGTCAAGCCGAGGTAAGAAGAGCAATATCGCGGCTGAAAAACAACAAAGCAGCCGGTGCCGATGGTCTGCCCGCAGAGCTCTTCAAGTCCGGTAGCGAGGAGTTGATAACGAGCATGCACCAGCTCCTACGCACGGTTTGGCTTAAAGACTGCATTCCCGACGATTGGAATTTAAGCGTATTAGGTTCTGTGCTGAAAAAAGGTGATCCAAGTGTGCGCTCCAACTACCGCGGGATCAGCCTTTTACCCATCGCATATAAGGTCCTGTCGAGTGTGCTATGTGAAAGACTAAAGCCAGTGTTATCCAACCTGATCGGGCCTTATCAGTGTGGCTTTAGACCTGGAAAATCAACAACTGACCAGATTTTCACACCGGCAAATCCTGGAAAAGACCCAAGAGAAACAGATCGACACGTACCATCTTTTTGTCGACTATAAAGCTGCCTTATTTATTGACCAAATAAATGGACCAAATGCAATTATATTTTTTTGTAGTTACTCTCCATACGGCCTCTATCATAGGTTACATGAAAACATAGCTAAAAAAAAGAGACGTGGCACCGCCCATACAAACCGAAATTTCAATCGGTCATATCTCAAGAGCCACTAGAGGCATGTAGATGAAATTCGCTACATATGTTACTGAAACAAAAAGGAATGCGTCTCGCTGGAAAAATGGGCGGTGCCACGCCCTTTTTTAAAATCGTTATCTGGGCGAAATAAATAGACCGGTTACAATGAAATTATCACTGTGTAGTACTATCTGTAGGACCTCTATCATAGGTTACATGAAAACCCAAAATTCCAATTGATCATATTTTACGAGCCATTAATGGTTTGAAGATGAGATTTGCTACATATGTAGATGGTACATGGGGGATTACGTCTCGCCGGAAAATGGGAGGTGACACGGCCCATTTAAAAAAGAACTGTCTGTCATATTAATAGAACGATTGTAATAAAATTGTCATAATATATACAGTGAAACTTCGATATTACGAACTTCGTTATAACGAAAAACTCAATATAACGAATTTTTAGCTGAGACCCTTGAAAAAACCTTTTTATTGCAAAGTTTTTCATACAAAAATGCTCTATAGCTATAACGAAAAAATTCTGATCTATAAAGCCTCTATATAGCGAAGTATTTTTTCAAAAGCCTCTATATAACGAAATTATAATTGAGTAATACATACATATAACATTTTAAGTGTGTAAGTCATTATCAAAAGCCTCTACATAACGAAGTCTTGAACTATAGCCTCCATACAACGAAGTCAGAATAAAGCATAAAGCAAAATTAAATTTTAAGCAAAACGGGGAAGTCCCTTTTAAAACCAAGGGATTACTTACAAAAATTTGACAACGATATGACTAAAGCCAATCGTAAAGTTTTACTGTTTGTGGATAACTGCACAGCACATAAAAATGCTCCGTCACTTAAATCCATCAAATTACAATTTTACCGCCAAACGCAACATCGAAACTACAACCTCTATATCTGGGAATAATCAAAAATTTCAAACACTTTTATCGCAGAGGTAGTCAAAATTATAATCAACGATCTTGAAGAGGGACGCAAAAGCTCTATAAACGCTTTACAAGGAATAAGAATGGCATACAAGGCATGGGAAAGTGTCGAAAAATTAACAATTGCTAACTGTTTTGCAACTTGTAGCTTTGTCGAGCGCAGAAAATGTTTACAGAAAATGTTTGCCTCCAAGACAGCGAAGAATGGCTTTTTCTAAAAAACCATTTTAATTTAACAGAACGGTTTAATGATTTTGTGAATTTCGATGACAACATTACTTTTACCGGGTCCCTTACCGATGACGACATTATTATTAGTGTAACGAAACCACAAGATAATGGTGAGCAGGAGGATGAAGATGATGAAACTGGAGAAATCGAAAATGTTGTAACCGCTAGAGAGGCTAAAATAATTGTCGGAAAACTGCAAACATTTTTTGAGGCACAGGATTCTACACCGCAAAATACATTCGACAGCTTAGCATCTGTCGAAAAAAAGATTGATGGTTGCATTCTAAACTTGCGTAAACAAACAAAAATTACACAATATTTTACTAAAATGTAATAAAATAAAAAAATAATAAAAACTTAATTTTTTATTTACCTCTTAAATAGTTAATTTTTATTATTATACTAGTATTTTCGTGTAAAATAGAATTCGAACAAAAAAAACTATAGTTATAACGAATTTCTTTCGTATTTCGTTATACCAAGGTTTCACAATGCATATGTATAACGAATCAATAGCTATAACGAAGTATTTTTCGGTCCCCTCTAGATTCGTTATATCGAAGTTTCACTGTATATAAAAAAATGCTTGACTAACAGATTGGGTGAAATGGCTGGGAAATTTGAGGTGGTTGTTCCCCATTTCGTGTACACGTCAGCTAAGAATGGTTTTCAGACCAATAAGGGATAAAACTTGTACCATCACCCATACCAATGGACTAAAACTATAATCGCGAAAATTGATGGTAAACTTGTACCATCACCCAGACC
The DNA here is from genome assembly GCA_964034835.1 of Muscina levida. Taxonomy (NCBI): domain Eukaryota; kingdom Metazoa; phylum Arthropoda; class Insecta; order Diptera; family Muscidae; genus Muscina; species Muscina levida. The sequence goes on along the minus strand of OZ035883.1, from coordinate 123,543,869 downwards.
AATCAGCTAAAACTACAATCACGAATATTGATATGGGCATGCTCGCTATGAAATTGGATTGAAGGATTTTTCTAAATCCGATAGTAATTTTTAAGTAATTTTTCGAAATTCGTTCTTAAGGTGTAAAAATACCGAAAACGGGATAAAACTGGTACTATCGCCAAGACCAAATGCCTACAGATAGAGTTACGAAAAAGTTTAAAGAAGATAATCAGATAGAAATTCGATCCTTTAGGGGTAAAAAGGCCAAATAGGGATAAAACTAGCACCATAATCCAGACCAAACAGCTAAAGCTAGAATCGTGTTTGGGCATAGAATTTGAGGGGGTTTCAGTGCATTTTAGTTGTGCTATACGAATGTATCTTTTGAAATTCAATCTTTATTTGCATTTTATCTGTATTGATTAAATTCTTAAAAAGATTCATTTTAAGTACGAAGGAAGCAACGCGAGCCTCTCAAAAATTTTTCATAAATTTTCTTAGGAAAGAATAACGCTTTTTTTTAATCATAGACCTGACTTCACGACTAAACTGCTATGCTAAACTAAAGTTTTAACGTTTTAAATTTTTCTCGATCAATAAAATATTGATACCTTGACATTGCATTTTTTAAAAATTTGATGGAATTGCATACATTTCTGATACCAGTCAACATTCTAACTTACCTCTCCTAATGTTCATCAAAATAAAACAATAATGTTTAGTTTTTTTTTTTTGCGCGGTTTTGTGTTAATTTTTTATTAATGTATTGTTTTTTTTTTTAATTTTATGATGATATTTTTCATTAAATGAATTTTGTTTTTAATATTTTTTTTTTGCATTTTTAGTGTTTATTGTTTTTCTTTTTATCAACTAAAATACAAAAATAGTAAGGTTTATTTTGTTTTTTGTTGTTTGTTTGTTTGTTGCCTTGATTTTCTCAGTATTACAATTATAAGTTACCTGTTGTGATTACATACAGACAGATAGTAGGTAAGTAGGTACACAACTAACAAATTATTCATATTGAAAATTAATCAATATAATATATATATGAAAATAATAATGTATGCATGTATCAATATTGATATAATCATGTATGTGTATAATAATAATAATTATAATAATATTTGTAAGCCAAAGTTTTTGTTTAAATTTTAAATGGTCTCATTAGTTTTCAAGTTGCATTAAAGTTTTTTTTGTTGTTGTTGTTATACTTTAAGGGAGCGAGAAAAATCTTCAAAGAAGCTTTAAGGCAGGAAGGCGATGACAATGAATTAATTTAATAAATTGATATATAGATATAATAAAAAAAAATCATATTTCCAAAAAAGATAAATAATTTTTAAAACTAAAAATTAAGTAAATGAATAAAAAAACATTTCCACTGCATTAAATTATAAATATATCAAAATATACAGTTTTAGTAAACAAAAAAAAATTTCAAAAACAAAATTTTTACAAATTAATAAAAACAAATCATTATTTAAATATATATAAATCATCATCATAAAATTAGCTTAAGCAATTGACAGGAAAATATACCAAAATAAAATATATCTTCATAAATAAAAATGTAAAAAACATTTTTTTTGTTATTTAATTTTTTTATGTGAAAAATTTTATGTAGTTTAGAACTTTTTAATACTAATACTTTAAGTATTATCATTAATCATAAAATTATTAACATTTTTTTTCAATATAATTCTAAAAAAATATAAAAATATAAATTGGGCTCAATTTTGCCCAGTTTTGCTCGGTTTTGTATGAAACCGCCATTGTAATTCGATTCCTCGTGTCCGAATTAGGATTAAACAGTCGAGTCCGGCCTTGTCTTTGAATTTTTTTTTGTCAAAAACTATCACAGTGTTATTTAGTTTGATAATTTTTTTATTAAATATCAAACAAAGATGATTTGATAATTTAATAAAAAAAGTATAAAAATTACAGAAACTAAAACCAAAAAATTTAAAAAAATGTTCAAAAAAATTACAAAAAAAAATGTCTGAAAAAATTACAGCAAAAAAATTTAAGAATCAATGCATTGCATCAAAATCTGACTTGGGTAAATATATTGACAATTTGTAGCTCGTCAAAGGATATGATTTAGACCTTAGATATCCTTAAGATAAAATTCATTTAAATACTTGATGTGACTTCACGAACACTTTTTATCATTGCAGATATTTTATGAATTTAAAAAAAAAAACTACAACAATTTTCGCTTGAAAATCATATTTTCGGTGCAACTTAACTCCAAAACCATGTTGTTGTTGTAGCCACGTATATGGGTATCCTGTATTCAATAATCAATCGTAGGTGTTTGGGTCAGTTCGGTGCGTTTTCATCTGTTTTTAGATGTACAAATAAGGCTACACCCACTGGGCCCGTCCAGAGTGATCGGGGACAAGGTTGGTGGGCTTAACTGGACATAGAACCAGACGCATGCTGAGCACACGTTGGGAGTGTTTGACTCAATTCAAGTCCAGTACGAATTGAGCTTACTGCATCAGCCGGATCGCATCTGTGCCAGAACTGATATCGTGTTTCGTGGTAGACTATATTCTTTCGATGCAATTTCGGGAGGATGGTCTCCGAGAACTACGTTTCTAGGGTAAGAGATTATAGCCGCGGTGACAGTGTCCCTATAAAAGTCGTTAAGTCCTGCCTGATAAGCTCGCTGCTGTAAAGGCTCTCTAGATCATGAAGATCTCTGCTTATGTGGGTTACCAGAGCAGGGTACCCAACACTATAATATAGTGGGTGGTTTCTCCGGTGGCAGCCCAGCAGACACTGCTTACACAACATTTCACTATGCACCCGTACGGAGAGCATCTTGGCCTCTTCATGTAGGTGTTCCTCAGAGGACATGAGGAGGCATCCTGTGGCTGTTCTCGGTAGCAGCATTTTGGCAGGTATGGGCCGTTCTCCACTACGTGTCGTTTACATTAACAAACCGGCTTATCGTTTTATAGGTGCATAACAAGGTTTTCTTATCCGTGCCCCAAGTGCTGCCGGACAGCTAATTGAGGACCTTGTTTCTGCTTTGCAGCTTGTCGCAGAATGCAGATTGGTTGCAATAAGGGTTAAACAGTCTATTATCTTTTCGCAGAAGTCTTCCGATTTTGGGCCCAACGTCATGCCCGTACATAAGTAATTTGTGTTTTACATCTAGCATCGTCATGTTGACCTGGCCAGGTAGTGGGCTCCACCCCACTAGAACATATTATAATGCCGCCACTTTTTTAGTCATTTGGACAGTAACCCATTCCTTCCTTACACGCTATTGCAAACAACAAATTATTGCGACACGCCGCCATCAGCTAGTAGCCAAAGTTCGCCATCCGACCCGCCCACTTATCCTTCTTCAGTATACCGCCGCAACACAACCACCATGACCACCTTCTGATAGGAGCAAAGCTCACCATCCGGCTGACCTCTTCATCACTTTTTAATAGGTACCGTAAAACCCCTTCCGTCCGGCATCCTTATTTTAAACCACTGGTTACACTCGGGAACAATGACACAAACATAAACTGAATGAGTTACTGTCCGACTTGATAGGAAGAGCATCAGAGAATCATGCACAACTATAGTCTTTTGGTTTATGAAGGAAAAAGTCCGTAACAACATTACAGTGTTCCTGTAATCGCTGGTACACTCTTGTTAGAGGTTTGGTGCTATCCACCATCAATACGCTGAGAATGCAATGCAACATTAAACCAAGGAATTGTTATATGCACAATGAGTGATGCATGGCTTGTATGGTATCAAGAGACAACCAACTCCATTTTCTCGAGCAACAAACCAGCGTAACTTTTGGCCCAACCACAGCCACTACGTGACACAGCAAAATCGGTTTTTTACCTAAACGATCAGGCAAACAGACGGCTTGCCTAGGGCATACCGACTAGGGCCAATCTGAATTCTGGTAGCGCCATCTTTAGACTCCTTGGTCGGAGCACGTAATGAAGATACATCTTTACCGCAGTTATTTTACCTTGCAGGGTCAGAAAGAGGTCCACTGGGGGTTCCCTCAGGTCCGTGGGGACGATACTCCCCAGTCGTCCGTACAGTCGTCAGCATATGTTACGATCTTAACGCCATGTGGTTGAGGAATTCCAGAAACGTGGAAGTTAAACAGTGTCGTAGTAATTACGCTGCCTTGCGCACTCCTTGAATCACTCTACGGAGTTACTCGTTTCTGTATTACACAAATGACTGGCAACAAATTGCCATATAGTCAACGATCCAACGTTTCAAACTGACCGAAATGACTTCGACAGGACAAGAGCCACGAGGACCGTACTATCGCAGAGCCTTTCCTGGTTTAGGCCACGGCTTGTGTGTGGTGATTGCGATCCTTGACGATGATTAGCAATTAAAAAATGTAAATTACTGGTGAGAGTAAGAATATCTGCTTGTAAGGTCTCCAATAATCCGCACCTTTCTCTCGCTTCAGTGGCTGGGCCACTTTGCCAATTTTCCAGGCATCGGTAACAATTAGAGTTGCTAATGACAGGTTGACGACATAGGTGAGGTTATCAACTCCCGGTTGTTCGAACTCTGCCTGTAAGAGTCTCCTAAACTGCCAATTTTGCACGCATCTGGAACAATTAGGTTGACGGCATAGTTCAGGTTATCCACTCCCGGTTGTTCGAACTCGGCTTCTAAGAGTCTCCTAAACTGTTAATTTTCCAGGCATCGGAAGCAATATGAGAGGGATTTAACCGTTGCTGAGAGGGATTTTTGCTGAGTTCTCTGATTCGTGGGTCCCTAAAATTTCCTCAACGAATTCCATTACGCTCATCTGCGAGTTCTGCTACCTCTACAGGTAAGTTTGGTCTTATTGAGGGTATTCGATTAAAACGAGCTGCTGGTGCGTTCATGATGTCCCAGGATTTTTCTTAAAGGTCACTGAAGATGCGATTTGTGTACTCTCTGAACCCTTCCTAGTCTGCCTTCTTCTGGTTAAGGAAGATACGGCGATCAGATGTATTAAAAAGTGAGGATTATGGGGAGGTGGTCTGCGGTCTAAGTCACGACGGGGCGCCATGTGACGTCGTTAACCAGACTAGGTGACACTATCGTTTATACAAATGACATAGAGTATACATACATGAATCGCAGGTGTTGCTGCACACATATAAGCCATGGTCTTAATCAAAATAGGAAATGTGAGCGCACTATAATGGTAGCGCTTGACCTGTCAAAAGCATTTGACACGATCAGTCACACCATCCTCTTCGGAGACATCCTCACCTCAAGTCTTCCAAACTCGATCAAGAAGTGGTTAGTAAACTATATGTGTGGTCGTCCGTCGTTTGTTGAGTTTAGAGAGAACAAGTCTAAGGCTCGTGGAGTTAAACAAGGTGTACCACAGGGTGGAGTTCTTTTCCCGACCCTTTTTAACTTTTACCTCTCTAAACTCCCAGCCCCACCCCAAGGAGTGGAGATAATATCTTATGCCGACGATTGCACGATTATGGCGATGGGAAAAATATTAACGAGCTATGTGGAAAGTTGAATGCATACATCCACGATCTTAACCACTTTTTCACTGCAAGGAACTTGCAGCTGTCACCCGTCAAGTCATCGACGACGCTCTTTACCACCTGGACGAAGGAAGTATCGCTGGAACTAAATGTTAGGGTCGACGAAGTAACCGAAGTAACCGAGTTTACCGACGGTAAATCACCCAAAAATCCTGGGAGTAACATTTGACATTTGTTCTCGTCCTCGGCGTATGCCACAGCAACATGCAACAAGTTGCGCAGTAGAAACGAGGTCCTCAAGTCGCTAGCCGGCAGCACTTGGGGCAAGGACAAGGAAATCTTGCTCACTACCTATAAGGCAATTGGCGGGTCGGTTATTAACTACACTGTGCCTGTGTGGGCCCCGAGAGTGAACGACACGCAGTGGAAAAAGATCCAGAGCTGCCAGAATGCAGCCCTTAGGACTGTAACGGGCTTCCTACAAATGTCCTCAGAACACCATCTTCATGAGGAGGCAAAGATCCTGACAGTCAAGGAACACAGTCAAATGCTGGCGAAACACTTCCTTCTGGGATGTCATCGGAGAGGCCATCCGAACCACCATCTTACGGAAATAGAAGCCCCCTTCAGACATGTCAGGAAAGATCTTCGGTGTTATGAGAGGGATATCCAACAATATGATATAGAAAACCTGGATCCTATCACATACAGAGCTACAGAATAATTGTCCTGTTGGGAGGCCGTCCCCCACCCATAGTAGAAAAAGAGAGAAGCCTGTCGAGAAGTACGAGGGTGATGCTGGCACAACTACGATCTGGATACTGTAGCCGGCTTAACTCGTATTGGTCGAGAATAAATCCGGTAATACAGAATTCATGCCCAGCATGTGGGGAAGGCCCTCATGATACTCTCCACCTCTTTAACTGCACGGCAAAACCGACCCGACTGAATACAATTGAACTCTGGACCCACCCCATTGAAGTGGCAAGTTTCCTACATTTGGATGTAGACGAGTCGGGGGAGAAGAAACAATTACAGATCACATAAGTTTCTTAATTTATTTGCAGGTCGAGCTGTCACAACAACAACAAGACTATCGTTAGATCTGGCAAACATAATCCGCGGGTACCGGCCTCATTTACTAATCAGAAAGTGGGGTGGTCCATTTTTTCTGCCCGTTATTGAATTCCAAACAAGTCGGTACTATGTACCGAATTGATTAGAAGAACCGAAGCTGCCACCAAGGCTTTCCAAGGTGTTTTTTTCCATGTTCGTCTATAACATTATGGAACATTTTCGGATTCATTGTCTGGGGGTTGATTCTAAGTTACAGTGAAGGTACTAGGTCAGTAGAGTAAAACCCTCAAAGGGTTTGGCGTTCTCTGGCTTAACCTTTTTTATGACCTTATATTGATGTTTTCAATTAGTTGTTGATGGTTTCTCATATTATTCTTCAGCAGATTTGTAGCTAAGGCTTAAATAAATAATTTATATTCCAATATACTACTTTGGATTTGGAATTTCTCACCCCTCAGATTGGCTGTTGCACTGAGTAATGGGGATATTAATGTTTTTTTTAATGTTGCATAGTGTAATATGTTTCTTTTTAATAAAATATTAAAATAATTTAAAAAAATATTTCCAAATATTTTTATATTTAAAAATATTTTTTTAAATTTATTATTTTAATAATTTAAAATGGTATTCAAAAATTTAATTTTAAATATTTTTTGAAAAAAAAAAACATACTTTATTTTTATTTTATTTTACTAAATTATTAATTTAATTCAGATAATCAAAAAAAAACCCGATGTTTCCAAAAATTAAAGAAACATAAAAAAAAAACACGATATTTTTAAAAGGATTCTCCTAATTGGTAAAATTTTCTGCTTTCACTTAATCTCATTTTACGCCTTCCTAGCTTAAAGCTTCATTTGGCCTCTTTCTTTTGTCCTCCCAGATGGCTGGCTAAAGTCTAAAGGAATTTTTTTGGTTTCTTACGTACGATAGTAGAGTACTACACATCAATAAATATATATATATGTATATAGTATGTATGTATTTTTTATTCTTTTAGAATTTTAAATGTTTACTTTTGTATTGTGTATGCATCTGTTGTTGTTTATATGTTTTGTTTTTTCTTTTTGTGTTAGTTTATATTTTTTTCTCAATAGGATTTTGTTTTTTTTCTTTACTGTGGTGTTAATTACTTTTTTTTAATGTTTTTTTTTTATTTTTGGCTTATTGTTTTAGTTTTGTTTTGTTTTTTTTTTCGTATTTGTTTAATTTTAAATTAGTTTTAATAATAAACTTTAAGATCACATATTTTTTTCTGTTTTAAAATATATATATATATTTTTTTTTGAAAAAGTATTTAATATTTAATATTTTAAATTTTAAATTTTAGTTTTGTCTTGTTTATATCACTGCGTGTTTTTCTTTTTATATCATATTTGTTGTGATTTTGTTTTGGTTTTTTTGTTTTTTTTTTTTGTATTTTGTTATTTTATAGAAAAGAAAAATTAACTAAAAACCATTGAAGGAATTGTAAAAAAATTTAAATTAAAAAAAAATTTATTAATGTTTAAACAAAATAGTAACAGTTGCATAAAAAGGAAGCTATAAATTGAGTTGTTTCAAGATTTGTATTTCAAGATATTCTAGTAAATGTTGCTAACTTTGTTTTTATTAATAGTTTTTTTTATAAAATAAACAAAAACTAGAGTTATTATAATAGACAATTAGTGAAAGGCTGTGATAAAGAGTCATAAGTATACCCTACACACTGGGTAGAAGCTTTAAGGAAACTACAAAGAAATTATTTAAAATAATAAATTCCAAATTTTGTAAAGTCTTAATTTCATATAAATATCAATGATGCCACCTATCGTCTCTTTATTGTACCAATTGTTATAAAATTTAAATGTCCTCTTTAAGCTTTGCCCGGTGTAGGATATAACAAAATTGGTTTTTGTTTCTCTGTCTTAACTACATATATTTTGTTTGTTGGTTTGTTTGTAAATTGTTGTTACTTTTTGTTTTTTTTTGTTTTGCTTGCTTTGTTGTAGTTGTTAGTAGGTTTCATTAAATTGTTAATTTAATTTAAATGTTAGTTAATAATTATAATTGTTACACGTTTTTGTTGTTGTTTGTAGTTTATATAGAAGTCTTCTTAGGTGAAATCTGTTTGTTTGTTTGTTGGTTTTTGCTTAAAAATTATATCTTCTTAATAGTTTTTAGGTTTGTTTGTTTGCTTGTTTTTAAGTATATGTTTCAATACATTATTCCCTACTAATTTGTTTACTTGTTAATGGGTGGTTAGTTATTTTCTTGTTTTGTAATAATAATAATAGTATTAATACAGTATATACTATAATTGTTGTGGTTTTTCTTGATTTGTATGATTGATTTTATTAGTGTGAAAATGTATGGGGGGTAGCAGGGCTCAGACTAAATGAGAGCACAGCTTTTATTTAAAAAGAATTTTAGTTTTAAACCAAAACTTTCATTCAGTTTCAATCCCCCACTCCGAACCTCAAGTATATTTTGATTATTTTTTTTAATTGCTTACAATGTGTAGGGGATATTGAAAAAAAACTTGAGGATTTAAAAAAAAATGAAGGCTGACTGTTTTGTTTTTCTTTTTTTAATGGCGCCAAACGGCTTTAGCATTTCACTTATACCCACTGGTCTAGGAAAAAGTATGTAATTACATTCGGAGAGCGGATTTAGTCCTAGGATCTCTCATTTAGATTGAAAGACTAAAATTGTTTAGAAAATAATTTTGAAAAAAATATATGTTTAAAATATGACAAAATCACATTTACTATTAAAAATATATTGTCTGGCAATTAAGTAAAGTAGTCCAAAATCATCGCTTTGAGTTCCGATACTGCTCCTAAGAACTGTTTCGATTTTTTGATATTTTAAAAGGTATTGTTTCAAGAGCGGAATTAGCCTTAGGACCTCTTATTTAGATTAAAGTCTCAAAATTGTTTAGAAAATAATAAAAAAAAATAATTTGTTTAAAATATGACAAAATCACATTTACTTTTAAAAATTTATATTCTGGAAATCAAGTTCCGCTTTGAGTTCCGATACTGCTCCTAAAAACGGTTTCGATTTTTTTGATATTTTAAAAGGAATTGTAGGGAGTTTAATCAAATTTCGATCAAATTAATATTCTTATAAAAAAAGTGATGTCAAAATTTTAGCTCGTACAATAAATTCGATTTGACGGTTTTTTTTCTGAATTTTGATAGTACAAACTTCCTGGCATTATGAGAATATAATTCTGCTATTAACTTTTTTCTTGAAATAAATTCCAAATCAATGAAATTTATAATCTTTTAGAAAATATTTTTAAAATTTCGATTCTTATGAAACATTTTGTCAAAATGTCTATTCTTATAACAAATTGTTTGAAAGTGTCTATACATTTTTTACAAAATTTCTTTTTGTAAAAATTACTATTCTATTAGAAAATGTTTTTAAATGTTTACAATTATTTCAACATTTTTATGGAAATCTTAGTCAAAATTATATTGTAATGAAAAAAAAAATTTTGGCTAACATTTTATTTTAAATTATATTTTTATACAAAAATTCGATTCGATAGATACTCTTGATTGAAATTTATATACTTATAGTAAACATTTTTATATTCTTATATTCTTTTAGAAAATATTGATAAAATTTCTTTTTTTAATGCAAATTATTTTTAAAGTATTTAGAAATTTTGTAAAAAAAATTATTTTTATTATGAAAATTTTGTAAAAGTTTCTATTCTATTATAAAATGAAATTTTTTATTATTTTAGAAAATAATGCTAAAATTTCTATTCTTATGGTAAATTTTTACCAAAATTTTTGTTCTCATAGCAAATTGCTTACATTATATTAGAAAATGTTCTAAAAATTTTTGTAGAAAACTTTGCCAAAATTATATTTTTAGGAAAATATTATCAAAATTTATTTTATGCAGAAATGGTGAAATTAAATATTAATAAAATGTAAAAAAATTTCCCAAAAAAAATTTGAAATTTTTTACAATTTTTTTTGTAAAATTTTTAAAAAAAATTATTTCGAAATTACGACTGTATGTTTTTCCCATTACAATTTCATATAACCAAAAAAATGAACATAACTGAACAAATCGTTCTTGATTCCTACAATTGGTACAGGTTGACCTCGCTTAACACGGGCTTCTTATAACACAGCGTCGCTCTAACACGGTGTACTTTTTAAGAAAAATTCAGAAGAAAAAAATTTTTGCAGAATTTTTTTTTGCTTTAAAATGCATTTATGTAAGAAAAACATTAAAATTTTAACTGACATGTGTTAGTTCTAAATCGAAATTTTAACTAGAACGTCATCTAGTGCTTAATGGTATTACACTGATTCCAACCAGTATAGCAAAAGAATTGCGAGTCGTTTTTTTAACACTGATCCTTCTGCTAAAATGCGGTCAAAGTTTAAAAGAGAACTTGAAAGAGAGAGTTTTACAAAAAAAAATTTCAGACTAACAGTAAAAAATAAATAATTTTTTTAAAACAAAGGACCAACTTTTCTGCAAGATGTAAATTTTAATTAAATTTTCCAATAGAAAACAATTTTGACTAATTTGTCTACAAAAGTGAATAGTTGGTCTTTTCGGAAGATCCAACATTCAATAACTCTTTTCGCCGAAATTTGTTTAGTGACGGGGCACATTTCTGCCTCTACGGATTCGTCAATAAACAAAATTGTAGCATTTGGATTGATGGTCAAACCCAAAGAGATTATCAAACTACCGTTACATCCGCAAAAATTGAGGCCGGACATAACACAACCTTCAATGGCGTGTGCTACCGCACCATAAGAACGGACGTTTTGTTGCCAGTATGGTTGTTTGCCGTGATGTTGGCGATTTTTGGTATCTACATTAGTTATATGTACAATATTAATTGTCGATAAGCCAGCTATGATTCAAAATTTAGAAGCCAATACAACTCGCTAAAAAGATTGACCAAGTTGGAACTTTTGAATAGACAGACCACTTACGGCGTAGTCGCGGTCAATATTTTAATGAAAGAAAATTTAAAAATTAAATGCCAGAGACTGTCCTTTGAGGTCATAATAAAGATTCTGACATGCACTTATATTTAAAGTGTTTTCTTTAAAAATTAAAAACAAAACTTGTAAATGAATCACATTTAAACAATTTTGTTAGTTTTCAATATTCATGTAATATTTTACTTTTAGAAAGTATATTAAATTGGTTTTTTAAGAAACCTGAATCAATAAATTGAGTTCAACATTTTCTATTATAATAAAAATTGAAGTAAAAAAATTAGAAAACATAACCTCAAAATTTCAAAATTTGCGTGCAATTTTTTTTCGCAGTAGAAAAATTTTGTTGAATTTGTTATTCAATATTGTGCCATCATACATTTACCAATACCCAAACTCCACTATAGTGTTTGTTCGGTAGAGCGTATAGCGTAGACTGTAGAGTTGATAAATAAAAATCCAAAATAATTGGCAAAAATCGGTCACATCAGATGTAGGTTCTAAAAATGGCCCAGTAGGGAATCGCCAAACTAGTTCAAAAACAGACTAGTTCTAAAGTATGGAATTGTGAACTAATCCAAAAATTAACTAGTTCTTAACTATTGAGTTTTGAACCAGTTAAACGTTATTGGCTGATGAATAAGAAATAATTCTAAATGACTGGATGAAAAACATATATTTCAATTATTCTGTGTATGTAATTATAATATTGTATTTTTCACCCACTTCTAAACGTATTTTGGACGTCGTATGTTTTTTTTCGTATTTTCGCATTTAAAATACTAGAACAGTACTAGCTCAAATTTTCTAGAATAATACTAGTTCTTTCTTGAAGTAGTTTTAAACTAGTTCAAAGGAGGCATTCAATTACCGCCCGGCTAGAATTTCTCAACTAGTTCTATTCTAGTAAAAATGGGACAATTCCCTCAAAGCCTAGGACAACTACGTGTTAAATGAGACAGTTGCTTGTATGGAAGGTGAACTAGTTCACTGTCCAATGGAGAACTAGTATTTTTCCCTACTGGTGGCTTAAACAGCAATTTGTTTGCCTGAAAATATTCTTTATTCCCCACTTGTTTTCGTCCTTAGAAAGGTTGTAATTTGTGTACGCATACATAAGACATGGATTTCATTTGCTTTAACATTTGTGTTCTATGGCAGGGACTCAAGACCCGAAAAACCAATACATACTATTGACACATTCTATTATGGTCTACATCTGCTGACAAAACTCAATTTTTCCATTTCAGAGATAGTTTGCTTAGGTAATTTTTCAAATTGTATTGGTTGCCAGAGAGTGTTGCAAATAAGATTACAAAAAGTTGTTTTAGTAGCTACTCTGCTAAGCCTATGAAATGCACCAGTTTGTTCAAGTAAAATGAGCTATAAGCCGTTGAAAAGTTATCTTATCATTCATATGCCAAGATGAAAAAAAGAAACCACAGATATATACATAATCTAAATAGTACTGTCAAACCACTGGTGACATTATATTAACGTCCTTTTAAACTATAGTATTACCATAAAGCTAAGCCTATATTAAATTGATGTTCATGTTGTTGTTGTTATTCTGGTCGTTTGTGTGTTTTTTTTTTGTTGCATGTAAGAGTAAAATTTAAATTTAAAACACTTGTTGTTGTTCAGTTACGATTATTAATATTTTGAATTTTGTATTGATTTCGATCTTTTCTCAGTGTTTAATTGTTTGTATATAATATTTTTGTAATTACTAACAATAATAATAATAAAAATAAAAACTAATAATAATAATAATAAAAAAGAAACTAATATATAATATGGATATTTGTAGTACAAATTTGTTATAAATTTATAAAGTAAATTTAACAAATTTGCTGTTGATGTATTGTATCAACTTTGTAGTAGTAAACATTTAGGTATTGTTGCTTATATTTTTTTCGTATTTGTTATTTTGGAGGTATTTTGAAATGTTAGCATTTTTAGTTGCAGTTGTTTTGTTTTTGTTTTGTTTTGTTACAGTAGTTAAAATTATTTATAATTTTTTTTTTGTTTTGTAATATTACTTTGTTTCTCTGTTTCTATTTATATGTATATTTATATGTATGTAATATTGTTTGTTTTTGCTTTTAATTTATATTTTAATAATTTCCATATTAGTTATAACACAGAAAGTTGTAAGGGACTTGGGTGGGGGCTAAACAATTCTTTACAAAAAATACCAAAACCAAAAAAAAAAATGACTATAGAACATTACAATTTGTGGAAAATTTATAATAAAGTTTATGAAATTAGAGATTCATTTGAACATTTGGTTTGGTTTGATTTTTATGTTTGCATTTTTATTTCGATTTTTTTTTATTATTTTGTTGTTTTATTTTACTTAAGTTGAAAATTAAGTTTATACTTATTATATTTAGGCAATTATCAAGTTTCTTTTGAATTTTTAAATTTCACAGTTTAAAAGGCTGGTTGAGAGGGAAAACAATAGTAATGGTGGTGGTGGGTTGTAAATGGCAAAAATTTAACAGATAACAATTTATTTTTTAATATTCGTTTTATAAACTAATTAAAATGTGGGAAACTTACATACGATTTTTAGAATTTATTAAGTTATGATAAGACAGTCTCTATAATACAGCAAAAGATTGTTGTTGTAGATTGTGGAAGTGTAAGGGTAAGGGGGGAAGAGGGGCCAAAACGAAACAGAAAATCTTCATTGGTGTAAACAAAATTTATATTTCTATCACAAAAAATACACTCTAAAGCGGTTATTTCAAAGAAATTTAGGCAATTTTGACAAAAACTTAAATTTAAACAATTCTTAGGAAAACAACATAGTATGTGGGTATTTAATATTGCTTTCAATGACATAAACTATGCTCGAAATTGTTGGTAGATTTTTATTTTGTAACAACACCTATAAACAGCGATTACATTTAAATTTTAAATAAATTTAAACATTTTAAAATATTTTTCAATTCTCTCAGCTATTGTAAGGGAACATTTTTTTAAAGATTCTTTAATAACAAAAAAATTTAACTATAATATTGGCAACTTTAATTGAGCCGAACGAATAGCTATAAAAAAACCACATACCTATGTAAACTTTTCTACAGAAATTGCTAGCTGAGATTAGCTAGATAAGAGAAAAGCATAGGCATAGGCACAATTTTCCTTGGCACTATCCATAGTTGGGACCAACTTTTACAAGTGAAAAGTTCTCTCAATTTAAAGGTAATTCCATAGAAAATTTTCATACAAACGTTTTTTAAATATAACGTACAAAACAATTTTATTAATTCACGTATATACTATTAGTTTTTTAGTTTTTACACAAATCGTTATATACCCGGTTCGGACAAAGAAAACATAAAAAATTTTCATAAACGAAAATACATTAGTACTATTCAATTGTAAGCACAAAAAAATTTGCCAATGTTAATACAAAAAATTGAAATAAAATCTTAATGGTACTAGATAGAATATGTATGTATTTAAATTTAAAGAATATAACAAAATATTTTAACATAGTGTATTAAAGAAGAGCAAACATAAATGAACTACTCTCTCTTATTACCCACATAAGACAAAAAAAAATATATAATGTGACAAAAAGAAAACAGCTGTGTTTGTAATCCTAAACTGATACTTAAATTAAAAATAAAATAACAAAAAAAAATGCGAGAGGGGGAAGATTTAAATAAAATCACATGATTAACATAGTATAAGGGCGTCGCTGGTTAGCGGCTGTGGCCTATTTTTCTCAGACATAAAGTTTATGGACAACGATTTTTTAAATATTTGCATAAATTGCTTTTTCGCTATAAATTGATTGAGTTTTTTTTTTTTGTTTAAATTTGTTGGGATTTTCCTATAATTTCGTTGCATGAAGTGGTGAATTATTGAGTTGTGTATTACATGTTTTGTATGTGTGTTTTCTGTATGTGTACGTGTGAAAAAGGATTTCTAGGGGACGAAAAAAGTTACATCTTTGTTAGTTTCTTTACATTCTATACACTTAAGTTTGATTTAATTTCGTATATGTATATATATATATATGTATTTAGTTTCAAATATTCAATATCATCTTAACAAGCGTTTTTCGGGAAGGGTTTTTGTTATGGATTTAGCAAATTTCCTTTGTTTTCCACCTAGTGTTGTTTTTTTTCTCTTTTTTCTTTTAACTTCAGTTTTTTATATATATTTCTTGCTGTTGATTGGTTAGCATGATAGTTTTGAATACTTTTGTTTTTTCTTTGATAATATGTTATTTTTTTGTTGTTGTTTATAATATGTTAATATAGCGAATTTTTGTAGAGCTCTTTATGTGTGGAGAACCTTTTTTTGCCTTGTTTCTTTTAAAATTATACATTTTGAGTGTGTGTGTGTGTAGGTGTGTATTCAAAGACAAACCAAAAACTTTTTTTAATTATAATCATCATCAGAAGTTTCATCATCGCTATCATCACCTGTACTTGTAAAAAAATCAAGGAAATTCAAATTACGCTGTTCAAGAAATTCATACAGATAGATCTACAATGAGAAAAAGAAAATAGAGGTGAAAAAGTGTGTGTGAGTTGTAATAAAAATAAAAAAATTGGAATATAACAGAAATAAGATACACGTTTAACATAAACGTCAAATAAACACAAGAATACAATAAATAAAAATTTTAAATGTTAATAAATCAGTGATGACAAATAAAAACGTAAACACCAATGGTTTTGTCTCTTCGCTTAAAGCTATGATTTTAAAATTTATACAGCTTTAAATGCAATTTTGCTTACTTTCTGACACTGTGGAAGTGAAAGAAACCCAAAAGTTTTTTCTATGTTGCAAAGTGTTGTGGATGGCAACCCTACCACAAAACTACCGTACATACACACATCAGTAGTTATTATTTTGTCTTTCTTTCTATCTAATTACATCTTCGCTTTTACATACAAACATACATGCATAGATCTGCCGCTATGTTTTGTGTTGACAGATTCTGCTTTGCTTACATGTATACATTCGTACGTACATTAATATATGTATCTATTTCTCACATATGTTTATTGTTTACACATTTATTCGATAAATGGTTAGCCGTTACATGTATGTGCAAATGTTGTCTGGTAGATCGTTTAAACATTGTATTGTCACTCCGGTTCTAGACTGCCTATAGCGAACAAGTGAAATCTTATAATAATAATCCTTTTAAAAATAAATAATTTTATAACGTATTAAAATACGAACCGTGTGTCTCACTTCAATAAGCAAGGGACACAACACAAAGTGTACCTTTTACAAAATAAAATATTGACCTCTTGAATAAACTTCTCTGTATATGTATTTTTCAGAGGTCAAGCACAGGGAAATTTCAGACATTTTTTGTATAAAAGAAGTTTCATCAAACAACTTTTTCAAATAGAAAAAAAACATCCATTTTCAACAGACAACTTTTTTATGCTAAAAAAGGTGCCTCAGACAACTTTTTTCATAGAATAGGTTGCCTCAGACAACATTATTATACAGCCTTCGACAACATTTTTCATATAGAAAAAGATGAATCAGACAATTTTTCTTTTCATACTAAAAAAGTTGCATCAGACAAATTTTTTTATACTATAAAAGTTGCATCAGACAGCTTTTCATCCTATAGAAAAAATTTTTTTCTTATAGAAAAAACTGCCTTAGGCCACTTTTTTTCATACAGAAAAAGTTGCCTCAGACAACTTTTTTTTATACAGAAATAACTGCTTTAGGCTACTTTTTTTTTATTAAAAAAGTTGCCTCAGACCACTTTTTTCATAAAGAAAAAGTTTTTTTCATAAAGAAAAAGTTGCCTCAGACAAATTTTTTTTCATATAGAAAAAAAACTGCCCTAGACCACTTTTTTCATATAGAAAAAGTTGCCTCAGACCACTTTTTTTCCTATAGAAAAAGTTGCCTCAGACCACTTTTTTTCCTATAGAAAAAGTTGCTTTAGACAACATTTTTGATATAGAAAAAGTTGCCTCAGACAACATTTTTCATACAGAAAAAGTTTCTTCAGACAACATTTTTCATACAGAAAAAGTTTCTTCAGACAACATTTTTCATATAGAAAAAGTTGCCTTAGACAACATTTTCCATATAGAAAAAGTTGCCTTAGACAACATTTTCCATATAGAAAAAGTTGCCTCAGACAACATTTTTCATATAGAAAAAGTTGCCTCAGACAACATTTTTCATATAGGAAAATTTGCCTCAGACAACTTTTATTTCATATAGAAAAATTTGCCTCAGACAACATTTTTTTCATATAGAAAAATTTGCCTCAGACAACTATTTTCAGACTACTTTATTTGATATAGAAAAAGTTGCCTCAGACAACATTTTTCATATAGAAAAAGTTGCCTCAGACCACTTTTTTTCCTATAGAAAAAGTTGCCTCAGACAACTTTTTTTCATACTAAGTTGCCTCATATGACTGAATATAAGAAAAAACATATTGTTTTATTTATGTAATAAATAAATTGCATTTAAAGCTGTATAAACTAGCGTTTAATCTATAAATATATATATATATATATATGTATGTAAATGTACTATGTAACATCTTTGTAAAGCTATATTTTTGTTTCTCTTTATAGAACACATTTAAAAATTTGTCTTTTTCGATTTTTCGTTATTGTTGGGGTTTTTCTTCGACTTTAAAGCCTTAAATAAAGCTTATAATTAAGTTGGATAACATTATAACTATAATTTGGAATAAATATTGGTATTTTTTTTTCTGTAACATTACGCAAATACATGTGTTTTGTATGTATGTAACGTAGTGTTGTTTTTCTTACATGTTTGTTAAAACTTAAAACAAACTATGTATGTAATAATTAATTATCAATTATGTAGTCGTTAATGCGATGGTCGTAGTTACGTCGTCGTCGGTTTTGCTAAAGTCACTCACAGCTTAAAGAAGATATCATCATTAATGCATTTCTTCGTATTAAAAACAAATAAAAACGCTTAAAACACGCTTAATAACTATATTTAACATTAGGTTGTCTTCAAAATGAGCTGAAGAGGAGGTGGACTTGGAGGTGGTGGTGGCAATGGTAATTTGCAAATAATTAAGTTTCATTATTGTTTTGAAAACCTTAAGAGTTTGTGGGTTCGTATTGTATTTGCTATTTGTAAAATCTAATAGTACAGACACTTCAGGATATCACACCTGTTGTTTTTTTTTTTAATTAAAATTTAATTGGATTATATTTTTTTTTTTTTGAATTTCATTGTTTTTGTCATAGAGAAGAGAAAATATGCAGAAAAAAAGAACAGGGAAAACAAAAACGATAAGTATTTTGTTAACAGCACTCATTTTTCTATAAATTTAACTACAAATTATTATATCAAACATTTAAGTGTTACAAGAGTAAAATAGAGAGAGGTAGAGAGAGGACTTTTAAGAAGACATGATATGATTTTTGTATATAAATTTAAAATAAATCATACATAAAGTTACCAAAAAATAATGTAAAAGGAGCTGGTGATAGTAAAGGCAACATTTGGTGTTGTTTTGTTTTTAGAAACAAATATATTGTGAGGTAATATTAGCTTTGCAACCGCATGTACTTGTTTCGAATGTCTTCCACAATTTTGAAAATTTTGAATCAAATATTGTTATATTTTTTTAAAAACGGCTACAAAGCAAATTGTTAAGCAGTTTGAGTTTCATTTACATTTTAGATAGATGTCTCAAAGATGTATCATTATTTAATAATATTGCCAATTGATGGCCTCAAAACTCAAAATACTGATTATTTAAATATATCATAAACATTAATATACAATTTTTATAAAGTCAATGAAGAACATTGCAGCATCAACTAAAACTATGTATTCTCTGAGAAAAACAAATTTATTAATGCCTCTCTGACCCTCCCAGAGGACGCTATATTTATTGTAGGGTTTGGTGCTTTAATGTCAAAAATTCCATAAATATTTTTATATCATTATGTCATTTACAACAAATTGGAAAGGTATCACCTAGTCTGCCGTAAGTGGAAGTCTATTTAATGAGATTTAATAAGACTTTAAATCGGCTCCAGTTTTGAAAATTGAACATTTGACATAATGGTAGAGAAATGTCTTAAATGTCTTTCAACAACTGGAGACAATCTCAATTAGAATAATAAGCTGCAACTTAATACGCTACTAACCGTGAATTATGTGGTAGCATAACTTCTTTAAGTAAACCGCTCAATATAAATATAAAGAAACTCCTAAAAGTAATACTCTTCCATAAATAAATATGTTAAATTAACATGATTCCTTATTCATTGGGCATACATAGTAATAGTGAATTTACTTAAACTAGAATTTATACACAATTCAGCACCATATATATACCTAATTCTCAGCTATAGTTATTACTTGCAATGTTTTCATTAACTTTTATTAAACATCATATTACCACAAAGAACGTTTTTAAACATTGTGATCCATCAAAACATTATCAACAATAATGGTTTATACTTACATCAAGTAAACTTATAATTTCATTGTTACTGCGGTGTAATTTACGAGCTTTCTTGGGGCAGCCAACATCAACTAATTCACCACTTGGTAAAGCATGTTTATAAAAACACTTGTTTCCAAAGGGGCATTTACCGTCACCCTAGAAGGCAAAAAAGAGAAATATAATACCGTTCATTTAATATAGTTCTATAGAGAATATCGACATTTTGGGAGAGTAAATGAATACCACGATATATATAAGTTTTATACTTGATTGTTACTGATAACCAAAAAATTGTTCTTAATAACTTTTTTTTGTTTTTATATAAAAACCTTAAAAAGTTACTAAAAAAAACTACTTTTCTATGCATCCAATGACTGAGATTATGTGACTTGTGATATGTCTCGTGTGGCAATTTTATATTTACCTTTTTAAAGTACTTGCAGTCTTTGACACCAAGAGCATTTCGATAATCCCCCAAGAGTTTATCTTTTTCCTCTTTGGTCTCAACCCAAAAGGCACTAGGACAAACAAAATCAGATGAAACGCGACATTCAGGACAGGATCTGAAAATTAAAAGAAGAAGAAATGTCAATGTTGCATAATATCAAATAATCAATTTTAAACTATAAAATGTTAAATGTAAAGCTAAAGCAATAAAAGTAATTTTAGCGCAATAAATGTACTTTTTGGTTCATTTATAAATATTTTATTTTTTGGTATAACAAAAGTACTTTTTAGTACAATAATAGTACTTTTTGGTACAATAAAAGTACTTTTTGGTACAATAAATGTACTTTTTGGTAAATAAAATAACTTTTTTGTATTTCAATAAAAGTACTTTTCAATATAATGAAAGTAATTATTGGTACAATAAGTTTTTTTTTTAACTTTTTGGTACAATATATGTAAGTACTTTTTGGTGCAATAAATGTACTAAAAAATAAAAGAATAATTTTTAATACAATAAAAGTACTTTTTGTATGATTTAAGTACTTTTTTGTACAACAAAAAATAAAAGTAGTTGTTGGTTCAACAAAAGTACTTTTTGTTAAATTAAGAATACATTGCTGTACTTTAAGATACAACTAAAAGAATTTTGGCACAACAAAAGTACTTTGGGTACAATAAAATTACAATTTGGCATAATAAATGTACTTTATAGTACAATAAAAGTAATGTTTGGTACAACAAAGTTACTTTTTGGTACAACAAAAATTCTGTTTGGCACAGTGATGTTATGATATTGTAGTACTTTCAGGTGCAATAATTGTACTTTGCGGTACTTTGTACTTTGTTACTAATTGCTATAATAAAAGTAAAAAACAAAGAATATTTACACAACTGCAGTCATGAGCTGGGGATTCAGTATGTTGACTTCCATAATCCCGGTAAATGTCATGATTTATTTAAATTCCATCAAAACTAATCACAATAAATTCTATGTACAAAAAATTGTCATATGGGCTGATGTTATCTCCTCAAACTATTTCTCTATGCATATACCACTTGGGTTTTATAATATCAATATTATTTATAACTTAAAACATTATTTCATTTTTAAAGAGGACTAGAAAACATCCTTCTACCTAACAATCAAAATTTTCCTATTACCCATTAATGCAACAACATCGTAACTTTGAATGTTAGTTATTCCACCAAAAAAAAGTTTTTGTAATACAACCTACTCAACTGCAACTTTAAGTTAGAAAATTCCATCTAACAAATGTCGTACATGTTTATTTGTCTCTGTGTTTAAAGTGCACTTACCTAGTTATTTTATGTTCAAATTGTTTGGCTTGACGCCATTTTCGTATACATTCCAAGCAAAAGATATGATTACAGTTGGGCAATATGCCAAAACGTTTCTCTCGTCCCGCTTTCTCCATAATCGTATCGAAGCAAATGCCACAGGTCTTATCCTTTGATCGAGCTATGGCAAACGACAGTTCCATGGCCTGTTCATGTTGTTGCAAACAATCCTTTTTATGTTTCTTTCGCTGCTCCTCATCCAAGGGATGAAGACAAAATTGATCGCACATTTCACAGAGTTCCATGTGAATGGCATAGGCACAGTATATGCCATAAGGGCAGGGACTTTCAAAAGGACACTCCTCGTTTATTGTGCCCACATTGGGTATACCAGTGCCACCGCCCAAAGCTGCTGCCATGCCATGTCTTGCACGAGTCTCGTGTGGACCAAATACCACATCAGCCCAAGAACAATTTGGTTCGTTTGTTGCGTCCATGAACTCGCCAATACCTTTTTGATCTGCCATGGGAACAAATGCTGGAGCATTTGCCCAATTACGACGGCTGGTACTGGGTCGCTCATTATTAAGGCTTGAGGTGGAACTACTTACCTCCCCGTCGACCAATTCATGGGTATAGCGGCACATTGGCCCGAAACGACACATGCCACGCTGAAAGTAGCGACAAATGCCAAAAGAAGAGGAGGGCTGCAGGTATGAATTTGAGGTTGAAGCGACATCGTCTAGAGGATCGACACCCCGATTTGCAAAAGACGATGAAGGAGATGTGGATGACGAGGACGAAGAGGAAGAGGACGTGGATGTTGCAGCTTCTTCTGCCAAAGTTGAAGGCTGTTGTTGTTGTGTTTGTATTTGTGACAAAGCTGTTGAGGTTGATGCGCTTAAAGCTGTCGTACTCATAGTGATACTGGTGGTGGTGGTTGGTTTCTATTAGCAAAACAAAGATGTCCTTGGAGTAACGAATGCGTTTCCTTTGTTTTCGTTCTTTTTCTGTTTGCACTCACTCACACGAACTCACTGACTCAGTCCTCCAAACACAAAGGAAACGGATATAATGTCTTCTTCTTTTTCGACTTTGCCTTTTGGTTATTGGCGAAACGTTGATGGCAACAAAAACAACGCCAGCAACAATGTGAATTCCTTTGGCCTTGTTATTGAAAGAAATCGCTCACTGTGTCGATGATGCGTCTGATGATGCATCCACAACGTGTTAAAACTAGTTGGGGTAAAAGAATAAAACTAAATGAAAACACAAAATTTTGGAAACGTTTGGAAACATAAATACGACAACACAAAATCAATTTCGTAATTCTTACAAATTCCAAAGTTATTCTCATATATTTATTTGCCCTCCTGTTCATGTCATAGCCAATGAAGTCACACAAACAAAACACAATTTGTTTTTTCTTTCTTTTATTTATAAACACTGTGTAATTTTCTGATAAAACTTTTATACACATTCTCTTTTCACTCGCTTCTATACTTAGTTTTCATTTCTTTTTGGCGATGATGACAAAAAAAAACGTCCGTCCAGATTTTTTTTCCAAAGTAAAGCAACAACAAAAGCCTCAAAGTCCTCCACAGTAATTATATTTTATTATTCAATGTCTTTGATTTACAGTAATTTATGTTGCTGTTCTCTGTGTGTTTCTACCAGTAAACGTTTTACTCTCACCTTTCAATTGGCAATTGCTGTGTGGAATTTTCTGCTTTTAGAAGAATTTCTTAACTTTTTCGTTAATTGCGTTTTCATGAAAAATTACGTTTTGATGATGAAAAATCAGCAAGAACACAAAGTGAGCAATGCCACCAAGTTTGTTGACTCGAAGCTTCGTACAGAGTTGTATTTTCGGTTACAGCTGCTTCGATTGTCGCACAAAAGGGCGGCAAACGATGACATGAAATTGAAATATTTCGTCGATAATACAGTGTGTGTGTCATTTTCAATATTGCGCAGTTTGAAATTGAATATCCCAGAGGAATTGTGGGAAAATGTTCAAATCTATTGGACCCCTGCACAATAGTTGGAACAAGAAACGCATTTCTTTCCGTTCTGAATGTACTATCTTTTTTATTACTTTGACTGCTCTAAAGTGAGGCACACGCTAGCGATCTTCTTTGACAGTAAACAATTTATCAGTTTTTAAAGATTGTTCGCAGCGGTCAATTAACACATTGTTAAAAAAAAGAAATAAAATTCCAACATCAGTTTTACAAAAAAAAAGTCGACACGTTTTCTACCATAGTTTTTTTTTGAAATTTTTTAATAAAAATGTCGAGGGTGAAGCGACTACAAATTCAAAAAAATTATAACATTCTCTTAATCTGTGCCAAATAACTGGAATAATAGGTCAATTTTGAGGCCGGGACCCATGGGATCCTTGGGTTCTAAAACACTCCCTGTGTGTTTTAAACGAATCCAATGTTGTATTTTTCTAGATCCTATGTGTTGCCTTA
The DNA here is from genome assembly GCA_964034835.1 of Muscina levida. Lineage (NCBI taxonomy): Eukaryota > Metazoa > Arthropoda > Insecta > Diptera > Muscidae > Muscina > Muscina levida. The sequence goes on along the minus strand of OZ035883.1, from coordinate 123,519,655 downwards.
TTTTTATATCGTTTAAACTAAAACTCCATTGGAAAGACCAGGTTACTGAGAACCTTACAGAACTCGGTGTGACTAACTGGAGAAGAAGCGCAGAAGATCGAGGCGCTTATAATATTTTTCTACGTGCGGTATATAATCCACTGGGTTTGCATAGAAGTACCAGCTAAGTAAGTAAGTAAGTAAACCAATTTTTTTTTTTTTTTTATAAATGCATTAATTAATGAAGTTTTCTGAAATATTTTACTTTTTTTAGTTTTAAATCGTAAATATTTTGATTTTTGGGCTTTTTAACTTATAGTTTTACAAATAAATACAAAAATAAGGCATAAGAGTTTTCAGAGCACCGTATATTCTTATACCATGTCCACACTACAGTCATTTTTCGTAATTCGCGCTCTCATTCGTAATTCAACCCCAAATTACATGGCGAGTTACGTAATTCTCCATACAAAATTTTGAGAGCGCATTACCTTCTTTAAAGGTAATTCATTTAGAATTACCTTCTAAATTATGATCAAATCGTTGCCATCTCTAATTTTTATCGGAATATATCGAAACAGCTGTCAAAATGAAAATGTAAACAACAAACACAAACATAAACACAAAGTGAAGCAAATTTTATTCATTTTTTGATATTCGACCTTTACTTTAATATTTTCCTTTTTAATTTAGCTAGAGATCGGGGTTTCACAAATTATTAGTACAAATTTAAAAGCCAAGTTTAAAAAACCACGAGTTGCATACAAGCAAAGCAAAGTAAACAAACAAAAGAAACTGTCAAATTAAATTAAGTATGTGTAGTGTGGACAGGGTAATTCGCGTAAGTAATTCAAAGAGCGAATTAGGTAATTCGAGACGTAGTGTGGACAGGGTATTAGAATTTACATCACGGGTTTCGTCTCACATATCTTTCATTTGAGTCCCCCGTCTTTTGCCAATGTCCATTTTAAAAATGTTGTTTCACAGATTTTAGCAAAACTCAAGAACGATTTGTATGGCCATTACAGTATGTATACCAAAAAAAATTCTAAATGTTATGACTTAGAAGTTTGTCTAGCATTATTTTTTTGTCTGATCAATAGTTTGGGAGTTATCTAAAACTTCCAATAACAAAAATTATGTCTGTGTTATTTCAATTTTAAAAAAAGTCGAAGACGACAGCTTATTGGTAGATGTACAATTCAAATAATTACAATATACTTAAATATAAAAATTAAACCCTAACACACACTTTATCAGACAATGATTTGACAAATTTTGGTAGCACATTTCGTAAAGATAAGATTATAAGCGAATATAATTTTTTTGTTATAGAATTTATAGATCTACGGCCATATTCATAAAAAATTTCTAAAGTAGGTATGAAGCGTTCTCTAGCTAAAGTATTCTATAGCTCTAACAAACCTTTAATAAGAAATTGTATTCATAAACGTTTTTTATCAGTACTTTAGCTTTATGTGTTCAGGTGGCAACGCCGACTGTTATTGGTCGTTAATGATGTACAAAAACAGCTTTATAATCGGATACCAAATATGTATTTGCACTTATAATAACTATAAACATAATTGTAGCACAATTTTTCATTGACTACGATTCTCATGATGATAAGAAAAACGTTAAAATAAAAACTATATTAAAAAATTTGATTTTCTTTTCCTCATGCTAAAATTATAATTGGATACCGATTACATTGTTTCCTTGTTTTGATTGTTTATACATCACGAATATTATTTCATTATTTACAAATTATTTTTGAAGAATTTTGGAGAAATATTTTTCAAAATGGTATTCATGAATGAAAAGTGTCTATTTAGATACTTTTCTATGTGCGCACTGATAAAGATGAAAATGTCCTACACAATGAATGCATGCAACAACTCTTTTCAGTAGGAAAAATGCCGAAAAACTCACAATAAAAACCTCAAATTCATAAATATACAATAAATTTTACAAACGTCAAGTTATAGCATGCTTAAAGTAGAGACAACCCTACTTTAACTTATTGAAGATGTGAATCGTTTATGAATATTGTTTTCTCGAAAATTGCTTAAAAATGCTTTATAAACCTCTTATAAGTTTTTATGAATAAGGCCGCTACTCTAGCAAAATAATTAAGCAATCTGTATTTGAAATTAGAATTTACAATTTACCATAAATGTTGTGCTGCGTTTTTGACCAATTACACAGAACAACAATTTTTTGCAAACAAGATTTTAAAACACTTTTTCCATAGATTTTGACCTCATAAACACGAAAATGGTTTTTAAAAAATTTTCTTAGATGCCGTTTTTTTTATACAAATTTTTGAAATTATTTTTTTAAATTTTTGGTGGTGAGCTTTATATTTTGGAAATATTTTGGGTATCTCTAAGTTAAAGACAACAAAATTCTCCATAAGTTCTTCCTTGAAAGTTTTTAAATAAGTTATGTCGTTTCGATGCTAGCGATTTAAATACCTTGAAATAATCCAATTTTTCTGTAAAATTTAGGGTGAAAAATGTTGTTATTGTCCTAGGAAAAATAGAAAACGCAATGCAAACCTTAATTTTGCATTTTTTACATATAGACGACCCTTTTTTAAAGAAAACAACACTACAACCATAAAAATCCATAATCAATTTTAATAGACTTTTTACACCGGAACGCATTTAACATATTTCCGCGTTAATCCGCATCATTGGTGGATGCGGCCAAAATGCTAAAATTTTTACATGTATTTTGTTATTGGCAAGATGTACACATATTTTCGCATCCATGAAAGATGCGGAAAAATACACTGAGTTGTACTCTGAAAATTGGAATTTAAGCGATTTTTGTCAGTAATGTTGATCCGGCAACCACCATTTTCGTTGTTTGTTTACATTTGTCGGAAAAATGCCAAACAACACGATCGGACAACAAATTTACATGTTTGCTAAAATATTAATAAATGGTTATTCCAATTAGTTAAAACTATATGGTTAGCATATAATTTTGCAATCGAAACCCACCCATACCTATTAATGGCAGCACTGCAAATTGCATATCCCTATTAAAACAGCTGTTTATCAGCATAAACATAAACAGAATTATAGGTTGTTGAGAGTGGTTTGTTAACTTCACGCCGATTGAAATCAATGAATATTGTTCCTCACTTACAAAACACCAGACGCTTCGTGCAATATCCATGAAATATGCAGGGCTGCTTGCTCGACACCTTTTCATCCTCAGTTTCTACTGCGGTTTGCAAAAGAATATCATCCAACTCCATTATTTTGTAACTACACAAAAATACCCAACTTTTCGCGGTCAAGAAAAAATAAACTCAATCAGCTGTTTGGATGTGAACGCGGATGCAAAACACAGTGGAAACACCATGCGTTCATTTTCGATAAATCGTTAACGCTAACCAAACGCAGGCTAGTGGAAACCGCATATTAGTCGAATTTATAGTAAACTCAATTTATCGGAAGTCGCGTCCAATATGAACGCAACTTTTTCCCATACTTAACTGCCTATGCTTTTTGTATAGGCTTTAACGCGCGTTCATTGATTTTTGGATGTGGATGTGGATGCGGCTGTAGTGGAAACAGCATATAAGGTAAAAGATAAAGGATAGATATGTTCTGACAAATTGTTCGCCTGCCATACATTTTATCCCTCTAGGGGCTTCTTCGGTACAGTTGCGGTGCTTGTTGTGGATTTTCCACCTTTCACACCAACTTAGACCCCTAATTCACACACACAAAATTTTCTCGCAAATGTGGCAAATCGATAGACCCGTGTCTCTTAGCGCTCCTTAATACAATGTTTGATAAAATGATTTTCAATACGTCACTTTTTCTTATTGTTTTGATAATTACTTCCATTTTATTACTTTCAATATTAACATAGGCAAACATTACTTTTTTCTGATGCGTGGTACTCGTGGTATATACCTCATATTACCCTTAAGACACGTTCTGTTGTTAAAAGCGCTTTCAGACACACGGATCTGCCGACAGATTTCCCTTTTGGGAATGTTATTGATAACGAATTACCATGACATTCTATGTGACAAGTCAGTCGATAGATCCATGTGTCAAAACGCGTCTTACGGCCATTTTCACAATGTACGGTTAAAAATTAACATGAACCTTAACCGAAAGTTAGGCAAATCTGAATTTCACAAAGTACGATTAACTCTTAACCGACATTATTAAACAAAAGAGTTACTGTTAAATCTAACCGAACCAACTACGCCGATTAGCATGTAAGAAAATAACAAAAAGAAAATGAAAAAAAAACATTTATACTTCTGAAATATTTTTAATTTTAAAAATGCAAAGCGGCAAAAAATGTGTTTTACACGGCGTGAATTAGACAAAGATTCAGAATTTCAAAGTCCACAGCAAAATACGTTGCTAACCTTATAAGCAGCAACAACTAGGTAAGGTGTCTAAAAATGTTCTTCTTGGGTAAGTTCTTGACGTCCTCTCTCAAGAAGATCACAAGCACCATTTTCAGGCCACTTACCGTCGTCTTATGTACAACGTCTATTCCATGCCTAAGGAAAGCAAAGGAATGTGTAAATTGATGTTTAGTTTGTTTCTGTGTTACGAGCTCCCCCAATGGCGCTAAGGTGGGTCTTCAAGCAGCTCGCGGTTATCTCAGAAGGTTCCAACCCTTCCACCATAGCCCAGAGGAGCAAACAAAAAGAAAGAAGAAAGCAAAACAAACATAAAACACAACACAACATATACCTTGATCAGAGAGAGTTTGGTGTCTGTTCTCTCGCACTATCGCCCGCCCTTCCATGGTTCATTATGCGCCTTTCGTTAATTAGTATGAACCCCACAAATTTTCATATTTTTCTTTTTGTGCAATGTTTTGTTATTGTCTTCCCTATATTTGAAAGGCGCGGGCGTTTCGCTCAGTGTTGAAAAATTTGGTGCCATTGGTTAACACCGCCTGGCAACACTTTCACCTACAAAGCAACACTGTCGTATTGGCAAATATCTACATATGGCTTACTTTGAGTTGTTATACTTGTTTTTTAATGCTGAGAGCTCCTTTTTTTTTGTTTAATGTCGCCTTTTTAACAAATATTTGTTTTGTCATTTTTTATTACACTATTTTCGTAAACAAACATACTTTCTACTGACTGCTTTTGTTAAGTAATCAAATGATGGTGACCTGTAAATTGGTAACTGTCTGTTAAATGGTCCCTGTTAAGCAAATCAGCAATTAGTTAATTTTTCGTTAAAAAGAAAATAATTGTACATTGTAAAAATGGCCGTTAATATTATCATAATTTAAGACAATTTAACAAGGTTTTTTCTGTGTTGATACTGACAACTAGGCTTCACTTTACTGTTAATTTACACAGTTGTCATCTCCAGAATTATGTTATCGATTATCGACAAAGTACAAAACTTGGCATCACCGATTAAAACCAACTGAGGAAATAATCGTGTTATTTCGTTGTTAGCAAATTTACTTCGTTCGTTTGACCACTAAATCGGAGAAATTCTTTGCAAGCAAAATGTTCCAAAAATCCGCCTCCGTTTTGTTGGTTCCTGCCATCCGCAATGCCATGCAACGCCGTTGCCAATCAGTGGTTTCCTCACCACCAACCCAAAAAGTTTCCGCCGCTGTAAGTATTCAGTGGGCAAAATTATCCCACAAATAGTAAGAGGTTACGTAAACCTGCTAGCTATTGAATGTGAATAATACTGAGAAAACATTAACATTATGTTTATATCTGTTCTTTTAGGAAAAAGTTATCTTGGGCGGTGGCAGTTGCGTTGCTGCATTGTTCATTCCCGCCTGGGTTTTGTACCACATGCGTGAATACCGTGGCCTGAAGTAAATGCCTACCCACCCCGGGGATGTGTTTTGTGGTTCAGTCTGCTGAGCCTTTTGATTTAGTTAAAATGTTGGTATAAGATTGTAAAGTGGAACAATATGGATGGAAAACAAATCGAAGAGAATACATTGTAAAGTATATCCGTAAAATAAAAGTGCTTAACAATAGAAAAAATAAAATTTTATTTTAGCATTTCGAAAAGGTATGATTGGCAGTTTTTTTCCGGCAGTCAATCTGGGCATTTGCCGTGTATATCTTTTTATGGTGCAATGTGTGTTATATAAATCTTAGTTAAGAAACTGTAAATGAAATATATAGGTTTATTTTTATTTTCCTTATTTTAATATCAAACTCGAGGTCATGTGATTTATTGTAAAATTTATTTGTTTTTCAATATTTCGATCCTCTGAGGATCATCTTCAGGACTTACAAAAAACAAAAATTTTAATTAAGTTGGGTGTAAATGTAGATTTTCGTCTTTGTCTTCTATTTTAAAATGATCCTGCGGATGATCCTCAAAGAGGATCGAAATATTGAAAAACAAATAAATTTTACAAAAAATCACATGACCTCGAGCTTGATATTAAAATAAGGAATATAAAGATAACTAAGAAAGGTCGAATTTAAAGAACAAAACTAAATATAGTTTTAAGTTATAACGAATATATATTCCGTATATTTCTCATAAATATTTTGAATTAGACATGATTTCCTTTACTAAAGTTGCCCATTTGCATTAGCCGTTTGAACGTTGCTTTAGGCGTTATTTAACAAAAAAACCAAGTGCCACTTTATATTTTTACTAGCTTTGATGGAAAATTATTGAAGTGAACATTGCTTGAGATATTAATGCAAAAATGTATCAATAGAACTATCATTTTAATGTCATTGTACAAGAAAAACATATCTTTCTTGTTAAGGTTTAAGGGATAACACAGTCATCTGCAGATTATCTACAAACATATTCTTAGTTGTAGTCGACCGTAAAATCAACAATTTATACACTCTTGCAAACAACAAAAGCCACAACCAACGTAAGATAGACCATACCATCAAGGCCGTCTAGGTCATAAACAACCGTAAACTTCTTCGGTCTGTCTCAGAGCATACAACCAACTTGATTTTACACAGTTTTTACTAAAATACACAATATATTGAATTTTTTTCTTCTATTTAATTTATTGCTATTATTAATGAAGAACTAATGATTTCATTATAGTAAAGCATATAGTTTTATTTAAATGGTTTTTGAGGCTGGCTATCTCTTCTAGTGGCTTATTTCAAAACAATTCCTCATATTCTTTTGTTGTAAGAAGTTGCGTCGCCACATCTCTTTACATTGTATTATAAAAAATTATTAAATTATAATTAATTTTTAATGGTTGTAATTTTATAAATGATGCATAACTTGGTCGGCAAGGCTTTTCTTGCTGTTTTCTCTTTGCGTCGACCAATTTCGTGACTACTAATTACTGTTTATCCGAATTGCCTTCATTCTTCTTATCCTTGTCTTTATCTTTGCTTAAGGATCCTACAGCATCACGTACAGCCTCTGATTGAGGATCTACACCAGGTAGATTTTCCAAAACACTTTGTAGAAATGCCGGATCGCCAATTACCTCGGAATAGTCATCGTCAACATCCATGGGAGCGTTCTCTTCGGTTTTGGGACGTTTAGCTTGTTGAGTGACAGTTTCATCTACGGAAAAAGATAAAAAAAAGTACTGTCAAAGTCTAAGGGACATGTGTAATTAGTAGGATTCTCCTGCTTTTGTTACGTTTGTCGCAAACAAAAATATACTATTAATGTAGAAAAAGAACACAATTTCAGTGAAATGATTATATTGTTCTGATACAAATTTAGGTTTGCGCACAAACATGCATAGTTTTTGTATTATATAAGGATTCAGTTCTAACTTATGTGTCTATCGGTTTATTCACTTGTTTGTTCTCAATTTTGCAAGTTTTAAAAGGAATTAATTTCTAACACAAACAGAGGTTTTCTAAGGTTGCTCAGCGATATTGTCGTTAAATATCTTTAGAGGTTGAATAAGTTTTTCCCGAAGTTTTTTTTTCACTTCTTCTCTTTCGTTAATGGGAATGTTAGTTTTTTTATAAACAAGAAATTTTCGTTATTTAGTTCAGCTATGGGTAACGAATTTCTCCTCTGTGGTATTTTTAGTTCTTCTGCAGTTCGAAGTTATTCGTGGCTTTATTGGAATTTGCTAATCATGTATACTGTAACATTTAGACCATTTTTTTTTAGAAAAAAAAAAAAAAAAATATCAAAAACGTCGAGATTATGATTAATTTCATATGGCGTCGTGTTGTTTTTTTCATATTGTCACATATTCTTCCATTTTCCCCCTCCTTTAATACTTCAACCAACACTACGACTACTAACCTGCATCTTGCATCGACATTTGCATGGCAAATGCAATTTGTTCCTCTTCAGTCATGTTTGCAAAATCTGGTAAATTATCATCGCTCTAAAATTTTCGGAATCATAACATTAGCTTCTTGCATGTACAAATATAATAAATGTAAAGAAACCTGTTCTGTTGACATAGCCAAAGCTCTTTGTAACATGGCTTCCTCGGAATTTGGTTCATCAACTGGAGATGCAGGAACGGTACCAACAGTTGCTGGCTTCTCTACTCCAGTTTCTTCAGTGCCACCTGCAGCACGACGTTGCTCTTCCTCTTGGCGTTGTCTTTGCTCCTCCATTGAAACACGTAAAGCCAAAGCTAATTCAGGATCTTCATTAGGATCGACACCAAACTCGAAACCAGCACCACCTAAGCCAGCACCGCCCATACCATCTTCGCCTTGAATAATGGGTGACGAAAGTAAGGCATCTGACAGGCCAGAGCCACGGGGTACGCAAACCAAATGAGAGCTAGTGCCATCTTTGCCGTTCAAAGTATTAATAAAAGCTTGTAAGATTTCATTGTTGGTATCGTGGTCGCCAAAGCTAACAATGTCCACATTAACTTTTTCCTTTTTCAAACGTTTGGCCTGCTTCACCAAGTCATTTTCTTCGTTTTTGATGGGCGATCCCACAAAGACCACTATGCGCATTTTATGATTTTTACCCTGGCGATGTTTTAACACAAGCTAGAAAGTGTAAAAGAAAAACTTGTACAAATTTCACATATCTCAAAAATAATACCAAATATCTTACATGGGCAATGCGTATGCCGGTCAAAAGGTTTATTTCTCCTTTCGGCTGAACCAAGTGCATTTTTGAAAATATGCGACCTACATCGCTAGTTAAAGTAGCCAAAACTTCAACAGTACTAAACAAAAAGTGTAATTAGTATGAATCTGTAGAAAATGCAACAGCATAAAACTTACTTGGATATGGTCATAAGGCCCACATTGTTCTCTGGATTCGAACGGACTTTTGTTAAACATACCAGATTTATGCCGTCCTTTTGGACATTCAGACGGGTTGGAAAGTAATCACCATTGCGTTGGTAATCACTGTTATCAAAACTAAAGGAAATACAAACAAAAATTTTTTTATAAATATGGTGTAAATTTGCACACAAAAACAAAGGCGTCCCCCACGGAATTGTAGTTTTTGCAACTCATATTTCCTTACTATTACATGGTTTTACGAGACGAATTTTATTTGGCTTAACGACCCATTTCGGAAATTTTAAGATTTGCTTGTGTATCGTTTGATTTTCACCGTTTTTTAATGAAAAATGCATTAAAAACTCACCATATCATAGTACTTTCCAAAACCATTTTTTAATATTTTTGCTTGTCACTTGGCCACTGAATGGTAATTGCTAAATCACTACAACTGACAGTAGCTGTGTTCAGTAAGACAATGAAAATGTAAACAAATCCTCCTGAATAACAATTTCATAACAGTTAGTTTTTGTTTACCTATTTTAAATCGTGAAAGTTGCCGGATCTTTAAATACACGTTTATTTTAATTGTAAATTTGTAAAGGTTATACATCCATCCTTCATTGAATAACAAAAACTCTTGAATATAAACGAATTAAATAAGATATAACTTAAAATAACATAAAAATATCTTTTTATTGAAAAAAAGCTCCTCTGTCGATTTTTTCATAAAGTACAGTTAACACGTTTTCACACACACAAACAAATTATAGCAAGGTAGATATTAAATTATAGCAAGATGGATAGAAAATTAAGGGATGGGATGAATAGCGTGCAATTCAGTTTAAACACTACTCCGAATTTTCGAAAAATTACCAAAATTAGTTACAAGTAGCATGAGGAGCACACATACTAATACAAGATCATTTATAAAATGTCGTTGCATGTCAAACATATGATAACGCAGAGTCGCCATTTTAACACAAAAGCCTAAGTGTTTGGGAGGAAATTCAAAACTAGTTGGTTGAATTCTCCTTTTGTATGTTCCGTAGATATCGGATATAGAAAAAAATACAAGAAATTTATTTCGTATAAGAAATTATTTTTCAAAGAATATTAAAGGTCTGTGTTTTTATAAACATTCTTTTATGTGTGTTTTTCTACTACTACTGTATTTTAACTATAATATTTTAATATAATATAAACTGTTATAATATTACACAAAAAAGGATTCAGTAAATATATTGTATTGATTTTTTTCGAACTTGTACTGACACGTGTGATTTGTGTTAAGAAAAAGTTTAGGTTTAATTGCCTTATTTTTACAAAACTTCAGAATTTAAGGCGGATTCTTTTGAGCTCCGTATATAGTTCGTCACACCAAAGTTAGATAACAGTTCTGTGCTTGTCATTAACAGCTGATTTTATTATGTCTCACCATCGCTAAACAGTTTCTTTAGCCCAATCTAACTAAAATTTTTTTGAAAAACACTCATTTATTGTTTTATTTACAATTTGAAATAAAATACTTAGGGCCGTTCTCTCATTAGTCGATTATCTTTTTTCTTAACGAAAAACTGTAGATTAAAGAAATTAGGTTTTCCCAATGTCTCATTTGCATTTGTTATTTATTTGTCGGTATATTGAGAAAACCAAAATCGTTAACGGACAGTTTATCCTTTTAACAAATTTATGTCGAGCTTTGTTCCGTCAAAAGCAGCTGATCGCCGATATGTATGTCATATCAAAATAAAGCTCGCTCTAATAGAAATGTTTACATATGTTATCCAACACAGTGGTCTACACAAGCAGTATTTGAAAGTGATCACACGACATGTGTAAATATTGCAGTGGGAAAAGTGACATGTCACACGTAACATACACATTGTGTAATGGCACATTTAGCATTACCCAGTGGCCACCACGTGTAGGTGAGGCAAATTATGGTTCCTACATTTTTTTTTTGATTTTCCCAATTTTTGTTCATTTTTATTTTGTTGTTTTATATTTTGATTTTTTGCTTTTTATATTTATTATTATTTTGGAATACAATATTTAATGATAAAATTGTGCTATTTGACTTAGATTTTTTCTTTTATTTTGTTTTTTCATAATTTTTTGGGCCTTTCCCCTGGCCAAGTAATTCAGCCAAATTACCCGCCTAATACTTCTGTAAATTTTTGTTTGACAAAAAAAATTCAAAAAATATGTTAACCCAGCCGCGTTCTGTTAAGCCTAGATTTAATATAAATTGTTTTAATTTTAATTATTTATATGATTTTGAGTACATCAAATTGTTGTAAAACTATTTTCCCTTTCCCCCAATATTAACTTAGATCTGGCAGCAGTCTTTTAAAATATTTTTCAGTCCGGTAACATAGCTGTCTTTTGCTTTTGTCATATGTCGAACGTCATGTGACAAAGAGCTAGAACAAGCACAGCTGTATCGCTGAGTGAAAAATTTTGCGTTGTAGTAGTTTGGTGTTTTTTTGTTTTCGCTTCCTTAAATTTTCCAAGTTATCTTTAGTTTTTCCTTTGTGAGTGGCAATAAAACAAAAGGAAAAATGGTTCAAGCCTTTGTAGCACCCACTGTTATTACCGTCATTTGGGCGTTTATTGGTATCATTTGTCCCTTCTTTGCTAGAGGACCCAACAAAGGGTGAGTTTTTAAGCAGATAAAAACTGAATCATATTTATTAAAAATATAATATGTAATTAATTCATAATTTTCATTATTTACACTTTAGTATCACTCAATGCTGCCTAATGCTGACGGCTGCCACCTGTTGGCTTTTGTAAGTATCTTTCCCAATTGGTATTGTTATCAATACCAATCTTGTCTGCCCAAAGTGGTAATTAATTATTTTTGTGGTGATGTTTTTTTTCATTAGCTGGCTGTGCTGTTACATGACCCAAATGAATCCATTGATTGGCCCTAAACTATCAATGAACGAAATCATGATTATTGCTAGGGAATGGGGCAATCCTATCGAAGACACCATTGATATTACCTACTACTGAGTGTATGTGGGTTTTCCTTAGGCGGACGGGAACCATTAATACCTGCACAGATTGAAGTGTGTACCCTACCCTGTTTGTTTCTGTTTCGTCGAGACACGTACTCCATTGTCATTTCCTGTATTATTAGTGTATGCCTTACACATTTTATTCTGTTTATCCATATTGCTAGTGTTTGTTAATTCCATCATGTGCCTTACAAGTTTACAATAACCTTGGGAAATCGAAAAGCACAAATTTTACTTGTAGCGTAAGAATGATGTTATTTAATATTGTTTGCTGAAAGCACAATGATGTACTATAAAATTTGTTAAAAAGACACAGTTTTTGTGTTAAAAGTAAATAAAAACATAAATTTTAATTTGGAATATAGTAATGTGTTTATTTATTGTGTGACGTATTTGCGAAGATGATGTAAAAACAACAAAACACGAATGGCAACAATGACCTCGAAAGTGAGGGTGTTTATTTGGGTGGTATTGACTGGGGAGCCTAAAAGTATGCAATATTATAAAATGATTTGAACAAAACCGCAGTCCAATTAAACCCTAAACGCAAAAAACCTGTATAATTGTAATACGTTCTGAAATATTTTTAATTTTATAACAAATAAAATTAAAGATTTTTTAGGAGTAATATTTACATGGTGGGTAAGTTTGACAAACTCAGTATTTCTTGCTCGTTTATTAAAAAATAGTACGATTTTAATCATTGCTTACTCGCGGCTATTTAAAAAACAGCAATTGTATTAAAAAATCACAAGAAAAAAAATGTTGGAAATCCGTTTAGTTAATTGCTATTACATTACTTAATATGTATTCTTCGGAATGACAAAGCTAGATATTGTACAACTATTTGGAACAACTTAACTCACTTTATTTCAAGTTTGTAAAGTAAAATATTTGTACTTTTAAGGTTTTATGGGCTAATATTGACTTTTCCGACAAGTAAAGATTCTCAAAGAAATTTGGCCCACGTTTTAAGGAAATTCTACAAATGTAATACAGATGAAGTCGAGCAATTAAAAATGTTTTTTTAAGTAGAAGAATATAAACCTTTTGGTTAAATTATTTAAAAGAAAACATTTTTTTATTTATTTTCATGATTGCAATTTTAAGCCTTGTGGCCGATAAAAATTACATTGAAATAATACGACTTATTTTAACTGCTTAGAAAATTCTTTTTTTAAATGTTTTATGTGTTATTAATTAATTATTAATAAAAATATAAATTTTCCTAACAAAATAAACCTATTTAGAAATTGAAATTCTAATTTTATTTTTCCACTTATACAGCTACTCCACAGCTTTTTATGAAAATTTTGTAAATTTGATTTAATCTTTTTATTGTAATTGTTTGATATAAAAATTTTTTTTTTGGAAAAAAATTGGTTAGTCTGTCCGAGCGAATCTTTTTTTTTTAAAAAAATTTAGCTAATGAGTTTTAAAATTCCTAATGAAACTTTTTTTCCTACAAAAATTATCATATCATTATTGTAATTTTATTTTTTAATCGTTAAGTATGTAGTTTCAATATATTTTTTATTATTTTTGAACTGTGCGATTTTTAGTGTGTATAGGGATTTGAATGTAATTTTAAAATTTGTTGATTTAAAATAAGTTAAAAAGTACTTAGAAAAAATAGTTTGGAAAAAGCTAGTATTATAGTTTTAAACATTTTAGGCAGTTTTTTTTTAATTTTATTTCATTTATTTTTACAATCTTGTACTTAAAGCCTCTTGGCCAATATTATATAAATTACAATATGCATAAATTATTAAAAACTACTCTATGTGGAAATTAAACAAAAGAAAATTTGTAAACAATAAATAATTAATATAAATAGGAAATGTTCATTAAATTAAATTAACTAGTATAAATTAATGTGCATTATTAGTATTAAAAAGTAAACAGTAATAACAAAAAATTTAGAATCAAAAAACATTGGTCTGCATATGTCGAATAAGTCTATTGAAAGATGGAAAAAGAAATATTAAAAGTTTTTAGTTCATTAGGCAGAGTGTTAAAGATACGAGCTACTTTGTTTGGATATCAATTTATGTTAGTGTATCAAATGATACATCAAGTTATGCTTAACGATCAGAAATGTGTTTTATTGTTTGATATTTTTGGTCAAATTCAGTGTGACGCGTTTCGAACTCCATGATGAGTTCATCTTCAGACCCCTTTGTGACGAACTGATGCATAATGGTACATCATCAGCTGTATATATATCTACAATTATATCTTTATCTTTATACTTTTATCCAGAATGGATTTTCTGTTTAATCCCCATTCATTTTCCAACTTGAAGAGAATGCCTTTTATTTCTGGTCCCCATTCATATTCCAAATCATAATGAAGTTTCCATTGCTTATCCACTCTGCTAATATATTCAACAGCAATAAAAGGAGCCCTATATTGATCTCTCCAATGGATGCCAGCGTCTCTTTCAACTTCGTTTTTCCGTTTCTTGGACTCAACCGAAGATTATAGCGTCTTTACCTTTTTAATTCTATTCAGAATGCATTTTCTTCCTGACACATATATATTCCAATTCCAACTCCAAGAAAAAACCTAAATTCCTTCTCCACCCCCCCTCTAATAAATATACTGCCCTTATTACAGTATAAATTGTTTTCAATTGTTGGCCACCCCCTCTAATAAATATACAACTCAATTCATTATGCAATCAATTTCAGTAGTTGGCTGTTGTTTTATTAAAGATTTCTAAGTAAACGCCACAAAAGTGCAAAAACTTGCCATTGGGTATGTCAAACCGCGACAATAATTTCTCGCACCGGTGGCATCATAAAAATCACAGTTCATTATACTTTTCAAGTTCTTAACGAAAAGCGCCAACAACTGCTGCCTAAACAGATGGTATTGTAGGCAACAGCATAGCATAATCTCTTCAAAAGCAGCGATATCAACCAATATTGGTAAAGCAACTTGATGAGTATTAGCTGTATGTAGTAGGACTTTAATCGAAGAGACCGAAGCCCATGTCGTCGTCTTCCTCTTCTTCGGATTCTTCCTTTTTGGCTTCCTCCTTCTTTTCGGCAGCACCACCAGCGGCAGCAGCTGGGGCAGATGCGGCGGCAGCAGCAGCGAACTTGCTGGGATCCTTGATGTACTCCTTGATAGTTTCGGCTTCTTTGAATTCGACCTCGGTGGTGGCGGCAATGGCCAACAAGTTCTTGAAACCATTGGCAATGCTGTGAGGAGCAGAGGCGATGGTAGGGTAACCGATTTCCAAAGAAACGGCAGCCAAATTGGCAACACCAGCTTGGAATTTGGCGCGCAAATCTTCGGGCTTGATGTCCAAAATCTCAGGGGAGAAGATGGAGCCGGAGTCATAGACTTGGCTGACAATCAAACCATATGAGAATGGAGAGATGTTCAACATGTTCAGCAAGGTAGCTTCGGAAGCACCGACCTTGTCACCAGGCTTCAAGATGGGGACATCGTTGATGATTTCAATTGTACCCTTGGAAATCTTGGTGGGGATAGACAAGGCTTGGAAGAAAGAAGTCTTCTCGGGACCCAAACCAGTGTTTTGAGCTGGGATGATGACGGTCAAGGGAGCAATTGCACCATTACGAGCAGGAGCGCGAACCTTGGATTCCAACAATTTATCGCGGACTTCAGCCAAATCACCCTTGGTGAAGACGAAACCAACATTGCCCTTGATGTGGGGCAACAATTTCTCCAATTGGGCATTTTGCTCCAAGTGACCACGGATGGCCTTGCGCATCATGGTGTTCTTACCCATAAGAACGACAGCCATACCGCGGAGGCTGGTACGGATGTGTTGCATTTGACGGGAACCGACATTGTCGGCACCGACAATGAAGCACTTGGGGTACTCATTGAAGAGTTCCTAAATAAAAAACATTCAACATTAGATACAAGTCGCTTCATACAATGGTATGTAAAAGATTATTCCAAAAATTATCCAATCAGTCTCGCCCAAAAGAGCATTTTCTCAACTTCTAGTCTACCAGAACACCTGGGTTCAGCTTTTGCAAGCGGGGCATTCAGACGGTAAACATTCAGACGTGAATTTGTTGCATCATTTGAAAATTTGTTTGGAAAAATCTTTTATAATTTCAAGTTTGCAGATACTTACGACAACTTTAACGAAGTATTGAGCCTTCCAGGCAGCTTTGTTCTCCCTAACCATCTTGAATCAAGAGTTGTGAAATTAGGGACTCGAAAAAGAATTTAAGAACTGCAATAAACACAAAAAGACCATTGTAAATTAACACTTTTCATACTTATCGAATAAATGCACAACAAATATTTAATAATTTGTAATGGATGTTTAATATTTCACAAGATTTGCGATAAAATTAAAAATGTGAAAGAATTGTAAATACATACCAAAGCTAAACGATGTATATACGTTGACGTCTTTGACGAAAATGGACGTTTTGAAATGTCATTTTTGTGCAGCTGCGGCAAATGTTATTTTAACAAACTGCAACCAACTTCGGCTTGATATGTACAAAGCAAGGTATATTCGCACTAGAACAACAACTAAAGAATTTGCAACAAAAACATGTACATTGTTTTTGCAAAGAGTCCCGAACTGTCAAATTGAGTTGACAGAAGTCAAACAAAAAGTAAACAAATCGAACTAAGTGCAAGAAAATTTGACAATCTAGGTCCAATTCGAATGAAAAAAGTTAAAATCAGCTGTCTAGTGCGACCACTATATTAAGTACGATTTGGTACAAAGGGTAGGTAGGTAATATTATGGTATACACTAAGTTACTTAACATTTAGTTTTGTTTTATTAACAAACAAATGAAAAGCCATTAGCGAAAAAATTAACTTTGGCTTTGATCGTTGTGTTATAAAATATATTGTCTAATTGGATTTTTTAAATTTGTTGGTTCTTTTTTACAATAAATTATAAAATGTTTTTAGGGCAAAAATTTGTATTTCTATATTTTTTTATGAAATCGGCTGTAATAAATTTGGAGCAAAAAAAATTACATAATTATTCTTTTATCTTAAATTGTGTTCATTAATAAAATTGTAGTGCACAATTTGTACACATAGAAAATAAATTATTTAAAATTTTCGAATTTAAATATTACCATACAAAGACAAAAATTGTAAGTAAATTCTCCATTTGACTTTGTTGAATTTTTTATATGCTCAGAAAAAAGAATTGTAAGCAATATTGTTAAATTTGACATTAGTAAAATCATTTGGTAGGCGAACAAAAACCTTGTTTTATTGCTAAACTCAAGTGTTCTAAAACAGCTAATAACAAATATTTAGATTATACACAAACGTATGTAATTTTGCAAAGTACCATTTTAATCAAAATGTCGCTCTTGTTCTTCCTTTAAGTAAAATATATGTTTAAATATAAAAATTCAAACAAAATTTTAATTGAATTATTAATATTTTTAATAAGAATATTAATTTTAAGAATTTTTAGTACTAAAATGTACCCGTTACCTAAATGTACACTTGTGCCACCACCCATTCTTCCCATTAGTGATGGAAATATTTGTTTTTGAAAATTTTCATAATTTTTTTATATACATGTTTGTCTCAAAAGCAACCCAACAATTGGCAGAAAACTGTAACAATAAAACTTAAAAAAAAACTTAATTTCCCTTTCCACCCCATGAATGAGGTATGAAATAGCTTCTCGAGTTGTTGTGAATTAACACGCTCTTTATTTTTAGATTCATAACTAACGGCACCTACTTGTTTATCGACGAATGTGAACGTCACTGTTTGAGAAGCTTTTACTAGCCATGTCGATTGACTCGCCATTAATTGAAAAACAACAATACTGCCAGACAACCGACAACCGTGTGAACCATCTGCAGACACTTTTATAGCCTTTTTACACCGGAACGCATTTAACATATTTCCGCGTTAATCGGCATCTTTAATGGATGCGGCCAAAATGATAAAATTTTTACATGTATTTTGTTGTTGGAAAGATGTTAACATATTTTCGCATCCATGAAAGATGCGGAAAAATACACTGATTTGTACTCTGAAAATTGGAATTTAAGCGATTTTTCTCAGTAATGTTGATCCAGCAACCACCATTTTCGTTGTTTGTTTACATTTATCGGAAAAAAATGCCAAACAACATGGACGGACATAAAATTTACATTTTTGCCAAAATATTAATAAATGGTTATTCCAATTAGTTAAAACTATTCGCGCTTCGTGGAATACTGCCTCCGTAACAATGTTAAAAGGTTTGTAGCAGGAAAATATTGCAGTTTTACAAGGCAAATGGAAAAATGTGTGAGCTAGACAACAGCTGACAATATGCGAAACTGCAGTGTAAAACCACTTTTTAGCATTCCGCATCTTCTGCTCAAAATGCGGAATGCTTTTTTGGTGTAAAAAGGCTATTAATTTGCAGATGTTCGAAGTTTATGCATCTGCCAAGTACACCAATTGCAGATAAATAATTATATCGGCAATACTGTCCATGTCAGTACATTGCCGGAACATTAGCAGATCTGGCAACCGTCTATGCATAGCATTACATTAAAGCTGCCATTAGACGACGTGTATTTTACATATGACATGTAAGTTTTCCCAGTGTAAAATTTATACATGTCGTGTGACCCCTTTCAAACACTGCTTGTGTAAAACAATGTGTTAGATAACATATGTATACATTTCATTTATAGCGTGCTCTATTTTGACATATAATACATATCGGCAATCAGCTGTTTTTGAAAAACAACAAAGCGTTTGCTGACAAAAAGTTGAATAGGATAAGTATTTTATTTCAAATCGTAAATAAAACAATTAATGAGTGTTTTTCAACATATTTTTAGTTAAACTGGGCTAATAAAGCTGTGTTTGGCGATTGTAAGATATAGCAAAGTCAGCTGTTAATGATAAACACATGTATACATACACAAGCACTTTTGAACGCAAAAAATATAAACCAAATGTACACGCTCATTTTGACAGACATGCAGAATTACATATCGGGTTTTGAAATGACAAGCCATGTGTAAAACACACGTCGTCTAATGACATCTTAAACGATGATTAGTTTATTTTCTGTGTAGAATTTGCGTTTGCCAAGCAAAAGTTGCTAAACGGTAAAATTTAGTGCAGTATACTTAAGTATTGTGATATTCTAAAGAAAAGCGAAAATTGCTTTGGTACATATAATTAAAAAATAGGTTCAGTTATAACCTAACTTCACTAATGTCTTGACCTCCATTAGCGGGGTTTTGGTCAAATTACTCACGGCTTTCCATATGTTGCCGTTGTTAGCCAAAAATTACAGCTTAAACGTCAAAAAAGCGAAATGCAACACTTTTACAGCATTTCCAGATACCAATTTTGTGCATAAATTGCAATTTTCCATGGATATTTCTTTTTGCACTTTTTTTTTTGAATTTTCAAAATATTTCTTGAAATTGCCTATTTTATTTTCCTCCAAATTATTATTTTTTAATTTTTTTTTCAATTTTCTTTTTAGAATTTTTTACCAATGAGCTTTTTTTAAAAAAAAAAAAAAAAAAAAAAAAAACACTTTTCTGATCGTAAGCCGAATTTGATGTATCATTTGATACACTTTAACGTAAATTTAACTCCTTATAAAGTTTAAAAAAATCGTGCAATTTTAATTATTAAAATTTTCTCACATTTTTTACATTTAATTTTTCAATTTATTTCTACAAAATTTTCGAATTTTTTCCATGATTTTTTTAAATTTTTTTTTGTATATTCCGGAAATTGAAATGGCTCTAACTCGGTCCTGGGAACCCATAGGAAATTAAAAATAACACCGTTGAGGGGTCATCATAGATCCCAAGTGCTTCTTTTTTGGCCCCACGGGCCTTAGCGTCAACTTTGACCTTGATATTCCTGTTTTAAGACGTATTTGGGGGGAGTGGCTTTAGGCTCCCGCTCCATATTCTGCATTTTTGCCAGGGATTACGCTTATATTATATATATTTTTAATAATTTGAATTACCATTGTGAATGAATTTAATCGGTAAACTAAACTTATTTTCCCTTTTTATCACACTAGTTCTACAAACAGATGCATAGGTACTGTTTACATTTGCCATCCTTGGTTTAAAGTGTCAATTACAAGATGTATTAAACAAGGTGGAGTTATCTGTACAACAAATTTGGCATTACAACAACCACAGGCAATTTATTTTGTGTAGTTCCTCTCTAGTGTCAAAATCTCCATACAACATTTTGACAACTGAAAGGCGCAACTCGGCGAGTATATGTAAGTTGACAGTGCAGAGGCACCAAAATCAGAAAAAAAGTTAAAACCAGCTGGCAGTTAACGCCACCTGTATTAATACATCTTGCTGAACACACTCTTTCATCAATTGTGTATTTGACCAGCCGGCTTCTGCTATCCTTATTGTACATTTTCGCAATATTTTGTTAAAAGAACGGTATAATGACGGCTTTTGAAGGTAACTTTAGCAAAAAATATAATTGATTTTGATAATTAACAAAACTTTTCACAGAATTTGGTGTTATGCCTGAGATTGGCAAGGCCATTGATGATATGGAATGGACGTGAGTTTCACAACATTTACAAACTTATACATATGTATTTGGAGTTTGCCAATATGTTTGAAATCTTTAATTTAGATTACCCACCGATGTCCAGGCGGAGGCGATACCTTTGATTCTTGGTGGTGGTGATGTTTTAATGGCCGCTGAAACAGGTTCCGGCAAAACAGGTGCTTTCTGTTTACCGATTTTACAAATTGTATGGGAGACGTTGAGGGATCTCGAGGAGGGAAAAGGCTCCCAAGGGGGCGGCTCTGCGGCCAGTGTGGCACCATGGACGATGTCTTTCTTTGATCGCGGTAATGCTTTGGCTGTCACTCCCGATGGTCTACGTTGCCAGAGCCGGGAATTTAAGGAATGGCATGGTTGTCGTTGCACTACAGGTGTAAAGGGCAAAGGAAAATTTTACTATGAGGCTACAGTAACGGATGAAGGCTTGTGTCGCGTCGGATGGTCTACCCAACAGGCTAACTTGGATCTGGGCACCTGTCGCAATGGCTATGGTTTTGGTGGTACCGGCAAAAAATCAAACAATCGCCAGTTTGATGATTATGGCGAAGCTTTTGGCAAGAGCGATGTCATTGGCTGTTTCTTGGATTTAGAAAAAATGGAAGTCTCGTTTAGCAAAAATGGCACCGACTTGGGTGTGGCATTTCGTATTAACGACAGCTTGCGTAATGAAACTTTCTATCCTGCATTGGTATTGAAAAATGCTGAAATGTCATTTAATTTTGGCAAAACGGAGTTGAAATACCCCCCTAAGAACGGTTTCACAGCAGTGTCGCAAGCGGGAGCTGCTCATTGCAAAGCCAATCCGCTGGCCAGTCCTTCAACTAATGCGGCTGCTAGTAAACCATCTCCCAATGCTCCATATGCTATTATTATAGAACCGAGTAGAGAATTGGCTGAACAGACATATAACCAAATTGAAAAGTTCAGAGTGCACTTATCGAATCCGGAGGTAAGAAGCTTGCTTTTGATTGGTGGCGTTAAACTGGAGCAGCAAAAGAGCGTATTACAACAAGGAGTCCACATAGTGGTTGGAACTCCTGGTCGCTTAGAAGAGATGATTAGTGGTGGCTTTGTGCAATTAACTCACTGTAGGTAAGTGGTAAATGCTTTTTATCATAGAGATATGTGAAATATGAATATTTTAAGAAGTATAACACCAACAAATATTCAGTTTTGCATGCATCAGTTTCGATATTTTCAATATTGCAGGTTCAATAAATCAAACTTCTGCATATAAATTTGATATCAAGAGCAATAATCATCTTACGGTAGCAAATATGGTTAACATAAAACTGATAGCAGGATAGCATAACTTTGGTGCAAGTTAACATAACTGTCAATAGTTAACAAATGTTTAAACAACCATTAGCAAGTTTACATGTCTCCGTTAGTAGAATTCTGTTATTAGCGTAGTTCTGTTAACATTTAAATGCAACTCAAATATTACTCATAAGTTATCAAGAAATCACAATAACTAATTAACAATCCAAAATAATTTATAAGTTAGCAAAACTCACATAATTCTACGTCTGTAAACATATCTTTTGTGCTCACAGATTTACACCAATGTGACACAATATTAAATAAATAAATACCCTTTACTAAATACATAATACGCCCTTACTTTCTACCTTTTCCCAGATTTTTCGTTTTGGACGAAGCAGATGCCTTACTCAAGCAGGGATACACCGATCTTATCGATCGTCTACACAAACAAATTCCAAAAATGACTTCCGACGGACGTCGCCTACAAATGGTTGTGTGTTCCGCCACTCTTCATGCCTTCGAAGTTAAGAAAATGGCTGATCGTCTTATGCATTTTCCCACCTGGGTTGATCTCAAAGGTGAGGATGCTGTCCCCGAGACGGTGCACCATGTCGTATGTATGGTAGATCCACAAAAAGATACCACTTGGCACAACTTACGCCAACGTATACGAACAGACGCAGTACACGCTCGTGACAATCCCCATCCTCAAAATCTTACACCGGAAACATATTCAGAGGCCATTAAATTGTTAAAGGGCGAATATTGTGTTAAAGCCATAGAGGAGCACAAAATGGATCGTGCCATCATTTTTTGTCGCACGAAATTGGATTGTGATAACCTAGAACAGTATTTAAAAATTCGAGGAGGCCAAAGATACTCTTGTGTATGCCTGCATGGTGATCGTAAACCACAAGAGCGTAAGCAAAATTTAGAAATTTTTAAAAGAGCCGACGTCAAGTTTTTGATTTGTACCGATGTGGCAGCAAGAGGCTTGGATATTACAGGATTGCCATACAGTAAGTTGAAAATGGAAAAACGGGTTTTATTGTAAATAATCAATTTACTTTTGTATAAAGTGATTAATATTACATTGCCCGATGAGAAGTCAAATTATGTACATCGCATTGGCCGCGTTGGAAGAGCTGAACGTATGGGTTTGGCCATTAGTTTGGTTTCTACGGTTCCCGAAAAGGTAAGAGAACGTAACATTTTTGTTTGGTTTGTAAAGGAGAAAGATGTAGACCATTTAAATTTAAAAAAAAATAATTTTAAGATTAAGAAATTTCTCAAATTGCAAAAATATGTAAGATTAAAAAATTTCGTTTTATTTTATAAAATTTTATTTATAAAACAATTTTTAAGATTTAGATATTAAATTTCCGCAAAAAACATTTTTAAAGAAAAATAAATTAAGATTTAAATATTAACAAAAATCAAAAATTTGTAGATATTTTTTTATAGTTTAAATTTAAGAGAATATTTGAATTACTTTTTTAAAATTTAAATTAGAAAAAAAAAACAATATATTAGATTTTTTTTTAAATATTTATCTACTTATTTTAAGTATTTATTATTTGCATACAAATGTATCTTATTTATTTATTTTTCCACTCTCCTTGTAAAAATGCGCTCTTCTAACAATACATATCCACTTCCTCATTTTCTATATGACTGTTAGCTGACTTTAAATTTTTTCATTTTTTTTTTCATTGAACATAAGATATGTTTTACGTTATTTTACACTATTCTAAATTCTCTTTATTTGTAATAGGTTTGGTATCATGGTGATTGGTGTAAGACTCGCGGTCGCAATTGTTTCAACACCAATTTAACTGATAATCGTGGTTGTTGCATCTGGTACAATGAAAGGAATGTGAGTTATCCACAATTAGCAATGTGAATTTTAACGTTTTTAACATCATTTCCATATCTAGCTTTTGGCTGAAATTGAAGACCATTTGAATATAACCATCCAGCAGGTCGATAAAAATCTTGCTGTACCCCTTAACGATTTCGATGGAAAAGTTGTATACGGCCAAAAGAATCTCAACACCGGTACGGGCTATAAGGATCACGTGCAGCAACTAGTTCCTGTTGTAAGAAAGCTAACAGATTTGGAATTGCAATCACAATCTTTATTTTTGAAACGCTTAAAAGTCTAAATTTTATGAAAAATTACAACAAAATGCTTAGATGCGGATAGAGCGGTTATAGTCATCTGTCCCTCGTTATAAATTTTGGAATTAATAGTTACATTTACAATCAGGCGTACATACACATATATACTCAAAGCTTATTAATAAAAATAAAAAGAAATTGAGACCATTCAAGTCAAATGATCCGTTTGTGTTTCTCTTATTTCGTTTCAACCATATCTAGGAGAATCATTTCTAGTCGTTGTGGCCTTGATATTTCTATTGAGACAAAGGGTGGGTTAATCTTTGTTGCTCTAAAACACTACTTATAACTCTAATCGTTAGTCTGTATTCTCTTAAACTGAGGCTTCATTCGTCATCTTCTTCTAGACCTTCTTCGTCTTCTTCCTTAAATTCTGTTCTCATTTGTTGTAAATGCAGAAGTTGTTTACACAATTGATTGCCAAACGATTCGACGTAGCGGGGACTAATTTTATCCAACAGCGCGTAGGGTGTTTCATACACCTCTTCTTCACTCACTGCCTCTGCTTTATCGTCGTCTATGGTGTCATAGATTTCGGACACTATCCGAAATCCCATACTTGATACGTGTACGCAGTATGCAGCTCCCTCAAATGTTCGAATGTTCATGTATATGTGGCTTTCGTTGCTGGGCAATTTTTTCGATATATCAATTTCGGCTACATGTGTTTTTACATCGTTTATAATAGCCGTCGCCTCCACCTCCCAGTTAATGATCTCTTCACCGTTATCCACATCCTCCAAGGGGCTCAGCGCCGTCGAAGCAGCATCATTTTGGCCAACGTCCATTTTTCTGATTTCACTAAACCACTTGTTGTCAAAGTCAACAACTGTGTAATTAACTGTTCATTTACTTTTTTCTAAACGAATTAAAGTCCAGTTTAATTGGGGTACCTTCGCACATATGGTAGCAGTCCGAAGAGAGATTTTTTCTATTTGGAACAAAGTTGTTAAAGCAGATGTTC
Organism: Muscina levida; assembly: GCA_964034835.1. Taxonomy (NCBI): domain Eukaryota; kingdom Metazoa; phylum Arthropoda; class Insecta; order Diptera; family Muscidae; genus Muscina; species Muscina levida. The sequence continues at coordinate 123,494,466 of OZ035883.1, read as the reverse complement.
TTTGAGGGCCCATACATGTCCAAATACGTTTGACAAACTCAATTTAGTAGGGCGTATCGAATAATAAAGAAAAACAAATTGTAATTAGACTGCATTTATGTTTAAAATCAATATAAAATCAAATCAAACAGGTTTTTATTGTATTAAATTTGCTATTTCATATTGATAAACGAGTGGCTTTTTATCATTTTGGCTTAAGTCTCGTACTATATGGACACTCGCTAGAATTTTTTAGCTAATGATAATTAAAAGTGTCCAACATAATAGTGTTGCTTTTTTACTCGGAAAGCTATAGTTTAGTAGCCTTTTTACTCCGGAACGCATTTAACATATATGTATTCGCATTATTCAGCATCTTTGAAAGATAAGGCAAAAATTATTTACATGTATTTTGTTGATGGAAAAATGTTAACATATTAGTAAATGATTATTCCAATTAGTTAAAAGCATTCACTCTTCGTGGAATACTGCCTCCGAAACCATGTTAATAGGTTTTTGGCAGGAAAATATTGCAAGTTTACAAGGCGCATGGAAAAATGTGTGATCTAAACAACAGCTGACAATATGCGAAACTGCAGTGTAATGCCTTTTTACACCAAAAAAGCATTTCACATTTTGAGCTAAAGATGCGAAATGCTAAAAAGTGGTTTTACACTGCAGTTTCGCATATTGTCGGCTGTTGTCTAGCTGACACAAATTTTTTGTCCGTCCATGTTGTTTGGCAATTGTTCCGATAAATGTAAGCAAACAACGAAAATGGTGGTTGCCGGATCAACATTACTGAGATAAATCACTTAAATTCAAATTTTCAGAGTACAACTCAGTGTATTTTTCCGCATCTTTCATAGATGCGAAAATATGTTAAAATCTTTCCAACAACAAAATACAATTAAAAATTTTAGCATTTTGACCGCATTTTGAAAGATGCGAAATAATGCGGAAATATGTTAAATGCGTTCCGGTGTAAAGAGGCTATAAACCCACTTTTTATCATTTCACATTTTCAGCTCAAAATGCGAAATGCTTTTTTATTGTAAAAATGCTATTAGAATGTTTTAATTTTGAACTAATTTTGGCTTCAGTAAACCATAAAAATTCTTTGTGTTAAATATTGGGAATAATTATTTTTCTTGTATCATTTTTTAATTTTATTTTTTTGTTATTTTTAGTATTATTTTTTTTAATATTTGAAGTTTCTCGTCTATTTTTTAATTTTCGTATTGTTTTTTTATATTAATTTGATATAAAATATGATATAAATTAAAATTTAATTTTTTGTTAACTTTTGTATTGTTATTTTTTTAATTTTTGTAGTTATTTTTGTTAAATTTTATTTTTTTTTTTAATTTTTGTGCTTCATTATATTTTTTTAGGATTTTGTATTTTTTGTTTTTGAAAAAAAAAACTTAATTTTTATAGTACTTTGCAAGATTGTAAGAAAAAAATGTAGCAAAGACCTGAGGGCGAAATAGCAGCGAATAATCAAAAATAAAAAATTTTTGACTGCAAGATTTTTATTAAATAAAATATTTTTTTTTTTAAATTCGTATATGATTATTTTTTTAGAATTAAAGTCAAAATTTTCGTCAATATTTTTTATAAAAAACTTTCCTACTTTTGCCCAGAATTGCCGTAGAAACTTAATTTAAGTATCCATAGATTTGGGTTATCATAAAACCCAAATTGACACTATTTGGGCTTTCTACGTTCACAAGGGCGTCGGCACAAACTTTGACCTTGGTTTTGGTTTTTTATGACTGAACTGCGGCGAAGTGCAATTCAACTCAATTTTTTCTGTGTACTGTACATTGACAGGCGGATGAATCAGCATATATATTTGACATTGAGTTGTCTATCGGTCACAGCTACGTGTGCACAGGTCATAACGAATATATCGAAATAATGTAAACAGCTGTTTGTCATAAAAAATATATGTTGTTTATCTCATATCCCTGTTTGGGAATTATTTGCTCCTGAAGTATGGCAATGCTATCTCAAATTTATTGACCGTCTAGGAGGGGGTTTCGATTTTTTTTAATTGAAGTGCAACATGTTAAGTACCGAAATTAAATCCGCTTTTGATTTATTACTGAATGAAGCAAATGATCTGTGCATCGGAACACAAATAGCCGAACTTCATGCCATACCAGATGCTCTTGAATTTGTACGTGATTATTATGCCAAACAGCAACCGGTGATCATAAGAGATGCCGTCTCCTCATGGCCAGCCACACGTAAATGGAGTGCTGAGTTTTTTAAACAGAAACTAAACAACAAGGTTGTGGATGTTGCGGTGACACCCAATGGATATGCCGATGGTTTGGCCCTGCGTCACGAAGACAAACAGGAATATTTCGTTTTACCTCTGGAAGAACAAATCACAATGGGCGAGTTCCTTCAGCATCTGGACGATCCCATGGGTGCTGTGTACTATATACAAAAGCAAAATTCAAATTTCTCTTTAGATTTCCCCGAATTAAGAGATGACATTGATGGTTCATTTATGGAATTTGCAGAGAAATGTTTTAATAAACCCCCGGATGCTGTAAACTTTTGGATGGGCGATGAAAGAGCTATTACTTCAATGCACAAAGATCCCTACGATAATTTGTATTGTGTCATATCGGGTTATAAAGATTTTATACTATTTCCGCCTCACTGTTTGCCCTGGATACCGAAAAAGAATTATCCCACAGGTGTGTATGAGCGCAATGCGGAAACGCAACAGTACCACATAAAACCAGTGTTAGCAGAGAACGTTGATTACGACGAGGAAGACAATGGTGGTGGTACTAGGGATGATGAAGCTTTATTGACTGAATGGATAAGTATTGATCCACTGGCACCCGATTTAGCTGCTTACCCAATGTATTCGAAAATTCAACCTTTGCATGTTAGAGTAAATGCAGGAGATTTATTATTTCTACCCAATTATTGGTACCATCATGTACGCCAAAGTCACAAATGTATAGCTGTGAACTTTTGGTACGATATGGAATACGATAGTCGGTATTGCTATTATCGAATGTTGGAAGAATTAGCTAAAATCCAATAACGCCTTACAGAAAATGCTTTAAACTAGAAATGAAAAATTATTAAAATAAAATCGATATTTGTTCTCAATAAATTTACAAAATTAACATTTATGGGAGGGCACTAATATCTTCGAAATTTTAACCAGCTTGAGCAATAGTAATCACGCATTCTAAATCATTTTAATTTTTCATTTCAAATATAACTAACGTTTCAAACCTATCGGAATTTATATGATTTTCGTAGTGGCGAAATATTAAATTGAATCTTATATTTTACAATTAAGTCTCAGTTCTTATTGTAATCGTCATATTACACAGTGCAACATTTCTAAGGTCATCGTCTAGTGCCACCTTCGTACCCAGCTATTTTTGAAGTATATACCGAGACTAAAAAAATGCCAAAGGACTTAGCCCCATCACATCGAAACATTTTTTATGGATACTCCAATATTTTCACCCCAACACTATTTTTTGAACATTTTTACGGATTCCATATTTCATAAACCGTTCGGAATTTTGTCTTTTCGTCTTCGGCAAAGTTGTAGATCTAAACCAGAGCAAAAAAAGCCTCAAATAGACCGACCAAAAAAATTGCATCCTAAAAAAAAAAAACTTAATTTCCCTTTGCACCCCATGAATGAGGTATGGGATAGCTTCTCGCGTTGTTGTGAATTAACACGCTTTCTATTTTTAGATTCACAACTAACGGCACCTACTTGTTTATCGACGAATGCGAACGTCACTGTTTGGGAAGCTCTTACTAGACACGACGATTGAATCGACGCTTAATACTGCGAAGTTGCTGTCAACAACATTCGAGGGGAGCCGACAATGAAAGAAAGAAAGAAAAAAATTGCATCCAATCGTGAAAATTGCAAAAATATGGGAAAAATGAATATTTTTTCATGATGAAAATATTAGAGTATGCATAAAAAAATGTTTCGAAGTGATGGGGCCAAGTCCTTTGGGGATTTTTTAGTTTCGGTATATACTTCAAAAATAGCTAGGTACGAAGGTGGCACCAATTTATATGTTGCACTGTGTTATAATTGCAACCGTGATGTTGCTTATCTTTGAATACTTACTTTCGGATATTATGTTTGAATACTCAAGTACTTAAATACTTAAGATACTTTGAATTTATTACTTTGGCGAAAATAAATTAGCTCCAAAATAAAGTTAACAGTAATTTTGAGGGTATATAAATATTTTTATTACGATAGAAGTGTTAAATTATTGTAAAAGAGGAATGTGTTTTTCTTTTTTTAATAAGCGGAAAGATAAGAAAGCATGAGCCGAATTAAAGTTAAAATAAATTAAAATATAAACAAGAAAACAAACATACAAGTACTTACTTTCTAAACGGTAAAGAAAATACACAGGCAGGAAGGAATAAATAAGTATAGGATTTGAAACAATGCAATGTACTTAGTGCTATAAGTTATTCCTTTTCATTGTAGTCCTGTTTTTCGGTCTTGAAATCATTTTTCTCACCGGCTGCCGTAACAAATGATTGCAACTCGTCCGATTGTTGTGATGATGTTACCAACGAACAAGCGCCATCATCTTTGTTTTTTGAAGTAGTATTTTCAAAATCATTACCATTTACATTTGGAGTGATAATTAAAGTCTTTGTAGCCGTATCATCTTCTAAATGATGATAGTTGCTGCTAGTGTTGGATGAGCAATTCTGATCTGCTTCTGCTAAATCGCCATCATCTTGAGCTGTTTGCAGTGACTGCTGTTGCTGTTGCTGGACTACGTCATTTTGTGTTACAACGTTTGGTTGATTATTAGGTTGTTTAACTGCCGGGGCGGTCTTAATTTTCGTTTCATCCCTTTGACAACCGCCAAATAAAGTATTTTCCAAATATTGTTGATACCAGCTGAGAAATTCATCACGGTCTTTGGGTATAGTTAGTTTTTTAATTTTTGTATAGATTTTTTTGGGTGATATATTGTTGGAATTACTGCATGCAGCATTACGTTGAGTCAAAGGTTGGGCATTTTGTGCAACAGTAGCTGTAAGCTTAGCAACCTCAACCAATAGAGCGTCATTGATTAGAGTGTTGGCATGCGTTTGATTGCGTATTCGTGAAATAATATATTTTATAAGATCGCATTCATTAGTCTGGGGGACTGTAGATGGCGATGATGATGATGACATAGTAGTTGACGAAGCGTTTGCGTTTGGAAGAATTGTGTTTTCATTAGGCTGGAAATTGGAATTTTGTGGTTGGAAGTTATTAGAAATTTGTTAGGGGTTTAATTATACATAAAAAATCAAGTCCAACAATATCGAAAAAAAAAAAAATATTTAGCTTTTGTCGTTTTGGCTCCGGTTGAATTACTTTTATTTTATTACATTGATTCTTTAACCGAGGCATTATGACCTTATATGTTTAGAAACTTCTACTCAATTTAACAACACTTTAATGTACCAAGAAGTTCTTTAATTGGACCAAAAAGTACAATTAATGGAACAAAAAGTACCTTTATTGTGCCAAAACGTACTTTTACTGTTCCAAAAAATAAAATTTATTGTACCAAATAGCACAATTTGTTGTACCAAAAAGTAAAATTAATTACAATTATTATTATATAATTAAAATTAATATCAAAAAGTACAGTTTATTTTGCTGAAATTATTTTAATTGTGCCAATAATACGAAGGAGTAATGTAAAAGCGAAATTTTAAATAGAAGTATTAAGTTCCACTAGGCCTTCATTCAAACAGTTTACTAAAAGAAAATTAGCTCCCCCTTCATACTGCACATAAAAAAAACATTATCAAGCAAATTACTTTGTTACCTCCCAAATTTGCTGCCCATGTTGAGTAATTTGGCTCAGGCTTACCTTATCATTGTGCTGCTGTTGTTGATGTTGTTGTGCTGCCAAACTACAAGCTCCTCTTAGATTTTCATTAGCATCTTCCTCGTTCGACACAGCAACCATACTAGAGTTGGTGGTGGTGGGCGTATTGTTAGTGCTCATCGATTGTTTGCGTATATTTTTACGCTTTTTAGAACAATTTTTGGTCATTGTGGGTGTCGAAGTTTGATTGGGTGTTGAACTAGTCGAACAATTGTTGATGTTATTTTGACGCCAGTTGGAGTCTTCTTCTGGTTTCTCATTTTCATTGTCGACGACATTGTCATTAGTATTCGTTTCTGTATTTAAACAATCATTGCGACGAGCAGTCCTTGCCAAAGCGTCCTGGTTTGTCTGCTGCAGATTGTAAGCTTCCAAAGACATTGCCAGTTGAGACGGCTGTTGCTGCTGCATATGCTGTTGTTGCTGCTGCTGCTGCATTTGATCCCTTTGTTCATTTAGGTTCAGTTTACGCAGTGAAATGTTTGATGAGATGTTATTAAACAGCTGTGGTTGCTGCTGCAATGTTCCTAACGAAGAGGAGCTAGTTGTTTGTAGATTATCTTTGTCCAACAACATACTTTCTAGCCTTCTAAATACATCCTCCTTAATGGATTCATAGAATTTTGTAGTAAATTTATCATTTTTTAAAGCATTCACCAACAGATTTCGTTTGATTTCCTCTGAAGTGGTATCATCTTCTTCCTCCTCTTCATCCTCGTTATTTTCGTTATTGCATTCTGGAGGAATATTATGAATATTGTGTATGGTCGTCGGTGCAGAAGGATTGGAGAAATCTAGTGGCATTTGTTGAGGGCCTGTATTCAAAAAGTTATAGCTTACTTCGTCGTCACCGTCGTCGTTGACATCTACCGAGGGACGTAATAGGAAATCATGATTTCTGGACGTTTGCGTGTGTGGAGGTAAATTAAGAAAATGTTGTTGGTTGCCGCCTAATGTAGCAGGCTGTTGGGAAAATGTAGCAGTGTTTTGATACCTTGGTAAAGATGACTGATGCTGTTGGCCTTGTAGACGATTTATGGTGGTGGAAGGATTGTAGTCCTCATTAATGTTACGAAAACGCCAATTAGGTTTGGGGCCCACCTTGTTGCTTTGTTGTATATTGTAATTGTGATACATTAAATCGGCCGAGGTGTTGGAAGGCGCAGCAGGCGTATTACTGTTGGTATTGGTATCTTGATGTTCCAACCAATTAAGTTGCTGCAGAAATTCTCTTTGTTGCTGATAGATATTCTGTTGATATTGCTGCTGCTGCTGTTGTTGGTTAATGCGAGATCTTTGCAAAATCCGTAAATACTTGGAGGCAGCTTCATTGTTGGCATAATTTAAATTATTCACACAATCGTCCAAGTTTTGCTCATGATACAAAGGTTGCGAGGGTATTTGCTGCATACTCTGCGACCGCTCGTAGTTGGCCTCTTGGTTATGCTGCTGCTGTTGTAGCATTTGCTGCTGCTCCTCATTACTTTTAGTGGAATTAGTTGAAAGCAGATTTTGACGCGAATAGCTTTGCGCATATGATTAAGATTGATTGGTGATTATGAGCGTTTTTGAAACATAAAAGGAACACAAAAAGAGAGAGAAAGCAAAATGAAACAAGTTAGGGTTAGTTAGTTATTTGAACAAATCATGCAAAAAAAAAACAAGAACATTTTAAAATAACGTACGGGAGTACAATACAAATAACATTTTCGGATAACGGTTCTCAAACAACTACTTACATTTCTAAAAATAACCAGCGTTAAGACTTCTTTATAGAGAAGTCACTTTTGTTTCATACAAATTTAGAATCAATAAAAGTTATACTAGTGATAATTGGGACTTTATTTAATTTTGTAAAATAATTTGAATATCTATTTTTTATTGACTCGTACACTATACATAAGAATTGAGAATCATTACGTAGGTGTGATAGACAATCCTTAAGTAAAGTAATGCCAAGTCTATTTATTTTAAAGATCTTGTGTGTTACATCTATACTGTTTTATTTAACCGTTGCAATTATTCAAAGTATTTCTAACTTAGTTTTGTGCACAGACATTCAAAGATTGTTTACCTTCTAAAATTATCCCAATAGTTATTTGCACGATTGCCAGGTGGCACCTGATTGTTCAATGTATTTCCAGCTATGTTACTGTGATGATGTTGTTGCTGTTGATTCTGAGTACGCAAATTGGCATTATTCTGATGTATAGAATTGTTGTGGTGATGCATGAATATGGGTGCAGGACCAGAACCCACCACAGGAGACTGTGGTGTAGGTATTTCATTGTTGAAAAGCGTGGTCGAGGGTGGTGGTGGCGGCTGAGCAGCGTTATTTAAGGTAGAGTACATACTGGCTGAAGTTGTCGCCGATGCATTGTGTTGTTGAGATTCAGCGGAGTAACTGTAGGCGCCACCTGGCTGTGGTACACCATTCTGTTGCTGCTGCTGCTGGGACACACGGCGATAAACGTGATGTTGCTGCTGTTGATAGTTGGAAAATCCAGAATTCCTATGTTGTCCGGGTATATATAAAGCCGGCTGTTCCGATTGAGCACGATTCATGGTCATATACAAATTGTTGGGCAGCGCATGCGTAGCGGGCATGCCTGTTAAACTTGGCGGTGGCACCGACTCAGAGCGTAAAGTATAGCCTATATCGGCATTAGCGCCATTGGGTACTGATCCTCCAGTGAGTGACATTAATCTGTCTTGCAGAATGTGTATGGTTTGATTGAGATTATCAATTTCCCTTTGTTGGTGCCATAACATTTGATTACATTGGCACACTGAATTGATAAGCATTTGCTGAGTTTGTATAAATTGTTGCAACATGGGGTCAGTGGCCAAGGCCGCATTAGTAGCAGCACTAGTGGCGGTCGAAGATGAGGTTCCTGCTCCCAAATTGTTGGACGTACAAATGCATTCGCTTTGGCTCAAAGTAGCTGCGGTGGTTGTTGCATTGTGGTTCATACCATATGCAGTTTGGGGTGGTGGTGGCGGTGGGGGCACACCGGTGGCGTAGTAATACTGGTGGGGATTCCAGGCAGTTGGTAGTGGAGGGGGAATAGGGCCGGCTGTGAAAATAAGGCAATGTTATATTAACTTCCAATCAGAATCAATCAAAACTTACGGAAATTAATGCCCAACGCAGACATTGGTGGCGGTATCGAAAATGACCTAGAACTACCAGATTGTATACTAGCCGCTTCTAGGGAGGCACCGTCATGAGTACTACTAGCTGCCTGAGCTATATGAGTACCGGTATTTGAAGATACACCCGTGGAATTTAATGAATCTTTCCCCGTTCTGATATTTTCATTGTTCCTCGTAGCAGCCGGCGTTGATGTGGGCACAAATTTTGCACTTTCAGCATAGTCTGACTCAATGTTGTCCTCTTCCGCTTCATCGTCGGCTTCGGAGACGATATCTTGGCGTGTACCCGCTGCCGGTTGAGCGTTTACAGGTGCGTCTTCCTGTTCCAAACGCTTGCAGAGTATTTGAAACTCTTTCTTTTTGCGTTCATATTCTTCCTTGAGCTGATCGCGTTCATGCTGGGTTCTTTGATGTTCTTCCCAGCGCTCTTCGTGCGTACGTTGTGGTACTGGGGTGGGAGTCAGACTGTTGCGCTTCAACGCATCATCGCCGATTTGAACAGCAGCGGCTGCCTGCTTTTTACGTCTTTCGATTTCATCTTTAAGCGTTTGAATACGCTCCTTTTCCGCTTTCAAAGATTCGGCTTGGGCTCGCAAATCTGAGGTTACATCATTTAGCATACGTACCTTGCGCGTTAAAAATTCCTCGTTGCCATTGTCATCGCTATACAGGGCTGCCACAGGCGTGCGCTCACGATCATATGTTATGGGCACTTCACGTGTTGCTTGTGGTGGTGGTGTACGGCCCACATGTTTGGGATCTTTGGCGGTGTGCGACTCAATTAAATTTACTGTCTCCATCATATCCTTAAGACGCTTCAACTGAGCTTTCATGGCCTCGATGTCTGAAACCTTTTGTTGTATTAGGCTAGCAGTGGCCTTACGTTCATCGTCATCCATATCAGTTTCCGGTTCAGAGTGCTCGTTGCCATTGAGCTGGGGCCGTTGAGCATGTTGCAACAACTCGATAGGAACATTACGTGTGAATTCTACTGGTACCTCACGTTCGTTATTTGCTGACTTTTTGGGTTTTGCAGTGGATAAGACGGCGGTTGCCGCCGAGTTGTCTTGGTCATTTTCTTCAATATCCTTCTCTTGCTCAAACTGTCGCTGCCTAGCCTCTTTGGCTGTTTCTTCGGCCGAACGATTAATTGTTTGTAGTTCTGTTACCAAACTACGCATTTCATCGCGCTGTGTTCTCAAAGATTCCAGTTTTCTTTGCAGAGCTTCTTGTTCGGCTAAAATTTCTGGTCCATCATCGCCCAGCAGTGATGAGAGTTCATTTTGATTTTGTATAAAAGAGGTGAGATTTTTCATACGTCCCACTAAAGTGGCCATATCGGCGTGTACTTGATCCACCGATTGATATTCGGGGGCACCATCACTACCGTTAGCACCACGTTGAGCACCAGCGGGAAAGCTTAAACCGCTAGCTTGTTGACGTAATCTTTCCATATCACTTAGATGCTGTTTGGCAGCATTTTGCAACATCAGCAATTGTTGCTGCTGTTCTTGCATATTTTGAATATTGCGATTGGATGCTTCTAAGCGCTGTTGCAGCTCCTCATAGGAGGGTGTAGCGTCCGGTGTGGGAGTTTCAATGTTGCTGTGCAGCGACTGTATGGATTGAGCGCGATCACTCATCTGTAAAAGGTGAGAATGAGGTCAATTTAGTCACATTAATTAAATTGAATGGCTTTAAATATTAATTTGCTAATTCTACACATTTGCGAGATCTTCTTCTCGCAGATGAGCGATATATAGAATCTTTCCCTTACCTCATTTAGAGCAACATCTTCCAAACTGGTAGAATTCACCACCACTTCATGAGAATTGGATGATGTTGGATTAATTTCATGTACCATGGCTGATGACTTGATATTCTAAATTGAAACGTGTTATATGTTTATATGCAATATTTTATGTTTATTTTTTGTCGTTGGTCTTACCTTTTGCAAAGAATTTTCTAAATTATTTTTTGAATTATTATTGTTTAAACTCTGGACACGTTGGGCCAACTGTGTAATTTCGTTGGTATTATGATTCAGTATAGTATTGGCCAATGAAGCGGACGATGAAGCTTGTATGCCCGGCAAAATGCTGGTGGTTAAATTCAAGAAGGGTCCTGTTTGTGAGTTGTCAAAAAGTTGTTTCAAACGCTGAAACACCAGCAGCTGCAACTGTTGTTCAAACTGTGGCCCTATGGCTGAGGGATTTTCTGACAATTGTGTTGCGGCGTTAACTGCGTTAGTATTTGGATTGTTAGCCACCGGTTGTACCGTAGTAGTGTGTATAGCCGATACTGCTGATGTATTTGTAGCCGGCAAACCTGGTGTCGTGGGTATAACGACACCGATAGCGGTATTCAAATTTGAATTAACGTTTCCTGTATTTGTAGTATTAAGAAAATCGTTTTGTGACTGTTGCTGCGATTGGGGTTGACTACGTCGTGGTATTGGTCGTACTGGATAACAGAATCGTTGTTGATTTTCTTGGGAATTCTCTGCAAAAAAAAAAATAAAATAATGACGGAGATATGAAAAAAAATTGTATTCTATAATTAGAAATTTCTTTATTTGTGTCATATATATATTAACTAATTTTGTTGCTGTTCAAAAATGCATTCGCGATATAAACATTGAGAGTCTTTGTTCGAAAATTTTTCCAATATTAGTACATCATATGATATATGATCATATGATATGATTAGTACGTCATATGAAATCAAAAAAGGCGTAAGTTACTAAAAATTCAAAATCGACTTTTTGATTGAATACTATGCACCGCATCAAAATACATGTACCTGCTAAGTTTTACTGTCATACGACTAAAAACGACAATTTTATTAACAAAATTCTACGGCTTTTTGTTTGCAAGCGCAAACAATTTTAGGAAGTTTTTTGGTTCTCCTGTAAAATTTTTGAAATGTAAGTTGGATGACAAAAAGAAGATATAATTTTTAATAAAGAACTATTTGAGGCATGCATTATTATAAACGCATATTTTTTTCAATTTAACAATAATAGCATGTTGACTAAATATTAAAAAAAAAACATTACGGCTTTTAATTTTTTTTTATTTGTTAATGATTAACATATTCAGAGCAAATACATGTATGTTTTAATTAAAAAAATAACGAATTCCTTTAAATCCTTTTAAAAACGTATATATTTTAAAAAAAATTTCCTCTTTTTTTGTCAATTTAAAAATTAACATGAAAAATTAATCAACGTCTTTCCTGTTTTCTAAAAAAAAAAATCAAAGCAAATACATACTTTGCATGACTAAGAATCTCGTTTATATCTATCGGTTCACACAACAACGACGTTGTATACAGCAATAAAATAAAGTATACAACGAGGTAAAAAAAAAACAAATAAAACACAATTTCTAATTATAGATCATTCGAAATATCTCAAAATACTAAAGGTACAATCTCAAGCGACCAATTTACTTGCTTCATCACGGACAAATAAGCAGACACTAAAAAAGTAAAGCCAAATGAACAGTGTCTGGTCTTGTTAATCTTATATAAACTTTAACTAAAATGTCAATTAAATTGATGAAATGACACATAATGTGGCATTTTTATGTTAGTTATGAAAATACTTACCTAAATCGCTATTAGTTGCTCCAGCACCGCTACTACTTTGTTGCAATACTGATTGATTGTTGTTGGTATTGTTCGCTGTGGTAACCACCGTAGTTAAGAGATAATCCTTAAAATGGCACAGGAATATCAAAGATATAATTAAAATTAGTATTAGCCAGCCTATGTTGAAATCGTTTTGTATTAATTATTTATATATATATGCATGTGCGTAAAAGTGAGTCGTTTGAGGAAAATTTCAAAATGATCGATGCCGCGCAAGTATTCGTAGATGTTCGTTGTTATCGGCCGTATTGAGTTGTACTACTAAAACATGTGGCCAAACACACAAATTTTCTTGGTGTAAAGATCTAGATTTTCTTGAGAAAAACAAAATTAAAAGAAAACCAAAAGTAAACAAAAGAGAGCGCTCGTGCTTTGCTCCCCACTTATTTAAAAGAGAAGTTAATTTTTGTTGAAAATTATTTTTTTTATAATTTTTTTTTCTATTTGTTTTACATTAGCAAAGTACTGGCAGGGAGAATTTTGTTCTTTTTTGGCAGCAAACATTTTTTTTTGCTACACATGCATAGTTAATGCAAAATTTTTCTGTATGAACCCTATGTGGGTGTGAGAATTTTCAGTTATTTTAAAATTAATTTGGAAATAATGACGCATTTGTCGGACTTTGTGGTTGATAGACATTTAAATTAAATGTAAAGAAGGGGTGTATTGTGTTAAGGAATGTTTTGAACATATCGAATCTAAAAGAAAAGTGTATAGTGCATTATGTATTTGTATAATGTTTTACTTAATATACAAATCTTGATAACTACAAACATATTTCAAGTAATAAGTAGCCGTTGTTTTTATTAGAATTGTAATGTTAACTATTTTTATAAAAACATACAAATTAAAATTTTCTTTATGTCATACAAAAATTTTTTTTTATTGCATAACTTATGATAAGAACGTTGTGGGAATATTATAATAAGAATTATATTTAATACATTTTAAAAAGTTGGATACTTTAAAAAGTTGGATAAATTCCATATTAATGAAGATAAGTATTAATAATATGAAGTGTCTGCAAAAAAGGTTTGTTGGGATGAAATTGTTCATTAATGGAAATACATACATATAGGCGGTAACCTTAATGCTAATTCCTCAGGGGTTTAAGAAGAGCAAATCTAGAAGGAGAAGTCAGTCGTAGAAAGTCGTAAAAGAAGTAAGTCGCTTGCTCTGCTCTGTCGCGTATTCTAATCAATTTCTCTGTCGTTACAGTTGCCGGTTTAAGTTGTCATTTATCAACCACCAATCGATTGTTCGCGCATCATCAAGATATATTTCTTATATTCATTATGAACTAATTTGTTATTATAATTCACATCAATCGTTTATAAAATTCTAATAAAATAAATTGAATTCATACATACATACATGCAATTAATTCTTAAAAAACAAGTGTTATATTAATTTTTAAAGATTTTTTTTATTTTATTTGACTGTGATGCCATGATGTCGTCAGGGAATGCTTAATAGATCAGAAATAGGAATTTTGAAATTTTTTTGATTTTTCTGTAATGTCTGAGTAAAAATATAAAAGATCATTTGTTATTTTTTTAAAGAAGACCGGTGTTAGAAAAACTGAATTCTCGATTTTGCTTTTTTATAATTTTTATGGTCAAACTTAATAAAATAAACACCACAAACCTATATCTATATTTCTATACAGACGATTTCCAATAAAGAAACCTTAATGAAAAATTGTATTGTAATACATTTCCAGTTCAATATTTTAAGAAAGGAAATAGTTAAGGAAACTCTATATTATATAAGATAAGATCAATAGTTTCGATAACGAAGATGTAAGCTTCTTCTGCGAAATAATCAATATGTCAATTAGGTCAGTTAATATTTCATCCAATATAATATATAATCCAATATAATGATATATAATCTATGATATGTTTATTCAAATTAGCCGTTCAAATGATAAAACGAATACTAAGTAACGTCTTAATAAAAATGTATTAGACTTTGTATCCCAAAATTAAACCAAAACAATATTTGATATTCTTAAAAAAAAACTTAATTTCCCTTTGCACCCCATGAATGAGGTATGGGATAGCTTCTCGCGTTGTTGTGAATTAACACGCTTTCTATTTTTAGATTCACAACTAACGGCACCTACTTGTTTATCGACGAATGCGAACGTCACTGTTTGAAAAGCTCTTACTAGACACGACGATTGAATCGACGCTTAATACTGCGAAGTTACTGTCAACAACATTCGAGGGGAGCCGACAATGAAAGAAAATTTTATTTATTTTCTTTTTTAATATGACTGGAGCCAGGTTTGAACCTGCGATCTCCCGCATGGTAGTCGCGTGTTCTAACCACTATGCCACGGCCGGTCCCAATTTGATATTCTAGGTCTGTATATATTAGTTCTACTTCTATAGTGTTTCGATCATTGCCAAGAGTTCAGATTTTCGGCTACTTTAAGGTAGACATTGGTTAACAGTAAATACTTTCTGACCGTTTAGTTAACTTTAACAATTTAAAACTTAATTTAGCTAAGTGCAATTTTTAGAATTGTTGTTAATATATTAAAGTTTTGTCTATAACAGAGCCTTTGTGACATTTTATGATTATAAATTTGTATTCAATATTAAAAGGGATAAGATATTTTTCATTTTTCATTATTCGCGTCAATGTGTTGTGGTTTTGATAGACATTTTTACAGTATAAAGAACATCGAAGTTTCAAAGATATTTTCAGCAGTTCTCAACCATAACAAGATTTTTGATATACAAATTATTGTATCTGCGCTCATTTCCATTATGTCTTACACAAATTCTGTATGAATTCTACTCAAATTTTTGTGTTGCAGAGACAACGAAGGTGAAAGAAAGTTATCTTCAAAAGATGTTTTATCAGTCAAGCCTACATAGGTTATATAATATTTAATCGTCCTTACACACCTTTTACAAACTAGTAGTACTTGGCTTAAACAGCTTTTCCATCGTAAAATGATAATTCAATATCGTTTGTATTATAATTATAAATTGCCCAAAATAATCTTCAATTTTTCTTACATTTAAATCTTTCAATTCCCTTCTGATGGGTGCAACAATTTCAGTGTTTTTAAATTGCTGCTGCTGTTGTTGATGATGCTGCGTCCTGGTCTGATTTTGCTGCTGCTGCTGTTGTTGTATTGATGCTACTATATTTAAGGGACTACAACGATTAGCCAATTGGGCCACACCAGGTGGCTGCAATATGGATTTTTGTCCATGTTGTGTATTACTACCAGCCGTCTCAGTACTAATGCTGTTGGTAGTCGATGTTGATTTTGTTGTTGTCTTGGGTACCGTGCCCGTTTGTTTACGTCCCGTCGCACTGGCTGCAGCTGCGTTGGTGGTATTAGCACTTGCATTTGCGGTGGTTGAGTTGTGAGCAGACGATGTATTGATGTTATTAGTAGGAACAGAATTGGATGCAAATTTGTTAGAGGCATTAGGATTTTTAGTTGGAGCCATTGTATATATAATATGTGTTTTCTTCAAAGTTTTATTTTATATACAGCAATTTTTTTTGTATCAAACAAAGTAATTTGATTTTTATTGACTTTTTCTCTTTCTCACGCCCCTCAGGGAATACAAAATTTTTTCTTATGTCGTTTTTCGACTTTATGTTACACTAATTGTAAAAAACTGCATGTTATTTGTAAAGTTGCAATTCTTTTCTGCTTTCATATCAATTTTTATGCAATTAATTTAATTTTGTTTGATTTTTCTATTGAAAAACATAATTTTTTCACGCAACTTGCAAAAAGTTGTTAAATTCCGGCTGACAATGACAAACTGGGAGTTGCCATACAAACAGATACATTTGTGTGGTGTAGCCATTGTTAATGGGATAGGAAATTGCCGCATGTTGCCATATGGAATGATTACAAAATGAGACGGCATCTTAAATGCGTCGGTATCGTACGTCGAACAAATGCTATAAGCGCATTGTTGGGAGGATTATAATTTATAAACCTATTACGCGTTTTCAGCCTACTCTAAAACAAAATAAGATTTTATAATTTGTAAATTCATTCAGTATTTAAAATGGAATATTTTTTGAGAGTCGAAAAAAGTGTTTTATACTGATTCGAATACAAATAAGGGAATCTAACTGAGATGGTGCCAAAAAACTTCAACAATTTACCCTCTTTGTAAAAAATTTAGATTTTCTTATCGCACTTGGGGATTATATTCAAATTCACCAGCCACTACAGTCCAGAGCTCTTTTAATAACATCTTAGGTGCTTGCGAACTACAGGGTGTTAACAGAGAGAAAAAGAGTAGACTATTTTACTAATTTCAGTGGAACAAAAGATCGCAAAAGTACTATTTTTTATCAATTCTCGTGGAAGTTTGTTTACAAAAGTTCGCTAGCACCTCGTTTTCCAGGCTTTTTTCGACACAACATTTTACAGCCTGGAATCTTGGATACTCTTTATATTATTGCTCTGTGGATTCAACAAGTTATAGCCTTTTTACATCGGAACGCATTTAGCATATTTTCGCGTTATTCAGCAAATTTGAAAGATGCGGCGAATATGCTAAAATTTTTACATGTATTTTGTTGTTGGAAAGATGTTGGCATATGTTAATAGATTTGTGCCACGAAATATTGGCGGTTTACAAGGCGGATGGAAAAACGTGCGAGTTAAGCAACGGCTGACAATATGCGAATCCGCTTTGCTGAAAAACGATTAAGGCCTGTTTATACTTTAGCGAATGTCGTTCGGAAATCACGCCGCAGTCAAATATTTGGTCTGTAAGATTTTGACTCGAGTTGGGCAATTTTTTGAGGGCCACTATAAGGGGATATGACCAAATACGTGTGACGGTACTTAAGATAAAATTTGATCAACTTTTTTTTAAATATAAATACCATTTTATTTAAGCTGTTGTCAAAATGCCTAAAAATATAGCTCTAAATCAAAAAACTAAACTGACGAAAAACTTAAAGTTTTATGACTTCGCAAATTCAAAGTATGTACGAATTTCAAAATTTGTTAAATTTAATTGGCACGGCAAAATATAAGCCTGTTAATGCTGGCGCAGGTAGATCTGATTTCGGTTCAAAATCGAGCCTTAGGAGCCGTGGATGCAAAATGATTGCCGCCGCTTCAAGAAACTATCGATAAGCCCAAACACACCAGTGCGAAAATGACATCAACGATGGCCACACGTTAACATAATCGACACAAGCTCTTGTCCATGCTTTGTCCATCGGATAAATTTGCATAGAATTGTTTTCATACCAATCTTGTAAGACAAACTCTATTAGCAATAATAGAAAAGATCTTGAACCGAACGATGAAAACACGAATATAACGAAATAACTATCCGCCCTGCCACCTGTCAACATAATCCATTTCTCATAACTCTGATAAAACAAATTCGATTAACAATAATAGAAAAGATCTAAAACCGAACGATGAAAACACATTCATTTAAATCATTTTATTTAAAATGTCAAACCGTCAAGTGTTGACTAAGTCAGTAAAGCAGAGTATTTATTTGTCGGCTTGGAACTTAATTGTCGTGTATGCACATTTGGGTTTGTGTCATTGATATGCTTCTTCTTGGTTTTTAACCGAATCCATGCTTGTGCTGCCAACCTAAAATATTTCATGTCATTTCCTATACGTATTCATTCTATAAAACTCTAATTTATATATATAAATATTATTTTTAGAAAATTGTACCGTTACATTTGGTCACAACTCCCACTTGTAAATTTTAACTAAAGCCCAACATTCAATTAATAAAAAATATTGACGCATGTGTTTAGTATTCAAGTAAAACAAAACCGTATTTATCAATAATTAATTTGCTTAAAACATTTTTGTTGCTCTTATTACATATATTAAAACTTTTTGTTTTCTATTCTTCACAATATGTGTGCCAGTATGTATGTTCTCTATAAATTACTTGGCTTCATCCTCTTTGCTCTCCTGTCTACTGCGTATTATGTTCTCTTTTAAAGCCTTAATACGCTCCCTTTCCGCCTTTAGACTTTCAGCTTGTGACTTAAGATCCGTATTGAAATCTTGAAACATATCCAACATGGCCACCAACAATTGTTCCTTGTCATCTCCTGTGCCGGCTGTCAGAGTACCTGTGCTGCTTGTAGACGAAACGCTCTGTTCGATTTCCTCTTCCACACTAACGCTACTTGCTGATGAGGTCGCTGCCATAATGGCCTGGCTGGTCGAGGACGAAGCCTCCATGACGGACTTGCTGGAGGAAGTTGATGACAACTGCTGGGCAACTTCGATAGATTGTTGTTTCACCGAAGAGAGGGCAGTTTTCACCGATTCCGATTGAATTGATTCCGATTGAACTGATTTCGATTGGCTAATTGACGACTCTGACTGAATAGATTCCGAGACCGATGATGATGAACGCTTTGACAAATGTTGCTCTATCATTTCCGTGGTGTTGATCATATTTTGAACGTTCTTAAATTGCGATTTTAATCTGGCAATTTCTGCGAGTTTTTGTTTAATAAATTCAGCCTCTTCCGAGTCATCTTCGTCAGTCAGAGCCTGTAGTCCACCGCCGGATGTGCTGCTAAATTCTTGCACACTTGAAGACTTGCTACTGACTTGTTGTACAGCTGTCGACTTGGATATGGAGGATGTTGCGGTCTGTTCTACGGATTGCTCGTATTGTTCACTTCTTGTCTGTTCGACGAGTCCTTGTTGTTGCCTCACCAATTGCAATTGTTCGGCACGTTGACGCAGTTGTTCCATTTCTTCCATAAGTTGTTGATGTTCGGCTTGCATTTCAACCAGGGCGACCGAGGAAGCGGCCAAACGTTGGCCCAACTGTGCGTTGTCAGCGGACTCGTTAGGTTTGTTTATTTCATTGACCATGTTTGATAGATGGAAGAAATCTAAAAATGAGAAAAGGAAAAATAAGCTGAATGTGAATTGTGAGAACCATTAGGGAAAATTAAAACAATTTGAAATTCAAAGATTTTGTGCTTCAGAATGAGAGAGATTTAAATTTCCTAAAATTGTTAAGAGTTTCAATAACAGAATTTTGTTGCTTTTTGTAAGATAAATTGTTCACGATTTAATTCTAATTGAATTGGAAATTAGATTTAGTTCTTAAGTTTTCTTCGATATGTTTCTAGAGTCATCCTTTCTTCCAAAATGCTCGTGAATATTTATTGAAATCAAACGATTTTTAAGTGAAATTATTAAAGTCTATAAACCTCTTATAACTTTTTATGAATAAGGCCGTTATTATTTACCTCCTTTTGGAGCGTAAACGACTGGAGACAGGACTTAAAACTCAATTGTACGAACAGCTGTTTACAGAAATGTATCAAAAAATGTAGAAAGTAAAAAGTTCAATATTATATGTATCTCTGGGCATATGGTCGCTTTGTATTTGGGGTTTTAACGGTACCAATTAAGTACTTAGGATAAAGTCTCAGTGTACAGAGTAATAAATGTCTAGCACAAAAATCTCAGAAGAAATCTTTAATATTAATATCTTTGTGATTATTGTAGTTTTTAGTGAGTGTAACAAAAATCGTGTAGTAAACTTCCTCTGGTTTCTTAGGTTTTATCTATAAATGCACAATATTAAAAGTAAACTATTTTTAACGTCCTCTAGAGCTCCTTTCAAAAATTATAGGATTATTGAATTATTACAAGTTAATAAAACTGGCCAATTTAAAAATATCTTGCGGTATTTCTCTTGGAAGTTATGGGAGACATATTATTTTTTCTAAAAATAGGAAATTTTTTATTCACATTTATACCTGAGTCAGATTTTCAACAGCGTTTACCTTGGGCAAAATTTGACTGAATTCAGTGTATGTACTTATAAAAAGATATGCATGTAAAATTATGAGGGTAAATTCGGTCATTATGGAAGTTTCTAGAAGGGATGTGATGAATGTATCGGATTTCTAAGGCCATTACAACGTGATTCGTCTGACGAAATTCAAATATCCTATAGTTTTTCGATATACTTTTCTAAAAAAAGCCTTTTTCTATGGGAGGTTACAGAAAAGGTAGGACGATATAGTTCATATTCATTCTTTAGACTGATTTTTATAACCATTTGTATTTCACAAATCATGACTGAGTTCGGTGATTTAAATACCCTTCGGTTTTCGGTTATGGGAGAAATATTATTTAATAAAAAGAGGTACTTTTGTATGGAAGGTACGAGAAGGCGTGTCGCTATTAAGTATATTAACAATCCTATAACTACAATTTGGAGAACTTAGTACTGGTAAATTTTCATAAGGATCCATGAAGGTTTACTCGAGTTATTCTGCCATCTCGCCATTAAGACATACGGACAAAGCTTAAAAATTTACTTTTTGCTATAACGAAAGTAATTTTTGATACAATAAAAGTACATTTTGGTACATTAAATACAGTTGATAGTACAATAAAAGTAATTTGTGTCACATTGAAAGTACATTTTGGTGCAATGAAAGTATTTAATGTAAATTATGGTAAACAATTTTTTAAATTTTTTTTCATTAACATTTTTGCGTACATTAAAATTACTTGTTGGTATTATATACGGCCGTGGCATAGTGGTTAGAACACGCGACTACCATGCGGGAGATCGCAGGTTCAAACCTGGCTCCAGTCATCTTAAAAAAAAAATTGTTCTTTCATTGTCGGCTCCTCCGAATGTTGTTGACAGCAACTTCGCAGTATTAAGTGTCGAATCAATCGGCGTGTCCAGTAAGAGCTT
This sequence comes from Muscina levida, assembly GCA_964034835.1. Lineage (NCBI taxonomy): Eukaryota > Metazoa > Arthropoda > Insecta > Diptera > Muscidae > Muscina > Muscina levida. The sequence continues at coordinate 123,473,012 of OZ035883.1, read as the reverse complement.
CTTAAACAGTGACGTTCGCATTCGTCGATAAACAAGTAGGTGCCGTTAGCTGTGAATCTAAAAATTGAAAGCGTGTTAATTCACAACAACGCGAGAAGCTATCCCATACCTGGAGTTTTTAGTACAATAAATTAACTTTTTGGTGCATTAAAAGCAATTTCTGTTACATTGAAAGTTCTTTTTGGTGCATTAAATTGTACTTTTAGTAGAATAAAAGTACTTTTTAGTACAATAAATTAGATTTGTGGTACAATAAAAGTACTTTCTTCTCGTGGTAAAAAATTTACGTTTTGGTGCAATAAATGTAGTTTTTGGTACAATAAATTGTACTTTTTGGTACAATAAATTTCACTTTTTGATACATTAAAAACAATTTCTGTTACTTTGAATGTACTTTTTGGTACAAAAAATAACTTTTTAGTATAAAAAAGTACTTCTTGGTAGAATAAAATTACTTTTTGGCACAATAAAAGTACTTTTTGGCTCAATAAAATTATTTTTTAGCCCATAAAGTTACTCTTTGGTATAATAAAAGAACTTTGTGGTACAAAAAATTTACTTTTTGGGACAATAAATTTACTTTTTGGTACTATAAATAGCATTTTTTGGTACAATAAATTGTTCTTTAAGTAATTTCTGTTACATTAAAAGTAATTTCTGTTATACAGAAAGTACTTACATTCTTAATTTGCTTTTACACTCCATGAATGAGGTATGGTATAGCTTCCCGCGTTGTTGCGAGTTAAGACGCTTTCTATTTTAGATTCACAACAAACGGCACCTACTTGTTTATTGACGAATGCCTATTGACTCGACACATACTGCGAAGTTGCTGTCGACAACATCGAGGGGGCCGGCAATAAATCGCGACCTAAAGTCATAAAGGTTGTAAGTCCAATTTTGCCTAAATGTATTTTTTGATGAAGAGCACGAGATAAATTGAAAACGCATATATGTAGCTTGAAATAAAAAACCACCAAAAATATATGCATATTTCATACACATAATGACATTAAAAGTTTTGAAAAAGTAAGTCGTTAAATTTTTCCCTCCTGTAAAATTTTTAATTTTTGACTTAGACACTTTGCGTCTTTAGGTCGCAAAATAATAAATGTAGATGACTGGACCAGATAACACTATGTCACAAAATTTCAAAAGTTTCTGTATCCGGGACATTTAATAACACTGTTTTTTGTGATTCCTATGGTTATTAATATCATGATTTCAAATATGTTTTCAGATTTTTTTCATCACGGGCCGTTTTTTAGTTATTTGGATTTAAATTTTTTTCAGCTTTCTTTATGTTGCATTAAAATACATTTTGCATAAATGTAATGAAAACTTTATTTGATCCAACAGAATATTTTCTAAATACAATAACCGATACTAGTAGAGCTTAAAACATGAAAAATTAGAAGAACAAATATGTATTTTCTATTAGTTTAGAAAGTTTTTTATATTTATTATATCCTTGCGGTGTCCTAAAATGTTCCAGAGCAGTCAGCGAATATTTTTCTGGGTATTTGAATTGTGTTTCCTATGGTTATTAATATCATGATTTCAAATATGTTTTTAGATTTTTTTCATCACGCACCGTTTTTTAGTTATTTGGATTTAATTTTTTTCAGCTTTCTTTATGTTGCATTAAATACATTTTGCATAAATGTAATAAAAACTTTATTTTATCCAACAGAATCTTTTCTAAAACAATTACCGATACTAGTAGAGCTTTAAACATAAAAAATTAGAAGAACAAATATGTATTTTCTATTAGTTCAGAAAGTTTTTTATTTATTTTATGCTGAATATCCTTGCAGTGTCCTAAAATGTTCCAGGAGCAGTCAGCGGATATAGTAGGTATATATTTTCCTTCGTAACGCTTTTCTAACGTTAGAATGTCTTTGTGGAACCTTTTCACCATATTCATCGGATACGTCGCTGCAGCATTCATAAAAGAATGCAGAAGAAAAATGAATTTTCAAGGATATGCATCTCAATTTTACGTAGAATATTCAAAATAGAATTAGGTGATTATAAAATAGAGTAGGGCGATAGTTGCAGCCGAAAAGGCATGTTGCTGATGTTGCCACCTGTTTCTACTAAATTTTTTAAACAATCGCCTCCATACAAATTTTTATTGGAAAACAAAACATATTTGCATATAGCCAAAAAACTATGCCTGAGAGCAAAATTCCGATTACGTATTTGAATTTCCCATGTCACAAACTCTTAGAAACACATAAAAAAAAAACTCTTGTCGAACATTGTAATTGATTTTTATGTAAAATTTCACACTGAATTCAAATCTGTAGTAGAACGGTTTTTGAGATTTTGAAAACCAAGGGCAAAAAATTTTTGAAAGATATTATTCTGTCATGTAATTGTCTGAAACCGGAGCAATTTTTACGGAAACACGAAAAAAAAAACTTAATAAAAGGCAGCGAAAACTTGAAAAATCATTAAAATTTTTACAAAAATCCAACTTTGAAGTGCCATAACTTCGGCATTTATGATTGCATTTTAAACAGCTATCATTTTTTTTAAGAAATAATTTTATTATTTTTTTTTTCGTCTCAATCATAGGTGAACTAAAACCAGAGAAAATGGCATTTTAGTAGACCTACATTATTTCAAAACACTAAAAATGAAAATTTGAAAACGATATCTCAAAAACCGTTCTACTTTTCACATATCTGAGAGCAGATTTGAAATCAGCATGAAATTTTACATAAGGATCAACTATTTATAGGCCGGGATCAATCAATCAATTGCATTGTGTAATCGAACCACGGATCTCACGCATGGTAGTACAAAATATTTACTTTTTGCTACAATGAAAGTACTTTCTGATATATAATTTTTAGATCAATAAAATATCTTTTTGGTACATTAAAAGTACTTTGTGATACAAAATTTTATATTTTTTTTAAGTACTTTTCGGTACAATAAAATAACTTTTTGGCACAACAAAAGTAATTTCTGGTACATTGAAAGTACAAAAATAACCGCTAAGCACAAGGAAAAAAAGATAAATAGCCAGTGTAGATTTAATATAGAAGAGGGGAATATGAAAAATACAAAGAAAAAATCAAAACAAAAAAACATTTTCTTACAAAGAATTTTTAGTTTTTTTTAATAAATATTTGCCCAAACTTTCAACATTTCAATGTTATTTAAAAATTTATAAACTCTATTGAAATTAAAATTAAAATTTTTGCCTTTAACATTTAAACTAATTAAATTTTTTTATTCATTTAATTCAATACTTACTACTATCTAATCTGGCGTCTCAAAATCGAGATATCGTATTTTATGTAGATGTCTCCAAAAAAATTAACAAATATTTTGAAGCTTTTTATATCGAAAACTTATCCATAATGTGTTTTGTTTTTGTGTTTTCTTTAAGCCCAATAAGGGCTACAATTTAAAAAAAAATAATAATAGTATTAATTTTCCAGATTTTAGTTGTAATTTTGTAATCGAGTCTTATTTGGATGGCACACGGAATGCTAGGAGGATATTTCATTTACAAGTTTTACGTATGATACACAAATAACTCTACACTTGTAACGTTATGCATACGTCCTAAATTACTTTGTTGTCATAACCCAGCTAGCATTTTCAATCGTGCACGGCTCTTACACGATCGGAGTCGACGATTAAAGTAATCGTGCGCGATGTCGTATTCCAATCGCGCACGTTCAGAGCAACTGAAGTAACTGTGTCAGGACGGCGAATCTTACGATGCGCAAAATCCAATCGTCGACGATTAGATTAGAAGTTCGGAGAGACATAACGACCCAAGAGTAGGTAGAACAAAATTAAATTCTCCTTGCAAAACACGAGATCGGTGGAGAGTGCGGGAAGAAGTAAGACAACAATAACAAAACTACATGTAAGGCTGTGACACAAAGTTAACACAAAAACAAATCGTGAGCACAAATTCTTTAAGGCAGAGAAAAATATAATTCTGCTCCGACAATCGTGGGGACGATTGGAAACCCAGTCGCGAAACAATCGTGATCGTAAAACAAACTTCCAATTGCTAGCTGGAAAGGAATACACTTACTACAGCTCTGTGGTGGATTTTGCAACGATTTTAAGTTATTTCATAATTTTAAATTCTTTATCAAGCTAATTTGGTTGAATTAACAGTTATACCAAGTAATCTTAGTTTGGTTAGTAAAAAAAGATAAAATATGGCTTAAAATTGTCGGCAGTATTCAAAGATATATTTTTTAAAACGATTGATGGCTAGCTCTCGTGTTAGGACCAATGACACACCGCTATGTGTGAGATTTGACTGTGATATTATTGAATCATGAGTCATCAAACTAGGTTTAATAAAACTCGTCCCATGTCTTATTAGGATGAATTGAGGTCTCTGGTAATGAAAACAATACATCCCCCAATACTACTCCAGACACTGTTCTGTTAAATAGTCCGATCGTCACTCATACATAAACTAGTAGCAACTTAAAGATTCTTCTGGTTAAAAGGATATATATATATCTCACAGTGATAAAAGAGAGAGAGAGAGAGAGCGCTAGAGAATTTCTCTCTTACATTAATTGCTTTTCTAATTTTGCGGCAACTAATGCCGCCGCATTTCCTTCGTGTTAATTAACATTTTCTCTTGCGTCTAGACAACAAGAAAATTAATTTATATTTCAGTTCAGTCATCAGACTCTATATTCTATACATTCGTACTACAATAAGAAAATCGGGTCATATTGTATGGCAATATGTATATAATAAACATAAGATGGCCCGTCAATCATATTGTTATATTGTATGTTTAAGGGGAAATTATCGTTTTGTAGGATGCATCAAGTACACTTGTCGATACAGAGATTGAATTCCGTGTCTGTTTGTTGGATGGCCCAGAATGTTCACAATTGTGAACATTCTCAGATGTGTGTATGAAAACACATATGTATATCTACAGTAAATTGCCATTAAATTATGAAGGCAGACAGCAGCAGATTTTGGAACGGTTTCGTTTGCCGTATATAATAGTAAGACTTTCACAAAAACCATTTTTATACTATTTGCGAGAACTACAAATAATATTCTCATAAAGTGTATTTGTATAGCTTTGATTATAGTGATAATCTATGCAGATAAAAGTTTATCCGTGTGTCTGTTAAAATCATATTTAAAAGAATTCAGGCCGCTTCAATTACATTACGAACAATGATGTTTTATTATCGTTGGTAGGTTATGTGTAAAAATAGGCAAACCTTTATTGATTAAAAATATGTACATGCATTTATGGGACCTGCCGTGGCATAGTGGAAGAACACGCGACCACCATGCGGGAGATTACAGGTTCAAACAAGGGCTCCAGTCATCTTAAAAAAAAATTTCCTTCATTGTCGGCTCCCCTCGAATGTTGTCGACAGCAACTTCGCAATATTAGTGTCGAGTCAACCGGCATGTCTAGTAAGAGTGACGTTCGCTTTCGTCGATAAACAAATAGGTGCCGTTAGTTGTGAATCTAAAAATAGAAAGCGTGTAAATTCACAACAACGCGAAAAGCTATTCCATGCCACATTCATGGGGTGTAAATGGAAATGGAAATTAAGTTATATGAATTCATCTCTGTTTTTTAACAGAAATTTTAATAGCATTAAGGCTGATTTACACGCTATCCACCCATATTCCCTAGCTACTGTCAAATCAGTACATTTTGATTTTCTATCCACCTTCCTATAATTCAATATTACTTTGCTATAATTTTGTAGTGTTTGTCTTTTCTTACTCCTACATGTTTTCTAATTAGGCTATCTCGCTCATGTTGTTCAGGGGATATGAGTAGATATGGGTAGATAGCGTGTAAACCATACTTAACATTAAAATTTTTCTCATAAATTCAAATTTTAATTTTTTTTAAGGAATGAATACTTTGGCGGGTTAATTTGTTGTCTACAAAGAGAATCCTACCAAACGAAAGCTGAGATGATTCTTAACAATATTGCTTAGTGAAACTTATGTCAAAAGTCAATCTTGAGTCTACAATTTTTTAAAAGTATGTCTGTCCTTTAGTGTTATTTGCTGCTCAAACCATTTTCAGACACTATAATGAAAATATAAAGTGATGAACGACTTAAACAAATACGAAATTGAGTACAATTTTCATGTGAGATGAGATCGTGTTATAAGCTTTATTATTAAATTTGTTAATTTAGCTTAACGATCAGAAAGGTAAATTATTGTCAACATATTTTAACATAGAATAAAATAAATTTCAGTGTATGAAAAAGATTCTATCAGCATGGCATACAATTTTTAATAGATTTTTTTTTTAAAACAACAAATGTAATTTTTTTTGAAATAATGAGTTTTTACCTGTTTACACTAAGAAAAAATTTAATTTCAGCGATTGACACGGAAAGTTGAACATACAAATTCACCCTCCCAATGGATACGGTGTCAAAAATCAAACAAATTTAAAAAATCTATTTTTACTGAACAATTTTTTTTATAAATTAGAAATCAATGTTGTTTTTGAAATTATTTTTAAAATTTAAATTAAAATTTTTAAAAATTATACAGAGTTGTGATTTTATTTTTCATATTTATTTTAAAATTTGTTTGTATGATTTTTATCATTTAATTTCTTTAGGCCAAAAGCAGCAACAAATGATAATTTTCTTTACAAATGTTCTCAACTTTCATAAAAAAAACTTCGGGAAATATTAATTACAATTAAATTTCAGAAAATATCACGGAAGGTCGGTTATATCTTTTTGATCCCATACAAATTGACCTTACCTAAAAAAATAATAAAAATCCATATTTCAAAAAAAAAAAATATTTCAAATGTATTTTTAAGAAATGAAATGATAAATGGATTTTTTAAGGAAAAAACTGTATTTTTTAAAATTTAGAAATAAATGTTATGCGTTCTAAATTATTTTTTTTGTATTCTTGAAAGTTTTTTTTTAATAATACTCGTACATGTTGGTGATTTTATAAAAATCAATTTTTGTTTTTAAAATTATTTTTAGAAAGTGAAAATTTTAGAACAGAGTTTATTTTTAATGTGTATATTATTATTTTATGTGTATATTATATGAAATATTTTAATGTTTTTTTTTACATTTTATAAAAAAGGTGATTTTTGTTTTTTTTAGGAATAAATGTGATTTGGTTTAATTACATTTATTCGTGCGATTATTGATAGTTTTTAAATAAAGTTTTAATTTGTTGTTAATTACGATTTGTTTCTTTGATTCTTTCGTATTTTTTTTTTATTAATTTTTAGTAATGTTTATAAATATATTAATTTATTGGATTTTAACTAATTTTTAATGAAGGAATTGTATTTTTTTATGTAATTAAGAAAACATAGTTTTAATTTGAAATATATGCATTTATATAGGAAATCCATTATTTTTTGCAATATTTTTGGGTTTAAGATCATACAGTTTTGGTTATACAAAGCGCAAATCGCTGCAGCCGATTTTTTTACTTTTTTTTATGAAAATTTGTATATTTTGTTGGATTTTTAGTAATTTTTTTTTTATTTTTTAAATTTTTTATTAAATATTTTTTAAAAATGGATTTTTAGTTTGATAACTTGTATTTTTTTATAGAAAACTAGAAACAGCGAAAGCAGATTTATTGTTTTTCAATTTACACAAAAGATTGTTTTTTAAATATAAACTTTTGAAACAAGTTTAATTTTAATAAGAGATTTATTGTTTTACAATTTACAATTTACACACTTTGAGCTTTGCCCAAAGAATATAATATAAGCATAAACAACCTTCTAAGCTGATTTGCCTAAAACAATTTTCTGTGAAAATGCTCCTTATTGAAAAACCGGTTAATTAGTATCAAAAACCCGGTTAAACCGGGAATTCGAAATTGACATTTTTCAAGAAACTGGCATACGATTTCGGAGAAAAAACCGGTTGAATGTTTTTCGGTTTTGAACACACTACATAACTGTAATCGACAGGGCAACCGGAAATATGCAAATGTATGTTTTTTTTAGAACGAGATATTAACAAATGGTAAAGGTATTTGTATGTTTCATGATCCTACAAGTTATTTGAAACCTATTTGTTAGAGCATATTTTAGCATATTTTACCAATAAAATAATATTTCAGCATTTTTTGGTTTTAAGATCATATTTAAAAAAACCTCATTTTTTAAGCAATTTTATGTTTTTTAGGGCATATTTTTTAAAAAATATTCCTTTTAAGCTCTTTTTTTGACTTTACAAAAAATATTTGTATTTATATGAAAAAAAATTGTGTGACTTTAGAGCATATTTTTATAGATTTTATGATTATAAGAGCATATTTTGCCATTTTTAGGTCATATTTCAAGCGCATAAAACACGATTTTTACGACATATTTTTGGTTGCCCTGTTAATTACTCTACTGTAAAAAAATTACATGAGGCTTTTCTGTATATTTCGGTCGTCCTGAATTCAATTGCGTACTTAATATTTTAATGTATAATTAATGTTATGTATACGTCTTTACCGTAACTTTTCTCATATATTCAAGATATTCGCAATTAAAATCTTGATCAATATACTGTTTATGAATTATTTGTAATTTTAAGCTACTGTTTTGTGAAAGAAATGGTAAAACTTGTTTAATATTTAATATGTGAAAATTTATATGGAAATTTAGGTTTCAGAGGGAGTTAGAAAGTTTTAGTATAAAGTGTGTTGACTTTCAAAGTCCCATCGCTTATTGCTTCATCGTAAAAAGTTTTTTTTTTTCGCACTGCTATCTGTTTTGTCATATTTTAAAAGTTAAACAATCTTGACGACGGAATAGATCCTTAGAATACACATAAAAATAATATCCTGTACCGGAAACACATACTTTAAAAAAATACAGCCTTTGTAGAAGATATTAATTCATTAAAATTAATTCTTTGACAAACTATAGGCGCCGTCAGTTGCGAAAAATTATAGAGATTATATTCTTATCCTCAAAAAATAAACAGGTGCTGTCTATACTGCGAAAAATATATATGAAAGGTAAAAAAAAAATGAAAATCTCAAAATATGCTTTTTTATGCATGAATCCTCAAAACATGCCGGTAAGAGTGTAATATGCATTTGCATATGCAAGTATGCAATGCATACATTTGTTGGACCTGTAAGTTAATTCTTTGACAAAATAGCGGCGATGTCAGTTGCGAAAATTTATAGAGATTATCTTCTTATCTTCAAAAAAAAACAAACAGGTGCTGCCTATACTGCGAAAAATATATTCAAAAAGTAAAAAAAAAAAAAAAATTGAAACCCCAAAATATGCTTTTATATGAATGAACCCTCAAAACATGACGGTAAGAGTGTAATATGCATTTGCATATGGAAGTATGCAATGCATACATTTGTTGGACCTGGTTATAACAATTACACTATGCGAATCGGAATGGGATGAAACCAACGGGAAATGTTATATCGGACAAAAACAAGTTATACGGCGTTTCGCTGGGTCATGTCTAGGAATCGAGATATATCGATTTGAAGTAAGTAACTATCATATAAGGGAATATCTCACGTTTTAGGCTCATTTGTTATATTGTTATATGGTGGCGTATGAATATCATAAGTAATATTCCACTTAAATCATATGCCACGGAGTATAACAGTTTCATTGTAACTGTTACAAAATAAACCCAGTTCAATAACATTTGATGAATGTAAAAAGAAAACTGTTGCTTATATAGAAAAACGTTATATGAGCAGATTTAAGGAATTGTAATTTTTAATCGAGTTATGTCAAAAAAAAGACCACCAAAGGTGACATTTTCACCTATATGATAGTTACTAACTTCAAATCGATTCCTATAACTTCTTTTTTACTGATGTAACTTTCCCCGGTAGTTTGAACCCTTTCCGATCACTGACCCCTACCATTTGTCTCACAGTGTTACTAATCAGTTAATATATATTTTGGTGTTTTTTGTAAAGACACTACCCTTAAAAGTGGCTAATTTCTTAAACCATTCATTTACTCATTAAAAGTTTAAAATTTTCTATTAATAAATAAAATGTTTTTAAAAAATTTCGATTTTTAGTTTATTTTTCATAATAAAAAAATATTAACAAAAAACTACAAAAATATGCTATTCACTTCTGTTTATTTCTCACGTCTTTCATAATTCCATGGCGGAATACTGTAGACATGCTTGCACACACATTGCTCGCGATTTGTGGTATTGTTATTTCGCTTTAGTATTAACGATCGGAATGTTTTTCTTTTGTACGATGGATGCGATGCACAACAAAAACAAACAAAAAAGTACACATTCCACTATTTAAACTGAATCGTCGTCGTTCGTCCTCAACTATAATAGATTTTCGAAATTGTCTTGTCAAAATAATTTCACAACTTTGAGGGTACTATGTGTACAAGAGATCTACTTCCATACCAACTCGCACACAGACACACACCGATATGTACTGTAGTAGAGTATATCAGGGATCTTAACAAAGTAAGGCGCATAATAATGCGTATGAATCCAATCAAAATTGATGGCTGTCTAAAAGCATTTGAATTTGACAGCCGGATTATTAACACTAACAATTAGACATTAAGTCATGTTAGCACAATTGCACAGTTCTACAGCTTGATAGAAGACATAGCCGAATATTTTATATGCTTCACTACCGGGCATATAACTTCCTTAAATCGTATACGAGATTTATATAGATGTAATACAATCATATATGTACTAGCTATTGTTTGCCTTTAACATTACAAGTTTCACTGCCGGGTATATAGTGGAGATTCATGCCAAAATGTATGTGAACCTTACGCATTTGCTGTCATGTCTCAGATGCATCACTGAACTTTGATTCAATTCGTTCTTATTTTTCTTCTTCTCGTTTATAAATAGATTTGTGCGCCTTCAATTATTCCCATTTGTTGCAGTACATTATAATAATCATTTGTTTAATAATTGTCTATTGTCTGAAGGCCTATTCTATTTTAGAATATGTATTTCTTTTTAACAATTTGTTGTTTCACTTATTTATTTCGGTCTTACCTGAAATTCTTGTTTTAAATCTTTAAAGATTATCGTGTGTTGTTTATAACTCGGAAAACTGTCTAATACTAAAAATAAGAACGACATGAAAAATCGTATTTAACCAAATTTTCACGCACATAAATCCGAGAACAATGGGTAACAAAATCTTGTACTCTTGCTGGTTGCTGGTTCTCTTAATTGAAACAAGCAAACCAATACGAAAAGAGTAGAAATGTTTGGGCAAAGAGCATTTATTTGTGTTTTTTTTTTTGGCTCAGCACAAATGTGAGAAGAGATATTTCTATAAGTGATAATAATGATTCAATGAATCTTTAGTAAGGAAATGTTTGCAAAATAAAAGTTCTGAGTCATCGAGATAAAAACATGAAAACAATATACCTGTGGAATTGGGTATTTAAAATATTCTTAATGTGTCTGAAGGCATTATATGGCAAATTTTTAACGATGTCATGGTTATGCCACGTGGAAGATGCAACTCACTTATAAATCGTATAAGGTGGTATGACAGCGATTAGGAGCAACAGTTCTTTTTGGTAAACTTTAAGTAATTTTGGGCACAAGAAAAGTATTTTTTGGTATAATAAAAGTACTTTTTGGTCCTATAAAAATACTTTTTGTTAAAACAAAAGATACTTTTGCATGTGTGAACAAAAGGCCGACTTACCATAAAAGTATCTTCGGTCCTCCCCCCAGAATGAACATTGGCTCAAGATCCTGTGAGCTGGACCATTTTTAAAAAAAAATATTTTATTTTGTGTATTTTTCAAAGATTTATGATGCAATATTAGTATCATAGGAAAGAATTTGTAAAAAGGGGAAAAAGGGGAAAAAGCTGAAACACCTTTTTTACTTTAATCGACTAAGGATGTATATATGTCAATTTGTCATTTAATTGAAAAAATTGTCGCTTCTAAAAACCTTAAAATTTGTTTTTTTTTGCAGAATATCAGTGAAAAAAGGACTAATCAGGACATTAGTGGGCATGTTTTTTAAACCGTTGGATGCGTCTTTAAAAATTCTTTCCTATGGTACTAATATTGTTCATATTGCCTTAAGATAAATATCAAAAATCTCAAAAAAAATACGTTTTTTAAAAAACAGTCCTGCTCACTGGATTTTAATACTAGGCACGCAATTTTTTAGGATTCATCACAAAACAAGCCAAGGCACATTTTGGAGGTTTCGGCCGAAGATACTTTTTTGGCCCCAAATAAAATGAGTTGCTCTAGAGAACAATACTTTTGGTTACTATAAAAGTACTTTTTGGTACAGTAAAAGTACTTATTGTTACAAAAAAAGTGATTTTTGGTAAACTTAAACTACTTTTTGTTACAACAAAATATAATTTAGGGTACAAAAACATTATCTTCTAGTACACTATAAGTACTTTTTGGTGCAGCAAAAGTACTCTTTGGTACACTTAAGTACTTTTTGGTACAATAAATGTACTTTTTGAGCGTTATAAAGGTACATTTTGGTACAATAAAAGTACTTTTTGGGTACAATTAAAATACTTTGTGGGTACAATAAAAGTTCTTGGTACAGTAAAAGTACTTTTATCATCAATATATATAAAATTCTACTGTACGTGTGTTGTGACTAGGGTATTCAAAACCAAAACCGAAAAACCGTAAACCGGTTTTTGCAAAAATGCCATTTTCAAATAACCGGTTTAACCGAGTTTTTTCCTTCGTACTCGGTTTTTTTAAATTAGTTTGAAAAAAGCTTCTAAAAGCATTCTTGTTTATAAAATGTAAAAAATTTTTTCTAAATTAATTTAAAATTGCATTTCAAAACTTTAAAAAGCTTCTAAAAACATTCTCGTTTACAAACATTGAATACCCTAATTATATATATTAGGAACGGAAAATATCCTTTAAGCTAATCCTGTGTAAAGTAGTCTAAAAAGGCGGAAATGATGGAATTTGCTAACGAGCTTTTTAAAAGACTTTATCCTGCAATTTCCCCAACTACGGCAGAGTCTAGTAACAGTTCAGATTGTGAGATGGGGGAAGCTCCTAATGGTAGTCTTTGCAACGATTTAAACAGGACAATAAATAATATCCGAAATCCACCAGTGAAAACAAATTGCAATGACACAAGCCAATATGATGATTTCAACTATTTCGATAGATTTCATAAAAGGACAGAAAAGCTGAACATCCTTCTAAACGCTCTTTTGACAATAAATACTACTGCCACAATAAGTGAGCGCGTGTTTTCTGTATAAAGCTTTAAAAAACGAAAAGGAAGAATTGACTCAAAAGTCAATTTTCTAGTATATAGATATCATTTGTATGGGAGATACCAGAAGGGGCGTGGATAGACTTAAAGTTTTTTTCTTCAAAACTTTATCCTGATTTAGCTTTAATAAATACAGAATTTGGACACGATCACGTTGGGTGAATTGATATTACTACTCCATCTCTGAAGTGGGCGGATTGGTGCATTTGTATGGGAGGTACCAGCAGGTACGTGGCTAGGCTTCCAAATTGGTTTTCCAAAATTTTATCCTGTTTGAGCCCTACTAAAAACAGAATTTGGTCACGATCGCGTTGGATCTATTAATAATATTAATCGATTTCTAAAGTAGGTGGTACCTGATGGGGATGGGAGGTACCAGATGGGGCGTAGCTAGACTTCCAGTTTTTTCTCCAAAACGTTGTCCTGCTATAGTTTTACTAAATGTAAGATTTGGGCACGATCGCATTGGGTGTATTGATATTACATACTAAATAAATGCATTTTTTTAAAACCAAATTATTTTTTTTTTTATTAATATTTTTAACTTTTTAGGAAAAAACCGAAATAAACCGGTTAAACCGGTTTTCTTTTAAATGCTGTATCCGAAATCCGATTTTTCTAAAAAATCAATTTTTCGAATAACTCGGAAACCGGGTTTCTAAAAAAATTAGGTATTTGAACACTCTAGTTGTGACTGAACTCCCCCTAAACGGCTGGACCGATTTGCATACATTTTTTTGTATGCGTTTGGGTGGCGCCCCGAGTGGTTTAGATTTACAATTCGGTCCAATTGGACAAAGGGGCGTGGCACCGCCCATACAACTTGAAAATCAAAAGTGCTGTATCTCATGAACTATCAGAGGTATAAAGGTGGAATTGGGCGGTGCCACGCCCCCTTTTCAAGAATCGCTCTAACGACTTTTCCAATAGACCGATTGATACGAAAATGTTACCAAGTGGTACTGATGACCTGTTGAAAGTCCCTGGTTATAATAGGTTGTGATTGGAGAAAGGGGCGTGGCACCGCCCATACAACTTGAAAATCCAAAAGGGCTATATCTCATAAACTATCAGAGGTATGAAGATGAGATTTGGCATATATATGTTGTTGGAGCAGTATGAATTACAGTAAGCGTGGAAGTGGGTTGTGCTACACCCCTTTTAAAATAAGTAGTTAAGACTGTCAAAATTCCACAGTATATTGCAGTTCGCCTAGAAATATGAATAGTAAGGTGGGCCAATTATTTGCAGTATGAATTACAGTAAGGGTGGAAGTAGGCTGTGCTACACCCCTTTTAAAATAAGTAGTTAAAACTGTGAAAATTCCACAGTATATTGCAGTTCGCCCAGAGATATGATAAGTATTCGCAAAAATCGTAACCAAAATCGGTTAGAAAATTTCACCAATACAATTTGTGTCTAAGATTTCAGATAGAGATTTTTTGTTTTTAAATGAGCACAAACCGAAAACTTCTGCATAAAACTGACTTCCCAACAAACTAAATGAAGTATTATAGAAGCAAACCTATGTGTATTGGTTAAAAAATTATGGCCTCTGAGTGTTGGCATACAGAAAACAATGTCAAAAATATAACATTCTCTTCGTCTTAGTCTCCAAGCATCGGAATAGTAGGTACAAATTAGAGCCGGGCCCATAGGTCTGAAGATTTCAATAGTTGCTCGTTGTTAAAAAAATATGTTTACCTGAAATCTTCATGCTTCTCACCGCGAACTAGGAATTGATTTTATACATATTGTTTCTTAGTGAAATTTTCTAAGAATTCATCGTAGATTCCGATATTGGTATACGATTACCACGTTTTTTTCGACGCGAAAAAATTGATCCGCCCTAATGAACAGGCTATTTGGAACTTAATAAGTAAAAAGTGCCGAGGCTCTGCCCACGCATTTCAATATTTAACTTTTTAACTGTTTCAAATAATGGTTCGTACACCACTCAATTTAGGACACATGGTAGCTGCGCAGACTAAAACAGTGATTTGTTTTTAATTTACTTTACAGATAAGAATTTTTTAATTACACTATGTCACAAAATTTCAAAAGTTTCTGTATCCGGGACATTTAATAATAGATTTTAATGTAAAATTTCACTCTGAATTCAAATCTGCTCTCAGATATGTGGAAAGTAGAACAGTTTTTGACAGTTTTTATGATTGGATATTAAACAGCTATCGTTTTTTTAAGAAATAATTTTATTATCTTTTATTTTCGTCACAGTTCGGTGACATCGGTGAACTAAAACCAGAGAAAATAGAATTTTAGTAGACCTAACGTTTTTCAAAACACTTGACACGAAATTTGACCATATCTCAAAAACCGTCCTACTTTTCATATATCTGAGAGCAGATTTGAATTCAGCGTGAAATTTTACATAAGGATCAACTATTTAGAAGCCGGGATCAAAAATTTGTTGCATTGTGTTACTTTTCAGGAGAGCGATTCTGTAATAAATCCCATAGATAAAATGCGCGTTCTGTTCGCCAAACTTATGGAGCCCTTTGTGAAGTTTAGGGTACATATACTCATCCATCTGAGCAGCTAATAGAAGCCATCGACGCTGTAGACGTAAGTGTAACAGGGGACTCAAATTTATCGAACCGACGCTGTTCTCAGCAACTCGGTCTCTGCAAATGCTGAGGAAAGATCTTGGTCTACATTCATATAAAATGCAACTGGTAGAAGAACTAGAGCAAGTGGACGATCAATTGATTTTTTTTTATTTATCATGTCATTGCTCATTATTTGAAGGAGAAATGGTTCCAACACGACGTCGTAATATGCCATGCAGCGCGTGAGATCATCACTTTGTTAAACCAAACGTTAGTGACCGAATTATCTCAAAAAATGGTAATACGAGTTCAATATATAGAGAGTATTCGGGTATATTCTAGGTCCGTATGAGAAGAAGACATTGCAAAGGAGGTTTTTATGGCTAAAGGCATGAAGCTTCAACCGAAATTTTCATTTGCGGTCAATTGGAGGAGAAGGCATAACAAAAGTGATTTTTACGCCCAAAGACATAGTTAGTATACAGACGGTTCCCGCTACTACAGATAAATATAAAAATTGAATTATGATCTTTAGAGGAATTTCTGTTTCCGTTTTGTGAAAGAAGTATTTTTTCTCCCTACACACAGACAAAACTTAATCTACATGTCGAAACTATAGATATGACTTTGATGATGAACTTTTTACTATCGTCATAGAGCATATCATATTTAGAATTTAAAACAATAAAACTTAATTAGTTAACTTCCATGTTAAGGATATACTTGAAATTAGTAACATAAGTTAATAAATTCAAAATATTATTGTCGAACTTAAGTACCGTTTTAAATTACTTTGTAGACCTAAATGTGAAATATATTACAAGTTAATATGCAATAGCGAAACATTGCCGGGCCCACTAGTGTACTATATAATAAATGTAGTTTTTGGTAAACTAAAAATACTTTTAGGAACAATAAAAGTACTTTTTGGTACAATAAATAATGTAAATATACACGAAGAGTACTTTTTCCTAAATTAAAAATTCTATTTGGTAACGGAATTTTAAACATACACATTAAAGAATATGAATTAAGATCTTTTTGCCATGCTGTGTCAGAACCGATAACATTGTGGAACATTTTTGGGGTCATTATCTGGGGGGTTAAGAATTTCCAAGTCAGGGTGAAGGTACTAGGCCAGTATAGTAAATACCCCAAAGTGTTAGGCGTTTCCTGGCCAAACTTTTCACTTTTTTTGACCTTTCATATTTTTGTTTATATTGATGTTTTCGCTTAGTTTTTCAGCTATTCCTTTTATTGCTTATTTCTGAATAACATTTCCAATTAACATGTTTATGGTTTTTTTAGGGATCTCATTAAGTTTTCCTTTCCAATGTTTATTTTTTCGCGACAAGTTTCCATATCACGATCATATACCAAACCAGGAGTACACTCTAAGACCACACCACGTCCATCCATGCAGAAATAATATTTTTCTTCATGTCTATGGGGATAGAAGTGGGCACCTTCCTTAGGGCAGGCAATGTCAGCCGTTTTGGGGGGAGTTTTGGAGAAGGGTTTGATATTACGTTGCAATGTTGAGACCTGTAATGTAAACAACAACAAAAATGGAAACAAAAATTAAACAGGAAAATAAACTGAATTTGTTTGGCATTTTGTAAGTTTTAAATTAACGCTGCGATTTTTAACATAATTTGAATGGTTTTCACATTCTACATTTGGGGATTTTGATTTTGTAGATAATGTGGTACACCCATATTAGTAAGGGCAAGGGTAAGTGTCCTCTATATAGTTTTTAGCCTTGAGCTGTACTTTTACTTTAGTAAAAATTACTTTTATTGTAATAAAAAGTATTTTTATTTTATTAAAAAGTACTTTTATTGTAATAAAAAGTACATTTATTGTAATAAGAAGTACTTTTCTTGTATTATAAAGTAATTTTATTATATTAAAAAGTACTTTTATTGTAATAAGAAGCACTTTTATTGTCATAAAAAGTACTTTTATTGTATTATAAAGTAATTTTATTGTAATAAAAAGTATTTTTATTGTAATAAGAAGTACTTTTAATTTAAAAAACAGTACAATTTATTGCACTAAGTACTTTTAGTGTACAGAAAAGTGTTTTTATTATATTAAAAAGTACCATTTTTGTACCATCTTCCAAACAGTAATTTTACTGTAATAAAAAGTACTTTCTGTGTACAAAATAGTACATTTATTGCACAGAAATTATTTTTTTGCATTTACCAAAAGTGTTATATATCGATTTATTGTACCAAAAAGAACTTTTAGTGTACCAAAAATTAATTTATAAGTACTTTAATTGAACCGCAAAAGTTTTAATGTATCAAGACGTACTTTTGATGCAACATAAAGTACATTTATTGTACATAAATGTAGAATTTATCTACAAAAAATAATCTTACTGTAATAAAAAGTACTTTCAATGTAACACAAAGTACATTTATTGTATTACTAAAAAGTATGTTTATTGTACCGCAAATTACTTTTCTTGTATTAAAAAGTACTTTAATTCATGAATTTATTGTAATAAAAAGTACTTTTATTGAACCAAAAGGTCCATTTATTATACAGAAAGTAAATTTTTTGTATCTACCAAAAATCACTTCCAATGTACAAAAAAGTTTTTTTTATTGTATTAGCAATAAGTACCTAATTACATCACAAAGTACTTTTGTTGTAGCACACAGTACTTTTATTGTACAAATAAGTAATTTTATTGTATCAAAAAGTACATTTATTGCACAGAAAGTAATTTTTTTTGTATCTACTAAAATCTGGAACAATAAGGACTTTTACTGCGAAAAAGTACTTTTACTGTACCAGAAAGTACTTACACTATAAAGTATAGTAATTTGTTTGTACCAAAAGTACTTTTATTGCAAAAAGTACTTTTATTGTAAAAAGTACTTTTATTTAAAAAAAAGTACTTTTATTGTAAAAAGTACTTTTACTGTAAAAAGTACTTTTATTTTACCATAAAGAAAATTTATTGTAAGCAAAATTATTTTTTTTGTACCAAAATTTACTTTTACTGTAGTAAAAAGTACTTTTATTGTAAAAAAGTGTACCTTTATTGTACCACAAAAACATTTTTTTGTTAAAAGTACATTTATTTTACTAAAAAGGCATTTTACTGTACCAAAAAGGACAAAAAGGTACTTTTATTGTAGCAAAAAAAAATTGTACATTAATATTTTGCTTTTTGACTGATGCGAAATTAAATAAAATTTAATGTTTTTGATTAATTTTCGTTTTTCTGCCTCTATAATTTTCAATTTCCCAAGAAACGGCTCTACCGTGAGGCTCAGTAGTGTATAGCAGTACAGCAGTAGAGTGGTAGAGTCGTGCTGTAGTTTACTCAAGACAGCTAGTGTCTCTTTCGTCTACGCTCTATCGAAAAACTCTATAGTGGACACATGGCATAACAAGTATTTAGTCGTTTCCTTTTTCATTTTAGAACACATACTAAAATGAAATCAGATGATGCTAGATTGGCGGAAGTCACCGAAATGAAAAATCTTACAAACTTAATGCTCTGTGAGTAAATTAGAATATTTTTAAATCGAAATTTTCTAAAAATTCCATTCCACAATATTTAAGTCTTTCGTTTACCAAAATCTCTCACAAACGATTGTAATTTCAATGATATCACTTAGCCTATACTTACAGTGCAGTTGACCTTCGAGGGGAAATCACAGCAATTACACTCCGGATTGAATTGCAAACCGTTGGAGCAGTTCTGGGCAATGGCATTGCCATCCATGCACACATAGTATTTATCACAGGCAGATTTGCTGGCCAAAAAGGTGATGTTAGTGGGATCATTGAAGATCGTGCACATATTGTCCACACAGTCAACATATTGGGGATAATCACAACGATCTGTCTCGGCATTGTACTGCAGACCATCGCAGCACTCACGGATCACCGGTGTCTGGGCATAGCACAATACATACTTGGAGCAGGTGCGATCGTAGCAGAAGGATGACAACGCCGTAGTGCAATTTTGTACGCATTTAGTTTCCGAAGGCAACAAGCAAGATTGTTTGCCGGCATCGAACAAATAACCAGCCATGCAATTTCTTTTTATGGCAGTTTGGCTAAGGCATATAAAGTATTCCGTACAATTGTTTATTACGGGCAAGAATACATTATCTGCAACTCCGGAGCAAACATTGACATCAGCTGCTGCCACTAAAGTCGAAGCACAGGCAATTGCCGTCGCAATGGAAAATATCAAAAATTTCACTAAAAAGAAAACAAGTACAAAGAAAATAGTTCACAATAAATTTTTTGAAATTGTATTTTTTACAAGTTTACTTACTCATCTCAAGGTTCTTCACTCACTAACTGCAGTATTCTGCTAAGGTTCCATTATAAGCTTATATACCTTTATGAAATCAAACAACAATTTGCGGTTCAATTATGTTAATGAAATGCCAAAACTTAGTTTTAAAGATTTTTAGTTTAGTATTTTCAGTTTGGTCGTCACATTGATTGAATTGTTATCGATGTGGTGTTGTGTACAATTGCTACAATGTGTGCAACTTTTAATTTTGTGCCAAAAATGTTAATGTTTGATAAGAGCATCAGCCAGTTGCTATTAGTACTGCGATATCTTCCTACTGTTCAAGTCACACATTTGGAGACATGAAAACAAGATTGTATGTGAGAGCTAATGATAACGTTCAAAATATCGATTCCATTTCTATTTTAAGTATCAGAAAGTAATTCACTTTATCGGATAATTCTTATGTAATTGACTTAGAAAAACAATAACGTTACGTAAGTTAAAAACAATTGATGACTGTCGTCTTTAATCTTTATATACCATATATTTATTTTAAATTCAATTTGTAATAATAAATACACTGTGAAGAAAGTACACATGTCATTCTCTTCGTGATGGTCCCTGAATATCGAAAAAAAACGAAGTAAAATAAGTTAATCGTTGTATTAAAACTTTAATTTTGTTGTGAAGATGTCTAACTCGTAATACATGTAATTCATTTCTACTGATTTATACAGTATACTCTATTCACTTCTTCAACAAAAATTTGTTTAAACAAAATGAAAAAAAATATAAAAAAGGTCGCATAAGTTAATAATTATGCTTGACACCAAAATATTTTTTTTTTTCAAAAATTATACAAATGCGATTGTTTTGAGATTGAAATTAAAAAAATAAAATAACAATTTTTTTTAACGTCAAATATCAATTTTGCAAAAGAACTTTTGTTTTTAATTATTTATTAAAATATTTTTTGCTTTAAATTTGAAATAAATGATTTTTTTATTTTATACCAAAATTTACATTATAAATTTGAATATATTTTATTTACCAAAAAGTACTTTTTATGTACCAAAAAGTAATTTTAGTGTATCAAAAAGTACCCTTACTGTACCCAAAGGATCTTTTTTGTACCAAAAAGTATTTTTCTTGATCCAATCTTTCATTGAAATTTAAAAAATAAAATAAACATTTTTGTTACTGTCAAATTTCAATTATGCAAAAGAACATTTGTTTATAATTATTTATAAAAATACTTTTTCTTTTAAATTTGAAATTAATTATTTTTTTATTTGAGACGGAAATAGAAAAAAATAAGAATAATTTTAATTTAACATTATAAATTTTAATATATTTTATTTATCAAAAAGTTATTCAAGTGTATCAAAAAGTACCCTTACTGTATCCAAAGGATCTTTTATTGTACCAAAAAGTACTTTATTGTATAAGAAGGCAAAAGTGCAGAATATGGGGCGGGAGCACAAAAAAAAAACATATGCCACTCCCCCCCAAATACGCCCTAAAACACGAAAATAAAGGTCAAAGTTGGCGCTAAGGCCCACGGGCGCCAGGGGCCCAAAAAAATGGGCCCATTGGGTTCTATGATAACCCCCATGTGTGGATACTCAAATGAAAGTTACTTTCGAGACGAATCTACTTTTATTATACCAAAAAGTAATTTTGTTGTACAAAAAGTACTTAAGTGCACAAAAAAGTACTTTTAGTCTTGTCAAAAAGTCCTTTTATTGTAACCACGAACTCTCTCTATATATATATAAAAGTACTTTATAGTACTTAAAGGTAATTTTAGTGAACCTAACAGTACTTTTATTATACCAAAAAACACTTATAAGGCGAAGGATAAGGATAATCAAAAAGTACTTTAATTGTACCAAAAGCAAATTTATTGTACCAAAAAGTACTTTATTATACCAAAGAGAATCTTTATAGTACATAAATTCACTTTTATTGTATCAAAAAGTACTTTTTTCACAAAATGTACAGTTATTGTAAAAAGAACTTTTATAGTAGGTACATACTTTTATTGTACCAAGAGGTAATTTTATTGTAACCACAAAGTATTTCAATCATACCCACAAAGTATATTTATTGTACACAAAAAGTACATTTATTGTACCAAAAAGTATTTTTATTATACCAAACAGTGTTTTTATAGCATATAAATGTACTTTTATTGTATCAAAAAGTACTTTCATTTAACCCAAAAGGTACAATTATTGCACCAAAAAGTACATTAATTATACCATAACAAATAATAGGTCATAAAAGTACTTTTATTGTATAAAGAAGTAACTTTATTATTACAAAGTATTTTAATTATACCCACATAGTATTTTTATTGTACACAAAAAGTGCATTTATTGTACCAAAAAGTACTTTTATTATACTAAATAGAGTTTTTATAGCACATAAATCTACTTTTATTGTACCAAAAAGTACTTTATTTTAACCCAAATGGTACATTTATCGCACCAAAAAGTATATTAATTATACCATAACAATTATAGGTCATAAAAGTACTTTTATTGTATAAAGAAGTACTTTTATTCTACCGAAAAGTACTTTAAGCGTACCACAAAGTACTTTTATTATACTAAAAAAAGTACTTTTATTGATCAAAAAGTATTGTTATTTTACCCAAAATAATATTTTATAGTGCCAAATTAATTTTATAATTTCGAAAAGTACTTTTATTATACAAAAAAGGACTTTAAGTGTACCAAGTAGAACTTTTGTTATAACAACAAAGTATTTTTATTGTTCCCATAAAGTACTTTTATTATACCAAAAAGTACTTTAATTGTGCCCAAAAATTACTTTAATTATACCAAAAAGTACTTTTATTGTACCAAAAAAGAACTTTTAAACTACCATAAAGTAGTTTGGGTTTACTAAAAAGTACTTTTATTATACCAAAAAGTACATTGAGTGTACCAATAAGTACTTTTGTTGTATCAAAAGTCTGCACTGATTTTTTACCAGAAAGCTAATTTTTTTTAAAAAAAAATTGCTTTCATATTACCAGAATTAACTTTTATTGTAATCATATATATTTGAAATTATATCCTTAAAAGTGGCTAAAAGCTTTTAATTAAATTAAGATTAATGTGTGATTAAGATTTAAATTTCAAATTTATTGATACTCCCCAGTTTAAAAATATATTTTTTCGCCATTCTCACCCCGATAATTAAACGGACTTAATTATTCTAACAATATCTATGTAACTACCGATTTACTCGTACAATCACTTTAGGACTACAGTATACTCTCGCTGTTGTCTTTTCATGCCTCTTCGTATTGCAAAGCGACCGATACCGATACGATATGTACATTTCTTTGTCGAACGTTTTTGGATATGCGAAAAAGTTTTCCGGTGTCGAGCTCTAGTTGTTACATACTCTTATTTACACTAGGTGCCCCACGTTGCGAAATACTGACTACAACGGTTAGTGATTTCAATATGACTGGCAACGCTGTTTTTAGCGCTGCCAACCACTCACACACTCACTGTTTTGTGTAACGGTCATTGCTCTTTCAAATGTAATCATAAACATGCAATTAATTTTGACACATCCACAGCGCATGTCATTGCATGCTCGCTCTCTATTCTCTCACCTTTTCTAAACGCGCATACCGACGAACATGCAAAATGTAAAACAACAATACATCGTCTGAGCGTGTTGTATACTAAACAAATCAAAACAAAAGCAAATGTGCTTCCACACATTTATTATTATACACCACAACGACGATGGCAACGTCGTCGTACTCTCTTTTGGTCTTGGCCAATATTCGCATTTCGTCGCATCACAACTATTTGGAAGAGCCATCCTCGCGTCCACTGGCCGCCACAGTCATCAATAAAGTACAACCTACTGCTATCCAGTAGGTGTCTAGTATTCGTTGTTCTCCGTATGGGAGATTGCTGCAGTTAGTCGTGTATCAATCATATAACGATAAAGTTCATCGTCGTCGTTGTCGTCTTTGTGTGGCTAGGTGTCCTTGGTTCCCGTTTTCCTTTTTCAGGACAAAACACAGGACTACATGATGTATGCCATTCTACATGTGCAATGGTGAAAGTGAATGCTTAAAAAAAAAACAGTGAGTGTAGTGAGTGAACAATGAAAAGTGAAATTGAAAAACGACGACGAGC
The DNA here is from genome assembly GCA_964034835.1 of Muscina levida. NCBI lineage: Eukaryota > Metazoa > Arthropoda > Insecta > Diptera > Muscidae > Muscina > Muscina levida. Next base: position 123,448,708 of record OZ035883.1, on the reverse strand, counting down.
AATATCCTGTAACATTTCCTCAGCAGCAAGTGAAAGTTTAAAAATAAAGTTGAGCAAAAATTAAAAAAAAGAAGTGGTCCAAATGAAATAAATTACAATCGCAAAATGTAAAGATTTATGTGAGGAAACAAAAAAAAAGAAAATCTTTTTGTGTTGAAAAATTTCCTGTGTGTAAAACAAAACAATGTCAATGCACTAGAAATAAAATAATCAAGGACGTTTGTGTTAGTTGCGTTCTCTGCGTGTGTGTGTGTGTTAAAAATAAATCTTTACCTGGCCCCAAAAGGAAAATCTCTAAATAAAGTTAATCTCTAAAGGATAACACGCCAATATGGTGCAATTAATAGGAAAATACATTGATTTCGAAAAGTGATAAAGACACCACCTGAAAGCGCTGCTGATTAGAAAGCGACGAAAAAAACACACACAAAACGGTAAGGCTTTGGCAAAAGTTCATTCTCAAGCCCTTAATGTACCTATAATAGCAACAACAATAAGGCTAGAAAAAGCAGAAGTAGCAGCAGTAAAACGATAACAAATCCTTGTACCAAGCAGTAACACTTTAAAGTTGCACATACAAACATACATATGTATATACATACTAACATACAGCATACCCCCCCAACCATCCGCATACTCTGAGTTGCCTCATGCATTAAACGGAGTGTCCCTCGTATTCATTCATCTATATTTGCTTGAAACACTCAAACACACACACGTACACAGCCATGCACATTTGCTTACACATACATGATGAGACCAAAACACACTGGTAAGGTATGAAACAGTGTTGCCATTTTCATGATTGTGGGTAATCGTTAAAGCCACAGATAGGTTAACTGAATAAGCTGCTCTCAAGTACTTGAATATTGAATAAAACTTCGGCACGAAATTTTCATTGAATACGCTTAGGATTAATTTTTTTGGCTGCAAAATTTCTGTTGGTTTTGTGTATACAGGCTGGACCAAAATTCTTGTTACTTTTCAAACGACGACAAAAAACAGTACATACGGTGATAAATACCCGCGCCCTATGTCCTTTTACCAAAATGCAAGTGGCTATTGCTTAGTTGTGATTTAATGAAATTAACCGATTCTTAAGTGAAATTTTGTATGCATACTTCTTTGCCTCCTTGTGGAGCGTATATTCTTGGTGATAGGACTGCCCAGGCATTAATAGACATGTATAAAAACTGTTTAAAAGGTTAGGTATGTTTTTTTGCAGTATCAACTAAGTACAAAGGATGTAATCTCAGGGTATAGAATTTTAATTCATTCGCACAAAAATCTCAAAAGATGATTGCCACTTTTATTGGGAGTAAATGAACTTTTTTTAACATCCTGAAGGGCTCCCTTTAGAAATTATTTGGAAAATATAAATTTTCTTGAAATTAACTTGTTTGTATAGTACAACCTACTGCTTTCCAGTAGGTGTCTAGTATTCGTTGTTCTCCGTATGGGAGATTGCTGCAGTTAGTCGTGTATCAATCATATAACGATAAATTTCATCGTCGTCGTAGTCATCTTTGTGTGTCTAGGTGTCCTTGGTTCTTTTTTTTAACATCCTGAATTTTCTAGAAATTACTTTATTTGTATGGCAGGTACCAAGCAATAGGGGCAGCACAATGTGTCCCATTTTTATACGTAATGTGTCCCGGTATACAGTGTACTCCCTCGAGTATATGATCTATTCTCTGGGGACTTTCCTAGACAGCGGGTGAGCCTTTAATAACATTTTGTTGCTACAGAAATCGTAAAATCATTACTTGATCTGAAGGTTGATAGTTCAGTGAAATACCGAATTAGGATGATTTTGGTTAAATGTACCGTCAGAACTGAATAGGGAGTCGTCGCAACTGCTGTATGATAGTTATACAGTCAGTTCTGGAGATCCGACGTCCGCTGGCTGTTTTCCACATCCAATCCTCCACGAACATTTTCAAGAGAGTCATGATCAGACATAGTACAGCCTTCTCTATCTCGTAGGTTTGTTGATTCATTTCCAGGAATCTTGTAATGTCCTGGACCTAACAGAGGCTGAGGCTTTAGTCCATTCAACTTCTTCTTACCGTTCCTTACTTACTTTAATTACTGATTGCATTCATTATGTAGCCTGAAAGAGAGTATAACATGCTGGTCTTCACTGTAAGCACCAGCTCATGTGCCCTGTTACATTTTTGAACCGTCGGTAAAGACAGAAATAGAGTTACCATAAGGAGTCAGACAAAGTACAGCTTAATCTAGATAATAACTTTGTTGATTTATTACCGGGAATATCGCAATGTCCTGGAAACCAACAGGCCGACATTCAGACATTTAACTTTTTCTTACTATTTCTCATCAACTTTGATTTACACAATGTAGAATTGATCGCTTTTATTGCAACCTGACTGCATTCATTAAGAAGCCTGAAAACTGTAAACACCAGCTCATGTGTCCTGTTACATTTTTGAACAGTCAGTAAAGACAGAAATGTCAGTAAAGACATAAGGAGTCAGACATAGTACAGCCTCCTTTAGCAAATAGATTTGCGGATTCTATACCAGGAATCACGTAATGTCCTGGAACCCAACAGAGGCTGACATTCAGAGGCTTAAGTCCATTTAACTTTTTCTTACTATTTCTCATCAACTTTGATTTACACAATGTAGAATTGATCGATTTTATTGGCTTAGCTGCTGGTCTTCGCTGTTATCACAAGTTCCTGTGCCCTGTTCCATTTTTAATGCAGTCATGCAGTCACCATAAGGAGTCAGATATAGTACAGGCTCCTCTAGCTAGTAGGTTTGTTGATTCATTACCAGGAATATCGCAATTTCCTTGGACCCAACAGAGGCTGACATCCAGAGGTTTTTAGTCCATTCAACTTCTCCTTACTAATTTTGATTTACTCAATGTAGAATTGATCGCTTTTATCGCAAAGTGACTGCAGCCTAAAAGAGAGGCTTAGCTGCTGGTCTTCGCTGTAATCACCAGCTCCTGTGCCTGTTCCATTTTTAAAACATCGGCTAAGACAGAAATGGAGTGACCATAAGGAGTCCGGAAGTCATCTCATTCCGATTTTTTCGGAATTTCAACGTTTACTTTATGGAAATCCACAAATTTCTCCAAAAAATTAAAAGAAACGTCATTACCCTAGAGCCCGAGAATATTCGTATGTCCATGTATGGATTGATGCCAATCGCCTGCTTTCCGTAGTCTGACAGCCTCTCGAGCTGCTTTAGCCTTGACGTACAAGCCCATGGAACGGAAAGCACAGGAACATATGCAAAACCACTTGTGGTATGTTCCATCTAGCCCTAGCCCTAGTAATACCCATTGCAGACATCCTTTGCACCTTGCTAAGCATTTTTAAGAAGTTACTCTTATAAAGGCCCTCCCAAAAATCGAGACATCATTAGATAATAATGGGCCTAAGAATATCATGGTATACAGCCACATTGTGATCTTCGGGTTGAGTCCCTAAGGGCGTTGACACCCCTCTTTAAACTTTCCCTGATATTCCTTGACAAATTTAGCTTCTGGTCAAGGACAACACCTAGGTTCTTGGCTTCCGTTGAGAGTTTCAGTTTCACGCCATTCAGTTTCGGTGATCTGAAGTCCTTGAGTATTACCAGTAACTAATCTAAAGAATTTTAAGGATCAAAGTTGGACGCATTTACCGGCTGCGAATATGAATATGTCCTACAAACTGCCAGACCATTGCAGGCAGAAATCACTGCTTACTTAAAATTACATAAAATTGAAAAATAATGTCATCAACCCCGAAGAATCTGCACCTGCACAGATATTAAACCCCTGGAAGCTATGTTTATCCCTGATGGCGAAGGAATGTCAATCGCCACTAAGGGTAATGGCTGAGTATTTGACATCAGACTTATCTGTTTAAAGGGACACAGCTATATTTCGGGCAATTGCTTAGCGGGTGAGCTAGCTAGACAGTGTTCAGATTCTTTCGGCAAAAGAAAGTGTTGTTGTGCCGATCTCTACCTCCAATCGGCATATCAGGCAATGGAGACCCCCTCCAATTTGTAAACAAGCTTTGGTTTACTGGTCGCAGGTGAACAGAACGAGAGCTAAGCAACTACTTAACTTACCGAGAGGTAAGATATCCGCAGTTACAGCAACCGGAAAGGGACATTGTCTTGTTGGAAAACATGCTCTTAGATTCGGCCATAGAAACTCCATTCTCTGTTGATGCTGTATGGAATGGAATAAGGAAACAACAAAACACCTTCTTTTGGATTGCTCAGCATTAGCTGGACTAAGAACTACCATATAGTCAGTACCGAAACACTGCAGGAAATATCTGTAGGACTGATCAGTAAATTCATAGAAAATGCGAATTGGCTAGATAACTAGTCAGTATTTATTATAGAAGAAAGGGAAAAAATCTACAACAAGCCCCGCAATTGCACCTAGAGTGGTAAAATGTATGACCGACCCCCAGTCATTTTTCCCTCCGAAAATTTTTCCCAAACATATCTACTCTCCATCTTTAACCCCTAGGGGGGTTTCCATACAAACATCAAATGTTTATAAAATGTGGCTCCACCAATCTTGCTGCCCCAAAGGTGCCTTTAGAGGAGTCAATTGTATGGCCGACCCCCTGTCATTTTTCCCTCCGAAAATTTTTCCCAAACATATCTACTCCCCATCTTCAACCCTTAAGGGGCTTTCCAAACAAACATCAAATGTTTATATAATTTGGTTCCACCTATCTTACTGCCCCAAAGGTGCCCCTAGAGGAGTCAAATGTATGACCGACCGCCAATATTTTTGCAATCCCAACAGTTTCTTAAAACATAACTACCCTCTATCTTCAACCGTTTAGGTGCTCTCCACAAAATTTTTTTTAGTTTTTGTAATTTTTTTTTTTAAGAAATCTTCTTTTTTTTATCCTAGAGTGGTAAAATGTTTAACATATGTCTATCTTACATATATTACCTTCTTTAGTATTTTCCCAAGAGTGCCATGAAGACGAATAAGTCTGTATGATGATGGATCATACAAACTATTACACTGTGAAACATTTTCGGGGTCATTGTCCGGAGGTTGGGAAATTCCAAGTCACAATGAACGTACTAGGCCAGTATAGTAAAACTTTTTTTTAAAACCTTTGATATTTTTTGCTTATCTTGATGTTTGTTTGCTTAGATTTACAGCTATAGCTTGATTGATGATTTCTCATTTCATTCTTCAGCAGAATTGTTGATAAGATTAATTTATCTTCTTTGTTTCACAAATTTTGCCCACTAACTCCAAATTTTTAGCCATATATAGGCTATCTCATCTGAGATAAGAAGAAAACTGATCATTGCTGTAGATGTTAAAAGACGATAATGATCCCAGTACTGTACTGTACATAAGTAGCGAGTTTGCATATAGTACTCTCTACATATGTATATACAACGTATGCGTAATATTAGTTGTATGCGTAATTTATATTAATCATACGCACATCGTACTAATATTGTGGATATATGGTTTAATAGCAAGTTAATAAGTTAAGCACAGTGCACAGCCAATCTGGGGGGTAAGAAATTCCCACTGTGAGTACTAGGTTAATATAGTAAAACTCCCACAGGATTTGGCGCTCTCTACAGTTCTGCTGAAAAATTAAATGAGAAATCACCAATGGTTCTCGAGTTATAGCTGGACCCTGACAATGATCCGGAAAATGTTCCACAGTGTTATTTGACTTCGGGATTAGCACCAGTCTTTGCATTATTCTGGGTCCGGCAATGTGCCGTCTTGCAAAGAGCGATTAAACATATACCCAAAAACTTTAGTCTTGTCTATTATTGCCAGCTTACTGCAGTATTTGACATGAAGTCTGAACAAGACTAGGTTCTTTTCATTAGCAAATATTTTAACAATGTCCATCAATTCCTCCGTAGTAAATCTTTGATAGTAGTCATATATATTCGTCGGCTGGCGGTCATATTGGGAGAGCAGAATTGACACTGTTTGCCTAAGTAATAAAAGGCAGGACAACGAACGGGACTTCGATCTCTGCAATCTGGCATTTGCCTTATTGTATATTTTTGTCGGAAGCACCAGTGCTTGATTATGGCAATGACATGCTTAAGCTCTATTTCCGTTGTTTCGAACTCTTGTTGCATATTCTTAAAGTCAGAGCTATTTTTACCTCGCATATGACTCGAAGACATATTCCCTGAAGCCTTTGATTGGGCGTAGAAACGTCACATAAGCGTGTTTTACATTTAGTAACGGCCTTTACCTTATCCATTAAGCCACCATTGTCCTTAGCTTGCAAAAACACTTCCTTATCCAGATTTTTCGATGACCAGCCTTTAAAACTAGCAACATTTTTACTTCTGGTAGTTCTTGCTGCAATAATATCAAAGTTAATTGCTTGGGGCTCACTTTTGTTGTAATGCTTACCGACACATAATTTTTAGATTTTAGGTTGACTATTCTCCTTCGTTCGTCATGTCTGGTAATATTCCAAAAAAGGATTCCAGACTGATTGATTTCTCTGCGGCAAGAAATATGGAAGTTAGCAGCACTAGATTTGACCATAAAAGTATTCATAAGGCAACATGGTTATCTCCAGATCAATTGACGAGGAATCAGATTGATCATGTGGTAGTCGATGGAAGGCACGCATCGAGTGTTCTGGACGTACGAGTGATCAGGGGTGCGAAAATTGACTTCGATCACTACCTTACCGCAGAAAAACGAACGTAACCAGGAACAACGAAAGCTGGACATCGGTAAACTGCGGACCACAGAGGTAGCAAACGCCTACTCCAACCACCTAACTCAACTGCTGCGGAATGCTCCAACCCCAGACAATATAACCTCGCAGTGGCAAAATATAGCCGACTCCTTAGAACGGACTGCGAGAAGCGTACTTGGGTACTTGGCCGTCTCAAGAAGATGCCTGGTACGATGATGAATGTCGCAATGCCACTAGAGAGACGGATGCTGCAAACAGGGCGAAACTGCAGCCAAGGGCAACGAAAGCTGTTCGTGAACGGCACAGGGAGAAGAGACGAGAGGCAACTCGTCTTTTTAGGCGGAAAAAGAAGGAGCTGAAGAAGAGTCAGGATGAGTACACTGAGTTGCTCCGAAGTAGAGGGGAAGTCCGAAAATTCTACCAGAGAGTTGAGGCGAGAAAGCGTTGAACAGGGTTGCCCTCCTGCAAGGACAGCGATGGTCAGCTAGTGACGATCCCGGATAACGTTCTGAAGATATGGAGAGATCATTTAAAAAATTTACTGGATACTGACACCACTGCAGAAGACTCCGCTCCAATCCATGACGATGGTATTAACTGTAAGGCCATCTCACGTCTTAAAATCAACAAAGCTGCTGGAGTCGATGGTCTCCCTGCTAAATTGTTTAAGGCAAGGACAGCGATATCGGGGAAGAGCTGATTAGGAGCATGCATCAGCTCATGAAGAACATCTGCCTAGAGGAGAGCATGCCGGAGATTTTAGTCTCAGTCTGTTATGTCCCATATACAAGAAAGGAGATCGTAGTGAATGAAAGAACTACAGTGGAATAAGCCTATTACCAATTGCTAAAGCCAATTGTAGAAAAACTAATTGGACCATATCTGTTCGGCTTTAGACCTGGTAAATCTGCGGCGGATCAAATATTCACTTTACGACAAATCCTGGAAGAAAACTTATGAAAAGCAGATCGACACCTACCACATCTTTGTCGACTACAAAGCTGCCTTCGACTCTCCGATTAGGAATAGGCTATAAAAGGCCATGTCTGAGTTTGGTTTTCCTGCAAAGCCAATTCGACTTTGCAGATGTACCTTGGAAAATACCAAATCCTCGGTTAAGATTGGTAAGCATCAGGAATTAATGTCAGCCAAGAAATAAAGCGGAGAATAGTGCTAGCCAATAGATGATTTTACGGATTCCGGCAGCACTTAAAAAACACAACCTTATCTCGAGATAAGAAGAAACAGCTATACCAGGTGTTGCATGCTGCCGAATAATGGGTTCTTACGACGACGGACATACAAATCCTGGGAGTATTCGAAAGAAAAGTACTCCGAAAAATATACGGACCTATCTGGAGAACGTACGCAGAAGACCGAAGTGTGTGAAATTCTTTACCTCTTCAGGCCTCAAATTTATGAACTACGTTCGTAAGTTGTAATAGGCCATTTAGGTAAGCGGAGAATAGTGCTAGCCAATAGATGATTTTACGGATTCCGGCAGCACTTAAAAAACACAACCTTATCTCGAGATAAGGAGAAACAGCTATACCAGGTGTTGCATGCTGCCGAATAATGGGTTCTTACGACGACGGACATACAAATCCTGGGAGTATTCGAAAGAAAAGTACTCCGAAAAATATACGGACCTATCTGGAGAACGTACGCAGAAGACCGAAGTGTGTGAAATTCTTTACCTCTTCAGGCCTCAAATTTATGAACTACGTTCGTAAGTTGTAATAGGCCATTTAGGTAAGTTATCCCGCGTGTTTCGCTTGTACTCCTCTTCCGAAGAGTTCGGAGGCGCATTGCAACAATATATGTATATATATAAACATGGTGAACAAAATGTGTATTAATTCATCAATTGCGAACGGCTGGACCGACTTTGCTGAAATTTTCAGTTGTTCGTAATTGCCAGGGGAAGGTTAATGTAAAAGAAAATTTATGTTGGAAAATTCCGAAAAAATTTTAAATTTTTTTTTACGAAATTTTGAATATTATTGTATGATTTGATAATTTTGGACGATGTAACAGTGAACAATTTCCGAAATGAAAATTATTCCAAATTACTTTCCGAATGGAAAATATATAGAAAAGTTCTCGGTGGAAAACTTGGAAAATTCCGGAAAAACTCGAAAATTTTGGATTTTTTCGACGAAATTTTTCATTGTATCGCTTGATTTCATGATTTTAGACTACGTAAAGGTGCAAAATTCGTTGTGATGCTTTGAAAAATTCTGTTTATTGTGAAATCGGTACATATTTATAAAAAGGGTGTGGAAAGTGTGTAGTAATTCATCTAGAGAGAACGGCTGGCCCAATTTGCTCAATTTTTTTCAATTGTTCGTAATTAGTTTGAGTTATTTATGCAAGAAAATATTGGGAAAATCCTTCGCAAAAGTCGGAAAATTGGATAAATCGAAAATTGGTTTTTTGTATGGAATTTGGTTCGCAATTGTTACGGAATGGCTTTTCGAGTGGAAAAATAGAAAATTCTTAGGGGAAAACTCGAAAAATTCCGGAATAACGCAAAAAAGATAGTTTTTTTTTATCGACAAAATTTTGCAATTTTCGCATGCTTTGATGGTTTTGAACGATGTTTAGGTGGAAAAATTCGGTTAAATGTTGGTTGGTAACGAGACAAATAATATTTAGATAAAAAATATATTGATATCCTATGCAATATTTATCAATTTTACCATATTTTGAGAAAATGAGTTTAAGTGTGGAAAATGAAGTTATCTAATGGGATTGCGGTCATTTATTCCGTAACGACTTTGTAGTTTTTTAGGGAGAGTTTAATTTCCTCGAAAACGGACTCAATACTTGCCGATGCGACAGTCACATGTCATCCGTCGAACTCGACGGGATGGCATGTGCGTGCGCATATGCGGAAATCTGTTATCGACATTGGGAATGCCAGCGCCAAAACGTTCGATGCAAGATGCATTCGATCGCGAATTTTAACGGGAGCAAGACTATAATCTAGATGAGCTGACCGGAAGAGTACAAGAATGTGTATGATTCACGATGGAACGGAAGGCATTTACTTTCTCGATGCTTTGGGTGGGACATCCAAGACATTTTTTTGTTGATTCCGGCAACAATTCGGTCAAGATCTCAAATACCGTTAGCCGCTGCATCGTCTGGCATAGCTGCCACATTGTTGGAAGGCAGTCAAACTGCAAATTCCGCTTTCAAACTGTTGATCAATCTTCTCATGGTTGAAAAGCCAAAGTACACAATGTTCAAGAATTTCGCAACAGCGAGGTAAATGCGGAAATGCCAAATCAACATTTCGGGTGAATGCGCGATAACGAATAAACGAGCTTTTGGAAGTAGTTGACCGAACGGTAAAGGATTTACGAGGGGATTTAAAACGATTTGGTGGGGCTATGACTTTGCTCACAATGTCTAATGCTGCTAATTTACTTAAACCATGCTTGAAATCGTCGTCAATATCAAGAAGTTGTAATTGACCAAAAAAATTAGGGGCTCATTCCAGAACCTCCCATCTTCTGCTGAATTCTCGAAACAACTGCTGGCGCTTGGCAATGGCCAAATTCGTGTTGATGTTTCGACTGAATTGATATCGTTCCCTGCAAATTTTTGCACAAAATTATAAAAATCTCGTTTAGATAAATTTACGGGCAGTATGTTACTAGCAGTGAAGAATAAGGGCATCGATAGCTAGAATTTAAATTTAGAAAGTTAAATCGCTGGAGAACTGCATTTGTACAAATCTGTTTACAGCGTGACTGACGAGGATGAAGCGACCAACAATCCCACCGAATTTTTCAACTCGCTTAAAGTGCCGCATAATTTCCAGATATAGGTGGGACCGATCATAATCATATTGCGGAATCTGAATCAACCGAAATTGTGCAACGGTACGCGGTTGTCTGTCAAGAATCTGATAAACAATGTGATTTAACCGACGATCATCAAGAACAAATTCAAAGAAGAGAAGTCCTTATCTTACGAATCAGATAATTCCAACTGATCATCCATTCCAATTCCCCGATGACAATCTATAAATCGCAAGGTCAATCGTTGGAAGTATGTGAGATTAATCTTGAATTTCCCTGTTTTACGTGCGGTCACCTGAACGTTGCCTTTTCGCGTTTTGGAGAACCGGCTTCGTTGTTTGTTTTTGCGGCGGAACTAATCGAAAAACATTGTTTATCATACCACTCTCTACCGAGTTTATCTGTAGGTAATAAAATGAGACGAGACGAAGTTCGCCGGGTCCGCTAGTAACTGTATATAGATCCCTCCTATTTTTGCTGTTTCGTAACATTACTTTTATTGCAGTGTTTGTACAAGCCCGATACCTATACGCTGTTCTGCATATTTCTATATTGTTCGTGTATAATTAGAACGTCTATTTTCTCCTCACGTATAGTTTGTGACAGTAAATCCAGAGTGGCTTCGCTGTTATTTACACTAATTTGTAAAATCACCGTTTTGTATGCTTGCCAAAAGACGCTTTAAATCAACTTCAACTTCTCATGTTAGCAGGTATAAAAAGGACATAGCATAGATCTACCCATTGACTTGCATTTGTTTGAGAAAAAAGGAGGAAATTAATTCAATTTAAATTTGCAACTACATACTAATTCTTATTAAATTTTCATTCAGCATCTTGTTTTTCCTGTCAATTTTGCGCCACATTGACAACATTGTTTTCTAGGCAAAATCCATATATATGTTTATACCTGTATGTGTATAACCACACATACCCTAAGCTTAACATACTTTTTTTAACACGCTGTTGTAAAATATTATTGTTGCTGTTGTTTCAATCTCACTCTCTCGTTGTCGTCGTTTTTTTTTCACTTGCTATGGAAATGTCACGAATCATTTTAAGTGTTGGATACTTGTCTGCCTTATTCAATTAAACTGCTGATTCCGTGTATGCATGCGGGACTATGTATGTCGTTGAGAGTGTATGTATGCGCGCGTGTGTGTGTGTGATATTTTATGCCTTTTCTGACTTTTACCTTAGTAATAAAGTCATATCATAACAGCAAACAAATGAATGTTTGCATGTGTGTGCACACTTACTATTTGCATACATTCATTTGAACACAAACATAAGTGTGCCCCCACAAACACATGCCCGTAGTGTTCTGCCATGTTGTTATGAAGTACTTATTAACCTTACATTTATACAAAGGGAGAGAAGGAGAGTACACTCGTGCTCTTGTATAGCTGTGTGTGGAAATATTATTATGTTTCCTGCGTAAACATGCATACATCATGTGAGTGTGTTTGAGTGTGACATTAAATTGTATTTGCCGTGAAAAAATAAGCCTTAATATGAATGCATCCTTTATTAAAGAGCGAAGGATTGCTTTTATTTCATCCTTAGCTTGTTTGTAGTTTTAAATTTACACAAATTCAATGTATAAGCTATATGGCGTGTGGTTGATACTTGTGATATTGTACGATTGAATTGATGATTTTTATAGTATAAAAATATTACTGAATTATTCGCTGATATGGGTAGTGAGTTGAATAAGATTTAATATCCGCAAGGTAGCATGGATATTCTCTCAAAATATAGACTCGGCTCACCACCTAGTTGCAGCTTAGATAAAAATCCAGATTGCGCAAGGACCAAGGATAAAGGAAATGAATTATCAATATCGCAAAATAAATCAACAATAACCAGCTGGCGCCATCTTTGGAGGAATTTGACTGTTAAAACTCACAATAACAACATTACCTAACAATCCCTTGACACAAACCTTGTTATCTACAAAATAACGAAATAGAGTTGCCAACAATCGGAGTATATGGCCGATCAAATGCCGATTATTTGAAAATCGGTATAAAGAATTATCACCCCAGCTACTTCCTTCAACCAAGCGAAAAGGAAGCTAGACATCGCAAAGCTGCATACCACCGAGATAGCCAATGTCTACCCCAACCCACTCTCTTAAATACTGCAAACAAACGTCCCTAAATCTGATACTCCTGACACACAGCGGCAGCACTTTGCGCAATCTATGATTACAGCCGCGACGACCGTACTGTGATATGAAAAAACACGCTAGATGAAGATTGTCGCGTATTGTCTGAGGGTAACGATGCTGCATACAAGGAAAAACTGCGACCAATTGTAACGCGTTTTGGGACGGAACGATATAAGGATAAGAGGAAACGCCTCTTCAAGCGGAAAAAACATCTATGTGGGGGCAGAGAGAGTGCAGAATTCGAAAATCACAAAAATAGAGCTTCAACTCTAAAGGAAAAGAGCAAAGGCTTTGAACGAGGGATTTTCATCTGTAAATGGAAATCTGAATACGGACACTCAGGGTATGTTTCGCATATGGAAGGAACATTTTTGTACTCTGCTCGTTGCCGAAGAAGTAAATTATCCACCACCAAGCCAAAACGAGGTCAACACTGCAACTCTTCTTTTTCTGCTTTAATAGAAGCAACAACAGAAATGTATTTATCAGTAGTCGCACGGAGAAAAGTAGATTTTTTTTTAGATAGTTCGTCACACCACGCTTAGTTAACGGTGCCGTGACATAACCCCACACGGGCATAATCCCCAAAACGATTTTGGGGCTTATGTCCGCACAACTTGCCGGACATAACCCCCAATTTCATATGAAGAGAACAATTTGAAATATTGTGGGGGCACGCCCCACGCCGCATTCGTCTCGCTCTGCACTTCATCAAGCTTTTTCATTACTTTCAGTCGCAAAATTAGTTTGGGTGTTATGTTCGTTATATTTGTTGGGGCTTATGTCCGCTATGCCCCCCGGACATCCCCGCGGACAATCCCAAATGCAAATTCGGGTTATGTCCGCAGAGCGTGGCGGACATAGGCCCAAAAATCGTTTTGGGGATTGTGTCCGTGGGGGTTATGTCCGGGCACCTTAGTTAACAGCACTTTCACCTGGTCCATCCATCGGAGTTTTGGTCGACACAAGCAACATGTAACTTTGGTTGAAGATGGTACCATTCCTGTTTACTGCAGCCTTCCGCATGATCATCTCCATTACGATGTTAAAGAGATCACAGGACAGACTATCGCCTTGTTTAAAGCCTCGCTTGGTAGAAAATAGTTCTGTCAGATTTTTGCTAATTTTCACTGAAGACTTCGTGTGAGTCAGTGTCATCCCGCAAAGTGGTATTAGTTCCGCGGGGATACCAAACTCAGCCATAGCATCCAACAATTTCTGTCGCATCGTACTGTCGAATGCAGCTTTGTAGCCGATGAACAGATGGTAGGTGTCGATCTGCATTTCTTGGGTCTTCTCCATGATTTGTCGTAGTGTGAATATCTGGTCGGTCGTGGATTTATCAGGTCTAAAGCCACACTGATAAGGACCAATCATGTTAGCCAGAATGGGCTTTTGTATTTCACATAACACACTAGACAGGACCTTGTACGCGATGGGTAAAAGGCAAACCTAGGATTTACTTCAGAATTTGTCGTAAAGTGAATATTTTGATACGTTGTAGATTTACCAGTTCTAAAGCCGCACTGATATGGTCCAATTAGTTTTTCTACAATTGCCTTTAGACGTACACGCAATATGCTCGAAAGAACCTTGTACGCAATTGGTAATAGGCTTATTCCACGATAGTTCTTACACTCACTACAATCTCCTTTCTTGTATATGGGACATAATAGACTGAGACTCCAATCCCCGGGCATGCATGCTCCTCCAGCCAGATGTTCTTCATGAGCTGATGCATGCTCCTAGTCAGCTCATCTCCACCTACCTTAAACAATTCAGACGGGAGATCCATCTCCAGCTAGATGTTCTTCATGAGCTGATGCATGCTCCTAGTCAGTTCCTCTCCACCTGCCTTAAACAATTCAGACGGGAGACCATCGGCTCCAGCCACTTTGTTGTTTTTAAGACGGGATGTTGCCACATGTATCTCACTCTGATTTGGAGGTGGACAGTTAATACCATCGTCATGGATAGAAACGGGGTTTTCTGGAGTGGTGTCCGTATCCAGCAGATTTCTGAAATGTTCTCTCTATATCTTCATAACGTTATCTGGGTCCGTCTCTAGGCTGGCCATCGCTATTCTTGCAGGAGGGAAACCCTGTTCCACGCATTTTCGCCTTAACTCTTTGGTAACATTTTCGGGCTTCTCCTCTACTTCGGAGCAACTCTGTGCTGCACTCATTCTGTCTCTTCTTCAACTCCTTTTTTTCCATCTAAAAGGACGGGTTGCCTCTCGTCTCTGCTCCCTGTGCCGAACAGCTCGCGTTGCCATTGGCTGCAGTTGCGCCCTGCATGCAGCATCTGTCTCTTTTGTGGCATTGCGACATTCATCATCGTTCCAAGAGGCAGTTTCTGGAGACGGCTTTGAGTATTCAAGTAAGCTTCATGCAGTCCGTTGTATGGAGCCGGCTATATATTGCCACTGCGAGGTAATATTATCAGGGGTTGGAGCATTCTGTAGCAGTTGAGTTATGTAGTTGAAGTAGGCGTCCGCTACCTCTGTGGTCCGCAGTTTACCGATGTCCAGTTTCCGTTGTGCTTGGTTACCTACCTTTTTCTCCATGCTTAGCCTTGTGCGTACCTTAACTATGGTAAGGTAGTGATCGAAGTCAATGTTCGCACGTCGTACGTCCAGAACACTCCATGCGTGCCTTCCATCGACTACCACGAGATCTTTCTGATTCCCCCTTTAATTGATCTGGAGATAACCATGTTACCTTATGAATTAAACAATGTACTTAGACAAATTTAAAAACTTAACAATATGAAAACTGCAATATGCCCTTCCCCTCTTTCTAATGTTATGCTATGATTAAAAGATATTTTGTGCATTTTCTTTATGACTATAGAACGTACAACCACAAAGTATTCTGGTATATTCTTACATGTGTCATACAATACACATAATATTTTATGCGTTTCCATGCGCTTTCATCTTAAATTGTTCGCTTTTTCTTATGACAGGTCAGAGGTCAAAGTTCTTATCTTTGCTACGAACGAAGAAAGCAACTACTACTAGAAATTCGCATAACAAAGCTGTGTGTGTACTGAATGTTACACAATAGTGCTTATGCGATATCATGACTAAGAATTAAAATCTATATTACATATGTGAATACTTATGTCTTTATGTATATAAATATGTTTATGGAGGAACTTGCATATATGCATGTATACGTCCTATACACGCTGCTCTTTCTTGACAATTTGTTAGAATTGTGTGTAGTTTAATAACCTTTCGCTTTCCTCATCTTTTACAAATCTTACCCTTAACAGCAACAACCATAATAACAAAATTCAAACGATTCCTACAATTGCACTTTCTTTATACAACGGACGGACGGACGAACGGGCGGGCGCAGAGACAGACTGACGTTGTCGTATCCTGTCAGCAATGTTTTGTTGTACCGTTCCTGTGGTGACGGCAGTGGTGGCGGCGATGGTTGGCGATGTCAGTCAGTCTCTGTTTTGGTTGTGTTTGTATGCCAAGCAATTCTTGCTTGGAAAAATATTAGCAAATGCTGCACTAAGGCGAGCGCGTAGGTCAATGATTTGTGGTTCCATTTAAGGGAATATTTTAGGGTTTCTGTGGGAGACAGAAATCTTGGCCATGTGATTGATTTATGTTTAGATGACCCCACGGTCAAAGTTGAAATGTTAAATTATTACTTACGTGGGGGAGGGAAGGGTTGGGTGGGTGTTGGCAAGTCACAATTATGCGAGACATTTTCCACGAGGCGGAGATTAAATTATCTCTTAACAGTTGAATTTGAGACATTTTTGGCAGTATGGTAGGTTGAGATTGAAAAAAATGCTAGAAAATGCAAAATAGCTTCTTGAGTCATTTTATTAAATGTGGGTGTGTGTGTGGTTGTTTCACTGTCGTTATGGTGCAAGGGTACATGTTAAGTTAGTGCCACTGTTTGTTATAACCAGAAATACTTATATGGTATAGACTATGCCTTAGCAAAAGTAAATTTTTTAAATACTTCAAGACATTCTCTAAATTTTTTAACATTTCATTTATGTTATTGCCCTCAAACAAATGCTATAAAACATGCAAGTGTTGCGAAGCATATACAAAAAAATTTGGTATAATTTCTCCACATAATTAACAGTTCCGCAGTTATAAATAAATTTATAAAAAAAATATTAAATTTTCCAAAAAAATTCAAATTTTTTATATTTTTTATATTTGCAAAGAAATCATATATGAACAGATTAAATTAAATTTAAATTAAAATTTAAATTTAATCTGAAATTAAAATTAAAATTAAAATTTAATTAATTTAAATTTCGGATTTTTGTTTCACCAACATTGAACTAGTCGTTCTTGAGTTATACACCCCAATCGTGGTTGTAGGAGCTTAAAACTTTAAGCCCAAAGCGGTACGGGTTAACATATTCCAATCGTGCTCAAACTTTGGCTATCCTAAAAGTTGCAGGACTTATCATTTTGGGGGGAGATGGCATCGACAACATTCTGCAATTTTTTTTTTCCATACAACTTCCAACCACCCCCTAGCATGTATGTATGTGCGACGCATGAGTAATATTAATGTTATGCGGATTTTATAGTAATCATCGTTACAATATTGTGTATTTATGGTTTAATCACATAGGAAATTTTCTAATATGAGTGTTTCTGATTGTTATTCATTTGGGAATAACCAGAAGCTCTCTTTGGAGCTTCCCAAGCAGCTCACAGCGTGCGAGAGATCAGCAAATGTAAGAAGGCTAAATTTTGAGTAACCTAATCGGCATGATAACACCGTTGCTTCTTAGGCTTTACTGAAGCTCAACACAGGCTCTCTTAGTGGTTTTGCCAGCCCCATGAAACTAGGATAGGGCGCCGTGTCCTAATAAGCCACTCTCCTTGAAACAAAACAATTATTATGAAAACACGAAGAAAAGAAAAAACAAGAACCCCCTCAAATGTTGACGACCCCCGCAAACGTTATAAGGACCATGATTTAAGGATATGCACCTGGAATGTCCGAACTCAATACAGAGCTGGGCCTCTATCCAACTGGCGGATGTTCTCGACAACTACAAGGCTGACATCAGCGCCATACCGGAAATGAGATGGACGGGCCAGGTATGCACACGACGAAAGAACTGTGATATCCTTTACAGCTGCCATGTAGAAATATACGAATTTGGATGTGGTTTCATAGTCGGCAAGAGACTTCGACACCTGGTCTCGCGGTTAACCCTGTAAGTGACCGAATAGCCACTATTCGCATCCGGGCGAAATATTTTTTACATTACGCTGATTTGTGTACACGCCCCCGACGGAGACAAAGACGATGACATCAAAGATGCATTCTATGAGCGCCTGGAGGATATATATGACCGCTGCCCTGCACATGACATTAAAATTGTTCTAGGAGATTTTAATGCTAAAATATGAAGGGAAGATACTCTTGGTTCAGCAGTCGGAAAATTCCGTCTACACAACAACACCTCCGATAACGTATTCAGACTGGTGACCCAGCAGCGGAAAAGACAAGGCATTGTAAAAATATGCCTGCAAACATGCCTTCAAAGGCAGTTTGTTGACATTCAAATACGCCTTCCTTTTCCAGGCATGTGTACAGGCTATAATAAGTCCTTCACTAAGCCTAACAAAAAATTGCATACCCATGCACATTTCGCTTTTCAAATGAGACCTGCAATGTGGCCTCTTACTAGCGTGAAAAAAGATCACGCAGACATGCCTCTTTCCCTTCTAAAAATTGGCCTGTGAACAGCTCTACTGTGTACCCCACAAAAATACCATAGATGTGCACAAAGGGTATGCAAACTTTCTTGCCTAAAACAGGCCTGTTGACAGTCCTATTAGTAGAAGGCAGAATTGACGTTCATAGCCATGCACTTGTCACTTCTCCGATTAGCCCTGTTGACAGGCCTCTTAAGGGAAGGTAAGACAGATGCTGTTGTTTATGAGAACCACATGTATGCTATTTGTCGTACAACAACTATATCGCGTGATAGCCGAGAAGATAGCATGCCCAATTATGAGTACTGGGGTCGCGAGATTGATTCCTGCTGCTGGAGTTTAAAAAAAGTAGTTATTACAAATTGTAAAAAATATTGTATTAAAAATTTAAAAAAAGTACGAAGCATTTAATATGGAAATAATTCGCATATGTTTTTTTTTTATTTTAGTTCTTCTATAAATGCTCTTTTGCAGGACTGCAAGCTGGCCTGCAGTAGCAATGCCTCATAGAAGGCCCTTGTTATTAGGACTCCAAGCAGGACATACTAGGCATGCCTACTGAAACGCCTTCAATGAGAAAGGGAATGTGCAGGCCTTGCCTGCCTATGGCGCCCTATGTTAATTTGAAATGAAGACTGCATTTAAAGGGTAGGGCTTCTGACTACTTTTGCAGGCCTGCAAGAAGGCATGCAAAGCCCCATTTTTTGCTGCTGGGTGTGTTTAGCGTCGGCAAGAAACATGGTTATGAGTGGAACCAGATTCCCGCATGAAGATATCTACAAGGCAAACTGGATATCTCCCGATCAAAATACAAGAAATCAGATTGATCACGTAGTAATTGATGGAAGGCATGTCTCAAGCGTTATGGACGTGCGTGTGATGCGCATTGCAAATATTAACTCGGATCACCAAAAAAGAATCACCGGAAAAAGCATCTGTGGAAGAAAAGAGAGAGCCAGACTATCGAAAAGTACAGGGATAGAGGTAAGGCTCCAAAGTTATACCAAAGGGTTGAAAGCAAAGGTTTTGGAATAGGGATCCCCACCTGTAGGGACAGAGACGGAAATCTGGTCACGAACACTCAGAGTGTGCTGCAAATATGGAGCGAACACTTTCAATCTCTACTCATTCCTGAAGACAGCATAAGTAATGAAACCACACCAATCATTGACGACAGAGCAGAGTGCCCACCACCGAGCCAAAACAAGATCAGCGCCGAGATCGCAAAGCTTAAAAATAATTAAGCTGTGGGAGCCGATGGACCGGCGGCGATAAGGACAGAGACGGAAATCTGGTCACGAACACTCAGAGTGTGCTGCAAATATGGAGCGAACACTTTCAATCTCTACTCATTCCCGAAGGCAGCATAAGTGATGAAATCACACCAATCATTGGCGACAGAGTAGAGTGCCCACCACCGAGCCAAAACGACATCAACACGGCGATCGCCAAGCTTTTAAAAGCCGGCGGCGATGAGCTGTTTACATGCATGCACCAGCTCATAAACACGATTTGACTCAGGGAGTGCATGCCCGATGATTGGAATCTAAGTATCCTATGTCCCGTGCTTAATAGAGTGTGTGTACCAACTATCGCGGGATTAGCTTTTTATCCATCGCATACAAGGTCCTGTCTAGTGTGTCAAGTGGAAGACTAAAGCCCATTCTGGCGAACCTGATTGGACCTTATCAGTGTGGCTTTAGACGTGGTAAATCCACGACCGACCAGATATTCACACTACTACAAATTCTGGAGAAGACCCAAGAAATGCAGATCGACACCTACCATCTGTTCATCGACTACAAAGCTGCATTCGATAGTACGATACGACAGAAATTGTTGGATACTATGCCTGAGTTTGGTATCCCCGCGGAGCTAATACGACTCTGCGAAATGACACTGACTGACACGAAAACTTCAGTGAAAATTGGCAAAAATCTGACAGAACAATTTTCTACCAAGCGAGGCTTTAGACAAGGCGATAGTCTATCCTGCGATCTCTTTAACATCGTAATGGAGATGATCATGTGGAAGGCTGCAGTAAACAGGAATGGTACCATCTTTAACAAAAGTCACATGTTGCTCGCGTATGCCGATGATATAGATATCATTGGCCGTGGATTGCGGAATGTTACTACGGCTTTTTCGAGCATCTGGTGACAAATGAGGACAAAACCAAGTTATTTGTTTCAACGAACAGAGTCTGGGACGCTGCGTGAACTGGGTGGGTTTCGCGTCGACGAAGTTGTGAGTGGAACCAGATTCCCGCATAAAGATATCCACAAGGCTACCTGGATATCTCCCGATCACAGCACAAGAAATCAGATTGATCACGTGGTAATTGATGGATGGCATGTCTTAAGCGTTATGGACGTGCGTGTGATGCGCATTGCAAATATTGACTCGGATCACCAAAAAAGCATCACCGGAAAAAGCATCTGTGGAAGAAAAGAGAGCCAGGATATCGAAAACTACAGGGATAGAGGTGAGGCTCGAAAGTTATACCAAAGGGTTAAAAGCAACGGTTTTGGAACAGGGATCCCCACGTGTAAGGACAGAGACGGAAATCTGGCCACGAAGACTCAGAGTGTGCTGCAAATATGGAGCGAACACTTGCAATCTCTACTCATTCCCGAAGACAGCATAAGTAATGAAACCACACCAATCATTGACGACAGAGCAGAGTGCCCACCACCGAGCCAAAACAAGATCAGCGCCGAGATCGCAAAGCTTAAAAATAATTAAGCTGTGGGAGCCGATGGACCGGCGGCGATAAGGACAGAGACGGAAATCTGGTCACGAACACTCAGAGTGTGCTGCAAATATGGAGCGAACACTTTCAATCTCTACTCATTCCCGAAGGCAGCATAAGTGATGAAATCACACCAATCATTGGCGACAGAGTAGAGTGCCCACCACCGAGCCAAAACGACATCAACACGGCGATCGCCAAGCTTTTAAAAGCCGGCGGCGATGAGCTGTTTACATGCATGCACCAGCTCATAAACACGATTTGACTCAGGGAGTGCACGCCCGATGATTGGAATCTAAGTATCCTATGTCCCGTGCTTAATAGAGTGTGTGTACCAACTATCGCGGGATTAGCTTTTTATCCATCGCATACAAGGTCCTGTCTAGTGTGTCAAGTGGAAGACTAAAGCCCATTCTGGCGAACCTGATTGGACCTTATCAGTGTGGCTTTAGACGTGGTAAATCCACGACCGACCAGATATTCACACTACTACAAATTCTGGAGAAGACCCAAGAAATGCAGATCGACACCTACCATCTGTTCATCGACTACAAAGCTGCATTCGATAGTACGATACGACAGAAATTGTTGGATGCTATGCCTGAGTTTGGTATCCCCGCGAAGTAAATAAGACTTTGCAAAATGACACTGACTGACACGAAATCTTCAGTGAAAATTTGCAAAATTCTGACAGAACAATTTTCTACCAAGCGAGGCTTAAGACAATAGTCTGTCCTGCGATCTCTTTAACATCGTAATGGAGATGATCTTGCGGAAGGCTGAAGTAAACAGGAATGGTACCATCTTTAACAAAAGTCACATGTTGCTCGCGTATGCCGATGATATAGATATCATTGGCCGTGGATTGCGGGATGTTACTACGGCTTTTTCGATCATCTGGTGATAAATGAGGATAAAACCAAGTTATTTGTTTCAACGAACAAAGTCTGGGACGTTGCGTGAACGTTGACAACTATAAATTTTAAGTGGTAGATGATTTTGTCTACCTTGGCTCCGCCATAAACAAAAATAATAATGTCAGCCTGGAAATCAAAAGACGAGTATCGATGGGCGGCGCAGGAGGGGGCGACCAAAACTCCGATGGATGGACCAGGAGAAAGAGCTGTAAACTAAGCTTGGTATGACGATCAATCTACGGAGCGCAAAAGACCGAAGCGCTTTGAATACTTATCTACGTGCGGCTACTAATAGATAAATTTCTGTTATTGCTGCCATTAAAGAAAAAGAAGAAAATACGGCAACAGCCAATCTAAATCAGGTGAAGGTGCTAGGTCAGTATAGTAAAACACCCATAGGGATTGGCGTTCTCTACAATTCTGCTGAGGAATGAAATAAGAAATCATCAATGGTTTTTGAGTTGTAGCTGAAAAATTTAAGCAAAAAATGTAAAAGCTCATAAAAAAAGATTGGCCTGAGAACGCCAAGTTCTTTGGGGGTGTTCAAGTTTTTGGGCTTGAATTGAATTTGTGTTAAATATATAACACTGTGTGAAGTTTTTAAGCTCTGGTTTTAAGTTCTTTTAAAAATAATATATCCGCATAGGCGCATTTGTCTGTTTAGCCCATAAAATAGCTGTCACAAAGAGTTCCGTTGCATCTTAATTCGAAACTTTGTCTTCAACTTCGTGGATTTTCTCAATACTACTGACAAAATATATGTTATCTTCCTTTTTTTCGACTGAACTATGCCCTCGTCAGAGAAATCGTATGCATATACCTAAGCATTATCTTCAACATTGCAAAAATTGACAGGAGAATTTAGAATAGACAGCGTTGAATATATTCAATTCATATCCGGAAAGGTCGTATCTATTTCTCTTAACTAAATAAGTGGTACAGAATTTTCAACGTTTCTTTCTGTGCTGTTTTTGTTAGTCTAACGGTAAAATGACGTACAAAAGTTACGTAACCAAACAAAAAAAACAAATTAATGTCCGGACTATAGAGGTAAAATTAATAAAAATGTCCGAAACGTTGAGCTATCCGGACTACTTGATAGTCTGGACTAGAGAGGTTACACTGTTTTATGAAAGTTTAAAAGTTTTTATATGATATGCAGCACTTTCGTAATTATGATTTTGATATGAATTGTTTTGCTGTAAACTTCATAAATATCAAACTTTACAGTTTTGTACAAAGCAATTAATTCCAAAATTTATTTTGGATTAAGTTGCTGATTTCAAGTTTTTTTTTATTAAGATTTTACTATTTTATACTATTTTACAATATTTTATATATTATGCATATTTATTCGACAATTCAAACAGGAAATATCACCATGAACCCATTACGTTTTTCCGCCTATCTAGTTGACTGAACTTTTTCATAACACTGAACAAAAATTCTTTTTATACCATCACCCTTAGGGATGAGGGTATATATCATTTGATACGAAAAAAAGTGTAACGCATTAAAGGAGACGAGTTAGACCCCAAGTATCTTAAGACCAAATTCTTTTCAGAACTTTTTAAGAAGAATGAGCTATGTCCGTCTGTCTGGCTGGCTGGCTGGCTGGATGGCTGGTCAGCAGGATAACTCGAGTAAACCTTAACGGATCGATATGAAAATTTACCAGTATCAATATTTTTCGAATCGAACTTATGGAATTGTAAATGGGCAGAATAGACCCACCCGTTCTGGTACCTCCCATACAAAATTACCTATTTTTGGATAATTTATATTTCTTTCATAACTTCCAAACGGAAGATCGTAGGATATTTAAATTTGGTCAGATTATTTATCTTGCAATAGTAGACAAACCCTAAGAAAGCAGAAACATTTGCCACACCCCTTCTGGTACCTCCC
Organism: Muscina levida; assembly: GCA_964034835.1. NCBI lineage: Eukaryota > Metazoa > Arthropoda > Insecta > Diptera > Muscidae > Muscina > Muscina levida. The sequence goes on along the minus strand of OZ035883.1, from coordinate 123,424,716 downwards.
ATACAAATTACCGAATTGACCCTTATAGTTTTACATACATATCTTTTTTGCGAGTAAACTCAGATCTCTCAAATTTTGCGTATGATGTTTGCTTATGAACATTAGACTCAGGTATGAATATGGACTATATCGGTTTACGCCTTCTGGTACCTCCCATACAAAATGACCTATTTTTAGAAATTTAATATTTCCCCCTATAACTTCCAAAAGGACACATGGGGGGTTATGAAAATTGGTCGATAAATTAATGTTGTGATAGGAGGCGAAACCTTAAAGAGCCTAACTATTTGACACACCCCTTCTAGTAACTCCCATACAAATGACCGAATTGACCCTTATAGTTCTACATACATATCTTTTTTGTAAGTGAACTGATATCACTCAAATTTTGCGTATGATGTGCGTTTATGAAAATTAGACTCAGGAATGAACATGGACTATATCGATTCACGCCTTCCGCTACCTCCCATACAAAATTACCTATTTTTGGAACATTAATATTACCCCATAACTTCAAAACCGACACCTGGGGGACAATCAGATTTAGTCAGTTAATTTATCTTGTAATAGGAGGCATAACATCAAAAAATCTAACTATTTGACACACCCCTTCTGGTACCTCCCATACAAATGACCGCATTTACACCCATAGCGTTACATACATATCTTTTTTACAAGTACACTGAATTCAGTCAGAATTTGCGTAAGTTGTAAGCTCATGAAAACTTGACTCTTTGATGAATATGGACTTTATCGGTTGACCCCTTCTGGTACCTCCCATACAAATTGACCTATTTTTGGAAATTGAGCGTTAATTTACAAAATAAAAGTTAGGACACTTTGAGCTGCCCCTAACGGTACCTCGTAAACAAATAAGTCAAACTTTTACGGTTTCGCTACATGTCTTTAGACCATTGGTATTATATTCCGAAATTCTTAGCTACAACCGTTTACGCTCCAAAGCAAGCATATACCTAATAATACCTTGCTCCAAAGCAAGCATATACCTAATAATACATAAGTAATTTTATTTTAATTACAAATCGGTTAATTTCAATAACTCAAGACTTATACAATATCTTATAGTGGGTGATGGTATTTTTCAGTCAGTTTATCTGACTGAAATTTCTGTACTGGTTTATTTCTACATTGGTGCGGTGGTAAAGGGAAAGCAAGCCAATTCCTGACGTTTTTGTTAACATTTATGCTAAAGCAATGCGACGCGACTGGTGTATTCGACTGTAGGAGGGCAGCTGCAATGGCATGGAGGGTGGTCTGTGGGTGGTGGTTCAAAACGGGTAAAGTGGTAATTTTATTATATTATATTTCTTCCAAACCAGCGAAACACGCTTGTGCATAAGTTGAGTTTTTATGTTTGATATTTTCGTATGCACACAGAAGCTTGTTAAGATGCTCTCACTCTCTCATCATTGACCTTGATGTCTTGAGAAATTCTATATGATTTACAATGTTGCTTAAATTTAGAAGGATACGTAGGGAAATTAAGTAATAGGTAAAAGTAGTGTAGCACACTAGTACAGTACAGTCTAAGGACTGTTGGCAAAATATCTGTTTGTGTTTGGTATAAGTACCTATGTCATGATTGGAACGTGGAAATGCAATGATGAAATTGTAGTTAATTGCAAGTAAATATCAGTTTACTTAACATTTTTATAACATTAACATTTTTTGGCAAATTTTTATTTCGATTTCACTACAGTGGTGACTGAACATAGCTCCATTGAACTTCCAGACCACATTTAAAAGTAACCACCATCAAGCCTTCGCTGTTCAACTTCGCTTTCACCTTACAACTCTTAATTAGAACTCATAGCCTAGTACTGTTGATAACAGTCGTTACGCAGTCTTTATCATCGAACCGTCAATATGTATCATATTAATGTAACAACTCTCATCTCATCACGTCAGGAAAGAAACCATTTTAGTGCACCTTCCATACTTCAGTATTACGCATACCCTTGTGGACGGTTCAGGGCTATATTGAGCAAAAGAATTTTGTTGCACAATGAATAATGAAAGACCATTAAAGTTGTAGTGGAAACGCGATTTCACTACTCGGGCAAGTCGTTCCTATTTACCAGCATGTCTCTTGGTCTGGCCACATATGTTCCACATATGCTTGCCCAAAGGTGGAGACAGATAGTAAGCTACTTCGGTCCTATACCTAGCCTCCCGTGCTACCATCTTTCGACTTCTTGGCTGAAACTACCAAAAGATTTTGAAGTCTCTGCGTTACCAACTTTCAAAGGATGGTTCAATCGGGTACGCAGAAACGTTACTCCCCGAAGGCCCTTCGGAGAACACTATCAGGCTGGGGATGAGTTGCAATTGAACAAGTCCATTAGAATCAGAAATTTTACGAACTACATCTATCTTGCTGAAACCACGATCTTTGTTTTAAACCATTGAAATACTGTAGTGTTGGAGATGTTCGTTGTACATGTAAAATGCTTGTCCGCTTTCGAATGAGAGAAGGTGTTTCAAGAATATACGCTCCAGGTTCTACTTTTTAGGGATCCCCTCTAGGTCGACCGGATCATGGCTAATTGAGTGATGAACCTGACTCCTCGTATTATTGTGCTGTAGTCGACGAATGGATGCACTCGTGAATACTATTCCTGAGCAAGTGCGTTTGAAACGGGTTCAAGCTTTTTGTTATTATGTACGACAGTAAATGATTCAAAACACTCTTTGTTTGTACCAAAAAGTACAATTTATATTACCAAAAAGTACTTTAATTGCACCAAATAGTAAAATTTACAAATAGTACTTTTATTGCACAACAATTTGTTGCATTGTACCAAAATTTACTTTTATTATAAAAAAATAGTACTTTTATTGTTCCAAAAATATTTTTATTGTATTATGAAGTACATTTCATTGTACCAAAATGTTATGTTCATTGTACCAAAACATATTTTTAAAGTATTAATAAGTACTTTTACACTCATCAAAATAGTACAATTTATTTTACCAAAAAGTACTTTTGTCTAAAATTCGTGTTTCCATATTTTTACGACAAAAAAAATAATTAAATTAAATGTTTTTTATTATATTCATCATGTACTAAATAGTATACATAAATCACTATTGTGAATGAATTGTTATTTATGGTTACTTCACTCAATTTAAACCGTTGTACTAAAACCGTAAAAAACGGATAAAAAAGAATTGTTTTTGTAAAATGAATTATGGAAGGAAGTCCGACACCAAAAATGAGGTCACTTATCGGACGTATCTCAACTGGTGAGCATCTCATTACTCCAATAAAACCCACAGAATTCTAAACCAAACCTTACCAATTTTCTTTATTTCATCCCGCCCAACTGAATTGCATATAATTTCTCACACACTGAGAAATTATATCGATTTAAGTTCTAACTTGACTCTAATTTGCAAATAGAATCCAAGTCGGAACAATTGCACTCAACGCATTCCATACAGTCCACAACTTCCTTTTATAACAACAACGAGAGAGGTAATAGAGCGATCAGACGATTCCCCGCTACTACAACATAATCATCTCTGTCCACTCTACCAAACCTCTATACAACTTTTATTGCACGAAATAGCACAATTTATTGTACAAATAGTACAATTTACAAAAAGTACTTTTATTGCACAACAATTTTTTGCATTGTACCAAAATTTACTTTTATTATACAAAAAAGTACTTTTATTGTACCAAAAATATTTTCATTGTATTATGAAGTACATTTCATTGTACCAAAATGTTATGTTCATTGTACGAAAAAGTATTTTTAAAGTATTAATAAGTACTTTTATACTCATCAAAGTAGTACAATTTATTTTATTAAAAAGTACTTTTATTGCACCAAATAGAAAAATTTACAAAAAGTACTTTTATTGCACAACAATTTTTTGCATTGTACCAAAATTTACTTTTATTATACAAAAAAGTACTTTTATTGCACCAAAAATATTTTCATTGTATTATGAAGTACATTTTATTGTACCAAAATGTTTTGTTAATTGTATTTTTAAAGTATTAATAAGTACTTGTATACTCATGAAATTAGTACAATTTATTTTACCAAAAAGTACTTTTATTGCACCAAATAGTACAATTTATTGTACAAATAGTACAATTTACAAAAAGTACTTTTATTGCACAACTATTTGTTTCATTGTACCAAAATTTACTTTTTTTATAAAAAAATAGTACTTTTATTGTACGAAAAATAATTTTATTGTATTATGAAGTACATTCCATTGTACCAAAATGTTATGTTCATCGTACCAAAACATATTTTTAAAGTATTAATAAGTAATTTTATACTCATCAAAATAATACAATTTATTTTACCAAAAAGTACTTTTACAGCACCAAATAGCACAATTTATTGTACAAATAGTACAATTTACAAAAAGTACTTTTATTGCACAACAATTTGTTGCATTGTAGCAAAATTAACTTTTATTATAAAAAAAATAGTACTTTTATTGTACGAAAAATATTTTTATTGTATTATGAAGTAGATTTCATTGTACCAAAATGTTATGTTCATCGTACCAAAATATATTTTTAATGTATTAATAAGTACTTTTATACTCATCAAAATAGTACAATTTATTTTACCAAAAAGTACTTTTATTGCACCAAATAGTACAATTTACAAAAAGTACTATTATTGCACAACAATTTTTTGCATTGTACCAATATTTACTTTTATTATACAAAAAAGTACTTTTATTGTACCAAAAATATTTTCATTGTATTATGAAGTACATTTCATTGTACCAAAACTTTATGTTCATTTTACGAAAAAGTATTTTTAAAGTATTAATAAGTACTTTTACACTCATCAAAGTAGTACAATTTATTTTATTAAAAATTACTTTTATTTCACCGAATAGTACAATTTATTGTACAAATAGTACAATTTACAAAATTTACTTTTATTGCACAACAATTTTTTGCATTGTACCAAAATTGTCTTTTATTATACAAAAAAGTACTTTTATTGTACCAAAAATATTTTCATTGTATTATGAAGTACATTTTACTGTACCAAAATGTTAAGTTCATTGTACAAAAAAATTTTTTTAAAGTATTAATAAGTACTTTTATACTCATCAAAATAGTACAATTTATTTTACCAAAAAATACTTTTATTGCACCAAATAGTACAATTTACAAAAAGTACTTTTATTGCACAACAATTTTTTGCATTGTACCAATATTTACTTTTATTATACAAAAAAGTACTTTTATTGTACCAAAAATATTTTCATTGTATTATGAAGTACATTTTATTGTACCAAAATGTGATGTTCATTGTACGAAAAAGTATTTTTAAAGTATTAATAAGTACTTTTATACTCATCAAATAAGTACAATTTACATTACCAAAAAGTACTTTTATTGCACAAAAATTTTTTGCATTGTACCAAAATTTACTTTTATTATAAAAAAATAGTACTTTTATTGTACCAAAAATATTTTTATTGTATTATGAAGTACATTTTATTGTACCAAAATGTTATGTTCATTGTACGAAAAAGTATTTTTAAAGTAATAATAAGTACTTTTATACTCATCAAAGTAGTACAATTTATTTTATTAAAAAGTACTTTTATTGCACAACAATTTTTTGCATTGTACCAAAATTTACCTTTACTATACAAAAAAGTACTTTTATTGCACCAAAAATATTTTCATTGTATTATGAAGCACAATTTATTGTACCAAAATGTTATGTTCATTGTACGAAAAAGTATTTTTAAAGTATTAATAAGTACTTGTATACTCATCAAAGTAGTACAATTTGTTTTACCAAAAAGTACTTTTATTGCACCAAATAGTACAATTTATTTAACATAAGGTACTTTTATTGCACAGAAATTAGTTTCATTGTATCAAAATGGTATTATGAAGTACATTTTATTGTACCAAAAAGTACTTTTATTGTACCACAAAGTTAAATACCAAAAAGTATTTTTATAGTATCAATAAGTAGTTTCATTGTACCAAAAAGTTCAAATTATTGTACAAAATTATGCCAACAACTACTCTTATTGCACTAGAAAGTAAAATTTTAAGTAACAAAAAGTACTTTTATCCTACCAAAAAAGTATTTTTGTTGTAGAAAAAGCTATTAATGTACCAAATAGTACAACTAGTGTGCTAAAAAGTACATTTATTGTATTACAAAGTGCAAAGTTTATTGGACTAAAAAGAACGATTTATTTACTTTATTACTTTATTGTACGGAAAAATACAATTATTGCACCAAAAAGTACTGTTGTTGTACTAAAAGATTGTGAAGAGCTGGGAGCGCACTGAATTCCCATTGGCTGCTCTAGCATTTTGCGATCGCCATATCCCGTCCCTTTCATGGCTGCTCGATGTAGCTACTAATACAAATCTAAACGGACTTTTGATCTACCCTGTATATAATATTCCAAAACTGCATTCGCTTCTCATTTATGTAGTTATTATTTAAGCTTAATTTGTTTTTTTTTGTGTCTCAACTGTTTGTTACTAAAGAGAAATCTGAAATCTTGCTTGTGGTAACTGGAAACAATTGCCCTTTATTAAATTCCCCTGGATTTCACTTTCCGGACTGTGTAATTTATAATGACAACATTTTACACTTAAGGATGTGAATTCACACCCCCTATGTATGTATGTATGTGTGCAGGCTAGTAATATGGTCTGTGTGTGTGGGATGCTCACCATTGACACATTCGTAAGGACATACGGTTTTGAGCACGCTTGGGTGTGTGAGTGTGTGTGTGCGTGCGCGAGTATCATGTTACTGCTCGGTGAATATCCTTTGTTAGGCGACAAAAACTTCCTGTGCTAGCTCGCTCAAGTAACAAAGAACGAGAGAATTCATTGTTTCTGCTTGGATGGGTGTGTGTGTGTGTTGGCTATAAGTTTTGAAATATTTCCTGTTTCTTCTCAAAATGCTTGCCATTTCTCAAGTGCTTTGACCTTTTTCCCTCGATTCTTTTGGTTTTTGTATTTTTGTTTTTGCTTTTGTATTCTTTGCATTCTCCTTTCTTTTTTTAGTTTTCGTGTGATTTGAAAAACCATAAATCTTGTAATTGTTTGCAATTTCTTCCATAGGTGGCCGGTTTGCACAGAGAAACTTAGGCGAAAGTTATGCATTTTTGGATAGACAAACGTTCGCCACAATGTGGTTTTGGTAGATCTCGGGTGGCGGCCTCACTGTCCGGCGTTGGTGGTTCGGGTGTAAGTTTTGGCCATCCACCACGAAGGAGTGGCGGTAGTAAATCATCGTCCAGCAGCAATGCAGGTAATGCAGCAGTACATCGCCAGCAGCAGCAACAACATCAGCAGCAACAGCATCAGCAGCATCAGCAACAACAGCAAGCACAGCAATACCATCCTCATGCTTCCGGCGGAAGTGGATCAAGTACAGCAGTTGGCGCTGGAGGTGCCGGCAGTGTCGCCACTAGTGGCAGTAGCATTAATACCAATTATCGTTCATCTAACTATGCCAGCACAAGCACAAGCAACAACACCCACTCCAATAACAACAACAATAGCCACATTGCTGGTAGTTCCTCTGCATCGACAAACCACACGCCTTCCAACAATCGCAATTATGCACGAACTTCTAATACTGCTCATCACTATTACAACAATAATCGTCAATATCAGCCCGGAAACCAACAGCAAGCAAATCTTCCCAACTCGAGCAATAATAATCATTCCGCCATTACCAACCCAGCCACGGCAGTAACCCAGAATGTCACATCACCCACTGGTAATAATATAACTGCGCCATACGCCACTGCAGGGCAGTCGTTATCGGCGTCGTCGCAGCCTCATCATTTGCAGCAACAGCATCCATACCAGCAGCAACGTTATCGTCATCCACAATTTGGCAATATGTCGGTGCGAACCTATCAGCCAACGTTGCAACAGCAACAGCAGCAGCAACAACAGTCAGTGGGTCCGTCTCAGCAGCCGTTGGAACCATCATTGAATACTTTAAACGAGAATTCATTACAAACTCAAAGGTAAGTTACTAATTTTTTTAAGTTCAAAACATATTGGAGTATAAATAAAAACTGAGAAAGAGACAAGAGGCAAAGAGACAGAAAGTCTTTGTTTTGAGCATCTATCTGGAGAAGTTTCTCGGTACAGGTAATGGAAAGCTAAAGGATAAATCAACATGGACTGGGTTGAGCATAACCGTTTATATGGATTATTATTTCGGGTTAAATTCGAATGCATTGGGGATTGATGAAAGCCTCAGTCTTTTTTCTTCATCGGAGTTGTTTTGGTTAAGAAACAAAACAAAAGCATAAGAGCTAAAAAGTGTGAGTTTTGATCAAAACATTGTTTTGTAACACAAATACACTTAAATATGTTTTGCACGACAGTAAATGATTCAAACCAAAAAGTTGTGTTTTTTGTTTCAATAGTATCTACAATTTATTGTGCCAAAGACTGTTTTTCTTACATCAAAATGTACAATTATGGTACTAAAAATTTCAGTCAGGTAAACTGACTGATAAATACCATCACCCAATATAAGATATTGTGTAAGCCTTGAGTTATTGAAATTAATAGATTTTTTAAAAAAAAAATACTTATGTAATATTTTTTGTCTGCATGTAGAGCAAAAACATACAAAATTTGACCTATTTGTACAGAAGGTACAATTAGGGGCAGCACAACGTGTCTGATTTTTTTTTCGTAAATCAACGTTCAATTATCGCTTACCTTGGCAAAATTTGTCTGAATTCAGTGTACATACAAAAATGATACGTATGTAAAAGGGTAAATATCCCATATATTTATGTGGGAGGTACCAGAAGGGGTGTGCCAAATAGTTAGGGTTGCTGAGGCTTTGCCTTCTATTACAAGATAAATTAACTGACCAAGTTTGATTATCCCCCCAGGTGCCGGTTTAGAAGTTATGGGAGAAATATTAATTTTCCAAACAAAGTCATTTTGTATGGGAGGTACCAGAAGGGGTGATCCGATGTAGTCCATATTCATTCCTGATTAAAATCTTCATAACCGTACACCTTACGCAAAATTTTACTGAATTCAGTGTACTTACAAAAAATATATGTATGTGAGACTATGGGGGTGGGTTCGGTCATTTGTATGGGAGGTACCAACAGGGGTGTGTCAAATAGTTAGGTTTTCTGAGATTTTGCCTCCTATCAGAAGATAAATTTACCGATCAATTTTTATTACCCTCCAAGTGTCCATTTTGAAGTTATGGGAGAAATATTAATTTTCCAAAAATAGGTAATTTTGAATGGGATGTACCAGAAGGCGTGAACCGATATAGTCCATGTTCATTCCAGAGTCTAATTTTCACAAGCGAACATCATACGCAAAATTTGAGTGAATTCAGTGTACTTACAAAAAAGATATGTATGTGAGACTATGGGGTTGGGTTCGGTCATTTGTATGGGAGGTACCAGAAGGGGTGTGGCAAAGGTTTCGGTTTTCTTAGGGTTTGTCGACTTTTGCAAGATAAATAAGCTGACCAAATTCAAACATCCTCCAGTTATCCTTTTGGAAGTTATGGAAGAAATATTAATTTTCCAAAAATAAATAATTTTGTATGGGAGGTACCAGAAGGGGTGCGGCTATTCAGCCCATTTAAAATCCCATAAGTTCGTTTCGAACAATATTAATACTGGTAAATTTTCATACCGATCCGTTAAGGATTACTCTAGTTATCCTGCTGACCAGCCATCTAGCCACCCAGACAGACGGACGGACATAGCTCAATCGTCTTTAAAAGTCCTGAATCGAATTTGGTCTTAAGATACTTGGGGTCTAACTCGTCTCCTTTAATGCGTTACACTTTTTTTCGTATCAAATGATATATACCCTCATCCCTAAGGGTGATGGTATAAAAAGTACTTTTATTGTACTAAATAACGCCATATAGCGTAGAAAATAGTACAATTTACTGTACCAAATAGTACTTTTGTTGTACAAAATAGTAAAATGTACTGTATTGTACCAAAAAGTACAATTTATTGTACCATAAAGAACAATTATTTGTACCAAATATCACCAATTATTGTACCAAAACAATTATGTACATCAATAGTACTAAAAAGTACATTAATTGTGCTATAAAGTTAATTTATTGTACCAAAATGTAAAATTATTCAACCAAAACGTAAATTTATTGTACCAACAAATGTACCATTTGTTGTACCAAAAAGTACATTTATTGTACATACATAATCCACAGAATAAAAAAAAGTACTTTTATTGAAAAAGTACAATTAATTGTGCCAAAAAGTACATTTATTGTCCCAAAAACTACATTTATTGAAAAAGTGCTATATGTTGTACTAAAAACTTTACCGAAAAGGTAAATTTTTAGTACCAAAAAGTACAATTTATTTTACAAAAATATGTATCTATTTTACCAAAAAGTACATCAATTGTACTAAAAACTAAAATGTGTGTACCTAAAACTATTTTTATTGTACCAAAATGAACATTTGCTCCTATTGAAATTAATTCTCTGAAAAGTATTTTTTTCCACAATAAATGTGGACGAAAATTTTTTCACTAATATTAAAAAAATATCAAGAGGTTAAGAAAAACTTTTTTGGTACAATAAAGGTACTTTCTGGTACAATAAAAGTATTTTTTTGACAAAGTTAATGTACTTGTTAGTACAATAAAAGTACTTTTTGGTACAATAACAGTTCTTTTTGGTACAATAAAGGTACTTTCTAGTAAATTGAAAGTACTTTTTGGTACAATAAAGGTACTTTCTGGTACAATAAATGTATTGTGTGACAATGTTAATGTACATGTTGGTACAATAAAAGTGCTTTTTGGTACAATAACAGTTGTTTTTGGTACAAATCTATGTACATTTTAGTAAATTGAAAGTGCTTTTTGGTACAAACAAAAGTACTTTCTGGGGCATTTAATGTGACTTTTTGGTAAAAAAAATTTACTTTACGGTACAATAAACATCTTTTTTTAGGTACAAATAAATAACTTTGCGGTACAATAAAAGTACTTTACTGGTACATTGAAAATACTTTTTGGTACAATATCCTGTAGTTTTCGAAAGTTATGAAAAAAATATAAATTTTCCATTTTGTTCTGGAGGTGCCAGAAGGGATGAGACTATTATTCCCTTTTACAATCCCATCATTATAGTTTGGAAAATACTAATTCTGGTAAAGTTTCATAAGGATCGGTAATGGTGTCCTCGAATTATCCTGCCCAACAGATGCCGTCTCAAATGTCGTAAAAAGTACTCAAACAAGGGGTCCATTTCGTCTCCTTTTATGCGTTAAATTTTTATCGAATCAAATGAGTATACAAATATACGACCGTACAGAGAATTCCAATTCTAATTCAAAACTTTAATATAAAAATATTCAAAAACCATTAAATAAAATTTTTAACATTTTTATCTGAGGGACTTTAACAACTCCTATCATCTTTTTTTTTCTTTCTTTCAGCCCTAATCAAACTGCCAATATTGTAACTGCGGAACTCTATCAATCGTCACCCCGAGTTGTGTCCGTTTTCCCACGACATTTATCTTCCTCAATGACACCTGCAACATGTGATCACACCGTTAGTACTACTGCAATTGCAACTGCAACCGCAACAAATATCTCGAATGCTTCGCGCACAATGTATGCCAGCACAGCCACCCATGCCGCCGGTAATTCCCGTCGTCGCACCGTAACACGCTCCATTGAGAGTGCCGATCTACAATTTCTTCCGTTACATTTGAAATGTGGTATTTTTGCTTCCCTAGTCTTAGCTATAGCTTTTATTGTCGGCATTAAGGTCTATTTCGATAATCACGGTACCAAATTCGAAGTCGGTCTATTTTGGCTACTCACCGCCACCTTTGTAATCGCCTTTTGTTTTGTGTCGATATGTAAAGTACCGCGTATACTATTTACTGCCTCTTCCACATCATCGCGATCTGGTTCGCGGGATCAAACGGTGCGAGATCGCTGCAGTATGGATGAAACGCGCGGTTCAGTGGTCAATTCGATCGATGACGTTGTGGTCAGCGGGTTGCATGAGTTCCAGCAACAGGAACAATTGCAACAGATCAGTCAAGTGACCCAACAGGCCCAGGCTGGACCACCACCATATCATATAGCTATATTGCTGCCGGAATCAAAAGGTAAAGAAGAAATAGAACAACTAGAAGAATCACCACCACCGTCCTACGATAAGATATTGATTTAAATTTGCAAAGGCTGCCCCTGCCCCCAGGCAACAAAAAGGCGGCCGTAAAGAAAATTTTGTTAAGAGTATAAATTTTAAGGTGATTATAATTTAGGTTATGAGAAACGTATTCTATATACATATATACATTTATATATATACATATATGCATACATATACACATTACTAAGTTAAGATTTTTTTAAAGACACGAGCTGCTCGTAATACTTTTGATTTTTTTGATAAGTTTGAGAAAAACATTTACATACTCTTTTTCTAATACATACATACCTACATACAATTTTTGTTAGTCTTCCTTAGCGAATTTTATAAGATCGTTTGTAATTTGAGGTTAGGTTATAAATGGTAGTAAAGACAGGAGATGAAGATTTCTGGTCTCATTATGGAAAAAATAAAAAACTATTACGTCATATATGTAACTCAATTTAGATAAATATTTTATAAGAGGTGTTGAACTATGCCAAAATGAAAGCAACTGGTTTGTGTGTGTCTTACATAACAAGTGGAGATAATCAATTCAATTCTAAACATTCCTAGGAATAAAATACACCTATTCAAAAAGGTCGATAATGCGAATAACGGTAGAGAGTAATTTAAATTATTCAAAGTCAGCTGTTTTGTTTCGGGTGTTTAGCTGCGACTTAAAATTTGTTAAAAATAAATTAAAAATATCAAGAAATTAAGATAAAACTATAGCAGTTATTGTTTTTTGGTACAACAACATAAGTTTTTAAAACAATAAAAGTACTTTTTGGTACAAAAAAAATTATTTTTTCATTTGTTGTACATTTTGCACAGTAAATGTACATTACAAGTACTTTCTAGTTCAACAACAGTTTATAATAAAAATAAAATTTATTTTTTTTGGTGCAATAAAAGTACTTTTTCGTACAACAAATTATACTTTTAGTACAATAAAAGGGGACCGGCCGTGGCATAGTGGTTAGAACACGCGACTACCATGCGGGAGATCGCAGGTTCAAACCTAGCTCCAGTCATCTAAAAAGAAAAAAATAAATAAAATTTTCATTCATTGTCGGCTCCCCTCGAATGTTGTTTGGCAGCAACTTCGCAGTATTAAGCGTCGATTCAATCGTCGTGTCTAGTAAGAGCTTCTCAAAACAGTGACGTTCGCATTCGTCGATAAATAAGTAGGTGCCGTTAGTTGTGAATCTAAAAATAGAAAGGGTGTTAATTCACAACAACGCGAGAAGTTATCCCATAGCTCATTCATGGGGTGCAAAGGGAAATTAAGTTTTTTTTTTAAGTACAATAAAAGTTCCTTTTGATACACTCAATTGTACTTTTTGTTACAATGAATTGTATTTTTGGTACATTAAATTGAACACTAAATTGTACTTTATGTTACAATAAAGTGCACTTTTCTACAAAAAACCAAAATCTTAGTACAGTAGACGCTCGCAAATTAGAACTCTCTCAAATTAGAATCTTCCAGAAATTAGAATCAAGCAACGAACGCTCGAAAATTAGAACTTCATTCTAATTTCAGAGCGCTTTTTTCGTTTTACCTTATTTGACGAATTTTTGAGTTTGTTATTGTGCAAATGGAAAAATGTAGTTGTGTTAGTGAAGAGATGAAACTGCCAACTTTACAGCCAAATCATAATGTCAGAAAGAGGTTGAAAAACAGAATACATAACACAAGGGAGCAAGGTATTTGTTGTTTAAGAACTGAATAATGTTTTAAAGGTAATTTGGGACGCTGAATCCAAATCTGCACTTGGTTTTTTTGTATCAGCTCGACTTTTCGCGATATACCGTTATGTCCATAACTAAGGCACTTCCACTACAAATATTTAAATAACTTGAAAACGGTTCACCATATTCAATTAAAAAAAAAAACTTAAACTCGTCAACAAAATTATCTTTAATCCGTGCCTACATTGTTTTTAATTTGGCTTAGTAGTTTCAGAGATATCATTGTAGTTTGAAAAAATAAAACAAAAAATTTACAAAAAAAAATAAATTTTTGTTTTTTAAAAATCCATAAAAAAAATTATTGCAACAAAAATCACAGTGTTTGTCTTAAAACATTTAGTTTAATATAGTGTGAATCAAATGAGCTTTATTTCATTAAAATATCTGCACAACTTTTGATTTTGTCAACAATTTACTGAGATAACTAAATTTACAAAAATCACGATTTCCATACAAAAATAACATTTATTAATATGTTTGTGAAAGTGTAACTCGAGCAAACCTTAACGGATCGTTATGAAAATTTATCAGTATTAATATTTTTCGAAACGAACTTATGGGATTGTAAATGGGCGGAATAGCCCCACCCCTTCTGGTACCTCCCATACAAAATTACCTATTTTTGGATAAACAGACTACCGGAGGATATTGAAAATTGGTCAGTTTATTTATCTTGCAAAAGTAGACAAACCCTAGAAAAACCGAAAGCGTTGCCATACCCCTTCTGGTACCTCCCATACAAATGACCGAACTCACCCCAATAGTCTTACATACATATCTTTTTTGTAAGTACACTGAATTCAGTCAAACTATGCGGAAGTTTTACGGTTATGAAAATATAAATCAGGAATGAATTTGCACTATATCGGATCACCCCTTCTGGTACCTCCCATACAAAATTACCTATTTTTGGAAAATTAATATTTCTTCCTTAACTTCCGAATTGAAACCTGCCGATTAATTAAATTTGGTCTGTTAATTAATATTGTAATAGGAGGCAAAACTAAAAATTAAACTATAAATAAATTTGCAAATTTATCATGATTTTTAAAAATACAAAATTTTAATTTTTTTATGGTAAAAACAAAAAATTGCGAAAAATCTGTTATCACCGAATTTAGCATAACTCATTCAATTTTCAATCGATTATTATGTACATACATGTTTTAGAAAGCTATCTTAATATGATATTCAATAAAGCTAATAAAAATAACAATTTGCCCCCAACCGATTAACTTTCAGCGTGAAGAAAATTAAAATGTGTTTTTTTTTTTTGAATAAAACAGCCGTTACTCAGTCATTTTTTTTGTAATATTAAAAAATTTGATTTTTTTCAAAGGTAACAACGATATCTTTAATAAAAAAATAAAATTTTAAAATCCGGCTTATGAAAAAAAAATTATGATTTTTTGAACTATAATTTTTTGGAAAAAAGTCGAAAATACGATTAGTACCTGTAACTTAAAAATTCGAGCTGATGGAGAAAAATTGAGATTAGATTTGAAATCAGCGACCCCAAATTAGTAAAAAACAGCTATCGAATTCCAAACAACACTCAAAAAGTTAAATTTTGTTCCCTTGTGTAATTATATGTATTCATATAACTAATTTTTTTTTTTGAGTGTGACCTGACTGAAGCAGGAGCGTAAGAATACATGTAAATTGAGCGAGCACAATTGTGCAATGAAATGAACAGCACTGAAATAAAACTAAAAAGGGGAAGCACATCAATCAAACTAACTGATGAAACTCTCTTTTTTATGATTGAGTTAGTGGGAAAAAACTCACACGTATGGTTTGATATTCATCAAATTTACTGGCGTCGCTGCCGAGATTTTCGGAGCGACATATGTTTTTGAAATTGACACATGGAACAACGATGCCTTTGAAGACATTTCTGAAAGTGACCTCAGTAGCAATAATGAGGCATCAGATGATGGCGACGACGATGTTGTTGATGCCACTCCAGCTATATCTCACTTAACAGCTATCGAAAGCGTTAATAATTTGTTAAAATGGTGCAAAAATCATGAGCATTGTTCGTCAAAGCACCTAGCAGTCTCTTAGCCTTGCGAAACGATATCGTCTCAGAAAGCGTACGGAAACCGCAAAAGCAAACAAGTATTACTGATTATTTGCCAAAATTAAATTAAATAATTACATATTAATAAAATTTTACTATCATATTGTATCGTTTCTATACTTTTTGGGGTAAAAAAGAAAACGTTCAGAAATTAGAATTTTTTCGGAAATTAGAATTACCCTAATTACCAAGTGGTTCTAATTTGCGAGCGTCTACTGTACAATAAATTTTAAATTTTTGTATAATAAAAGTGCTTTTTGGAGCAATTATTGATACTTCTTGGTACAATAAATTATACATTTAGTAACAATAAAAGTACTTTTTGTACAATAAGAGCACTTTGATTGCAATAAATTTTACTTCTTTACAATAAATATACTTTTTGGTACAATTAAAGAACCTTTTAGTAAAGTAAATTGTAAATTTTTGCGCTCTAAATTGTACTATTTAATACTATAAAAGTACTTTTTGATGCAATAAAATTACTTTATGGTGCAATAGTTAATGCTTTTTGGTACAATTAAAGTACTTTTAAGTACATAAATTTGGTGCAATAAAAGTACTTTATTGTACATGAAATATACCTTTTGCTAAGTACTTTTTGATCAGTAAAAATAATTTTTAGCACAATTAAAGTACTTTTTGGTGTATTTTAGTACAAAAAATATTACTTTTTGGTACAGTAACTTGTACTTTTGGGTAAATTTTTTATTACAATAAATTTCACATTATGACGAAATTGAAGCATTTTTTGGTACAATAAATTGTACTTTATAGTTAAGCACAAGTACTTTTTGGAGCAATAAATTGTACTTTGTGGTACAGTAAAAGTAATATATGGTACAAAAAAATGTATTTTCTGGTAAAAATAAAAGTACTTTCTGATACAATAAAAGTACTTTGTGGCAAAAAGTTTTAAATTTTGGTACAAAAAATTAAAATTTTTAATATAATGAAAGTACTTATTAGTACAATAAAATAAATTATATTAAAAATATTTTTTATATAAATTATATTATTACAATTAATAGTAAATTGTACTTTTTGTTAAATTAAACGTGCTGTTTAGTACAGTAAATTGTACATTTTTGTATGCCAAATTGTAATTTTTTTTATAGTAATTTGTACTTTTTGATACAACAAATGTACTTTTTGGTACAATAATAGTTTTTGCTAAAATTTTTCCCTTTTGTTACAATTAAAGTGCTTTATAGTACAGTAAATTGTACTTTTTGTATACTAATTTGTTCATTTTGATGCTTTAACAGTACATTTTGTTAATATTAAAGTACTTGTTGGTACAATAAATTGTACTTTTTAATACAATAAAAGTACTTTTAGATATAGTAATAGTTCTTTAAGGTACAATAAATTGTAAATTTTCCCACAAAAATTTTTAATTTTTGATACAATAAATTTTTCTTTTTGGTACAATAAATTTCACATTTTAGTGCAATAAATTTTTCAATTGATCAATATGAGCACTTTTTGGTACAAAAGGTAGTTTTTGTGGTATAGTAAAAGTACTTATTAATACAATTAAGGTGCTTTGCGATACAGATCTGGAATCATGAGCTGAGGACTCAGTATGTTGACACCTACAATCCCCGTGCGTGTTACGAACCATTTATTTGAAATTCCAACGAATTGCGAGCTAATCATGAGAAAGAATGTCTATCCCTTTAAAAAAGTTTGAAAAATGTTTTGAATTTTTACCAAGAGGGTATTAAATAATTCCATTTTTTGGTACAACTCCCTCTGAAATTCGTTGGCGGAATAATGAAAATCAAAAAGTAGTACATGTCATTTACATTTCCGCATTCATTATTATTCGGTGAAACCTTAAGTCTGGCAATATGAACCAGACCTTACTTAATTTTTTTTCGTAAAATTTTCCAATTTTCAAAATTTTATTTCACGATTGTATCAGCAAACGTACCAAAAATTTATAAATTTACTCTTTTGTATGAAATGTCACAACAAAGGTGCAATGTTTTATAACTAAATCGGTTTATACAGTTTTTTTATTTTATAATATTATGCTATTTATTGAAAGGCACTACAACACAACAATCAGTTGAAGAGTTGCTAAAAAGAATGGAAATTTATTTTTTCTGATCTGTTCAAATCAAATTCACATAGTAAACACTCTCTTGCTAGCAAAAGATTTTAGACTTAATTCTAAACAACCATTGTAATGCTTAACTCTTAAGATTTAAAACCCAATGTTACTATAAGATTGTAAAAAAAAAACAAAACTTAATATCTAAAAGACAAATTTCTATATCTTTTCAACCGGAATACAAAAAAAAAAACCAAACCTAATGTAATAATAATATTATAAAAAGCAACAACACAAAAAAGCACAAAATAAACTCTTTATAATCTTTAGTAAGCATATCTTTAATGCTCTCTATTTTTCTATAAAATAAAAACTCCCAAAGAATTTTCTTAATAATCCCCCCAAAAACTTTTTTACAACTTGCTTCACTTTTTTATAGATATATTGGTAACAAAACGGACATGACAAACAAAATAAAAATGCCAACAACATTAACATAGTTAAACTCTAAAAGAAAACAAAAAGCAACAACATAAAACATATGTCTATATTTAAACATATGATGAATTTCATATCAAAACCTATAAAAAAAGGGACATTTTGAACCCGACCCTCCCAGATTTTAATGAAATTTTGCATACAGGTATATTTTACCTACAGAAACATAACCCCATTTTTAGAAATTGCATTTTTGAAAATATGTGGGCGTGGCAAGTTATCGAAATATTTAAAAAATAACGGTAATAGGTACATTTAAACTGCAATTACTATGGAACGACTTAGCCGATTTAAAAGATCTTGGTGTCATTAGAAAGGTATATGAGTCAGCTTTCGAAAACATACACTGTAAAAATTTTATATTACACTGAAAAAAAAATTTGCCAAAAATTAAAGTTTAAACTTAGAAAACACTTCGAAGATCAAGCCTTTTTTTGCAAAAAAAAATATTTTTAGATAGGCCTATTTAATATATATAACATATCTGAAAACAAAAATGGCGTTTTTCTTAGTTTGTTTTAAAAAAAATTTTAAGTAAAGTCTCTCTTGTTAACTTCCTTATTTTTTGATATTTTTGTGTGACAAACTGCAATTACTATGGAACGACTCAGCCGATTTGAAAGATCTTGATGTCATTAGAAAGGTATATAAGTCAGCTTTCGAAAACATACACTGTAAACATTTTATATTACACTGAAAAAAATTTTTTCCAAAAATTAAAGTTTAAACTTGGAAAACACTCCGAAGATCAAGCCTTTTTTTGCAGAAAAAAATATTTTTAGATAGGCCTATTGAATATATATAACATATCTAAAAACTAAAATGGGGTTTGTCTTAGTTTTTTTTAAAAAAATTTTTAAGTAGACATCTCTTGCTAACTTCCTTATATTTTCATATCTTTGTGTGACAAAAAAGAATAAAGTAGCTAAACTTTGGTATGGGAGGTACCAGAAGGGTACCCAAAAAAAAACCTGCATAACTTCCAAAGTTTAGCTACTTTATTCTTTTTTTTCACACAAAAATATCAAAAAATAAGGAAGTTAACAAGAGATGTCTACTTAAAAATTATTTAAAAAAAAACTAAGACAAACCCCATTTTAGTTTCTAGATATGTTATATATATTCAATAGGCCTATCTAAAAATAATTTTTTCTGCAAAAAAAGGCTTAATCTTCGAAGTGTTTTCCAAGTTTAAACTTAAATTTTTGGGAAAATTTTTTTTTCAGTGTAATATAAAATGTTTACAGTGTATGTTTTCGAAAGCTGACTTATATACCTTTCTAATGACATCAAGATCTTTCAAATCGGCTGAGTCGTTCCATAGTAATTGCAGTTTGTCACACAAAAATATCAAAAAATAAGGAAGTTAACAAGAGAGACTTTAATTAAAATTTTTTTAAAAACAAACTAAGATAAACGCCATTTTTGTTTTCAGATATGTTATATATATTAAATAGGCCTATCTAAAAATATTTTTTTTTGCAAAAAAAGGCTTGATCTTCGAAGTGTTTTCTAAGTTTAAACTTTAATTTTTGGCCAAAAATTTTTTTCAGTGTAATATAAAATTTTTACAGTGTATGTTTTCGAAAGCTAACTCATATACCTTTCTAATGACACCAAGATCTTTTAAATCGGCTAAGTCGTTCCATAGTAATTGCAGTTTAAATGTACCTATTACCGTCATTTTTTAAATATTTCGATACCTTGCCACGCCCACATATTTTCAAAAATGCAATTTCTAAAAATGAGGTTATGTTTCTGTAGGTAAAATATACCTGTATGCAAAATTTCATTAAAATCTGAGAGGGTCGGGTTCAATGAATATCGGTTTTGATATGAAATTCATCATATACAATATATATATATATATATATACATACATATATACTACATACATATTTATCTAAATCTATCTATCTATCTATCATCTTCAAAACAAACAAAAAACAAAGGGAATGCAATTTAAACACTTAAAATGTAACGAACTTGTCTTTTTGTCTAGATTTTAAAATACTATTATTTATGTTCTGTGATAAATCATGTGAACACCCACTCACACCACGTCTTTTTCTATATCTATTCAGTTTCTAAATGTAGCAAAATAAAATGCAACAACCACAAGTAACAAAACAAAAAGAAAACCAACAACAATTTGGATAAAATGTCTTCATTTTAAGGAAAACAAAAGATAAATGTTGAATGCTAGATAAGATGAAATCTATATACTATATATATATACAACATATACGAGTAAATTATTGTCTAAGGAATGGATATACATAAATACATATACACACACACACACATATTAATGGGAAACATGAAACATAATAAAGAATTGTATGTTACAATTAACAAAAACAATGGGAAATAGTGTTGAGTTTTATTTAAAAGCGTTAAGGAATATCATGAAACAGTAACACAAAAAAAAACAGATAAGTTGTATTTTTCGTACAGTTAATTTTGAAAATTTCAACTTTTTCCGTTGCAGAATAATGTAGCGATTGTTGAATCGTTGTTACTATGTAACGTTTTTAATGGCATAGCCATTCTTACAATTGTTCGCATAGTTGCCATACCAAATTATTGTCAATTGTACTAAATTTAGTACGAGTCATACCGGCAAACAATAGGGGTATTCACTATCGGACCAAATGAAAAATTTAATCGATATTTTTCACAATTCAGTAAAAAATAGAGTTTTAATCGGTTAAACCAAAAAAATATAAATAAATAACAAGAGTAAACAATTCGTTTCCCCTTACGTAAAATTGTCCTCACCCTTCGAGTATATTTTTCAGACCAATTAAACGAAACTGCCACAGCTTTGTTTTTTAAAGTTTATTTTTTGCTGCTTTTTCTGTGTCGTATTGTTTTGAAGAAAAAAATACATTTGATTTAAATTTATTTAACGATATTCTTACAGTTCCAACGGCACTCAAACGATATAAATGGTATTATAAAGCAAAAATTGCCGCATACATGTAAATGGTTTTTAATTGTATGGCAGCTAGTGTTTTTGTCCCGAGAATTCCAGAGACAAAAAACTGGCCTGGATTCCCGGGAATGTCTCGAAAATGCGCCCGGGATTTCATTATGCTCATTTAATGAGTCAATATAAAAATGTTTGATAAGTTAAAATCCACTAGGACCATAAATTATTTAGTGTTCCAAATTTTTAACATAAAATTACCAATTGATAACTATTTCCTTCACCATCACTATCGTCTTCCGTCACATGATGTTTTGTTTATCTTTCATATACACTAGATCCCCGATTTGCGTCGTTTCGATTTGCGTCGCTTTTTAAAAACTGGAAAAATTCTAGTTGTGTCGTTTTGATTTCGTTGTCGTTTTGATTTTTCCAGTATTTAAAAACGGTTAACTTTTTTATTGCAGCATTGTGGATTGCATTTTCTAGCATTTGTAGTGCCATTATAGCTATTAGTTGTTACAAAGAAATATATCAACAAAAAAATTTGTTAAAAAAAAACAATAAGACCATCTAATCAAATGGATAAAGTGTTGTTGCTTTAGATTTATCATCTGAAGAGAGCTCAATATTAGCTTAATTAATTAAAATTTTTAAATGCATCTACTTTTTATGAATATACATACATGGGTCGATATCGCGAAATGACTACATTCTGTGGATCGACGCATTTAGTATTAAATATATTCAAAAATTTAAATTCTGAGAACAGGAATAAATAGAACAAATTGTCCTCTAACGGGGCGCGGAAATCAAAATAAAAATATTCTACATATTTTTATGAAAAAATTTGTTCGCACGGTGCAAATCGTCATTACCAAGGCGTGTGTCCGATCGTTTTGGATTCAAAAAACACAGATTTTTATTAATATTTCAAAATATATATTATAAATGAAGTAGGTCAAGTTATTCAAGAAGAATGAACCAAGTCAATTTTAATTTTATAAATATAATATTATTTTAAAATTTATGATTTTCAGACATTTTAGTTTGTGACCAATTTTATTCGTCATTCCCCGTGGGCTAATTTGTTTATTAAGAAAAAAATGATTTAAACCGGTTTTTCGGTTAGGTGTAAACCATCAATGTAACGACAATTCCCGTTAGTTTTAAGATAATTGACAGAAATGAAAAATGCAGTTAGTTGTTTGAGAGCTGTTGAATTGTTTAGTGAAATTTCATCATTCTCGTGGTAAGTATATTTTTCCGTTATTTATATTATAATTTCCTAATTTGTGGTATTG
This sequence comes from Muscina levida, assembly GCA_964034835.1. Classification (NCBI taxonomy): domain Eukaryota; kingdom Metazoa; phylum Arthropoda; class Insecta; order Diptera; family Muscidae; genus Muscina; species Muscina levida. The sequence goes on along the minus strand of OZ035883.1, from coordinate 123,401,877 downwards.
GTTTGTTCATTTTTTAAGTCTTCATTAGACTATGTTATATTTTATAACAAATTTTTAAGATAAAATGGTCTTATAAAACAGTATCAACGGAAAAACAATTATTTAAACCCATTTTCGCACTGTGTCAAAGTTTTTCCAATTTTTAATTTTCAATATTTCAAATATTTTTCATACATTTTCTTTGCTTAAGTTTAAATTTCGTTTCGAATTAATTGACATACTCATTCGTCGTCGACGCAAAACGACGTCGTCTTGTGTCGACGCTGTAAAATCGGTATTCTCGTAGTCGTTTTCGATAACTATCGGTTACTATTGACACAAATTTGGTATTCTGTAAGGAAATGTGACGACGGCGTTGAATTGAAACGACTCTGAATCTGTCGTCACAGTTGTTAGAAACGACTTGAAACAATTTAAAGGAATAATTTTAGTTTTTGTAAATTTAAAAAAGGTTTTGTTTAATGACGTCATGAATGACAATGTCGAGTAACAAATAGGGGTTTGGAAAAAAAATCCCTCATAGGTACAAGGATTTTGTCTAATTTTAAGGGGTAATGTGAGAAAATTGGGGGAAAAACATAATTCCTTTGAAACGCCTTCAAGAATCCTTTGCGGTTGTAGTTACAATTCTAGTCTTCTTTATTTGTAGCGAAAATTTTGATAAGGATTCCATCGACATATCCAATAACTTCAATAAATCTTGTTTTGTTTAAAAAATTTAGTTTCTGCTCCCGATTTGTCATCTTCAGTTATCTCCAATTGTATCCAAGGTGGACAAATGACCTCTCCAATGCATTCAGGGTTTCGACAGGAATCTTGCAACTACTGTCTGCACTGACACTTAGGTTGTAAGGCCCCTGTCCAAAGGACCTCAATGTTGCTGACAACTTAATTATGGCTGAAACATATGTCCTGACTTCGCTTTTCATTATAGGAACTATTTCTATAGCAACTATTACGTATTTAAATGCTGTCTTATTAAGACCTATGTAGTTCTCGATTCTAAAAAAAGTTGGAAGGCCGGCCAACAGGTAACCTCAAATTACGATTTTAACACCGTAACTTCTTATTTGTCAAGTTTAAGATATCGGATCATTGTCGAAGTATTTTCCTTTCCAGTAAAAGCTTATTCTTGCTTTCCTCATCGCTTGAATTTGATTCGGGCACAAAAATATTGTTTCATGAAACACAATAAAAATCAAAATAAATCAGCTGATGTACAAATGTTACATCAGCTGTTGTTATTTCTTTCATGTTATCGATTACCAGTCGACGTCGTCTCATGGTAGTTACAGAATACCGAAATAGCATTAATGTGACAACGACATTGAATCGAAGTGATGTTAACATAAAAACGACGACGATGTCCACGACGACTACGGGAATAGGGGTGATTATTTCGTATGAAAATGAAATAGTTGCTGGGAAAATTTTCAACTTTTCGTGTGATAACAAAATTCTCAAATATTGTTTCCATTATTTAAAAATTTTTCCGTACACTTATTTTCTTTGCTCAAGTTTACATTTCATTGTAAAGGTGCCATTAGACGATGTGTATTTTACACATGGCTTGTCACTTCAACAACCGATATGTAGTTCAGCATGTCTGTCAAAATCAGCGTATACATTTGGGTTATAATTTTTGCGTATAAACGTGCTTGTGTATGTATACATGTGTTTGTGATTAACAGCTGACTCTGATATGTCTCATTATCACTTAACAAATTAGCCCAATCTAACTAAAAATAATTTTGAAAATACTTATTAATTGTTCTATTTACGATTTGAAATAAAAAAATTAAACTTTTTAACTTTGTGCCACCAAACGCTTTGTTGTTTTGTCAAAAATAGCTGATCGCCCATATGTATAACATATAAAAGTAAAGCACGTTCTAATTTAAATGTATACATGTTATCCAACATAGTGTTTTACACAAGCAATGGTTAAAAGTGGTCACACGACATGTAGACATTTTACACAAGGAAAAGTGACATGTCACATGTAAAATACACGTCGTGTAATGACAGCTTAAACTAACTCATTATTTCATATGAAAATGTAGCTGGAAACATATTCAACTTTTCGTGCCAAGAATTTAGTACTGCTTCGTCAACATTTCTATACAGTTATCCGAAGCAAAATAATTTGTATGGGGTTTGACAACTTTTCGTACGAAATACTAGACTCAGTACCTGCCTTAATGAAAAACTCGTAAAAAAATATAATAACAAATAAGGATTAGGGATGGGACACAATACGCAACATATGCACGTCGCTTATAAGCATTTCTCGCTTATTGGCAGCCAAACTTTAACAATTTCCCCCCGCTATTTAAAATCGTCAGGCTTTTTTTCTTGTATATGCATTACGTTTATATGCATTCCCCACTTTAATGCATCACAATTAAAACAAAAATGTAAAAAACATTCGCTTATATGCATGTACAAATTTCCACAATTAGAGAAAGTTGAGTACAAATATTGCGCATGCTTAGTTCCATCACTGCTGACAAGTCAAATGTCCCATCACAATGTCCCAAGATAGATCTTAAGGCTGAAACACATAGAAAGCCTCGCATTCCTGTCATGATTTCTTTGCAAGCATTAACCTCGCTTTTAAAATTTCTAAAACACATAAGCGGCATACTTTATACTCTTATCCAATCATATGTTTGGCGGTAAGCACAATATTGGACATCAGTTTTATCGTATATGCAATGTTTTCCTTAAACATCATAAAATTCATATAATTTAATAATATTTTTTTTGTTCTTTTGTCTGTTTGCACAAAATAATCTACACAATCAACTGTTTTCAAATGTCAATGCCGGCGATGCCTACAAAATTTTTAATTTTTGTAAACTTTGCGCTTCGCTTGCGCCTGATGCGTTGGAGAACGCTTTTTATGTGAGCGCATTCGTAAGAACGAATGTAATAAAAAAAATTTGACATATGCTTGATGCGAGGAAAGAAAGAAACGCTTTCTATGTGTTTCAGCCTTTAATGCATAGATCTTAATAAATCTGTTTTTGAATAAACATATACCCTGTTTTATTTATAATATCGCAATGCAATTGGTATTGGCACGTGCAACAGGTGTTTTTGATGATGATATCTGTATGAATTGACTTTTATATGTACCACCGATGCTTATAACCGAGATTTCTTACATGCACCATTAACGCATTTATTTTTTACATAAGCATTCCTCGATAAGCATTAAAAGCCCAATGATTTTGGACATGCATATAAGCGGGTAATACTTACATATATAAGATAAAAGTTATCATCAGTTGTCTAATCACAGCAATCTATTCTTTTTGAAATCATAATTTCAGAGACCGTAACTCTTATAACTTTTATTTATAAAAGTCCCTCTGTAAGAGTTATTTTCTGATTTTTATTATATCTCTCCGAACATAACACTTATTTTTGATTTATATTTTAAAAGTCCCAAAATAACAATTATTTCTGATTTATATTTTATCGCTCAGAAATAAGAGTTATTTTTGATTTCTATTTTAAAAGTCCCACAATAATAATTATTGAAGACTTTTTGAAATAGAAATCAAAAATAAAAATCATTCAATGAGTTTTTCAAATCAAAATCGAAAATAAAAATCAGCCTGAGACTTATATTTTTTCTGATGAAATATAAAACTCACTTGAAGACTTTTAAATTTTATTTGTTCAAATAAAAGTCTTTTGGTTCAATCGATATGCAAACAATATTTATATTCTGGCCAAAATAATTACAATTGTGGGACCTTCAGACCATATTTAACTCATAGCTACACAATGCAACGAGAAAACGATGGTTGTTACCATCACCCTTAAGGATGAAGGTATATGTATATCATTTGTTACAAATAAAAGTTTAACGCATTAAAGTAAACGTGTTAGACCCCAAGTATCTTAAGTTCAATTTTTTTCAGGACTTCTTAATACCATTGAGCCATGTCCGTCTGTTTGGCTGGCTGGATGGGTCATGGGCAGGATAACTCGAGTAAACTTTAACTGATCATTTTTAAGTTAAGTAGACAAACCCATAGATAACCGAATCATTTGACACACTCCTTCTTGTACCTCCCATATGAATGACCAAATTTGTTCCTTAGTTTTACAGGCTTATCTTTTCTGTAATAAGAGTGAATTGTGTCAAATTTTGGACAAGGTAGTTGATTAATGGTTGAATATAAATCTATTTTGAATTTTTCTGTGTATTTGGAAAGGAGTTTTTTTTTTAATTTTTAAGAAGTTTTTAGCCAAAACTTTTTTGCATTATCCTAATGTGTATTATATTATTCATAAAGTGCACACTGTCATTATTAAAACGCATACTTGTTTCTAAAAATCGGTTAACAAATCGTTAAGTTATTCATAATTTTTAAGGAACCTGGGGGATAATTTCATTTGGTCGGAGAAAAAATGCTATCTAACGCAAAAAAATCTAAAAAGATCCCTCTGGCGTTAAAAATAAATGTCAAAAATGGATTCCTTGATCCCAAAAACAGTAAGATACCTGTAATATGATAAAAGATTTTTGTTTAAATTAATAAGAATCCCATTCAAAATGACCCAATGCCCAGAAATAGTTAATTTCTATGCATGAAGACTTTTTGAAAGTATATCTAGCTCACTAGCAATTTCTTCACTTAACTGCAACTACACCACCGATTAATTTTATATATAAAATCCCTTCTAAAAATTAACAAACACAATCGGATGGAAACTGTATGTGCATGGATATTCTAATAACGTAATGTACTAAGTATGTTTGTATTAAAGCGTTGTATTGGAACAAAAGACAATATTATGCTATACAAATGATTCTTGGTTGAATAAAGAACCAGCTTCAAAGGACAAGAGTTCTATAAAGATTTCTACAGTACCTCTGAGCATCGCAATGAAGCTATGATGCTCTTGTGAATCGATCCTTTGGGATTAACGCAAATAACGTCTTCAAGCTGAAATACCGGCAAATACTTAGGATTGATAAAGCATGCATTTGGTTGCATTTGCGAACTTGTAAAACAGTGTTGCGTGAGAATGTACACACCCGCCAATTATATATTTTTTTTTTCGAGGTTATACAATTTTGAACCCTTTTTTGCCATGTTTAACTAACAGTACGCGAACTATAAGAGAACACTTAGTCCAATTATTTGTAGCTATACTTGCTCATCTCGTTGAGCTGATCAAAATCATATATACATTTATTTTATTACAAAAAACAATAATGCCGATATCAGCAAAAGACTTTTATTTCAGGCCTGAAGAAATAAAAATCATAAGGTGAGTTTTAAATTTTGTTTTGAAAAATATAAGTCTTTGATTGATTTTTATTTTTCGTTTGGCAAAATAAAACTCACTTCGTAATTTGTATTTCAAAAAGTTTTCAATAACTCTTATTCAAAGACTCAAAAAATTTAAATCAACAATAACTCTTATTTATTGAGGGATAGAATATAAATCAAAAATAACTCTTATTTGATGAGCGATATAATAAAAATCAAAAATAAGTGTTATTTGGGACTTTTATAATAAAAATCACAAAATAAAAGTTTATTGCGAAATTCAACAGAGGGAGTAAAAACCAATGTATTGGTGTATTTAAAATAATTTTAGCACATTTCCTTCACATTGATTTTTTTAGTTGTAAAATCGATCAATAACAGTTATTTTCGGTCCCTGCATAATTTACAAAATATTTAATCAAAAATATTACCTCATATAAATGTAGCCAATGTAAATATGCATTCTTATATTTGATTACGATACGAAATGAACGAGCTTATTAGCTTCATGTTATTTTCTTTTTTATTATTTTAGTGAAACAATGCGTTTACAAGCAGACCAGAATGTATATTTGTAGAAGACAAATTAAATCAAATAACGTTAACATATGTTAGTATTTATAATTCATATTTGCAGACTTTTAAATATTCCAGTTTTTTTTTTGTAGGGCAGTTTTATGTTCTTGCTACCCCTCATCATATTTTGAATGTAATTAACCGCATTATTTTCTTGTTAACAGAAAGGGAAACTGTACTCTAGAAACCAAATATTGTGATTTTTTTAACCAATCATTTACATCGTTCCTATCTCTGATTATGACTTCCTCAAAGTCGTGATAACTTTTCTTTGCGACAACTGTATCGGTTTTGATAGCAATATAGCCAAATACTCTTCCTCTTAGCCTGCTGTTGGCATAGGTGAACAATGATTGAACACTTTCATCGGAATATTCGATTACCTCAAGTGACTGCCATGGGGATAATTTGTTGAGCTGTTCTTTGCAAGATAACAACTTTTGCTTCCATTCCTCAGTTGTGAATTCAACCAATAAAGTAATTGGCTTTGGTGTCATTTTACTGTAGGTATTGTTTTTCCTAATGACTTGCTTGACATCCTCTTTGCCTAATATAAGTTCCAGGTCGAGAGCTAGTGAAATTATTGTGTTTTCCAACGGATTTTCTATTTTTTCTAAAGGAAAATTTCTGAAAACTAATGTATTGGCCGGGCTTTTAATGGTCTTCTGCTTGGATTTCTTTTGTGCTTTGTTAGCCTTTGAAATATCAGGAAATTGGTTACTTGTCGCCGTCTCTTTCATATGGTCCACATAACTTTGCAATTTCATTTTATCTATTGCAAGCTGAGTACTGTTCGATACTTCTTTCTCGAATTCAGTAGAAAGATGCTTAAGCTTCTGTTGCATCATTTTAAGTTTATCACCAAGAATCGAGTCAGATGCCCCTACATCCACCGACTCTAAATCGTGTTTTAAGTCTGCATTCTCCTTTAAAAGTTGTTTGCCAATTTCCTTCTCCTTTTCCAAGTTTGCATTGTGCTCTTTTATTGAATCTTTCAGTGTTAGGTTCTCTGCTTGCAATTTGTTGACCATATCAGACAGCTTTTCAATGCGAATATCGTGGGCCTTTCGCAATTTGTCACTTTCGCAACGTAGTTTTTGGAAGTTTATCCTCCTTTCATCCACATCTTTCTCTAACGTAGCTACTTTTTTATTTACCTCCTCCAGTTGGGCTTTTAATGCAATCGCGGTAGAAGCATTTCCTGAGGTTTCGTCAAAGTTAAGATATATGCGATGAGATGATGGGTTATAATCACGGCATTGGGGGCAACTGGTGGATCTTTGGGAGACATAAGCAATGAGTTATATTTTATGTTCTAGCTTAACGTACTCTGACTCACTGTAACTTCCAGCCGTTTAGACACGCAAAGTGGAATATATGACCGCAGCTTGTGCTATAAATGGCATCAGAGTTTTTAAATATTAACTTGCATATTGGACACGACAAATTAAGCACCGAGCCATCCGCCATTGTACTTCGCTGTAAGAAGGGCGTTCACTATTTCTAACTGCTGATATCGGATGAATGTGGTTGCTGCGATTTGAATTGCGAGTGTTGTTTAACAAGGGGACTCCCTTCATGTGACAGCCAGATGCCAGATGAATTTAAGATATCTCATTTGTTTGTCAAAGTTGCGCATGATGCTTGCCAAATTGATTTGATAGTGTATTGGGGTGCTTCACCAAATGATACTACACAGTTGTCTGGCAACATTAAAACAGCTGTAGCACACAATTATAAACAATTTTATTTTTGTTTGGTCAACAAATTTGTTTTGCTAGAAATCCGAATTTTTCAACATAATTACAAACATTTAATAAATAATGACGCGCCACGCCCGTAATTGCACCGCTGGAGCTGTTTACACCTACAATGAGAAGAAAAAAGATGCTGCTGAATCAGGGTACGGCACTAATGCCCAACGTTTGGGCAAAGATTCCGTAAAGTCCTTCGACTGTTGTTCCCTATCCCTGCAACCTTGCCGCAATCCTGTGGTTACCAAAGACGGCTATCTCTTCGACAAAGAGTCTATACTCCAATATATTATAACCAGGAAAAATGAATACAGTCGCAAGCTCAAAGAATACGAACGTCTCAAGAAACAAGAAGATGATGAGCAGACCAATGTGTTCAATCGCAAGCAAAAGGCTAATGTGGAACAATTTGTTAAATCCGGTAAACCTGTCAATGGCACTGTAGAGAAACCCTGCACCTCCAGAGATGCCTGCAAACGGGATGAAAGCTCTATATCGAATATGGTCAATGGGCATGACAAGAAATTGCCTAGTTTCTGGTTGCCATCTGAATGCCCTGATGCTGGCAAGGCTAAAGCAAAGAAACCAGATTCAACTATATATTGTCCGGTTTCGGAGAAACCATTGAAAGCTAAAGATTTAATAGACATTAAATTTACACTGTTAAAGGATGGCGATAGCAAATCATTGATAGCTAAGGAAGCCAGGTACATGTGCCCGGTGACACATGATATTTTGAGTAATGCGGTGCCATGTGCTGTGCTAAGACCGACGTAAGTGTAGACGAAATTATTTTTCACAAAGGAGTCCTTATAGAAATACACTTCTCTGCTAGAATAGTTTTTTCGAAAATGTTTTTTATACTACTTGCAAACTTTGTTTCTTCGAACTCTTTTTTAAAAATAATTTTCAAACAATGTGTCAACATACTCTTACCTTACTCCTTCTACAAAAACCTTTTCACAAAAAAAAACTTTCTGTCAGGTGAGTGATTTCTGAAAAGGCAGTGTCTTGGAATGCATTATTTTATAAGAGAAGTGTTTTCAAACACATTTTTTCATAAGTTTATAATTTTTGAATACACATTTTTTTTTATAAAAATTAGTTTCAACGAATACGTTTTACGAAAAGATTGGTGACTTCGCATCCACTTTTTTTATTAGAAAAGCTCTTTCGAAAAGAATTTTTTATACGAATAAAATCTTCTTATACTTTTTACTTTTATTTTTTTTTACCGGTTATGTATTTATATTATATTGTTCGAGATTTGGCGTTTGTTTTATATTTAATCAATATACATTCTCAATAATTTAAATCTGAATTTACGTTACAAAAATGTATCCTGTTTTATAATTCTTTCTATATTTTTTCAGTGGAGATGTTGTCACCATGGAGTGCGTAGAAAAATTAATTAAAAAGGACATGATACATCCCTTAACAAATCAGAAACTAAAGGAAAAAGACATAATACCATTGCAAAGGGTAACAATACTACAATGATTATAATTATACAAATATATATAAATTTTTAACATTTTTTAATTTGCAGGGTGGCACTGGTTATGCTTCAACCAATGAAAATTTGGAGGGCAAAGAAAAACGGCCCATGTTGCAAGTTTAATAAACCAACTCATTAAATATAATTATAATAATTCAATATTAACCATAATATAATGAAATTAATTAAAAAAAAATTCGAACATGACTATAATATGTATCATAGACAACAATATGTCATTATCTATTTCTCTATTGACCCATATTTTCTAAGCCAGAAAGTAGTGACAAATATTAGACATTTGTTCATAACATTTCCCTTACAAGATAAATAAAGGGTTAACGACATTTAAAAGGTAACCAAACTCAACCGCCTAATTGATAACATCAACGTCATCAACACCGATAACTCAAAACAAGTTGTATTTCTTCACTGACCCATTTCTTCTTTGAAATAAGATGTTTGGAGAAGTGTGTTGTACAATATTGATAAGATTTATATTCTAAAACATATAAAAAGGTGAACGACATTTTTAAGGTAATATATGCACACAAACATTGATTTTATAGATAGTTTCCAAAAGATACTTGGGCCAAAATTCGTATATAAATGTGGTTAGAAAAATCTTTTGTTTCAGTTAGTATCTTAAATAGGTTTGAAATCAACTTTTAACACAATGCAGCGACTAGCATTTGTAATAATTGCATTGGCTTTGTGCTGTGTTCAAAGTGAATACTTCGAGGAATGTTCTGAGGTGTCAAATGATACCTTTGTGCCTGTTGTGGACGACTGTCATTCATATATCCATTGTAGTGACAACGAAGATGAAACATATAAGGACGAATGCCCTGAGGGCACATATTTTGAGGAAAACTCATTAGAATGTGTTATAGATGAGCTAAATATATGTCCAAGGGGAGAAATAACAACAACATTGGAAACAGAACAATTAGAAACAGATGTACCCATTACAGAGGCTGAGAAATTAGATGTAACAACAATGTTTACAACTCCAGCTACATATTTTACCGAACACGCTGAAGAATATGATAATTTCACAACACTTAAACCAGTGTGTGATCGGCATATGGATGCTTTCTATCCTCATCACAAACGCTGTGAATACTATTACAAATGCGTGGCTGGATTTTTGACCATATTAAGATGCAATTTCTTCTATGCCTGGGATTATCGCAAGGAAATGTGTGTGCCCAGAAAGGAAGTGGAATGCTATGGTAATTCTAAACTAAGGAAATTGTTTGAATAGAACATTAGAAACTAAAATTACTGTTATGTTAAAATTAAGCTAAGCTAATAGTTAAGCAGAAAACTAAATGGATACTATAGCTGAAGTCTTTTTACTTTAAGAGAAAGTTAAATCCTGTTTACTATATCGTGTTTTTTTTTCATAAGATAAATATCTTGTGCTAAGGGAACAAAAATGTATGAAGACATATTGTTTTTTTTTTAAATAAATTCTCATAGAAATGTGTCCCCGAGAACTCGATTTATTTAGACAACTAAGTACCTTTATAGAAACACTGCTTATAGGCCTCAATGTCTAGAAGATAACATACCCATTAAATAAATATCATCGAAAATAGTATTCTCATAGGCAAGATTTCGTAAAAACTTTAAATGTCCTCAAAGGCAAATATCATATTTTTTTTTTTAGATACAACAAAAAACTCAAAACGAATATGATAGAGGCCTCATTCTAATTAAAAAAAGAATAGTAATATAAATTAACGTATTAAAAAGTTTATTTGAAAACACAAACTTAAAAGAGTTTCTTTAAAGACACTAAACTTATAAAAAGAGTATCTTCGATTTTAGATAAAACGAGTGCGAATACATTAATCTTGTGAAAGGATATTTGAAGATACTTTTTCTATATAAATGTATTTTCGAAAAAAAAACATACATTACATGAAAAGTTTTTACGAAGTTACCAATATCATAACAAATTAATTCGAAGACACTATGTTAACGGAAACTATTTCCTAAGGCGCATTTTTGATGGCAGCAATATTAGAAACCATTTTTCATAAAAAAAGGTCAATCATAAAAAGCAACATCGAAAATTATATTTCAATAGAAAAGTGTTTTCAAAGAGTCTACTCTTATCATCGAAATCGCAAACCTTACAGAAATTATCTTAGAAGACACAAAACGAATAGTAAAGTATTTTCGAAGAAACTTGTTTCAAAAATAATAATTTCGAAATTTCCTATCTTGAATGAAATTGTCGAAAAAAATATTTTCGATAACAATTTACGAGCAAGAAAGTGTATCGTATTTTCAGATTATATATTTTATCGAAGAAACTTGTACAAAAATGTTTTCGAATACGTCAATCTTATAAAATGTATCTTGAAAGGCAATTTTTTTTTTTTAAAGAAAAGTCGTTTTGATGATACCAAACAATGTTTGGTAAACTTGGCAGCCGCCTTCAGCATAGCTCACTGGGTAGTAGGACCCAAGTGTGCTCTGATAAATGCGTATATGGGTATTTCAGCACCGTGATCGATAATTTCGCAAATACAATTTTTTTTTATTTGCTAATATTTTAGGACCATCAGTTCGCAGGATTTTGCCTCTCTTACTAAATATAGAGCTTCCTTGGAATTACACAAAAAGATAAAGAAGTAATAAAAAAAATTTAGTGTTTCATTGTTTCTCATCTCATTGTAACGTACGACCTGTCACTATGTGACTATGGTAGTGCCCATATGTTGCGCAGAACGCCCACTAATAGACAGGTGTAGTCCATAAGTGTATAGCGACCAAACTTCCCATATCTATGGTCACCAAAAGCAGAGCATTGACATAAAATATACTCTGTGGTCTCCTCTTCTTCCTCACTAAAATTGTTGTAGAAAAGTTTCAAACGCTTAGCGTGTTTTCCAACCGGCTAGCGACCGGTTATTTTAGCTATGATGTTCCACAGATGGACTATGCAGGTGCAAATTGGGTCCTCTGTATATTTATGGGAGACCAAATCAGTTTGACCGTTGGGCAAGTGTCCATCCCATCCTTCCATAGCAATGAGGTTCACCAGTGTGATCGGAAACTTCGCCCGAGTTCACGATGAAGACGGCCTTTGCCAATGCATTGGGTCTATGGTCTATTACCATATATGTCCCCATGTGAGGTTAACCGCCGAATGGCTCGCTTTCTCCTCCATACCACTGCTCGAAGTGGTGTAGACGTTATCTAGGGATCTGATGGCCGCTTTAGTATCAGTAACTAAATTAATATTGCCGCCCAATATCTTATGAATCTCCGAAAAGATACCACCGGCCGCTTTTTCTTTCAATTTCGATCCGTCTTTGGAAATTAGGATGTCATCTTCCCCCAAGTATAGGATATTGTCATAGTGGATCGAAAACGGTTCTTGTATTGTGTTATCCGTATGGCCATGCACTCGTGGCGTCTAAACGCATTGCGGGTTTGTTGCATCGAGACTAAGCTATGAATGAAGAGAGATCATGTTGTATTTAGGAGTAAATCATTTTATGATTCTGTAATGATCATTGTTGGGATGAAGGGGGAAATCTAGACCGATGGAAGCACTGAAGAACTCTCATCTAATACCAAAAAAGAATCCAGAGAATTTCTTCTCAGTTGTTTCTCCGCAATAATGGTGGAGAAAAAAAAGCGAAAAGGAGTGAAAGATGAACAGAAATTTAAAGAACAAATTTTAGCGGATGTTGTGTTAGCAAGCTGACATTAGATTTTGACGAAACTGTTTGACAATTAGGCATCTATTACATTAATTTTATAGAATTTTAAACTATATTTTAGGAGTTCTGGGATTTCATATTCATACTAGTGGGCCCGGCAATGCTTCGCTATTGCATATCCCGTTATATTGGATGTCCCGTTATATTGAAATACAGAGAGTTATTTAAAGAATTTTTTTAAAGGTTTTCCCATGGACGTACGCAGGTATCTTAAAAGAGTACACAATGTTGTTTATCATCGATTGATAATATATTATTTTTAACTTCTTGTAAGCGCGCAATACCTTGTGTTATCGAATATTGCCATTTTCACCCCCTAAATGTAGAAAAATCCAAACAATGTGTAGCCTATGTACTCGCGGAGTTATTCGGAAGATTCCCTGAAAATTTCATCAAAATCGGTCCAGCCGTTTTCGAGTCCATACGTTACATACATATATACACACATCCTCTTTTATATATATAGATAGATGTTCAATAATATTAAATTGCAATTACAGTCTTTTGGTTTAACGTAAACAATCATAATCCTATCCTATCCTATCCTATCCTATCCTATCCTATCCTATCCTATCCTATCCTATCCTATCCTATCCTATCCTATCCTATCCTATCCTATCCTATCCTATCCTATCCTATCCTATCCTATCCTATCCTATCCTATCCTATCCTATCCTATCCTATCCTATCCTATCCTATCCTATCCTATCCTATCCTATCCTATCCTATCCTATCCTATCCTATCCTATCCTATCCTATCCTATCCTATCCTATCCTATCCTATCCTATCCTATCCTATCCTATCCTATCCTATCCTATCCTATCCTATCCTATCCTATCCTATCCTATCCTATCCTATCCTATCCTATCCTATCCTATCCTATCCTATCCTATCCTATCCTATCCTATCCTATCCTATCCTATCCTATCCTATCCTATCCTATCCTATCCTATCCTATCCTATCCTATCCTATCCTATCCTATCCTATCCTATCCTATCCTATCCTATCCTATCCTATCCTATCCTATCCTATCCTATCCTATCCTATCCTATCCTATCCTATCCTATCCTATCCTATCCTATCCTATCCTATCCTATCCTATCCTATCCTATCCTATCCTATCCTATCCTATCCTATCCTATCCTATCCTATCCTATCCTATCCTATCCTATCCTATCCTATCCTATCCTATCCTATCCTATCCTATCCTATCCTATCCTATCCTATCCTATCCTATCCTATCCTATCCTATCCTATCCTATCCTATCCTATCCTATCCTATCCTATCCTATCCTATCCTATCCTATCCTATCCTATCCTATCCTATCCTATCCTATCCTATCCTATCCTATCCTATCCTATCCTATCCTATCCTATCCTATCCTATCCTATCCTATCCTATCCTAGGATAGGTTGCAAAACTTTTTTTGGAGGTAAGGAGATAAAATTTGATATTCAGATAGTACTCGGCAACACGAATATAAATATGCAAACGAAATGTTAATTTTGGACCTGTGGGTGGAGGGGGCGTGGAAAAACATATTTTTTGAGCTAGGGAGATAACAATTAATACACAGATAGTGCTCGGTAACATGGATATGAATATGCGGAAGAAATTTGGGCGGAGGGGGTGTGGCAAAGCTGTATTTTAGCCCTAAAGAAATAAAATTTGTTACACGGATAGTACTCGGCTATACGAATATGAATATGCAGACGAAATTTTAATTTTGGATCAGTGGGCGAAGGGGGTGGTGCAGATAAAATTTGATACAAAGTTAGTACTTGGCACTTCAGGTTCACATTTTCAGACGTAGTGGTTATTCTCATTCAGTGGCCGAAGAGGGCGTGACAAAACTGTATTTTATTGAGTCAATTACATATTTAGGTTTGACATTATATTAAAGGAAAGTACTTTCAAAGATACAAATCTTAAAGACAATTATTCAATTTCATAGTATTATAGTCTAGTTGACAATTTTCTATAATTTGTGATTTGTGACCTCTTCGAATTCGTTTTTTTTGTTAGAAATTTTACTCCGAATATACTATGTTAATTTTAGTTTTTGGCTGTAAGAATGATGTGCATTCCAATAAAATATCTTTTAAGGAAAGTTTAATGAATTTACTATTCTTACCCAGTACAAAATTTTTTCAGCTCATTTACTTTGGGACTCAATTCTGAGAATTGCACGTGAAAGTAGCCCCAAAAAGAAAAAGTTCTGCATTCGTTCGTTTTGTCAAGTTACATGCCATAATAATTTAATATCGATTTGAAGTTAGTAAGCATCGTTTAGGCTCTTTTTGTTTATTATCTTCGTATAGGAGAATTTGCCACGTTTTAGGCTCTTTTTGTCAATTATCTTCGAATACACTTTAGATTCAACAAAGACACCACCTTATAACAATAAATCTGTAGACACCAATTATGTGAAATACTATACTCAAAATTAACAATAAATTTTAATATGCAAAGACATATTTTGATGTCGTCATCCTATTTGACAAACCTTCTGTATACAAATTTAACGGCAACACAACTAAGTCGTCTTTAATTTTTCATTTAATTTACAAACATTTACATGTATTTAAGTAAATAGTTAAATTCAAAAAAATTTACATTTAAAATTAATAACACATTATAAACATTTTTGTAATTGCAATCTTTTGACCTTATTCTTAAAAATCCTTAAATTTCAAATTAGAGGAGGAAATGTGTGTATGCCCAAAATAATTAAATTACATTACAACATTTCATCAAAATAAATAATGTCACAAACTACGCCATGTACGAAACAAATCTATACGTATACTCGTATACATCTAAAGATATGAGCTATCATTAGTACCCAATAGGCAAAAGTGATAACATGCATTTATACTAACTAATACAAATGTCTCTCACATATGATATAGACTCTCATTAGTAGTAGTAGCAATGCATAAATTCCACAATTACAATTGATATAACCGATGTTGCAAGAGTATTTTCGTTACTCATTATTCACACCATTTTTGTGATTGTTGTTTTGTTTTTGTATAGTTTCCCAGTAGAATATTAAGACCCTATATCTGGCAATAAATAACAGATTTCAGTTTGTATATATGGTAGATCGGCATCTGAATCATTGTAATTACTGAATTTTCCCAAAAAAATCATGGGTTAGGTAAAGTTTATTCGTTGGCCTCGATCAGCGTAGCCCATTTGGGTCCTTGTGTAAAGCATAACGTAATAAGAAATGCTTTACACGTTACAATACATTATCTTGGGACTCAATTCTGAGAACTGCATGTAAAAGTAGCCCCCAAAAAAAGATGTTATCCATCATTCGTTTTGTCAAGTTACATGCAATAATAATTTAATGTCGATTTGAAGTTAGTAAGTGTCGTATAGGGGAATTTGTCACGATTTAGGCTACTTGGAGTTCTCAGAATTGAATCCCAAGTCAATGAGCTGAAAAATGTTGTACTGTGTTATCCAAACTTTGTCTCAAATTGTCTTTTTCGTCCAATATCTAACTAGATTCGGGAATGTATTGGAAAAATGTCTGTTTAAAAAAATATTCCGAATTAACTATTCAAACTAGTATAGAATCGCGATGTGCCTTTGACAAGGCACGAAGTAAAGATCTTGCTCGTGGTACCAATGAAAAAGTCTCTGGTGAGACCTTACAGCTTAGCGACTAGTACCCCCCTATAGGGCAGTATTAACCGTCATTAGACTCAACTAGATTATCGGTTTTGTTCGGCCCAACAGAATTGCACCTATTATCCACCCATATATACTGTATAATAAAGATATTCAGTCCCAACATTATACAATAATCTCACAATAGTCCTACGTCAGGCATACACTCCGGAAGCAAACTCCGTTGTTTAAGCTTACACAACTGGAGAAGAAAGTATCTTGCTCACATCCCCTCAGTACCGTCTCTTTAGAAATGCCTGGAGATCTCTGTTATCATCATTTAAGGGACAATTACACAGTACTTGCAGCAAGTTTACGGACGGTGCCCCACATGTGCACAAAGCGAGATTATGCGTGTATTGTGTTGTATTTGAAATCTGACCACATTTCAATATTTAACGAACAAATCTATGTTTTATCTTTTCTGTCCCACTGTGCGATACAAAACTCTAGATTAAAAAAATGTTTCACTTGTTAATGTTTTCAAATACTATATGGTCAAATTCAGCGTCTGACCCAGACTGGTTGGCTGTAGTTAAATTCTGGGCTTGCAACCCGCCACTGACATTTGAACTATTGCAATGAAAAGAAGTAAGACAAGAATAAAACGGTTCCCCCAAAATGTTGACGAATACCGCAAACGAATTAAGGACCATGATTTGAGTTTATGCATCTAGATCAGGTGCCATCATCCAACTGACGAATTCCTTGAAGAATACAAGGCTGACATAACAGACGTGTGACATCTACTAAAGTGGCCATGCGGACAATCACGAGTTTGGATGTGGAATTGTGGTTGGCAAGATAATGCGACACCTAGTCTCAAGGTTCAACCCGGTGTGTGAACGTATAGCCACCATAAGAGTCAAAACAAAGTTTTTCCACATAACATTTATGTGAGCCCATGCTCCGACAAAAGACAAAAGCGATGAGGACAAAGACGAGTTCTACGAGAGCCTTGAAAATGTATATGACCGTAGCCCCTACCATGACATCAAAATTGTATTAGGCGTTTTTAATGCTTAAATAGACAGCCTATCATGGGAAAATTCAGTCTGCACACCGAAACGTCGAACAAAGGCATTAGACTGATTGATTTCTCTGCGGCAAGAAATACGGTTGTTAGCAGCACTAGATTTGACCATAAAAATATTCATAAGACAACATGGTTATCTCCAGATCAATTGACGAGGAATCAGATAGATCACGTGATAGTCGATGGAAGGCACGCATCGAGTGTTCTGGACGTACGAATGATCAGGGGTGCGAACATTGACTCCGATTACTACCTTACCGCAGTTAAGGTACGCACAAGGCTAAGCATGGTGACAAACGTACGTAACCAGTCACAACGAAAGCTGGACATCGGTAAACTACGGATCACAAGGGTAGCGGACGCATACTCACCAACCACCTAACTCAACTGCTGCAGAATGCTCCAACCCCTGATGATATTACCTCGCAGTGGCAATATATAGTCGACTCTATAGAACGAACTGCGAGAAGCATACTTGGGTACTCAAAACCGTCTCAAGAAGATGCCTGGTACGATGATGAATGTCGACGAGAGGCAACTCGTTTCTTTAGACGGAAAAAGAAGGAGCTTAATAAGAGGCGGGATGAGAGCACAGAGTTGCACCGAAAATTCTACCAGAGAGTAAAGGCGAGAATGCGTGGAACAGGGTTGCCTTCCTGCATGTACGGCGATGGACCCGGATAACGTTTTAAAGTTATGGAAATATCATTTCAGAAATTTACTAGATACGGACACCACTCCAGAAGACCTCGCTCTAATCCATGACGATGGTATAGACTGTCCACCACCAAGTCAGAGGAAGATAAGTGTCGAAATATCTCGCCTTAAAAACAACAAAGCTGCTGGAGGCGATGGTCTTCCTGCTGAATTGTTTAAGGCAGGCGGGGAAGAGCTGATTAGGCATCGGCTCATGGAGAACATCTGGCTGGAGAAGAGCATGCCAGGGGATTGGAGTCTCATATACAAGAAAGGAGATCGTAGTGCATGTAAGAACTACCGTGGAATAAGCCTATTACCAATTGCGTACAAACTCCTTTTGAGCATATTGTGTGAATGTCTAAAGCCAACTGTAGAAAAACTAATAGGACCATATCAGTGCGGCTTTAGATCTGGTAAATCAACGACGGATTAGATATTCACCTTACGACAAATCCTGAAGAAAGCTCATGAAAAGCAAATCGACACCTACCACCTCTTTGTCGACTACAAAGCAGCCTTCGACTCTCTGAGGATGAGGCCATGTAATTCGATTTTGCAGATGTACCTTGGAAAACACAAAATCCTCGGTTAAGATTGGTGAGGATCACTCAGAACCATTCAACACAGAATGAGGTCTCAGGCACTATTGAACACTATTTAATATAGGTGATGAGATAGTCTGGTGTCAACATGTCTGGTACCATATTCCACAAAAGCCACATGCCACTAGGCTATGCCGATGATATAGACATCATTGGCCGAAATCTGCTGGATGTTACTGCAGTTTTCTCATCACTAGAAAAAGAATCGGCAAAAATGAGTTTAGCTACGAAGACAAAACAAAAATAATGATTTCGACGAACAAAAAATCCTCTCGATTATTGTTTTGAGGTAGTAGATGAGTTTACCTACCTTGGATCTTCCGACAACAAGAAAAATAATGTCAGCCAAAAAATTATGCGGAGAATTGTGCTAGCCAATAGATGTTTTTACAAACTTCGTCAGCACTTTAGTAACACCACCTTATCTCGAGATACGAAGAAACAGCTGTAACATGTGTTAATTTTACCCGTTCTGTTGTATGCTGCCGAATCGTGGGTGCTTACGACAACCTGGGAGTATTCGAGAGAAAAATACTCCGAAAAATATATGGACTTATCTGTGTCGACGTCGAGTTTCGCCATCGGAATGAACCATGAGCTGTATGAGCTTTACCATGACATCGATGTAGCTAAAAGAGCGACTTCGACTTCGATGGCTGGGACACGATGCCAGGATGGATGTCAATGCTCCAGCGAGAAAGGTGTTTGAAGGCGAACCTGAAGGACGGCGCAGAGCAGGGTGACCCAAACTTCGTTGGCAGGAGCAAGTGGTAAGCGAACTGCTATCATCAGATAGGACTAACTGGAATTCTTTAATACTTCAGGCATCAAATTTATGAACCATGTTCGTAAGTTGTAATGGGCCACTAAAGTAAGTAAGTATATGGTATCCATTATTGTTAACATTGAGAGTCTGCGTTCGTATAACGCCGGTTGCAAATAGAACTGTAAACCGATTGTTGATTTGATGAAGAGCAACAAAATAAAGCTATGGCATATGTCAAAATATGTTGTGCGTATAGCAAAAATGTTCTATCGTAAAAGGTTTTCAACAAATAACTCCATAAATAAAATCTTCCGAGTGTGTGTCCATCTTCATTGTCTAGTTAAAGATTTTAAATTTACTAACGTTCGGATTCGTCTGTCAACTGTAACATAGGTCTCGTTGTGTCAGTCTTCAATTAGAAATGCGCAAACTCAATCTTTAATAAGAAAGAAAATGAAAATAAGATAAGTTTTATGACTACCCAGCAGCGGAAAAGACGAGACATTGTAAAAATATGCCTGCAAACATGCCTTCAAAGGCAGTTTGTTGACATTCAAGTACGCCTTCCTTTTCCAAGAATACCCAGCAGCGGAAGAGCCGAGGCATTGTAAAAATAGGCCTGCAAACATGCCTTCAAAGGCTGTTTGTTGACATTCTAGTACGCCTTCTTTAACCAGGCATATATACATGCTATAGTTAGTCCTTCACTAAGCCTCAAATGATACCTGCAATGAGACCTCTTACTAGGGTGAGAAAAGATCCCGCAGACATGCCTCTTTCCCTTCTTAAAACTGGCCTGTGAGCAGCCCTACTGTGTACCCCACAAAAATGCCATAGATGTGCACAAAGGGCATGCAAACATTCTTGCCTTAAAGAGGCCTGTCTACAGGCCTATCAGTAGAAAGCAGAATTGATGCTCATAGCTGTCGCTTCTCCGAAAAGGAAGGTAAGACAGATGCTGTTGTTTACGAGTACCACATGTATGATATTCGTCGTACAACAACTATATCATGTGAAAGCCGAGTAGGTACCATGCCCAACTATGAGTACTGAAGTCGCGAGTTCGATTCCTGCTGCGGAGTTTAAAAAAATAGTTATTACAAATTGTTACAAAAATAGTGTACAAAAAATTAATAACCAGTACAGAAATTTCTGTCAGGTAAACTGACTGATAAATACCATCATCCAATATAAGATATTGTTTAAGTCTTGAGTTATTGAAATTAATAGATTTTTAAATTAAAATTACTTATGTATTATTTTTTGTCTGCATGTAGAGCAAAAACATACAAAATTTTTCCTATTTGTACACAAGGTACAATCAGGGGCAGCACAACGTGTCTGACTTTTTTCGTATGTAAAAGGGGAAATATCACATATATTTATATAGGAGGTACCAGAAGGGGTGTGCCAAATAGTTTAGGTTGCTGAGGCTTTGCTTCCTATTACAAGAAAAATTAACTGACCAAATTTGATTATCCCCCCAGGTGCCGGTTTAGAAGTTATGGGAGAAATATTAATTTTCCAAACAAAGTAATTTTGTACGGGAGGTACCAGAAGGGGTGATCCGATATAGTCCATATTCATTTCTAATTAAAATCTTCATAATCGTACACCTTACGCAAAATTTTACTGAATTCAGTGTACTTACAAAAAAGATATGTATGTGAGATATGTATGGGTTCGGTCATTTGTATGGGAGGTATCAACAGGGGTGTGTCAAATAGTTAGGTATTCTGAGGTTTTGCCTTCTATCAGAAGATAAATTTACCGATCAGTTTTCATTACCCCACAAGTGTCCGTTTCGAAGTTATGGGTGAAATATAAATTTTCCAAAAATGGGTAATTTTGTATGGGAGGTACCAGAATGCGTAAACCTATATAGTCCATGTTCATTCCTGAGTCTAATTTTCACAAGCGAACATCATACGCAAAATTTGAGTGAATTCACTTTACTTACAAAAAAGATATGTATCTGACACTATGGGGGCGGGTTCGGTCATTTGTATGGGAGGTACCAGAAGGGGTGTGTCAAATAGTTAGGCTCTCTGAGGTTTCACCTCCTATCACGACAAAAATATATCGACAAATATTCATTAACCCCAAGTGTCCGTTGGGAAGTTATGGGAGAAATATTAATTTTCCAAAAATAGGTAATTTTGTATAGGAGGTACCAGAAGGCGTGAACCGATATAGTCCATATTCATTCCTAATTCAAATTTTCATAAGCGAACATCACACGCAAAATTTTAGTGAATTCAGTTTACTAACAAAAAAGATATGTATGTAAAAGTATGAGGGTCAATTCGGTCATTTGTATGGGAGGTACCAGAATGGATCTGGCAAAGGTTTCGGTTTTATTAGGGTTTGTCTACTTTTGCAAGATAAATAAACTGCCCAAATTCAAACATCCTCCGGTTGTCCGTTTGGAAGTTATGGAAGAAATATTAATTTTCCAAAAATAGGTAATTTTGTATGGGAGGTACCAGAAGGGGTGGGGCTATTCTGCCCATTTACAATCCCATAAGTTCGTTTTGAAAAATATTGATACTGGTAAATTTTCATACCGATCCGTTTAGGATTACTCGAGTTATCCTGCTGACCAGCCAGCCAGCCAGCCAGCCAGACAGACGGACATAGCTCAATCGTCTTAAAAAGTCCTGAAACGAATTTGGTCTTAAGATACTTGGGGTCTAACTCGTCTCCTTTAATGCGTTACACTTTTTTTCGTATCAAATGATATATACCCTCATCCCTAAGGGTGATGGTATAAAAATTATGAAATCATTTAATATGAAAATAATTCGCATATTTTTTTTATTGCAGTTCTTCTATAATAGCTCTTTTGCAGTCCTGCAAGCTGGTCTGCAGTTGCAATGCCTCACAGTGGGGAAAAAAAGTTTATTTGGACATTTGAAATTTTAGGCCGCAATTCTTGACCGATTTTCAAAATTCTTTTTTTGTATTATTAGAAACAAAATCTGTCAATTCCAAATTTTGACAGACGATGTAACATATTAAGATATTGGTCCTTTTAAATGAAAAGCACACTACTTAACCTACTTGTAAACATAAAGTTTTATTTTGTCAGAAGTTTAAAGCTGCATTATTTTGGTACATATGCAAAAAAATTGCATGACGACCTTCACCGATTTGGGTTATTTTTAACAGACGACTTATTTAAAACTTTTCCAGGTTGTAAATTAAGTTTTGTTCTAATCGGATAATTATTATGAGCAGGACACCGAGTTAAAGTGTGAAAATAGTGCATCCAAATATTTACTTGCAGTTGAGCCAAAAAATTTTTTTTGTCTTATGTTTTCATTGAGTTTAATTCGTAACATATGTTCCCATTAATTAAGGTTAGTTTGAAATTTTTAGGACACGTAACCCAAAAAATATTTGGCATTAAAGTCAAAAATTATTTTTTCATCGACTTTGACAAATTTTATAAAAATAACGGTAAGGAATTCAGAATAAAAAAAACGTACATTCTGTGCCCAATTTTGTTTCCAATAATACAAAAAAAGAATTTTGAAAATCGGTCAAGAATTGCGGCCTAAAATTTCAAATGTCCAAAAAAACTTTTTTTTCCCCACTGTGTGCCTCATAGAACAACCTTGTTTTTAGGACACCAAGCAGGACTTACTAGGCAT
The DNA here is from genome assembly GCA_964034835.1 of Muscina levida. Classification (NCBI taxonomy): domain Eukaryota; kingdom Metazoa; phylum Arthropoda; class Insecta; order Diptera; family Muscidae; genus Muscina; species Muscina levida. Next base: position 123,378,560 of record OZ035883.1, on the reverse strand, counting down.
GCCTACGAACACGCCTTCAATGAGAAAGGGAATGTGCAGGCCTTGCCTTGTATGGTAGGGCTTCTGATAGGGCCTGCAAGAAGGCTTGCTAATCCCCATTTTTTACTGCTTGGTACTTTAAGCATCCTAGTCTTTCCGAATGTTTGACTACCCCAACTGATCCTTTTTGCCTTTGTAGGGCATTTATAGCGTCACTACTGATCTATGGTATTTGACAACGTTTTACTTGTTCTTAATTATAAATTAAATGACATTAATATAGAATTATTTTAATTTAAACAAACATATCGCTGCATAATGGATTACACACACACATACATTAACATACATGTGTGAGTGTATATTTACTTGTATGCCAGAATGGAGGGAGGCGGATGGATAGATGGCCGCTGCTAGGGTTTTTATTTTTGGGGGTTTTTGAATGAAAACATCATCATCGTTATCATCATCGTCATTAGCTGTATTATTTCGTTTCACTTGGCCCCTTTGGGTACCCCAAGAGGTGGGGGGGTTATATGCAGCATGCGTTTTTTGGTTTGATACAGTATGAGTGAGTAGTTCTGGTGCTTAAGTATATTGTTGTAATTTTTCGCAACAAATAAACAACAACAAAAACAACAATTATAAAAGATTTTGAAATCATATGTGAATTTAATTAAATTATATGTGAGACTGATGTTGTGTGTAGTTGTTGCTAATGATGGTTTGCTGGTGCTGGCATTTATTTATTGTTGTTGCTGCTGTTGGATATATTTTGGGGGTCTGTGGAAAGTCTAGAATTTATAGTTGTCATTTGTTTTTAGACTATAGTGGTTCCCTTGCTCGCCCCGCTCTTAGCAAAGGAAAACGATCATCGGTTCTGTACGTTTCGGTTTTTGGTCGGCGTATTGATGTTTAACAATTCTGTGGATTTTTTTTTGTTATGGGCCTGATTCAAAAACATACTTATGTATGTCTCATTACATACTACATACTAGATATGTACGTAGGTATGCATGTATGTATGTATGAACGGAATCATTTCAATTGTATGGATGTAGTGTTTTTGTTGTTGCTCATCTTCGCTGAAGGTATTTCTGGCCATTAGTCATGCTTGCACATGGGACAGTCTGCCTTGCCAGCCGGCCCATGCCTTCAGCTAATAGCAGCACTAGCCACATATCTGGCCATGTAACATAACATGCGTCCATCCACATCTATTCAACCGCCTGCACTCGAACACAGTTCTTAAGTTGTTTGGAAAATGAATATTTATTATGATGTCCGCTCAAAATTATGTGAATTCTCAAAACTCAAAATTATCTACTTTATTAATTTGAATTTATTAGCCGCCCCACCTTTAGGAACATTTAAGACAAATTATCTGAAGTGTTTTGGTAAAATTTGCTACATTTGCTAATTAAATATTTATGCAAAATTATCACAGCATCTAGGGAATTAAAAATAAAAAACAACAACAACAAAAATATACAAACATTAAAATGCTCATCTCATTAGAGGTTTGTAATGAGGGCCATTACAGCAATAAAAACACAATCTTTACTGTCCTCGTTCCTGGCCATGACCGCATTAGTTGGAAAAGGGCTTTAGCTGTACAGAAATTATAGGGCAAAAGATGCAAAATTTAGTAATTATATTACACAATAAAATAATAATAAAATAATGCTTTAACAAATGAAATGTGTGTTTGTAAGTCTTCACAACTATTCAGATTTGCAAAATATACTAAAGGGTTTTCCAACAAGAGGTATTATTTTGGTATTCAAAGAATTTTTTGAGATAAATGATCGGATGTTTTTTTCATAATAAAGAGAAAGGTATGCCGTTTATAGTGGAAAACAACATCAGCCAAATGCCCGCCACTAGCACGCTTACAGGACCATATCCTGTTCATGAAATTTTCCATAACCAAATCGCTAAGTGGCTGCCCTATGTCCTCGATAACCTCACGAATTTTTGTCTTTGAGGTCTTGAATCGACGCTGGGCTGTTGGCGTAGACTTTATCTTTCACGTGGCCCCAAAGGAAGAAGTCGCAAGGTGTTAAATCGCAAGATCTCCTTGGCCAATTGTGATCACCTCTTCGAAAGATAACACGGTCCGGAAACTTTTCCCGTAAAAGATCTATGGTTTCGTTGCTTGTGAGGTACGTAGCGCCGTCTTGTTGAAAGTAAACGCTGTCCAGCTCAATACCATCCAACTCTGACCATAAAAAATCATTAAACATCTCTCGATAGCGCAATCCTTTCACTGTTACTGTTGATCCAAATTCATTTTCGACAATGTAAGGTCCAATGACCACGCCGGACCATAAACCGCATCAAACAGTCACACGTTGAGGATGGAGGGGCTTCTCAACAAAAACTCTTGGGTTTTTCGAGCCCCAGATGCGACAATTTAGCTTGTTGACGTAGCCACCAAAGTGGAAATAGGCTTCATCAGTCAAGATGCTTTTTCGATGGATTTCCGGATCATTTTCATGCATTTCAAGGACCCAAACAGCAAAGACACGACGTTGTTGATGATCGGCCGACTTGAGTTCTTGTGTTAACTGAACTTAATAAGACCCAAGGCTTTGTGTAAAATACGGTGTAACGACGTTTGTGGAATGCCCAATTCCAAAGAACGACGAGGAATGGACAAACCTGGGTTTTCTGTAACACTATTCTCAGTTGTTCTTGAGCGTCGTGCACGGTTTTTATTCTTCACATCACTAACTTGTCTCAACAGCTCGAATTTTTCCACCTATTTCTGTATTGCGGTCCGACAAGGTGCTTTACGACGACCAAAAAGTGCTTTAGTTTTGCGAACTGTGACTGTAAGATTTTCAACGTTTTTGTAGTAAATTTTAATAACTTCAATGCGTTGTTGAACCGTGTATCGTTCCACTTTTAGTAATGGAGTAGTTTCTACTTGTCAGCTACCGATATAGGGGGCCATTCACAATAAAACCTCTCATTGGTAATCCCTTTATTACCTATTGACTAAAAAAATGCACTTGTACCTTCAAATGCACAAAAAACTAAATTATTTTCGTCTCACTTATCAGATATTTTTGCTCTAGAAAATGTTGAAGATGTTTTCCCCTTAACTACAACGAAGTAGCTGTGCTCAATAAATACAAAGCTTACATCACTGCCATACAGTAAATACGATGGAAGGGGCAGGGATGCACAGCTTTCACCGCTGCCATGCGGATAGACACAAATTTGGATGTGGATTCATAGTCGGCAAGAGGCGCTTCGATATCTGGTCTCGCGGTCTAACACTGTAAGTGATTTGTTTACACGCCCCGACAGAAAAAATTTTATTTTTTATTTTTTAGATGACTGGAGCCAGGAGTTGAACCTGGGATCTCCCGCATGTTAGTTGTGTTTTCTAACCATCATGCCACTGCCGGTCCTATGAACGCCGGGAGGAAATATATGGTAAGTTCCAACATTTATCGACCCAGCCTGCATTTTGAAGTCTTCCGATTTTTATGAGTTTTTAGCACTTATATTCTCCTCGTTGCTTCCGATACAATGCCGTTTGTTTTAGTTTGAAACTCCTTACGGTTCATGTTTTATAGCTGGCCAAAGTTGGCCAATATTTTTATGAAAAGATAGCTAAGTTAATGTTGGAGTTACTTTTGAACGCAACATCGGATTAAGACGATCATGGTATCGCTTGATAGGTATCTACCTCCTCTTAAGTATAGAAGGAACAAAATGTATGGTCCTTATGGGTCAAATACATTACAATTTGAAAATGTTCTTTGTCCTTGAATATCTTGGAAAAGTATCTCTTGGTTTTCTTCATTTTAAATGTTAAGATGGGTTATCCATGGGCTGAGAAAATAGTTTTTAATAGTGCAATTATCCCATTATTCTAACAAAAAAGGAGAATTTATATGAGGTATTCGTATAATACTAGCGGACCCGGCGAATTTCGTCTCGTCACAATTTAATTCCTTCAGATAAACTCCAAATGATAAAAAAAACATTGATAGTTCAAATTTCAATGTGATTTATTTGAATTGAAATCTGTAGAGCGGGGATCGTATCGGCCGCATTTTTTTTTTACTGAATATTGACTCTTAGCTCGCGAGCCAGGAGCCAGCAATTTCAAATGAAGAGCTACTTTTGTACAACAAAAAAGTGATTTGTGCCGAAAAGTACTTGTTGGTACAAGAGAGTACTTTGGTACAAAAAAAAGTACTTTGTGCCGAAAAGTACTTTTGGTACATAACTTTGGTACTTACCTCGCGAGGCAATAGCCAGAAAATTTAAAATGTGCTCTTGGCTCCTGGCTCGCGAGGTAAGTACCAATGTTATGTACCAACAGTACTTTTTTTGTACCAGAGTACTCTCTTGTACCAACAAGTACTTTTTATGTACTTTTCGGCACAAAGCACTTTTTTGTTGTACAAAGGTACTTTCATATGCCAAAAAGTACTTTTATTGGCCAAAAACAAAAAACAGAATACTTTTTTGTACCAAAAAGTACTTTTATTCTACTTTTTGGTTCATAGTACTTTTATTGTACTTTTTGGTACAAAGTACTTTTCTTGTACCAGAGTAGTCTTGTGTACCAAAAATTACTTTTAATGTACTTTTCGGCACAAAGTACTTTTTTATGTCAAAAAGTTCTTTTAATGTGCTTTTCGGCACAAAGTAAATTTTTTGTACTAAAAATAGTTTTCGGTACAGTCCATTTTTTGTACCTGAGTACTCTTTTGCACCAAAAAGTACTTTTAATTTTCTTTTCAATTTCAAATGAAGAGCTACTTTTGTACAACAAAAAAGTGATTTGTGCCGAAAAGTACTTGTTGGTACAAGAGAGTACTTTGGTACAAAAAAAAGTACTTTGTGCCGAAAAGTACTTTTGGTACATAACTTTGGTACTTACCTCGCGAGGCAATAGCCAGAAAATTTAAAATGTGCTCTTGGCTCCTGGCTCGCGAAGTAAGTACCAATGTTATGTACCAACAGTACTTTTTTTGTACCAGAGTACTCTCTTGTACCAACAAGTACTTTTTATGTACTTTTCGGCACAAACCACTTTTTTGTTGTACAAAGGTACTTTCATATGCCAAAAAGTACTTTTATTGGCCAAAAACAAAAAACAGAATACTTTTTTGTACCAAAAAGTACTTTTATTCTACTTTTTGGTTCATAGTACTTTTAATGTACTTTTCGGCACAAAGTACATTTTTTTGTACCAAAGTACTTTTTTATGTCAAAAAGTACTTTTATTGGTCCAACAACACTTTTTGTTGCACAAAGTACTTTTTTTGTACTAGAGTACTTTTTGGTACAAAGTACTTTTTTTTTTGTATCAATGAACTTTTTTATTTTTTTGGTACAAAAAAGTACTCTGGTAAGAAAAAAGTACTTTGTGCGGAAAAGTAAATTAAAAGTACTTTTGGTACAAAAAGTACTCTGGTACAAAAAAGTACTTTGTTCAACAAAGTGTTTTTGGGCCAAAAAACTACTCTTTGGCATATAAAAGTACTTTGGTACAACAAAAAAGTGCTTAGTGCCGAAAAGTACATAGAAAGTACTTTTTGGTACAAGAGAGTACTCTGATACAAAAAAAGTACTTTGTGCCGAAAAAGACATTAACAGTACTTTTTGGTACAAAAGAGTACTCTGGTACAAAAAATGTACTTTGCACAACAAAAAGGGTTTTTGTCCCAATAAAAGTACTTTTTGGCATAAAAAAGTACTTTGGTACAAAAAAAGTTCATTAAAAGTACTTTTTGGTACAAAAGAGTACTATTGGTATATAACTTTGGTACTTAGCTCGCGAGCAAAGAGCAACAAAATTTCAAATGGGCTCTCGAGCTGACTCTTTATTTGGGCTCTTGGGGTCCGAAAGTTCGTTGGAAATGTGTGGCTCCTAGCTCGTGACCCAAGAACTCTTTTGTAGTTTTGAGGCTCCGTCTCGCGAGCCCAGAGTCGGAAAGAGCGAACCAATACGTACTCTGCCGTAAAGAGCGATATGACAAACAATGTTTTTCGATATGTTTTCCGACACTTAAACATGCAACGAAGAAGGTTTACCAACACACGTTCAGGTAACTTACAGCCGACATTGCGAGAAACAGGGAAATTAGAAATTTATCCCACAGCCTTTTAACAGTTGGCCTTTGGGTTTTATTAATTTTTATCGTAAAAGCCAATTGAATGGAAACTGAATCCGCTTGAATTTGAATGGAAGATCTGAATAATCGTTAGGACTTTCTCTTGTTCAAGTTTGCCCTTGATGATCGTCGCTTGAAACACATCGTTAATCAGATTCTTGATAGACAACCGCGTACCGTTCCACAATTTTAGATGATATGATTAACATATGATGGATACCACCTTACACTGAAAATTATTCGGCGGAGTTCCTGGCACATCAAGCGAGTTCAAAAATTCCGTGGGATAGTGAGTCGCTTTATCCTCGTCGTCGTCGAACCATGGGCTATATAACGACATTGACGTAGTCAAGCGCGTTCGAATAGACCGAATGCGCTAGATTGGACATGTAAGAATGGATGGAAATGCTCCAGTTCGAATAGTTTTCGGCAATAAACTTGATGGGCGGCGCAGAAGAGGGCGCGACCAAAACTTCTTTCTATAGACCAGGGGAAAGAGCTGGTATCTAAGCTTCGTATGGCGAAATATCTACGGAGCACATAAGACCGAAGCGCTTGAAATTATTTTCTACTAACGGCTACTGATGAATGAATTTATGAATGAATTTCTGTTGCTGCTATAAATAAACTAAATAAACTAAAAACAAGGAAATGTATTTGACTTCATAACAGCGGAGTGTTAAGTCAATTACCTTTAAAATCTATTGGCCTTATTCATAAAAATTTATAAGAGTTTTATAAACCATTTTTAAGCAATTTTTGGAAAAACAATATTCATAAACGATTCACATCTTCAATAAGTTAAAGTAGGGTTGTCTCTACTTTAAGCGTTCTATAACTTGACGTTTGTACAATTTATTGTATATTTATGAATTTGAGATCTTTATTTTGAGTTTTTCGGCATTTTTCCTATTGGAAAGAGTTGTTCCATGTATTCACTGTGTAGGAAATCATTACGTACATAGAAAAGTAAATGGATATTTTTCATTCATGAATTACATTTTGAAAAATATTTTTCCAAAATTCTTCAAATATAATTTGTATTTTATTATTTACTTAATATTCGTGTTGACATAATATGATGATGATATAATATGGTGATGATAATATAATGATATAAACAATCAAAACAAGGAAGAAATGTAATCGGTATCCGGATATTATTTCAACATGAGAAAAAGAAAATATAATTTTTTAATATAATTTTTAGTTAAACATCTTTCTTATCGTCATGAGAATCGTAGTGAATGTTAAATTGAGCTACAATAATGTTCATAGTTATTATAAGTGGAAATGCATGTTTGGTATCCGATTATAAAGCTTTTTTTATACATCATTAATAACACAAGGGAACAGGGTATTTGTTGCTAAAGAACTGAATATTGTTTTAAAGGTAATTTGGGACGCTGAATCCAAATCTGCACTTGGTTTTTTCGTATCAGCTCGACTTTTCGCGATATACCGTTATTTCCAAAACTAAGGTACTTCCACTACAAATGGTTAAATAACTTGAAAACGGTTCACCATATTCAATTAAAAAAAAACTTAAACTCGTCAACAAAATTATCTTTAACCCGTGCCTACATTGTTTTTAATTTAGCCTAGTAGTTTCAGAGATATCGTTGTAGTTTTAAACAAAAAAACCAAAATTTTACAAAAAAAAAAAATTTTTGTTTTTTAAAAATTCATAAAAAAAAATGATGCAACAAAAATCACAGTGTTGATCTTAAAACATTTAGTTTAATATACTTTGAAGCAAATGAGCTTTATTTCATTTCACAACTTTTGATTTTGTCAACAATTTACTGAGATAACTAAATTTACAAAAATCGCGATTTCCATACAGAAATAACATTTATTAATATGTTTGTGAAAGTGTTACTCGAGCAAACCTTAACGGATCGTTATGAAAATTTATCAGTATTAATATTTTTCGAAACGAACTTATGGGATTGTAAATGGGCGGAATAGCCCCACCCCTTCTGGTACCTCCCATACAAAATTACCTATTTTTGGATAATTAATATATCTTCGATAGCTGCCAAACAGACAACCGGAGGATATTTAAATTTTGTCTGTTTATTTATCTTGCAAAAGTAGACAAACCCTAAAAAAACCGAAACCGTTGCCATACCCCTTCTGGTACCTCCCATACAAATGACCGAACTCACCCCAATAGTCTTACATACATATCTTTTTTGTAAGTACACTGAATTCAGTCAAACTATGCGTAAGTTTTACGGTTATGAAAATATGAATCAGGAATGAATTTGAACTATATCGGATCACCCCTTCTGGTACCTCCCATACAAAATGACCTATTTTTGGAAAATTAATATTTCTTCCTTAACTTCCAAATTGAAACCTGCCGATTTATTAAATTTGGTCAGTTAATTAATATTGTAATAGGAGGCAAAACTATAAATTAAGCTATAAATAAATTTGCAAATTTGTCATGATTTTTAAAAATACAAAATTTTAATTTTTTTTAGGTAGAAACAAAAAAATACGAAAAATCTGTTATCACCGAACTTAGCATAACTCATTCAATTTTCAATCGATTATTACGTACATACATGTTTTAGAAAGCTACTTTAATATGATGATCAATAAAGCTAATAAAAAGAACAATTTGCCCCCAACCGATTAACTTTCAGCGTGAAGAAAATTAAAATGTGTAATTTTTTTTTATAATTTTATTTTTTTTTTTAATAAAAGAGCTTTTACTCAGTCATTTTTTTTTGTGATATTAAAAAAATTTGATTTTTTTTAAAGGTAACAACGATATATTTAAAAAAAAAAATTTTAAATCCGGCTTATGAAAAAAAAATTATGATTTTTTGAACTATAATTTTTTGGAAAATAGGCGAAAATACGATTAGTACCTGTAACATAAAAATTCGAGCTGATGGAGAAAAATGGAGATTAGATTTAAAATCAGCGACCTCAAATTAGTAAAAAACAGCTATAGAATTCCAAACAACACTCAAAAAGTTCAATTTTGTTCCCTTGTGTAACCAATAACAGTCGGCGTTGCCACCGGAACACATTATGCTAAAGGACTGATAACAAACGTTTATGAATTCAATTTCTTATTAAAGGTTTTTTTAGAGCAAAAGAATACTTTAGCTAGAGAACGCTTCATACCTACTTTAAAAATTTTTTATGAATAAGACCGTATATTTATAAAAATGGTGGCAAATATGTATAGTAATTCATCAATTGAGAACGGCTGGGCCGATTTTGCTCAAACTTTTTTTCAGTTGTTCGTTATTGCCAGGAGAAGGTTTATGTGAAAGAAAATTTTGGGAAAATCTTCCGGAAAAGCCGGAAAATGGGAATAATCAAAAAGTGCCTTTTTGTATGAAATTTTGTGTGCAATTGTTACAGAATGGCTTTTCGAATAAAAAAATGAAAAATTTTTGTTCAAAAATGCGGAAAATTCCGGAAAAATTCAAAAAGTTTGAATTTGTTTTTTCGACGAAATTCTTCATTTTATAGTATGATTTAATACATTTGGACGATGGAACTGTGAAAAATTGTGTACAAAATGACTTTTCGAATGGAAAAATAGAAACATTTTTAGTGGAAAACTCGGAAAATTCCGGAAAAATTTGGATTTTTTCTACAAAATTTTGCATTGTATTACTTGATTTGATAAAAATCGATATTTGAATTTTTGTTTAAAATTTTGTGTGCAATTGTTCCATAGTGGCTTTACGAATGGAAAAATATAAAATTTTTGTCGAAAAATTACGGAAAAATGCTAACAAATTTAATGTTTTTTAGACGAAATTTTGAATTTTATCGTATGATTGATAATTTTGGACGATGTTAATCTGTAATATTTCGGATAATAGAAAATTCTTGGTGGAAAACTTTAAATATTCCGTAAAAACTCGAAAAATGTAGAAATTTTCCGACGAAATTTTGCACTGTATCGCTTGATTTAATGATTTCTGTCGACGTTAAGTTGGAAAATTCGTTATGATGCTTGGAAAATTTGGGATTATTATGTTAAAAGATTAAACACGAAATGATTAAACAATTTCAAAATCTTCTGCATAAGAATAACGCATTGGTCCGATTGTTCAAAACCGCATTGAATACAATGCATTCCGGCGACCACAAAATCATTTTCAGAGCAGACAAAAGACCCTCTGGTTGCCATGCAGGACAATTCAATGCTCACACTATAAATGAAGTCGCAGTGGTGATTGTTGGGAAGAATGTGGAATCACGCGATATTGTTTTCAGGCGTCGGGATGGTAGACAACTGAGGCATGACTCATCGGTCATATGATGTACTTCAATGCCCGTTGATGTTCTGTCGTGGAGAGGATGGCTATTACCTTAATTTAAAAACGGTCAATAGAACAAAAGGTTTTTTTACAAGTCATCACTTCTTTTTCATTCTCCATTTAAGTTCGAATTTCGATCTTGAAATTAACTTCTGATCGAAGACATGTGCGTGCTCATGTGCGGCAGTCTACTGTCGAAATTGGAATACCAGCGTCAAATCGTTGGATGTACGATGCATTCAATCGCCTATTGCATCGAGAGCAAGCATTGATCGAGATGAGCTGACTGTAAGAGACCGAAAAAATGTGCCGCCATTGAATGCCGAGCAAACCAACGTGTACGATTCGCTTATGGAGGTTGTTGACGATGAAACGGGAGGCATTTACTTTCTCGATGCTCCCCCAGGCAATATATTCATTTCTTTGATTCTGGCAACATTTGGTCAAGATCGCAAATACCGTTAACTGTTGTATCCGCTGGTATTTCTGCCACATTGTTGAAACGCGGTCGACCTGCGCTTTCCGCTTTAAAGCTGCTGATGAATCTTTTCACGGTTGACAAGCCAACGTGCAGCGATATTGTTGCGAGAATGCAAAATCATCATTTGGGATGAATGCACGATGGCACATAAACGGCAAATTTTTTCGAGTTTACATCGTCAAAGGAGGAACTCATCACTTAAGTTTTTCCCGGCATTGCAAAAATTATATAAATCTAGATTGGATAAGTGAACGGGTCATACTAGCAGCGAAGAATAAGGTCGTCGATAGCTTAACTGTAATTATTCAAAGTCGAATCGAATGGAGAACTGCATTCATACAAATCCCTTGACAGTGTGACCAACGGGAATGAGGCGACTAACTATCCGACAGAATTTTTTAATTTATTAGAGGTGTCAGGAACTCCGCCGCATATTTTACAGCTGACGGTGGGATCGATCATAAGTATGTTGCGGAATTTAAATCATCTTAAATTATGCAACGGTACACGTTCGTCGGTCAAGAAACTGATCATCAATGTGATTAAAGCAAAGTTCATCAGGGGCAAATTCTAAGGAGAGGAAATCCTTATCCCATGAATTCTAACAGATCTTCCCATCTAAATTCAAGCGAATTCAACTCCACATTCTATTTTGCGATGACAATCAATTAATCGCTAAACCCATCAATGATAGTTTGTGGGATCAATCTCGAATTTCCCTGCTTTTCACAAGATCAGCCGTACGTTGTCTGTTCGCGTATTGGCAAACCGTATTCATTGTTTGTTTTTACGCCGGAAAACAAATCGAGAAACATTGTTAATCCGATCGCTCTTCACCGCTCTTCACTAATTTCGATTAAATTCAAATAAATCACATTAAAACTTGAACTAACTGTGTTTTACTATACCCCTGGAGCTTATATAAATTCGTTACCTTAGGGGCGAGACGAAGTTTGCCGGGTCCGAAGTTGTATGGCAGAACAACGTTTGCCGGGTCAGCTAGTTAATAATAAACTCTTCAACGCTTCCTTAAAACTTCAGTATGTGCCATTATGTTAGAAATTTTCTGAAATAATCATAAAAAGTTTCTAATAAGCATGTATGAAAAAATAGTTTAACCTAGAGGACTCCACCAATAGAACGAAATATGAAACACTACACCGTCGCATTAATTTGTGTTTAAAAACCCACGTACTACCACTGATCAGATCCATTGTATAGCAAAAACTATTGAAAGCAAATACTATTGCTCTGCATTGCTTTTAGATGTGTCGCAGGCATTCGACAAAATTTGTCAAGCTTTGTTGGTTACGAAGTTGCACACCCAATTTTTAAAGAACTTTTGTGATGTACTAACATCATACCTGGAAATAGAAATAAAAAAACAACAAAAATAAAACAAATTTATACATTACATATTAGGAATATAATGCGTCTTTTAATTCGTCTATTCATGTTAATTTATTGCATTTCAATTATTCTGTGTAAAAAGGTTATTTTAGCCCACCTCTTTTGGTACCCCCTAAATTGTATTGGCTAAAACATTTAAAGCTAGTAACTGCATTTTTTTATACTTTACACGCTGTAATGATCGTCTTTGTTCTAACTTATTACTGCAAGTCGAAAACTTAATCATATGTTACACCATATTCAATGTCTATACAATATGTAAATTAAATATTAAACTGTTTATTATATTTAGACAAGAAAAAAATTTCATGTTAAAATACTATTCATTATTAAGCATATGTGAACATATCAAGCACAAGGTGATGGTATTTATCAGTCAGTTAACCTGACTGACATTTCTATACTGGTGAAATAAAACAACCTCAAAACAACATTGGCTTTCTCAGTTGGCTATTGGTTTCATTCTTATACTGACACTTTGCCTCTGAACTGAGTATACAACGTTGCACTTGCGGATCCCACAGGTGGCCAGAGTAACACCGTCGAATGGTTAGAAATCCTTTGACACACTGATAGTAATAGGCACAGTTGTGTGGATGTGAAAACTGAAGATCATGCCACAATGAACACAAGGGACGACCATCCATATACAAAGGTATAGCGGTGGTTGTGACTGGGGTTTCAGTCGTTGTTGTCGACACAATTGTTGTCGTAGTTAAGGTCACGCCCATAATGGGTTGTTCTATGCCAACTGCTGGTTTAACTTCCAATTTGATGGAGTCATCAGAGCACAGATGTTTGCCTTTGTCACATGATAACATTTCGGCATTGAAGTATGCCTCCGGCGGACATTCTCCCAATGTTGAACGTAACCCATTGCACGTTATGTATTGAGAACAATTAGCGGGATTAGATACTATAGTGCCACGTTTCTTGTTGTTGCAGTTTTTGTGTGACACATAACGTACTGGACTGACGGAGTTGGCGAAGAAAGGTGCAAGTGCTAGAAGAAAGCACAGTGTGAGGCTCCAACATGCCATTTGCTTAGATATGATAAACAAACTATTGCTCGCTATGAGGCAAATCTTTTTATATGGTACGGAGTGCCCCTTTCTCACCTTAATATAGATCACATTTCAATTTCATGTTTTTGTCTGCAACGACAGTGATATCATTCGTGTCAAGATGTTGTGGAACAATAATCAAAATTACGATTGTTTTTGTGAATTGTTTTTAATTTCAATCTCTTATCACTGAATAATAGATATTTTTGGAATTTTGTTATTTAAAACATTCAGCTACTTAATTTGCATGTAAGCTACCAGCCAGGTAGAAATTTTAGTGATATCGGTGAAAGCTGTCTCATGGTATTGCGCTTTAGTAAAGCAATTATCAGCTGGTCATCAAACAGCCTCGGCTTTCACTTTTTATACCGTCACCCTTAGGGATGTGGATATATATCATTTGATACGAAAAAAGTGTAACGCATTAGAGGAGACGCGTTAGACCCCAAGTATCTTAAGACCAAATTCGTTTCAGGACTTTTTAAGAGGATTGAGCTATGTCCGTCTGTCTGGCCGGCTATCCGGATGGCTGGTGAGCAGGATAACTCGGGTAAACCTTAACGGATCGGTATGAAAATTTACCAGTATTTTTCGAAACAAACTAATGGGATTGTAAATGGGCAGAATAGCCCCACCCCTTCTGTTACCTCCCATACAAAAGTCTCAGTTTTTGGATAATTAATATTTCTTTCATAACTGCCAAACAGACGACCGGAGAATATTTGAATTTGGTCAGTTTATTTATCTTGCCATAGTTGAAAAACTCTAAGAAAACCGAAACCTTTGGCAAGGGGTGTGGCACCTCCCATACAAATGACCGAATTGACCCTCATAGTTTTACATACATACCTTTTTTGTAAGTAAACTGAATTCACTCAAATTTTGCGTATGCGGTTCGCTTATGAATTATTGGACTCATGAATGAATATGGACTATATCTGTTCATGCCTTCTGGTACCTCACATACAAAATGACCTATTTTTGGAAAATTAATATTTCTCCCTTAACTTCCAAACGGACACTTGGGAGGTAATGAAAATTGGTCGATTAACTTATATTGTGATACGAGGCAAAACCTCAGAAAACATTACTATTTGACACACCCCTTCTGGTACCTCACATACAAATGACTGAACTCATCCCCATGGTCTTACATACATATCTTTTTTGTAAGTACACTGAATTCAGTCAAATTTTGCGTAAGTTTTACGGTTATGAAAATTTGAATCGGGAATGAATATGGATTATATCGATTCACCCCTTCTGGTACTTCCCATACAAAATTATCTATTTTTGGAAAATTAATATTTCTCCCATAATTTCTAAACCGGCACTTGGGGGGGATAATCAAATTTGGTCAGTTAATTTATCTTGTAATAGGAGGCAAAATATCAGAAATCGTAAGTATTTGAAACACCCCTTATGGTACCACCCATATAAATAACCGATATAGCCCCTTTCACACCCCTTCTGGTATCTCACATACAAATGACCGAGCTCATCCCCATAGTCTTACATACATATCATTTTTGTATGTACATTGAATTCAGACAAACTTTGCGAAGGTAAGCGTTTATTAAACGTTGATTTACGAAAAAATCAGACACATTGTACTGCCCCTAATTGTACCTCCTGTACAAATAAGTCAAATTTTTTACGTTTTTGCTCCACAAGCAGACAAAAAAATAATATATAATTAATTAAAAATCTTTTAATTTCAATAACTCAAGACTAAAACGATATCTTATGTTGGGTGATGGTATTTATCAGTCAGATTACCTGACTGAAATTTCTGTACTGGTTCTTATTGCAGAAAGGTATTTCCTGAAGTAGACGTACCCCGATAGCATTTAAGTAATATAGTAGTTTACCTCTCCCTCTCTTCTTTTGTACCACTCATCTATTCTTGGTATAAGTTTCGCTGTCCATCCGCCTGCAGTTTCCTGAGAGTTTCTCCTCGTAGTTGGCCTGCATTTACTTCATTGCCTTGCCTTCGTTTAGCCCATATTTTCACTCTCTCCTCAATCAGAAGATCTATGGGGATAATACTGCTTATTACACAAACCTCTTCTTGTGAGACAGTTCTCTATGTTGATGCTACTCTTAGCGCCGATATTCTTTGCACGGCCAGTAGCAAGTTTCGTCTTATCTGTGCTTGAAGATACTTACCCCACACTTCGCTACCATATAGAAGCACAGAGTTTGTGGAATCCATTAATAATTTTCGCTTGAGCTGTGCTGGTCCTCCTATATTTGCCATTAGTCTGCTAAGCATTCCGATAGTTTTCCCAACTTTCTGGACGGCATAATTAATCTGGTGGGTAAACTTTAGCCTGCTGTCGAATTTGACTACCAAGTATTTCAGCATATGTGACGTCGTTATGTTCGTGCCTAGGACATCAAGATCCATCTGTTATACCCTTACATATAGATCTTGACGTTGTAGGCTTCTTTGTCAGCATGATCAGTTCTGTTTTTCCTGCGGCAAGACTCAAGCTATGTTGCTCCAACCATGTTTTGCACCAGATCATAATCATCTTTAGTTTTCTTTTGACATCATCTGTGTTCCTTGCAGCCGCCACGACGTCCGCGTAGCCTAATATATTATATATTTCATTATACGTGATGTTTCACAGATCAGGCCCGAGAATGGCACCTTGGATGGCACCTTGCTATGGAAACTTCTTATGATATTTATTAGATACGTTACAATTTGGAATCTAATTTTTGTGCTCTTATAATGTCCTTCTATTGCCCTTACATTGTAGTGTCTCGAACGTCTAAGGTGGCTAACAGAACGGTATTTTTGGAGTAGTTATTTCCCTGTTGAGTCTGTTCGACACTCAAGACCACGTCTTTGTTTGCTCAAAGTGTTGATTTCCCTTTTAGGAAACCATGCTGTCTTTCTGATTGATCCCCTGTCTTTTCCATCTCCACAGTGAGTCTGCTCTTAATTAGCTGCTCGAAAAGTTTCCCGGTCACATCGAGCATGCAAAGTGGTCTGTATGCTGAAGCCTGTGTTGGGTCTGCTTTTCCTTTACTTATCAAAACTATCTTCTGTCTTTTGCATATTTCTGAAAAGTTGCGCCCAACACAATAGTCTGTGCTACTTCCTCGGTGGTCGTCAGGGCATCAATGTCTGGGATAATTAAGGTAACATTTGCAGTACCGCTACGCACTTCAGATGTGCCTATTATAGACTCCTTTACTTTGTTGAACATTTCCTGATTTACTCGTTCCCCTCTTTCAAGCTCAATTAGCACCGATTCTCTTTGAATTTTCCTAATAGTTTAGAAGGGTTTGATTTTCTCTCATCAGTTTTTCGCGAGCCACAGAATTTCAAATGAGCTCTCGGCTCGTGAGTCAAGAGCCCAAATAAAGAGTGGCCAAGAACTACAAAATTACAAATTAACTCTCAGCTCGCGCGCCAGTAGCCACAAAATTTCAAATGAGCTCTCGGCTCGCGATCCAATAGCTGAAAAAGAGATGGATTGCTAGCCATCTCGAGAGCCTCTTTGAAATTTTGTGGCTCTTGGCTCGCGAGCTAAGTACCAAATGTACTTTTTTATGCCAAAAAGTACTTTTGTTGGCTCAAAAGCTATTTTCTGTTGCACAAAGTACTTTTTTTTGTACCAGAGTACTTTATTATAAAATTTCTTTTATAGTACTTTTCAGCACAAAGTACCTTTTTTTGTACCGTAGTACTTTTTATGCCAAAAAGTACTTTTATTGGCCCAAAAACACTTCTTGTTGCACAAAGTACTTTTTTTGTACGAGAATATTTTTTTGTACCAGAGTACTTTTTTGTACCAACATTATTTTATGGTTCATACTAATTTTTGCTACAAATTACTTTCTTTTGTACAAAAGAACTTTTTATGACAAAAAGTACTTTATGGTTCAAAAAGTACTCTGGTACAAAAAAAGTACTTTGTGCAACAGAAAATTGTTTTTGGGCCAACAAAAGTACATTTTGGCATAAAAAGTACTATGGTACAAAAAAAGGTACTTTGTACCGAAAAGTACATTAAAAGTACTTTTTTGTACAAAAAGGACTCTGGTACAAAAAAAATTCTTTGTGCAACAAAAAAGATAGGCACAAAGTACTTTTTTTGTACCAGAGTACTTTATTGCACTTTTCGGCTCAAAGTACCTATTTTTGTACCATATTACTTTTTTATGCCAAAAAGTACTTTTATTGGCCCAAAAACACTTTTTGTTGCACAAAGTACTTTTTTGGACGAGAGTATTTTTTTGTACCAGAGTCCTTTTTTGTACCAACATTATTTTATGGTTCATACTACTTTTTGCTACAAATTACTTTCTTTTGTACCAAACAACTTTTTATGACAAAAAGTACTTTTTGGTTCAAAAATGTACTCTGGTACAAAAAAAAAGTACTTTGTGCAACAGAAAAGAGTTTTTGGGCCAACGAAAGTACTTTTTGGCATAAAAAAGTACTTTGGTGCAAAAAAGGTACTTTGTGCCGAAAAGTACATTAAAAGTACTTTTTGGTACAAAAAAGTACTCTGGTACAAAAAATATTCTTTCTGCAACAGAAAGATAAGCACAAAGTACCTTCTTTTGTATCAAAGTACTTTTTTATGTACTTTTACTGGCCCAAAAACACTTTTTGTTACGCAAAGTACTTTTTTTGTACGAGAGTATTTTTTTGTACCAGAGTACTTTTTTGTACCAAAATTATTTTATGGTTCATTCTACTTTTTGCTACAAATACTTTCTTTTGTACCAAAGAACTTTTTATGACAAAATTACTTTTTTTGTACCAGAGTACTTTTTTGAACCAAAAATTACTTTTTGGCATAAAAAAGTTCTATGATAATATGATAATATGATAATATGATAATATGATAATATGATAATATGATAATATGATAATATGATAATATGATAATATGATAATATGATAATATGATAATATGATAATATGATAATATGATAATATGATAATATGATAATATGATAATATGATAATATGATAATATGATAATATGATAATATGATAATATGATAATATGATAATATGATAATATGATAATATGATAATATGATAATATGATAATATGATAATATGATAATATGATAATATGATAATATGATAATATGATAATATGATAATATGATAATATGATAATATGATAATATGATAATATGATAATATGATAATATGATAATATGATAATATGATAATATGATAATATGATAATATGATAATATGATAATATGATAATATGATAATATGATAATATGATAATATGATAATATGATAATATGATAATATGATAATATGATAATATGATAATATGATAATATGATAATATGATAATATGATAATATGATAATATGATAATATGATAATATGATAATATGATAATATGATAATATGATAATATGATAATCTGATTATTATTTTGTAGGGAAGGGGTTCCCGGGAAACAGATGTGTCGTTTAACTTAAGAAAATTTAAAAACGGTGTGAAATATCTCTTGTATAAAATAATGCCTTTAATAAAAGTGGATTAAATTAGAATAGGTTCTGTTCGTCAGAGAATTAAATGCTGCGGATTATTTTCGGTGTCGTTGTCTGTGGGATAGACCAGTAAAGTAAAATCCCAAAATAATTTGCGGTTCTCAAGCCAAACTTTTTGTTATGATATTTTATACTTTTTGCTTATATTGATGTTAGTTTGCTTAGTTTTTCAGCTATAACTCAAGTCGTTGTCTGTGGGGTGAGAAATTCCAAGTCAGGGTAATAGTACTAGACCAGTAAAGTAAAATCCCAAAAAAATTTGCGGTTCTCGGGCCAAACTTTTTGTTATGTTATTTTATACTTTTTGCTTATATTGATGTTTGTTTGCTTAGTTTTTCCGCTATAACTCAAGAACAATTGACGTTTTCTCATTTCATTCTTCACCAGAATTATTGCTTCGGCTTAAATAATAATCTATATTAATGTATCCATGTAAAAAATCAGGTTGGACTAATTTTATCAAATGAAATCTTCAATATAAATATTCCCCCAATAACTCCAAATAATAATAACGCCATACATATATAGACTTACTCATCTGTGATGGGTAGACAAACTGGTCATTGATGATACTGAATGACGATCCTGACCCAAGTAATGTACTGCATATAAGTAGCAAGTTTGCATATAGTACCACTACTTATGGTACTGCTACATATGTTTGTATGTATGTATATACAACGTATGAGTTATATTCATTTTATACTGATTTTTTATTAATCATACGCACATCATTCCAAAATTGGGTATTTATGATTGAATACTAATAAAAATTTTTTTTTAAGATTTTATGCAATAAAATTAGTCCAACCTGAGTTTTTTTTTGGCCTGAACTCGCCACACCCTTTGGTGGTTTTACAATACTGACCTAGTACCTTCACTCCCACTTTGGCTTTTGCACTGCGTAATTAGAGGTTTCTGTGATACCTCTCCGTGTCAGTCCCCTTATCCTCGCAGCTTCTGAATAACGGAATACCCTTCCACCCGGACCTCGTAGTGTGTTCAGAAGGACATTACGATATTTGTCATTTTCTTCCCCCCTTTCAGTCATGAGCGATTTTTGTCGGCCAGCTTCTTCATTATTATTTAATAACGCATGACATTATCCTCCTGCTATATAACTGCCACAAAACCTTTACCCTCCTACTCTCTACGTATATCTGCTACCAAAACGCATAAATTTCCCCAGATCCTCAGTACAAGAATTTGTTTTTGATTGCTTGTTGTGTTTGCTCAATTTACCTCTTTAAAACAGATTAGTGAGAGATAATGCTCGTCCATACATTTGAATATTTCTGTACGTATGTCGGTACGAGAATACTCACACGCCCCGAAATCAAATGAAAGTGTGACCAAAACCAAAAAATTAACAACAACAACAAAAATTGTCTCTTGTGAAAGCACAACCAACTACTTACACTACTCGACTCGAGACGAGACGAAAAGCAACAACAAGTGATCGGATATTTTCACCAAAATAACAAAAACAAAAAATAGGCAACAACAAAGTGAAAAAAAAGAAAGGGGCACGAGAATGTATTGGACATTAAGGAAAATCTCCAACCTCAGAAAGATTCGGATAAGTAGTAAAATTTTGGTTTTTGGCAAATTAGAAGTGAGCAAACACGATACAAAGGTGGACGCGACATGTCGAATAAATAAATTAAATCATAAAACACGGACACGGGCACGGACACGTAACGGATTAATGCAAATAATTGTGAAGCAAACATAAAACATAAAAATTAAATAAAACTAAGAAACTAAGTAATGAAAAAAAAAAAAATATGAAAAAATATTTGTAACAATTATGTGGTCTTTGGATAATAAATAACAAATCAAAGAAGAAAAAAAAACGTAAATAATATTTAACTACAAGTGAAGAAATGTAATAAATGTAAAGTACAGTACTAAACGCGTTATGCATAATGAAAAGATTAAAAGTTCTATTATTTTGAATTTTAAGGAAAAACAAAATAATTCAACAATAGCCAACATTTTTATAAATATTTAAAAGAGGTTAATTTTCGCAAGCGAGAAACGGAGAGCGAGAAGAGTCGAAACGAAACTAATTCAAAAACTATAAGAAGGAATTGTTAAGGGAAATCATAACAATTATAACATAAACAAATATAAATGGTTGGATATTAATAGTTATAACTAGTTTCTTAAGTGCATTTATTAAAAATTTGCTCTACAATTTTCAGTTACACTTTTAAATACAGGTGGCAACTTTACTGTAAATGTATGAACTTTTGAACTTTATTCTGGTTGTTATTTTTCTCGGAAGATACAGTGTTTTTTTTTTATTAAAATTAATACATAAAAAGTTTGAACTGCTGGACACTTTCATAGGGACGCGTGTGACCATGTTCTTCACATTTTTGGTTATAATTCATAAATAGAAAATTTATTATTAAAAAAAACTGTGATTTCCATGAATGTTAAGTTTTAAAACTTTTAGTAACAGGTAGACACTGAAAAATCTTGATTCCTGCTCAGCATGTCCATTAGAAGACAACGACGAGTGTGACCTTACAAATTTGAGCTTTTACAAAACTTAGTATTTGGGCACGATCGTGTCGGATGTAGTGATATTACTACTCGCTTTCTAAAGTGGGCGGAATAATAAATGTTCTTCTGTAAAATTTTATTCTGCTTTAGCTTTACTTATTACAAAATGTTATCACGATCACGTTGGGTGTATTAATATTCTAAAGTAGGCGGAGGGGCACTTTTGTATGGGAGGTACCAGAAGGGGTGTGGCTAGACTACCAGATCTTTCATAAATACTTTATGCTGCAGTAGCTTTACTAAATACTGCACGATCGATCGCGTTGGTTGTATTGATATTATTACTTAATATTAAAAGTGGGCGGAATGGTACCAGAAGGGGCGTGACCATGTAGCTCATTTGCAATGCCTTAAGTAGTTCTGGGGAAATATTAACTTGTGCAAAGTTTCAAAACAACTGGTTATGACTTTCGACAGTAAACCAGCCGGACAGACAGACAGACGGACATGGCTCAAAGGACTTAAAAAGTCATGAATCGAATTTGGTTCATAGAAACCTAGGGTCTACAGTAACTTATTCTATGTGTTACACTTTTGGGTCGTATCAAATGACATATACCCTTCTACCCGTAGGGTGAGGGTATAAAAACACTAACAGAGAAATGTATGGCCTAAGTTTAACTCTAGTTTCTTGAAATATATGTAAATATGAAGTATTAACCAATTGTAAAGCCTTATAAAACATTTGCCACAGACGAAGGATTACAATGGAAAAGGGTGTTTTTATTTACAAAAGAAATAACTCAGAATACTTACTTACTTAAGTGGCACATTACAACTTACGAACGTAGTTCATAAATTAGAGGCTTGAAGTATTAAAGAATTCCGTTCTCCAGTTAGTCCTACCTGATGGTGGCACGTCGCCAACCACTTGGACCTTCCAACGAAGTTTGGGTCTCCCTGTTCTTCGTCGTCCTACATGTTTGCCTTGAAACACCTTTCTCACTGGAGCATTTACATCCATCCTAGCAACATGTCGCAGCCATCGTAGTCGTTGGATTCTGACTCTTTTAGCTAGTGTTACTAAAGTGATGACGAAGTCAGCAAAAAACATCTATTGGCGAGCACTATTTTCTGATTGATTTCTTGACTGACATTTTTTTCTTGTTGGCGGAAGATCCGAGGTAGGTAAATTCGTCGACTACCTCAAAACAATAATTGTCAACGTTCACGTCCCCATCGAGAGGACTCTTTATTCGTCGAAATCATTATTTTTGTTTTGTCCTCGTTGACCGCTTAACCCATTTTTGCTGACTCCTTTTCTAGTCATGAGAAAACTGCAGTAACAACCCGCAGGTTTCGGTCGAAGATGTCTATATCATCGGCATAGGCTAGTGGCATGTGGCTCATGTGGAATATGGTGACAGACATGTTGACACCAGCCTTTCTCATCACCTTCTCCATAACTATATTAAATAGTGTACAGGACAAGCTATCGCCCTGCCTGAGACCTCTTTCCGTGTTAAATGGTTCAGAGTGATCCTTATCAATCTTAACCGAGGATTTGGTGTTTTCCAAGGTACATCTGCAAAGTCGAATTAGTTATGCTGGAAAACCAAACTCAGACATGACCTCATATAGCCTATTCCTTATCGGAGAGTCGATGGAAGCTTTGTAGTGGACAAAAAGGAAGATAGATGTCGATCTGCTTTCCATGAGTTTTTTTCCCCAGGATTTGTCGTAAAGTGAATATTTGATCCGTCGTAGATTTGCCAGGTCTAAAGCCGCCCTGATAAGGTCCATTTAGTTATTCTTGGTAATAGGCTTATTCCACGGTAGTTCTTACACTCACTACGATCTTTTTTCCTGTATATGGGACATAATAGACAAAGTCTTCAATCCCCGGCCATGTTCTCCTCCAGCCAGATATTCTCCATGGGCTGATATATGCTCCTAATCAGCCTCTCTCCACCTGCCTTAAACAATTTAGCCGGGAGACCTTCGGTTTCAAATGCTTTGTTATTTTTAAGGCTAGATATTGCCACACGTATCTCACTCTTTCATGGAAGTAGACAGTTAATACCATCGTCATGGATTGAAGCGGGGTCTTCTGGAGTGTTGTCCGTATCCTGCAGATTTCTGAAATATCTTCAGAACGGTATCGGGGTCCGTCACTAGTTGGCCTTGCAGGAGGGCAACCCTGTTCCACGCATTTTCTCCTTAACTCTCTGGTAGAATTTTCTCGCTTTCCCTCTACTTCAGACAACTCTGTGCACTTATCCTGCCTCTTCTTCAGCTCTCTCTCTTTCTCCGTCTAAAGAGACGAGTTGCCTCTCGTCTCTTCTCCCTGTGCCGTTTACGACTAGCTCGTGTTGCCATTGGCTTCGGTTTTTCCCTGAATGCAGCATCCGTCTCTTTCGTGTCATTGCGACACTCATCACGGTACCAGAAGGCATCTTCTTGAGACGGTTTTGAGTACCCAAGTACGCTACTCGCAGTCCGTTCTATGAAGTCGGCTATATATTGCCACTGCGAGGTAATATTATCAGAGGTTGGAGTATTCCGTAGCAGTTGAGTTAGGTGGTTGAAGTAGGCGTCCGCTAACTCTGTGGTCCGCAGTTACGTAGGTTTTTCGCCATGCTTAGCCTTGTGCGTACCTTAACTGCGGTAAGGTAGTGATCGGTGTCAATGTTCGCACCCCTGATCACTCGTACGTACAGAACACTCAATGCGTGCCTTCCATCGACTACCAAGTGATCAATCGGATTCCTCGTCAATTAATATGGAGATAAACATATTGCCTTACACAGTGCAACATTTTTCAGCTCATTGATTTGGGACTCAATTCTGAGAACTGCACGTGAAAGTAGCCTTAAAAAGAAGAAGTTCTGCATAATTCGTTTTGTCAAGTTACATGCCATAATAATTTAATATCGATTTGAAGTTATTAAGTATCGTATAGGGGAATTTGTCATGTTTTAGGCTCTTTTGTTTGATATAACTCGAAACAAACTCAAATAACACTGAAAGAAATTTAAAATAATTAGGAATTACAATTATTTTTATCTGTTCATATAACGTTTCCCTACATTAGCAACAGTTTCACTTTTCCATTTATCAAATGATTTTAAACTGGGTTTATTTTGTAGCAGTTACAATAAAACTTTTGTACTCCGTGTCGTATAATTTACGTGGAATATTACTAATGATAATCATACGCCACCATAAAACAATATAACAAAACAGCCAAAAACGTGACAAATTCCCCTAAACGATACTTCAGTCGATCTTAAATTATTGTGGCATGTAACTTGACAAAACGAATGATTCAGAACTTCTTCCTTTTGGGGCAACTTTCACATGCAGTTCCCAGAATTGAGTCCCAAAATCATTTGTTGTACTGTTTTTTGAATATTTATATGATCAAATCTAGTGCTGCTTACTACCATATTTCTTGCCGCACAGAAATCAATCAGTCTGATGCCACTGTTAGAAGTTTCGGTGTGCAGACTGAATTTTCCCATGGTAGGCTCAAATGCGGTCTCCCTGTCTATTTTAGCATTAAAATCGTTTAGTACAATTTTGATGTCATGGCTGGGGCTACCGTCACATAAATTTTCTACGCTCTCGTAGAACTCGTCTTTGTCTTCTGTCGGAGCATGGGCACATATAAGTGTTATGTGGAAAAACTTTGTCTTGACTCTTATGGTGGCTATACGTTCACACAACGGGTTGAACCTTGAGACTAGGTGTAGCTGTCTCATATCCACATCCAAACTAGTGCTTGTCTGCATGGCCACTATAGTAGATGTCGCACGTCTTCATGCGCGAGGGAGCACCCGTGTCCCGTCTACCGGATTCCGTGTAAAGCGGTTATATCAGCTTTGTGTTTTTTGAGGATTTCCGCCAGTTGGATGGAGGCACCTGGTCTATACAGTGTTCTTACATTCCTCGTTTGCGGTGGTCGTCAACATTTTGGGAGGTTCATTTTTTTCTTATCTAACTTCTTCTCATTGCAATAGTTCAAACGTCGGTGGCGGGATGCAAGCCCAGCCCACCACGTCGCAGTTTTCTCTTTTGTTTTAGCTAGCTTTCGCCTGTCACAGTTAGCCGTGCTCTGACGGGTGTCAAAAGGTACCCTTTCAGGCGTCACCACGTGAAGGTACTCCGTCCGCAGTATAACCACGAATATGCAGCTCTGTGAGTAGACTTTAAGTGGAATTGACAAGGATCACTCTGCGTTTGTCAAGTTAAACCAATCAGAAGCTTTACACTGCATTACACTCCCGACGCCCATACCTCAGAATAAGTGAAGCTAAAACTGAAGACGGGATTTTTGTAGATCTCAATTCAGAGAATAAATAGTTAAGGTTATCGTATGCAAGTGCTGCGTCCGTCTGTCTGGCCATGAAATATATACATTCGTTCAAATGTTATTCAAACATTAACAGTGGCAATTTCTCGCTCCTCATTAAGGTGTAGTAAAATATAGAAGAAAATACCATAAATAAAATTTGTCTTACAATAAATATATTAAAAAGTAACAATAAATAATCAATATTTAAAAACAACACAAATCATCCAGTAATTAAATTCAAATATAAATACCCACAAATCTATCGAGACGACAACAATGTTGAGCGACATTTAAGTTATTAACATAAAAAATTAATTTTAAATCAAATTTTAGCTTCCTCTAACACACTCTTCGATATTTACCACACTTTCATTGTTTTATAGCCTAGAAGTGAGCAAAACATATAAATAAATGGAAAAAGTGAAATTCTAACGACACAAATCTATTTATATCGAAAGATTTTCGTCGTTTTAAAATAAATAAGTATTAACAGCAAACAACAGCAACAACTACAGCTACAGTCAACAACTTGTGTACAGCGTTCTATGATCTGGAGAATATGATTCAGTTCCGCGAAAATCGAACAACAACAGGAGCGGCAGCAGCAGCAGCAATGGGTAGCAAAAAGAAATGTCACATGAGAAAATCCTCAGTAAAACGTATCTGTTCGATGATAATTTCGTTTTCAACATATGACATAGTATGCTATATGTTGTTGTTGTTACTATTGCCGGAGACTTTCTATTTGGGGAACGTTAGAAACTGGAACCATAATTTATTTTGCAAATAAGTTTGTGAAAATATATGTATAGTATATGAGTCATTCCATTTCAATTTTGGACGCACAATATATTCGACTTTCTCCGATTTCATTTCAAAGTTGACAGAGGTATTATTTTAGCAATGTGTTTTTTCCACAATATTGAACATAGATTGTATTTGGACAAGTATGATTGACAAGACAAAAGAATAAATAAGCTTAAACTTAATTTTCCTTTACACCCCATGAGTGGGGTATGGAACAACTAGCGGCTCCTACTTGTTTATCGACGAATGCGAATGTCACATTTTTTTAGATAACTGCAGCCATGAGTTGAACCTGGAATCTCCCGCATGGTAGTCGCGTGTTCTAATCATCAAAAAAAAGGTTAAAAAAAAAAGAAAGAATAAACTAAATAATTAAAAACTTTTATTATAAAGTGTCCGCCAAATAACTTTTTTATACCATCACCCTTAGGGATGGGGGTATATATCATTTGATACGACCCAAAAGTGTAACACATAGAAGAGTCACTTTAGACCCTAGGTTTCTTTGAACCAAATTCGATTCATGACTTTATAAGTCGTTTGAGCCATGTCCGTCTGTCTGTCTGTCTGGTGGCTGTCCGGCTGGTTCGCACGATAACTTCCGAAAGACGCGACCAAATGTTTTGAAATTTCGCACGAGTTATTAGTTTCTCAAAACTATTTACGGTATTGCAAATGGGATACATGGCCCCGCCCCTTCTTGTACCTCCCATACAAATACATCATTCCGCCCACTTTAGAAATCGAGTAATAATATCAATACACCCTACGGGATCGTCCCCAAATTCTGTATTTAGTAAAGCTATAACAGGATAAAGTTTTGGAAAAAATTTTGAAAGCCTAGCCACGCCCCTTCTGGTACCTCCCATGCAAATCTTCCTTTCCGCCCACTATAGATATGGTGAAATAATATCAATAAATTAAACGTGATCGGAACCAAATTCTCTTTTTAGTAAAGCTATAACAGGATAAAGTTTTGGAGAAAAAATTGGTAACCTGGTACCGCCCACTTTGGAAATCGATTAATATTATTAAAAGACCTATCGCGATCGTGCCCAAATTCTGTATTTGGTAAAGTTTAAGCAAGATAAAGTTTTGGATAAAAAATCTGGAAGTCTAGACACTCCCCTTTTGGTACCTCCCATACAAATGTACCACTCCGCCCACTTTAGAAATAGGGTAATAATATCAATACACTCGACACGATAGTGCCCAAATTCTGTATTTTGTTATGTTATAACAGGACAAAGTTTTGGAGAAAAATTGGAAGTCTAGCGACGCCCCTTATGGTACCTCCCATACAAATGTACCTTCCGCCCACTTTAGGGATGTACTAATAATATCAGTACACCCAAGGCAATCGTGCCCAAATTCTGTAATAAGTAAAGCTCTAACAGGATATAGTAATGGAGAATAAATCTGGAAGCCTAACCACACCCCTTCTCGTACCTCCCATACAAATGTACCCACCCACTTTAGAAATCGAGTAATAATATCAATATAATAGAAAATTATTTGTTTTACTGAGGGTAAGGGTAAATGTAAGTTGGGTTGGCCGACTGAAACTTTCTAACTGGTTTTAATTACAAATCGGTTAATTTCAATAACTCAAGACTTAAACAATATCTTATATTGGGTGATGATATTTATCAGTCAGATTAACTGACTGAAATTTCTGTACTGGTTTTATTAAACTTTGTACATATAAGGGGAGTTTGTATGATAGGTGGACGTTACTTTTAGCCTCTCACATTCATGTTTAGTCAATATTTTTTCCCGATATGTCAAATACTAAGCTGTAATTGTACATATGAGCTGAGAATGTTGTTATTAATTTTTTAACCCCCAAAATGGGGGAGTTTGTATAGGCTGCTGAAATAGTTGGTGGAAGCTTGCACATTAAATTTCAAATCGATAGCCATTAAATTAAGAAGATGGGAGTAGTTTTTGACCGACATTGTTCATATCAGAACTTAACCTCTGCTTAAAGGATAGAAGCTACCATACCTAATTTCAGCTACATACTTCTTCAACTACTGCTGTAATCGCTGGGACAGATAGACGGACACCCGCAAAAAGGGGAAGTTTGTATGAGAGATGGTAGTAGTTTTTGACCGATATTGTTCTATTTGGTTAAAGGATAGAAGCTTCCATACTAAATTTCAGCTCTATACTTCTTTAACTACTGCTGTAATCGCTGGGTCAGATAGACGGACACCCACAAAACAGCATCTTAGAACATAATCTCTTTTTAGAACATAGAAGCTTGCAGATCAAATTTCAAATCGATAGCTCTTAAACTGCCACAGCAATCACAAGGAAAGACATCCAAAAAGGGGCAATTTGTATGGGAGGTGAAAGTAGTTTATGTCCGATCTTACACAGTTTAGAACATAACCTCTGTTTAGTTTTTCTATACCAAATTTTGTGCTCCATAGCTCTTAAATTAAGGTAGTAATTGCTGGGGGAGACAGATTGATATATAAAAAGGGGAAGTTTGTATGGGATATGGGAGTAGTTTTTATTCGATCTTGCGCAACTTAGAACATAATCTCCTTTTAGAGCAGAGAAGCTTGCATACCAAATTTCATATCTATAGCTCTTAAACTACCACTGCAATCAGTTTAAAACATAACTTCTGTTTAGTTTATGGAAGCTTGTATACCAAATTTCTTCTCCATAGCTCTTAAATTAAGGTTGTAATTGCGGGGGGAGACAGATTGAAACACAAAAGGAGAAGTTTGTATGGGACATGGGATTAGTTTTTATCCGATCTTGCGCATCTTAGAACATAATCTCCTTTTAGAGCATAAAAGCTTGCATACCAAATTTCAAATCGGTAGCTCTTAAACTGTCACTGTAATCACTAGGAAAGACCCCCATAAAGAGGCAATTTTTATGGGAGGTGGAAATAGTTTTTGTCCGATCGTGCTCATCTTAGAGCATAATCTCCTTTTAGAGCATAAAAGCTTACATACCAAATTTCAAATCGGTAGCTCTTAAACTGCTACTGAAATCACTAGAGAAGTTCCCCAAAGAGGGGCAATTTCTATAGGAGGTGGAAGTAGTTTGTTAAACGGTCTTTCTCATCTTAGAACTCAAGCTCCACTTAGAGAATTGGCGAGGATTTCTGCTTGATAACTTTTAAACTACGGCTGTAATAGCAGGGACAGACCCCCAAAATTTCTATGGGATGTGAGAGTCTAGTCGGGTGCTGTCGGGTGGCACCTGGGCAACGGTGTTTGCGATATCTTCTTATCATGAATAGCGGCTGATAGTGAGTGACGAACCTTGATGGTTGGGTTCGCCTTTAGGTCCTTTACTGGCTATGAAGACCCCCGCAAACGAACTAATGGCCATGATTTAAGGATATGCACCTAGAACGTCCGGACTCTCTATAGAGAAGGTGCCACTATACGACTGGCGGATGTCCTTAAAAAATGTCAGGCTGACATCACCGCCATCCAGGAGATGAGATGGACAGGACAAAGATGCTCGCTACGTAAAAATTGCGACATCTATTACAGCTGCCATGCCGAAAAGCACGAATTTGGATGTGGATTTGTAGTTGGCGAGAGACTCAGACAACTTGTCACGCGATTCAATCCTGTTAGTGATCGAATAGCCGCAATCCGCAGCAAGGCAAAATATTTCTACATCACGCTGATTTGTGCTCATGCCCCGACGGAAGATAAAGACGATGAGATAAAAGACACATTTGACATGCGACTACAGAAAACATACGACCGCTGTCCTGGCCACGACGTTAAAATTGTCCTGGGAGACTTTAATGCAAAAATAGGAATTTAGCGTGCATACCGGCACATCAGACAATGGGTTTAGACTGGTTAGCTTTGCAGCGGAACGATACATGGTAGAGAGTGGAACTATATTGCAGTATAAAGATATCCACAAGACAACTTGGCTATCCCCCTATCAAAACACCAAAAATCAAATTGATCATGTGGTAATTGAGGGCAGGCATGCATCTAGTATCATGGAAAACTGCGGGATGGGACTACAGCTTTCTCAGAAAGATCAGCGAATTTGGGTCTAACGGTGACCGAGGAAAAACGAAGTTATTAGTTTCAACGAACAAAGAATCTACTCGTTTGGGAAACTGCTTGAACGTTGACAACTATAATTTCGAAGTGGTAGATAGTTTTATCTACCTAGGCTCCGCCATCAACAAAAAAATAATGTTCTGGTTCTGGCAGTATTCGAGAGAAAAATACTTCGTAAAATATATGGGCCCATCATCGTTAACGGAGAGTATCGGCGTCGTAAGCTGTACGAGCTGTACTCTGACATTGACGTGATCAGATGTATTAACGTGCAATATTTCTAATATAAAACGTGACAAATTCTCCTATACGATACTTATTAACTTCAAGTCAATATTAAATTATTATGGCATGTAACTTGACAAAACGAATGATGCAAAACTTTTTCTATTTGGGGCTACTTTCATGTGCAGTTCACAGAATTGAGTCCCAAATCAATGAACTGAAAAATGTTGTACTGTGTAAATTTAAACTTGGTTAAAACGATAGTTACCTAAATTATAAAATGCTTCGAAGACTTTTGTGTAATTATAATTCATAAAAACTTGTCATTTTTATACAAAGCTCAGATTCGTCGAAATTTTATAGCGATAAAACGATAAACTGCATTGTTTATCGTATATCAAGATTTTAAGTGGATTAATGTACTTTGGTATACTAATTTATATAGAACTCGACCACATCTACAACATGGACTAGGTCACTAGTCAAGTTCCCTAAATTTTGTTCATTCTGTTATTATTAATGTTTACATTTCTACATCTTTCGAAATTGTTATTTGCTAAACATTATTATTATTACTCATACGTCTTGGTGTCGTTCCAAAATTTAATTGGTCATCCAAACCAACACATGTGTTGCGTTCATTCGTACAACTTTGTCTTCCGACACAGGTACACTCAATTACTTTACTACCTTCAGCAAATAAAAAAACAAACAAACAAACAAAACCAATGAAATGTCTTTCACACTTCTCCTACCAATTTGGCTAATGTGGACATTACATTATTATGTGTAGATTTTGCGAAATAGAACAAATTTTTAAAAATAAATAAAAATTTACAACTACAACACAACAATGCAAAAACCAGCCAAACCAACCAGATAAAGAGAGCTGAAGACGAACAACCACAAGAACAAGAACAACAACGGCCAGAAAGTGCATCCATCTAATGTCACCCATTCAACCAGCCAGTCAGCCAACCAGCTATCCAACCGACCAACCAGCCACCAGCTCAGCTATCTAAACAAATAGTAGAAGCAGCAGCCGCAGCAACAATAACAAGTTCTATAAAACCAGCAAAATCGCAAAGTGCAATAAGTAGTACCTTTTCGCCGATTCTATGATGGTAGTAGTGGTGGCGGTAGTGATGGCAATTGTAGTAGTACTAGTACTAATGCATTTGGATGATCTACTAGTGAGCTGGCTAGCTGGCTGGCTGGTGGTGGTAGTTAGACGTTTGACAAAAAATATATTGGAATGAAGAAAATTCCTTTATTCATTAGATACATTTCGCTGCACATAGTATTATGTGTAATGTAAATATGTAGATGTAAACAATTGTACTATCATATATATTACGTATATGTTAGTATGTACGTTTGGCAGAGGTGGAGAATTTGAATATTGTGAGAGGGAAATAAGAACTAATGTATAAAAGTGGCTGCTAATTAAATGGAGGTATGTCTTAAGGATATGTATGGTCAATAGAAAAAGCACGTGGATTTATTTAACAGATGCCGATTTTTAAAGAAGTAATGGAGAAAAAAATACCATGTATATCACAGTACACATTATTCACCACATTAATTTGGGACTCAATTCTGAGAATTGCAAGTGAAAGTAGCCACAAAAATAAGAACTTTTGCATCATTCGATTTGTCAAGTTGGCTGCATTAAATATTTAATGACCATACGATTTTTTTTTATATTTTAATACGGTTACCATACGGAATATCTCTTTTGTGTCTAAAGCATAGTTGTAGATATCGAAGAGGAGAAACATTCAGTGCCTTAGAAATCGCAAAAATATCAATATTTTATCATTAAACTATAGGTTTAAGGACATGAGCTCAGGTTTTCCTCTTAAAGATATTAAATAGTTTTTGTTTAATTGTGCTTGTGTTTGAGATTTATGAAGCTATTTTGTAATAAATGCAGTTAGCGTTGCCTTTATAATAACGAAAACGTTTTCGCTTCTTTCGTAGAACAAAAACTAAGATACACTTGCCTTTATACAGAAGAAACGTAGATGAAATACGGCAACTTATGTCTAAGGGGATGGGAGTAAATTTTTGTATGTGAACGGTTGTCGACAACTAGAATGTCATAGCAATTCGTTATCGATAACACTCCTGACAGACAAATTTTTCGACAGATTCCTTGTGTCCTTGTGTAAATGCGTCTTTATACTTACTGTCGTATATTCTGACTAACGTATGAGTACTAATTAATATTCCATATAACTCATACGCTCTGGCATGGTTAAACTTCATAACGTCACTTACACTGTTGAATTTGTCACGTTTTAGGCTCTTCTGTTATATGGTGACGTATGATTATCATAAGTAATATTCCAGACTCTGATCCTAGCTGTCTTGCTCTACAGCGCAGAATCGTGGGTAATGACACAAGCGGATTAATCTATTCTGGGAGTCTTCGTGAGAAAAATACTCCGCAAAATATTTGGACCCATCATCGTGAACGGCAAGTAACGTCGTCGAATGAATCATGAGCTGTATGAGCTGTACAACGACATCGACGAAGTCAAGCGCGTTCAAATAGACCGAATGCACTGGCTTGGACACGTTGTACGAATGGACGAAAACGCTCCGGCTCGAAAAGTCTTCGGCAATAAACTCGATGGGCGGCGCAGGAGGGGGCGACCAAAACTCCGATGGATGTACCAGGTGACGGAAATGTTAAGTAAGCTTGGTATGACGAACTATCTACGGAGCGCAAAAGACCGAAGCGCTTGGAATGGTTTTCTACGTGCGGCTACTGATAGATGAATTTCTGTTGTTGCTGCCAGTAAAGAAAAAGAAGAATATTCAATGTAAATCATACGCCACGGAGTACAACAGTTTTATTGTAACTGCTACAAAATAAACCCAATTCAAAATCATTTGAAGAATGGAAAAGTGAAACTGTTGCTTATGTAGGGAAACGTTATATGAACATTTTAAAGGAATTGTAATTCTTAATTTTATTAAATTTGTTTCAACTAAATCGGCTATGTCTATGTATATGATACTTTCTAACTTCAAACCGATATTAAATTATTATGGCATGTAACTTGACAAAACGAATGATGCAGAACTTCTTCTTTTTGGGGCTACTGTCACGTGCAATTCTCAGAAATGAGTTCCAAATCAATGAGCTGAAAAATGTTGTACTGTGTTAATATGCCAAGTCCTTAAAAAATAGGTTATTGCGACACAATAACCTTTAACCCACAATAACTAGGTAATTTGATGCTTCTTGTAATAAACAGATTAATGACAAGATACAACATGAGCAAAACAATTCTTACGGTCATTTAATGATTAAAGCAGCCAACTTGACTAAACGAATGATGCAGAAGTTCTTAGTTTTGGGGCTACTTTCATGTGCAATTCTCAAAATTAAGTCCCAAAATCATGTGTTGTACTGTGTATTAGAATGAGTTTAATACGGCAGACGCTCTTTGCCCACAAATTTCACTAAAAACACCCCATTAGTCGTTTGGAGGTGCAACATGTTGCCCCCTCCCACTAACTACGTCCTTATGGTTTGATTTGTAACTAAAAAATATTGAGGTGTCTCCAAGTATTTTACGACGTATTGTGTACCCATTCGAAATGTAGAAGTCTAACAAAAAAAAAACAACAAAAAAACAATCCGAATTTGAAGGAAAAACAAAATGCATACGTTTGATTCAATTTGGCTAAAACGCTTATTTGTTGTTGTTGTTGTTGCCATTGCACGAACTGGTAAAAATAGCAGCCCTCGGACAAAAACCAACAACAACAACAACGGCAAGCAACAAATCTAAGAAATAAAGCAAATCAGCAAAAGCAAGATATATCTAAACACTCATGCATTACAAAATTTATTTCAGCACTAGCAACAACAACAACAATTTCGACATCACCACCAGCTACATTACATACATTCGTAGCAATAAATACACAATTTTGTCTCTTGGTGGACAAAGAGCTTGAGTGCAATCACAACAACATTAGGTATTGTGACAACTGCTATGGCAATTCAATGAAAAGATCATCCGAATGGAAATTGATTTCAGTAATCCAAAGTAACGTTGCACAGCAACGAAATCTGAGAATATATATGTGAATGTAGCAAATGTTTAACGATATCACGTGATATAAAGTGTTGCAATCGGTAATAAATCAGTCACAGTATGTTAAGGAGTCACAGTCACAGTATGTTAAGGAGAAATGATTTAAACAGAGTTTTTTTTGTAGCAGTTACAATAAAACTGTTGTACTCCGTAGCGTATGATTTACGTGTAATATTAGTTATGATAATCATACGCCACCATATAACAAAAGAGCCTAAAACGTAACAAATTCCCCTATACGATACTTATTAACTTCAAATCGATATTAAATTATTATGGCATGTAACTTGACAAAACAAATGATGCAGAACTTCTTCTTTTTGAGGCTACTTTCACGTGCAGTTCTCAGAATTGAGTCCCAAAATCATGTGTTGTACTGTGTAATGATTTTTTTTAAAGAAAACTAAACGTATGTTTAATACCAATGACTGGTAATTAAATATTATGTATACGTATACTCTAGGTTAAGACGTTGACTGCCGACTGCGATATAACTCGTAGATTGCGTTCCCTTCTAGGGTGCCAACTCATCGCCGCCGGCTTTAAAAAGCTCGGCCGGTAGTCCATCGTCTCCCGTAGCTTTAATATTTTTAAGCCGTGCATTGCCGTGTTGATCTCGTTTAGGCTCGGTGGTGGACAGTCTACTCTATCGTCGATGATTGGTGTGATTTCGTCACTTATGCTGCCTTCGGCAACGAGAAGAGAAGAAAAGTGTTTCCTCCATATTTGCAGCACATTCAGAGTGTTCGTGACAAGATTTCCGTCTCTGTCCTTACAGGTGTGGATCCCTGTTCCAAAACCTTTACTTTTTACCTTTTGATAGTACTTTCGGGCTTTACCTCTTACTTACTTAACTTAATTTCCCTTTACACCTAATGACTGAGATATGGGATAGTTTATCGCGCTTTAACTGTCACTGTCACTGTTTGAGGAGCTTTTTACCAGACATTCCGATTGATTCGACACTTATACTGCGAAGTTGCTGTCGAATGAAAGAAATGTTTTTAGATGACTGGAGCTAGGAGTTGAACCTGGGATCTCCCGCATGGAAGTCGCGCGTTCTACCCAACATGCTACCGCCGGTCCCCATAGGGTTCCACCTATATCCCAGTAATTTTCGATATCCTGGCTCTCTCTTTTATATCATAGACACTTTTCCTCCTGTTTTCCGTGACTTCTCCCTTCTTTTTTTAGTGGCCACAGTTTTGCCAGCAAGCAGCATCCTTTTCCTCAGACATTTCTTTCTGGTACGAGGTCTTGTCTGAGCGTGGTTTTTCAAAACCCAGTACGACCGGTGCGGCAGTGGTCATGTGGTCATAGAATTCACAATATGCTACGACTGAGTGTCGGGAACATCAGAATACTGGTGGTTGGTTCGAAGCAATTGAGAGAGTTGGTTGGAGTAGGCATTGGCTATCTTGGTGGTATGCAGCTTTGTGATGTCTAGCTTCCTTTGCGTTTGATTACGAGTGTTTTTAGCCCTACTTAATCGTGTGCGTACCTTGGCTGCAACTAGGTGGTGATCCGAGTCAATATTTGCACCGCGCAACACACGCACGTCCATAACGCTTGAGACATGCCTTCCTGCAATTACCACGTAATCAATTTGGTTTCTTGTATTTTGATCAGGGGATATCAGGCAGTCTGAAATCGTTATTAGAGGTGTTGTTCTGTAGACTGATTTTTCCGACTGCTATACCAAGACCATCGAATGAGGAGAACGAAGATATAGACCGATAGAGGGATAGAGGTGAGGCCCGAAAATTTTACCAGAAAGTAAGAGCAAATGGCTCGGTAATGGCCTCCCCTCCTGTAAGGACAAGGATGGAAATCTGGTCACGGATATGCTGGTGCACATATGGAGAGAACACTTCCAGCAACTGCTGGTTCCAGAAGGCAGCGCACGTGAAGTTATCAAGCCAATTGTCGACGACGGCTTAGATTGCCAACCACCAAGTCAAGCGGAGGTAAGAAGAGCAATATCGCGGCTGAAAACCAATAAAGCAGCCGGCAGACCTCTTCAAGTCTGGTGGCGAGGAGCTGATAACGAGCATGCATCAGCTTCTGCGCACGGTTAGGCTAAAAGAGTGCATGCCCGACGATTGGAATTTAAGCGTATTATTTCATGTGCTGAAAAAAGGTAATCCAAGTGTGTGCTCCAACTACCGCGGGATCAGCCTTTTACCTATCGCATACGAGGTCCTGTCTAGTGTGTTATATGAAAGACTACAGCCAATGTTATCCAACCAGATCGAGTCTTATCAGTGTGGTTTTAGACCTGGTAAATCAATAATTGACCAGATATTCACAGCTCGGCAAATCCTGGAAAAGACCAAAGAGAAACAGATCGACACGTACCATCTTTTCGTCGACTATAAAGCTGCCTTCGACAGCCCGATATGGCAGAAAGTACTCGAAGCCATGGCTGAGCGAAACTGATACACCTTTGCGGAACGGCACTGATTGACACGAAGTCTTCAGTTAAGATTGGCAAAGACTTTACCGAGCCATTATACACCAGACGATGCCTAAAACAAGGCGACGGCCTGGGTCTAACGGTGAACGAGGACAAAACGAAGTTATTAGTTTCAACAAACAAAGAATCTACTCGTTTGGGAAACTGCGTGAACGTTGACAACTATAACATCGAGGTGGTAGGTAATTGTATCCACCTAGGCTCTGCCATCAACAATACAAATAATGTCAGCCTAGAAATCCGGAGAAGAATCCTGCTTCCTAATAAATGCGGACTAAGCAAGCGATTCAATGACAGAGCCCTTTTCCGACGAACAAAAATCCAGCTATACCAGAGAGTGGTTCTACCTGTCTTCATGGATGGTTCAGAATCCTGGGATATGAGAGAAAAATATTCCGTAAAATATAATGGACCATCATCGTAAACGGACCATCATCGTAAACATTGACGTGGTCAGACGCATTAAGGTGCAGATACTGGTTCTACCTGTCTTCATGGATGGTTCAGAATCCTGAGTTATGACACAAGCTGATGAATCTGTTCTGGCAGTATTCGAGAGAAAAACACACCGTAAAATATATGAGCCCTTCATTGTTAACGGAGAGTATCGGCGTCATTGGAATCATAAGTTGTACGAGCTGTACACTGACATTGACGTGGTCAGACGCATTAAGGTGCTATGTCATGTTGTACGCATGGACGAAAATGCTCCAGCTCGAAAAGTCTTCGACAATGAACTCGATGGAGTGCAGAAAAGGGCGACTAAAAGTCCGTTGGAAAGACCAGATTACTGAGAACCTTACAGAACTTGGTGTGACAAAATGGAAAAGAAGTCCAGAAGATGGAAGCGCTTATAATAAAGGGTCTGCTTTTTTTTTTTTGAAAATGCTATAAAAAAAACTATTGAATATTTTCTCAAATTTCTTTTTTTATTTGAAAGTACAATCCTTCCAATCCTTCCGGCTAATAATGGAAAATAATTTCATTCAAATGGCTGCCTCGGCTGGTCATGTAGTAGCCTACACGATCGGTCCAAGTTTTAAGCACATTATCGATTGTGTGCAGCTGTATTTCAGCAATGGCTTCGTGAATATTGTCCTTAAAAGCGTCAACTGTCTCTGGCTTGTCGGCGTAACACTTATCTTTGAGGGCACCCCACATATAATAGTCCAACGGTGTCAAATCGCAGCTCTGAGGTGGCCAAACGACATCAGCTCTGGGGCTGATAATGCGATCTTCAAAAACAGGGCGCAAAACATCGAGTGTAGCTTCGGCTGTGTGGTACGTAGCGCCGTCCTGTTGAAACAAAATGTTGTAAATATCCTCCTCTTTAATATTTGTGAAAAAAAATTTGTTCAACATGGCCCGATAACGATTGCCATTGACTGTAACGGCAACTCCTTGCTCATTTTCGAAGAAAAATGGTCCAATTATGCCTCTGGACCAAAATCCGCACTAAACACTGACTCGTTTTGGGTGCATCGGCTTTTCAATGTATGCGTGCGGGTTTTCTGTGCCCCAAATGCGACAATTTTACTTGATTACATACCCGCCAAGATCAAAATGAGCTTCATCTGAAAAGATGATTTTTCATTCTGCAACATTACCATGATTTTCAAAGTAATGTCGCAATATTTCCCAGCGTTGTTCAAGCGTATACACAACCATATTCGTTTAGCGGAAGGATACAACTAATTATCTGTCAAATCAGACATGAGCTAAGTGTTACCATTCACGAAATAAGCACTAGTTGAAAAAAAAACGTTAGATGGCGGAACCGTTATTTTTCTAATCCAATAGGATTGCAAAGAAGTGCCAGCTAAGTAAGTAAGTAAGAATATAGTGACAACCACTGCTGCCATTATTGGGGTTGAAGCTTTTTCGTGTAACAGTCGAACTTTTTACTAAAATACATGTACTTTAGATGCAATAAATTTTTTTACAAACATAATTATTGCTTTGTTAGAACAACATTTTTGTAATACCTAAATTTTGTTCTGACAATTTGTTTATCTTTTATTGTATATTGAGTTAAATCCATATTTTCACATACAATGTTTACTTTGTCCAGGTTGTCCAGGTTCCTATTGAGCTCCTCGTTAAAAAGTCATATTCACTACACTTAGTCGTATGATTAATACCCAATTGTGCACTAAGCAATAAAACCTAACGTATACTTAATATTATATGCATATTGCGAACAAAATATTAAAAGTGGTTCCGTTTTTGTACCCTCTCTCCCTCTCTCTCTGAGAGTGTACTCTAGCACGCATACGCATACTAGCTATGCATAAACAATATTTTCATACAAGTCAACATCATTTTATACAAATCAATCAAAATATTTTCAAAACAAATCTAAATGAGATGTTTAATGAGTACCAAGTGATGACTACCTGCAGCATGATTTGTCAACTATTAACACACAGAGAGAGAGATAAAGAAATTTAAAAAATAATGTAGACTGCACTTTTACCTCTCTATTATTCTTTGTTGGCATTACTCACACGACATTACTTGGATACAGTGTCCGCAGCACCACGCTACTTGTACTTAATGCATAACCAATTGAAAACACTATGACATTATCATTAGATGGAAAACGTAAAAGATTTTTCAGCAGCTATATTTATTCTCCCAAGTTTTCAGCTCTTTTATAGCTCTTTACGGAGCACAAAAATACATACATACATCGTTATAGTGAGAGAGATATGGGGAATATCGTTACAAATGTTGTTATACAAGTATAACTGTTTGTGTTTGAATAATGGAAGATTCTTGCTCTCTCTCTCTCTCACACACACACTATTTCTCTCTATCTTAACACCAGTGTTTTCACTTATGGACCATATTCTCTGTATCTCTTTGATCAATCTCCGTCGCTCGCACTTAACACATAATAAACCAGATGATAATGTTTAATGACATTTCGTTATGTCTTTATGATGATTAATTGTCATAATTTGTGTTGTGTCAAAGTGTTTAAAAATGCAAAATTTACGCGCCAAAGCAACAGTACCAACAACAACAACAGCAACAACCGAAACAAAATCAAATATTAAAAAAAACGGCAATAACAACAAAATCAGTAAAAGCATAAACAAATACAAATTGTTTATTGTTTTCCTTAACTAATCGCTTATGTTTGTGTTTATAGCAGAGACTTTTGAGACCATTTTTCTTGTATGACATATAAACATTTAGTGAAAACGTTTTATATGTTAATTTATCGCTAAATAATAAAATTATGGAACATAATAATGCCTCAACAGCAGCGACAGCAAATGTGCGACCATCATTGTCAACAGCGCGTAGCTCTGAGCAATTGTCAAAAAAACTTCAAGAGCAATCACAGCAACAGCAGCAGCACCAACAGCAACAACAGTCGCAGAGCCAACATCAGCACCAACAGCTGCATCAGCATGCTCAGTCACAGCTGCAGAGTAATAATGAACATCAACAGCAATTTTGTCTAAGATGGCACAATCATCAGGTAATTATACAAATTTTTTAATAGTTTCGTGTTTTTTTTTTTTTATAGCAATAAGTTAAGTTAAGTTACAGTAAAGTTGTATATGATATATCTTTAACTAATACACTATTAGCAGAACACACAGAAATACCTATATGCGGATTCTCAAAACCAGTAAAGAAATTTCAGTCAGATAAACTGACTGATAAAAACCATCACCCAATATTAGATATTGTTTATGATAAGAGCTATAAGAGCTATCGAAATTAATTGATTTTTAATTAAAATTACTTATGTATTATTAGTTGCCTGCTTGTGGAGCGTAAACGATTATAGACTTTTGGTCATAATACCAGCGGTTTAGAGACATCTAGGAAAACCGTACAAGTTTGACTTATTTGTTTCGGTGATACCATAGGGGCAGCACAAAGTGTCCGATATTTTGTTTTGTAAATTAACATTTAATAAACGCTTTCAAAAATACATGAAAGCAAAAGAGGCAAATTCGGTTCTTTATTTATATTAACTGACCAAATTTGAGTATCCCCCAGGTGCCGTTTTGGAAGTTATGGGAGAAATATTAATTTTCCAAAAATAAATCATTTTGTATGGAAGGTGCCAGAATGCGTGAACCGATGTAGTTCATATTCATTCCTGATTCAAATTTTGATAACCGTACAACAAACGCAAAATTTGACTGAATTTAGTGTACTTACAAAAAAGGTATGTATGTAAGACTATTGGGTAAGTTCAGTCATTTGTATAAGAGGTACCAAAAGGGGTGTGTCAAATAGTTAGGTTTTCTGAGGTTTCGTTTCCTATCACAATATTAATTAATCAACCAATTTTCATTATCCCCCAAGTGTCCGTTTGGAAGTTATGGGAGAAATATTAATTTTCCAAAAATAGGTCACTCTGTATGATAGGTACCAGAAGGCGTGTGCCGATGTAGTCCATATTCATTCCTGAGTCAAATTTTCTGACCGAATTCAGTTTACTTACAAAAAAGATATGTATTGATTTTATAGGGTTTAGACAAAAAAAAACCGACTATATTCAAATATCAATTCAAATATCCGGTCGTCTGTTTAGAAGTTATGAAACTACTTACTTACTTAGCTGGTACTTCTTTGCAATCCCAGTGGATTATAAACCGCACGTAGAAAAATATTATAAGCGTTTCGATCTTCTGCGTTTCTTCTCCAATTAGTCACACTAAGTTCTTTAAGGTTCTCAGTAACCTGGTCTTTCCAACGGAGTTTTGGTCGCCCTGTTCTGCGCCGTCCATCGAGTTCATTGTCGAAGACTTTTCAAGCTGGAGCATTTTCGTCAATGCGTACAACATGACCTAGCCCACGCAACCGCTGCATCTTAATGCGTCTGACTACGTCAATGTCAGTGTACAGCTCATACAGCTCATGATTCATACGACGCCGATAGTCTCCGTTTACGATGATGGGCCATTATATTTTACGCAGTATTTTTCTCTCGAATACTGCCAGAACCGATTTATCCGCTAGTGTCATAACCCAGGATTCTGAACCTACATTAAGACAGGTAGAACCAGTATCTGGTATAGCTGGATTTTTGTTCGTCGAGAGAGGGCATTTATTAGCAAGCAGGATTCTTCTCCGGATTTCTAGGCTGACATTAATTGCTTTGTTGATGGTGGAGCCTAGGTAGATAAATCGAAATTATAGTTGTCAACGTTCAGGCAGTTTCCCAAACGAGCAGATTCTTTGTTCGTTGAAACTAATAACTTCGTTTTGTCCTCGTCGACAGGACCTTAAATGTGATGGGTAAAAAGCAGTTCCCGCGGTATTTGGAGCACACACAATCTAAGCCGTCGTCGACAATTGGCGTGATACCTTCACGTGCGTTGCCTTCTGGAACTAGCAGTTGCTGGAAGTGTTCTCTCCATATGTGCAGCACAATCTGCGTATCTGTAACCAGAATTCGATCCTTGTCCTTACAGGGGAGGGGAGCGCATTACCGTAGCCTTTTGCTTGTACTTTCTGGTAAAATTTTCGGGCCTCACCTCTATCCCTGTATCGCTCTATGTCCTCGTTTTCCCGTTCCTTCATTTGAAGTGTTTTTCGCTTAAATAACTGAAAGAAATATTAATTATCCAAAAATAGGTAATTTTGTAAGGGAGGTACCAGAAAGGATGGGGCTATTCTGCACAATTACAATCCCGTTAGAACGTTTTAAAAAATATTATCCAGCCAGACAGACGGACATAGCTCAAACGTCTTAAAAAGTCCTGAAACGAATTTGGTCTTAA
The DNA here is from genome assembly GCA_964034835.1 of Muscina levida. NCBI lineage: Eukaryota > Metazoa > Arthropoda > Insecta > Diptera > Muscidae > Muscina > Muscina levida. The sequence goes on along the minus strand of OZ035883.1, from coordinate 123,335,312 downwards.
GATACTTGGGGTCTAACTCGCCTCCTTTAATGCGTTACACTTTTTATACCCTCACACTACGTGTAGGAGGGTACATATCATTTGATACGACCCAAAAGTGTAACACATAGAAGGATTCACTTTAGACCCTAGGTTTCTTTGAACCAAATTCGACTCATGACTTTTTAAGTCGTTTGAGCCTTTTCTAGCGATGAGAAAACTGCAGTAACATCCCACAGATTTTGGCCAATGATGCCTATATCATCGGCATAGGCTAGTGACATGTGGTTCTTGTGGAACTATATTAAATAGTGTACAGGACAAGCTATCACCCTGCCTGAGATCTCTTTCTGTGTTGAATGGTTCAGAGTGATCCTTGCCAATCTCAGTCGAGGATTTGGCGTTTTCCAACCTACATCTTAAAAGCCCAATCAGCTTTGCAGGAATATCAAACTCAGACATGGTCTCATCTAGCCTATTCCTTATCGGAGAGTCGAAGGCAGCTTTGTAGTCGACAAAGAGGTGGTAAGTGTCGATCTGCTTTTCATGCGTTTTTTTCCAGGATTGGTCGTAAGTTGAATATTTGAGTCGTCGTAGATTTGCCAGGTATAAAGTGCGGCTAAGGTCCAATTAGTTTTTCTACAATTGGCTTTAGACGTTTACACAATATGTTCGAAAGGACCTTGTACGCAATTGGTAATAGGCTTATTCCACGATAGTTCTTACATTCACTACGATCTCCTTTCCTGTATATGGGACATAACAGACTGAGACTCCAATCAGCGGGCATGCTCTCCTCCAGCCAGATGTTCGACATGAGCTGATGCATGCTCCTAATCAGCTCCTCCCCGCCAGCCTTGAACAATTCAGCAGGGAGAACATCGGCTCCAGCAGCTTTGTTGTTTTTAAGGTGGGATATTGCCATACGTATCTCACTCTGGCAGCGACCATGGCCGTGGCATGATGGTTAAAACACCATGCGGGAGATTCCAGGTTCAACTCCTGACTCTAGTTATCTAAAAATGAAATTTTTCTTTCATTGCCGGTCCCCCTCTAGTTGTCGACAGCAACTTCGCAGTACATATAAGTGTCAAGTCAATCGGCATGTCTAGTAAAAGCTTCTCAAACAGTGACGTTCGCATTCGTCGATAAACAAGTAGGTGCCGTTTGTTGTGAATCTAAAATAAAAAGTGTGTTAATTCACAACAACGCGAGAAGCATCCCATACCTTATTCATGGGTAGTAAAGGGAAATTCTGTTTTTTGTTTTATCTCACTCTGGCTCGGAGGTGAACAGTTAATACCATCGTCATGATGGAGCGGGGTCTTCTGAAGTAGTGTCCGTATCTAGTAAATTCCTGAAATGATTTCTCCATATCTTTAGAACGTTATCCGGGTCCATCACTAGCTGGCCATTGCTGTCCTTGCCAAAGGGCAACCCTGTTCCACGTATTCTCGCCTTAACTCTCTTGTAGAATTTTCGGGCTTCCCCTCTACATCGGGGCAACTCAGTGCACTCTTCACGAACAACTAGCGTTACCATTGGCTGCAGGTTTGCCCTGTATGCAGTATCCGTCTCTTTCGTGGCATTGCGACATCCATCATCATACCAGAAGTCATCTTCTTGAATCGGCTTTGAGTACCCAAGTACGCTTCTAGCAGTCCGTTCTATGAAGTCGGCTATATATTGCCACTGCGAGGTTATATTATCAGGCGTTGGAGCATTCCGTAGCAGTGGAGTTAGGTGATTGGAGTAGGCGTAAGCTACCTCGGTGGTCCGTAGTTAGTGATGTCCAGCTTTCGTTGTGCCTGGTTACGTACGTTTTTCGCCATGCTTAACCTTGTGCGTACCTTAACTGCGGTAAGGAAGTGATCGGAGTCAATGTTCGCACCCCTGATCATTCGTACGTCTAGAACACTCTACCACGTGATCTATCTGATTCCTCGCCAGTTGATCTGAAGATAACCATGTTGCCTTATGAATATTTCTTTGGTCAAATCTAGTGCTGTTAAGAACCATATTTCTTGCCGCAGAGAAATCAATCAGTCTGATGCCATTGTTCGACGTTTCGGTGTGCTGACTAAATTTTCCCATGGTAGACTCAAATGCGGTCTCTCTGCCTATTTTAGTATTAAAATCGCCTAGTACAATTTTTGGGACCGGCCGTGGCATAGTGGTTAGAACACGCGACTGGAGATCGCAGGTTCAAACCTGGCTCCAGTCATCTTAAAAGAAAAAAAATAAATAAAATTTTCTTTCATTGTCGGCTCCCCTCGAATGTTGGTGACAGAAACTTCGCAGTATTAAGCGTCGATTCAATCGTCGTGTCTAGTAAGAGCTTCTCAAACAGTGACGTTCGCATTCGTCGATAAACAAGTAGGTGCCGTTAGTTGTGAATCTAAAAATAGAAAGCGTATTAATTCACAACAACGCGAGAAGCTATCCCATACCTCATTCATGGGGTGCAAAGGGAAATTAAGTTTAAGTAAGTACAATTTTGATGTCATGGCTCGGGCTACGGTCTCATATTCATTTTCTAGGCTCTCGTAGAACTCGTCTTTGTCCTCATCGTCTCTGTAAATTCCCTGTCTACACTGTAGTACCCCCTCCCCCATGCATTTTTATCTATTTACAATTATTTTCTACGACACAGAGAAACCTCTTTCGAAATTACACTATATAACGAGACATCATCTTATCCAAATATTATTAAATCTCATTTGGACAGACGCAAAAAAAAACACAACGAAAACACATGAAACTACGAAGAAACTGTCCAAATATTTTCGTACACATTCATTTTCAAATGCATTCAATTTTGACATGTTTTTTTTCTCACTTCTTTCTATTCTATTCATTTTGTAGTTTTTGTGTAAGATTTTGGATTTTTGGCAATTATGGGACTGTAAAGACAGACAAAATGGCGGATGGACGGACATTTTTGGATGCGATGGGTGGAATGGTTAGCTGGCTGGTTGGCTGGCTGGCCGGCCGGTCGATCATGACGACAAAGACGACATATCCACTAAATTTTCATTTGTAGACGTATTTATTTTCTTTTCCTGTTTCAAAATCAGTTTGGCTACTTTATTTTTACAAGAGAAATTATTTTGGATAGTCCGAAGAAGAAGATAGCAAAAAATAACAACAACAAACTATAATGAGAATTGAACAAAAAACGCATCATATGTTGGACAGTGGTTTGGAGGAAAGACATAGAAATCTATGAAAATAATTTTCTAAATAAAACATTCATGAGTAAACCATTGACTTATAAATACCTTCACCCCTATGTTCATTCTCTCATTCATGGGGTGTAAAGCAAAATTAAGTTTTTTAAGTTATAATAGTTCGTCACACCAAGCTTAGATAACAGCTCTTTCTCCTGGTCCATCCATCGGAGTTTTGGTCTCCCCCTCCTGCGCCGCCCATCGAGTTTATTGTACAATTCGTAAGCCAGCGCGTTCGGTCTATTTGAACGCGCTTGACTATGTTCAAATGAAAACTCCCAGAATAGATTGATCCGCCTGCGTCATTACCCAGGATTCTGTGCTGTAAAGTAAGACAGGCAGGATCAGTGTGTGGTATTGTTGGATCTTCGTTCGTCGAGAGAGGGCTTTATCATTAAAACGCTTGCTCAGCGCATAATAGCAGCGGTTTGCGATCAATACTCGTCTCTTGATTTCCAGGCTGACATTATTATTTTTGTTAATGGCGAAGCCGAGGTAGACAAAATCATCTACCACTTCAAAGTTATAGTTGTCACTGTTTACGCAGCGTCCCAAACGAGTAAACTCTTTGTTCGTTGAAACTACCAACGTAATTTTGTCCTCATTAATCACCAAACCCACCTCAGCCGACTGCTTTTCAATGCTCGAAAAAACCGCAGAACCAGCAGTTGCTGGAAGTGTTCTCTCCATATATGCAGCACACTCTGCGTTTCTGTGACCAGAATTCCATCCTTGTCCTTACAGGAGGGGAGCCCATTACCGTAGCCTTTTGCTTTTACTTTCTGGTAAATTTTTCGGGCCTCACCTTTATTCCTGTATCGCTCTATATCCTCGTTCTCCCGTTCCTTCATTTGACGTTTTTCTCGCTTAAATAGCTGTCTCGCCTGTTTTACTGTCTCCTTGTGTAGTTGCCTAACATTACGGGTTACAATTGGCTGTAGCGTTGCCCTATAAGCAGCATCCTGTTCCTCAGACGCTATGCGACATTCTTCACCATACCAGGATTCGTCTGAGCGCAGTTTTTCATATCCTAGTACGGTTGTTGCGGCGGTTGCCATGGAATGCACAATATGCTGCCACTGTGTATCGGGAACGTCAGAAGTAGGGGCGTTGTGTCTTAATAATTGGGAGAGTTGGTTGGAGTAGGCAGTGGCTATCTCTGGGGTTTGCTACTTCGCGATGTCCAGCTTTCTTTGTGTTTGGTTACGTGCGTTTTTCGCTCTCCTCAATCTTGTGCGCACCTTGGCTGCAACAAGGCAATGATCCGAGCCAATGTAAGCATGACGGATCACACGCACGTCCATGACACTGGATGCATGCCTGCCCTCAATTACCACGTGATCAATTTGATTTTTGGTGTTTTGATCGGAGGATAGCCAAGTTACCTTGAGGATATCTTTGTGCTGGAATCTGGTTCCACTCACTGCCATGTTCCTTCCCACTGCAAAGCTAACCAGCCTAAAACCGTTGTCTGACGTGTCGGTATGAAGGCTGAATTTACCGATCGATGGACCTAAGAACATCTTCCCTTCCTATTTTTGCATTGAAGTCTCCCATAACAATTTTAATGTCGTGGCCAGGACAGCGGTCGTATGTTTCTTTTGGGCGCTTGTAAAATGCATGATTAATCTCGTCGTATTTATCTTCCGCCGGGGCATGAGCACAAAACAGCGTGATGTGGAAATATTTCGCCTTGATGCGGATTGCGGATATTTGATCACTAACATGATTGAATCGCGATACAAGATGTCTGAGTCTCTCGCCAACTACAAATCCACATTAAACTCGTGCTTTTTGGCATGGCAGCTGTAATAGATGCCGCAATTTTTGAGTTGCGAACATCCTTGTCCTGTCCATCTCATCTCCTGCATGGCGGTGATGTCAGCCTTATATTTTTTGAGGACATCCGCCAGTCGGATAGTGGCACCTTCTCTACAGAGAATCCAGACGTTCCGTGTGCATATCCTTAGAGCATGGTCCTTATTTGGTTTGCGGAGGGTCGTCAACATTTGGGGGGTTCCGTTTGTTACTTTTTCTTTTTTCGCAGTGCTGCAATCATCAGGTCTCGGAAATTCCGATAGTTTTTCCAAGATTTTTATTAGTTATCTACGTGTAGAGTATAGTGTATAAAGCAAAGGTCCGGGAGGGAACACTCGAAAGATATCCAATTAACTCTCCACAATCGAAGTATCCATATTCGTCAGGGTGATGCCAATGATATCAACTCTCCGGAAAGGAACACTCAAAAGATATCCTTTTAACCTTTCGCAATCGAAGTATCCATATTCGTCAGGATGATGTTGATGTCAACACCTATAGACATATCCTAAAATGTAAAGACTTCCCCTCATTATATATTATTGGATCAAATTAGATAATATAGTTCATAACAGACTCAACCTTGTATTGAAAATCGTATCAAACAAAACTTTTGTAGCACATTAGAGTCTTATCTAAAATCATATCCTGGCCGTCGCTTATCTTAAGAGCAGCATGACCATCTTGAATGTTTTGTAAGTTCTTTGAACAAAAAACATTGAGACGTCCATGATATGATGTTGTGCCATTGTGGGTTCAAAACTCGGTACAGTAAATCCACCCCTTAAAAAAAACTTAATTTCCCTTTTGCACCCCATGAATGAGGTATGGGATAGCTTCTCGCGTTGTTGTGAATTAACACGCTTTCTATTTTTAGCTTCACAACTAACGGCACCTACTTGTTTATCGACGAATGCAAACGACACTGTTTGAGAAGCTCTTACTAGACACGCCGATTGATTCGACACTTATAATGCGAAGTTGCTGTTAAAAACATTCGAGGGGAGCCGACAATGAAAGAACAGTTTTTTAAGATGACTGGAGCCAAGTTTGAGCCTGCGATCTCCCGCATGATAGTTGCGTGTTCTAACCACTATGCCACGGCCGGTCCCTAAACCATAAAAATGTCATGATATCCAAATGTATTCCAGAATAATCAAAACCACTGTACATTGGGATGCTCAAGAATCGTTTCGATGGTTTATTTTTAAAAATAACAATTTATTTGTCCCATAAGCAAATTTCCTCTAAGTGAAGTATGTGTGTACATGTACAAGCTTGTGTGTGTGTGAATGCCGGTGCATAGAGTATGTTTCATTGGTCCAATACAATATTTCTATGGATAGTTCATTTCTGGCAAAGTGTAGAGTGATTTCACTATACACATGCATGTACACGTCTGACCATCTATCTATCTGACTGCCTAATAGTCTAACGGTCCGCCTGTTTGCCTGTCCGTCCATACATTGGCCCGCCGCCGTCCAGTTGTCCGTCTGTCTGCTGGTATTTTTGGACATTTGAGTTTTTATAGCAAATGACAATTTTTCTGGTCGATGTGCACATGAAATGTCCAGTCATTTGTAAAATTGCTCGAAGCAAAGATACAAACAACAACAACAGCAGCAACAACAACTACACGCGTTAGAAATGGAAAATATAAATATAGAAAAGAGCTAGAAATGTATAATTACGGTGCGATCTGTATTGATCAGTTAATGCCCCGGTAATTTTATGGTATTCAAAGTAATTAAAAATGGGCTAAATATCCAGAACATCTTTGGCTAGATATGTAGAATGGAAGCAAAGCTATGTTAACAAGAAAACATTTAAGTTTAAAGATAAATAAGTTTTATTTAGGAAGTAACAGTTAATAACTATTAACTTTACCTCTCACATATTTTTAGTGCTACTGGCCTGATTTTTTAAATTGTTTTCATCGGTAACTAGAATCAGCTGCCATTGTAATCGCCCTGTGAAGAATAATAGTTTAATGCAGTTTAATATTCTGTTCAAAGGACTCCGCTGTCGCTTTCCTTAAGTAATTCACTGGTATGGCTGCGAACTTTTAGGAAAATTACACAGTACAACACATGATTTTGGGACTCAATTCTGAGAACTGCACATGAAAGTAGCACCAAAAAGAAGAAGTTCTGCATCATTCCTTTTGTCAAGTTACATGCCAAAATAATTTAATATCGATTTGAAGTTAGTAAGTATCGTATAGGGAAATTTGTCACGTTTTAGGTTCTTTTGGGGAGTCAAATGTATGACCGCCTTACATTCATTTTATTTTTATATATATAAAGGGTGTCCCAACAAGAGCGCAATTTTTAAATTTTAAATAAAACACAGATATTTTAACAAAAATCGTGAATCTTTATTATATCGTAAAGTAGACAGAATGACGTTATGTATGGAACAATATATCGTGCAGATGACCGCCGCGGCTTTGCTGGCATGCACGCGATCTTTTAATGAAATTTTCAATGACCGTTTCGCATAAATGCTGCGGTATTTCATTAATGCAGCGTCCAATTTCCTCTTTTAAGGCTTGAGTCGTCGTCGGCTTATTCGCGTAAACCATCGACTTCAAAAAACCCCAAAGAAAAAAATCTAATGGTGTTAAATCGTACTAGGCTGCCAATGCAGATCTCCAAAACGCGAAATAACATGACCGGGAAATGACTGATGCAGCAATTGAATTGTTTCTCTGGCTGTATGACATGTGGCACAGTCTTGTTGGAACCACATCCCTCCACATTGATTTCTTCAATCAATGCAAATCTTTCGCCAAAATTCGCTGCATAGTGGATTTGGAGACACCAATTTGCTGAGCTCGGTGTCGAATTGAGGTGGATGGAGTTTGAGCGACATCATCACGTACAGCTGCGACATTTTCGATCGATCGACCTGGTCGATGGCGCGTTGTTGTCTTTACATCACTAACAGACCCAGTTTCGACAAATTTATCCATTAAGCTCTTTACAGTTGACTCTTTTTGAGCATAATTGTGACCCCAAATTGATCGCAATTTGCGAACTGTAGCCGCAAAACTTTCACCATTTTGGTAAAACAATTTCACAATGAGAATGCGTTGTTCATTGGTGTAGCGCTCCATTTTTACTAACCTGGTACCTTCTACTAGCAAACAATAACAATTGTTCAAATGTCAAACAATGACACTTCGAATGTTGCCAGATTTAAAAACTGCGTTCTTGTTGGGACTTTATTATGAAATCAGATGAAACCGGCTAGACCGCTACCATGGTATGTCCTCGAGGGGTAAAATGTATGAACGACCCCCACTAGTGTTTCTCTACAAACTTATTTTCCAAACTTACCTACCCCTCTTTACCCCTCTAGAAGGCACCATGAAAGCAGCAGGAGCTGCTTCACGAATAAACGGCTGAACCGATTTCAATGAAATTTAGAAGACAGATAGTGTAGTATATGGAAATTCCCGAGGGTATTATTTTTTTAATTTTTGACCATATAGACGGTGGGGGCGTGGCAAAACTTTTTTAAGAGCTAGGGGGATAAAATTTGATACATAGTATTGATAGTACTCGGCAACACGAATATGAATATGCGGACAAAATTTTAATTTTGGACCAGTGGGCGGAGTGGGCGTGGCAAACATATTTTGAGAGCTAGGAAGATAAAATTTGGTATACAGATATTACTCGGCTAGGCGAATATGAATATGCAGACGAAATTTAAATTTTGGATCAGTGGGCGGAGTGGGCGTGGCAAAACATATTTTTAGAGCTAGGAAGATAAAATTTAGTACACAGATATTACTCGGCTGGACGAATATGAATATGCAGACGAAATTTAAATTTTGGATAAGTGGCAAAATATACTTATAGAGCTAGGGAGATAAAATTTGATACCCAGATAGTACTCGACAACACGAATATGAATATGCAGACGAAATTTTAATTTTTGACCCAATGGGCACAGTGGGCGTGGCGAAACTTTTTTAGACCTAGAGAGATACAATTTGATACCTAGACAGTACTCGACAACACGAATATGAACATGCAGACGAAATTCTAATTTTTGACCCAATGGGCACAGTGGGCGTGGCAAAACTTTTTTTAGAGCTAGAGAGATAAAATTTGATACCCAGATAGAACTCGACAACACGAATATGAATATGCAGACGAAATTTTAATTTTTGACCCAATTGGCGGAGTGGGCGTGGCAAAACTTTTTTAGAGCTAGAGAGATACAATTTGATACCCAAATAGTACTCGACAACACTAATTCGAATATGCAGACCAATTTTAAATTTGGACCCAATGGGCTTAGTGGGCGTGAAAATACCTATTACTTGGCACTACAATTATAAATTCTATGCCCAACAATTACTAAGTTATATTCAATCAGTGGGCGGAGGGGCATGCTTAAATCGAACCTTAGTCCTAGAAAAATAGAATTTGAAATTACAGATGACAATTTTGATATTTGTGTCCTAGAGACATGAAATTTGGTGTACAGATAGTACTCGATTAGCGGGCGGATGGTCATAGTGAGATATAACATTCGACACAATAAAACGTTGTTGATTGGACTGGTTTGGGAGTTACTTGGGGAAACGAATTGTTTACCGAGGACTAAGATCAACGTTCAAAATTATTCCATTATGAAAGCAAGCCAAACATATTATTATCGAGTTAAGGAAACGTTGTCAAAGTATGTTTAAAAGTGGCATATGCACAGCTTTTATAAATGGGAGCAAATTTAAATTGATATTTGTGTATTATATTAAGTTATATTTGAATTATTAGTCCATTATGCAATAGCGAAGCATTGCTGGGTCCACTAGTATTAGATGTTGTTTATGTCTTGTGTTATTGAAATTAATAGATTTTTTATTAAAATGAAATTACTGTAGTATTATTTTTTGCCTGCTTGCTTCATTACTCCCCAATTTGTCCGTTTAAAAGTTATGGGAGAAATATTAACTTTCCAAAAATAGGTCATTTTGTATGGGAGGTACCAGAAGGCGTGAACCAAAATAGTCCATATTCATTCCTGAGTCCAATTTTCATAAGCACACATCTTACGCAAATTTGACTGAATTCAGTGTACTTACAAAAAAGATATGTATGTAAAACTGTGAGGGTCAATTCGGTCATTTGTATGGGAGGTACCAGATGGGGTGTATTAAATAGTTAGGTTTTCTGAGGATTTGCCTCCTATCACAAGATAAATTAACCGACCCATTTTCATTACCCCCCAATTGTCCGTTTGAAAGTTATGAGACAAATATTAATTATCCAAAAAATAGGTTATTTTGTATGGGAGGTACCAGAAGGGGTGGGGCTATTCTGCCCATTTACAATCGCATAAGTTCGCTTTTAAAAATTTTAATACTGGTAAATTTTCATACCGATCCGTTAAGGTTTACTCGAGTTATGCTGCCCACCAGCCAGCCAGCCAGACAGACGCACATAGCTCAATCGTCTTAAAAAGTCCTAAAACGAATTTGGTCTTAAGATACTTGGGGTTTAACTCGTCTCCTTTAATGCGTTACACTTTTGTTCGTATCAAATGATATATACCCTCATCCCTAAGGGTGATGGTATAAAAATTAAAAATAAAAACATAAATCTCTGAGAATAAAATGTTTGGGAGAGAAATAACATTTACTCTCTTAGCTTAATGTTTTCTCCCCACAATTAATTCACAGTCTAAATTTAAGTTTAAAATTCTTATTTTTTGCAAAAATCGTACTTGAATTTAAGCGTAAAAATTCTCCAATTAAGTATGAAAATCTTAAGAGCTTGTGCGAATCAAGTGACGTGTGATCTTCGCTGATGCCATTTTCGAACCAGTGTGTTTTGACTTCCCATTAATTTTGTGGAGATTATAACACTTGTGGTTTGTCATGATAGTAAAAAAGCAAAGCAAATGGGTACTGATTAGATAGTTTGGCAACTTTCCAATTAGCTATCCTCATATTATTTAATAAAAATCAAGCCCCAATAGGCTTAATGCCATCTATATTCAAGAATTCTATACTTAAAAATCATACCGCATTAGTATTAATGTCAGCTATAATTAAGAAATCTATGCTTAAAAAATCAAGCCCAAGCAGGCTTAATGTCATCTATATTCAAGAATTCTATACTTAAAAATCAAGCGCCATCATCTATTATTAAGAATTTTATACTTAAAAATCAAGCGCCACAAGGCTTAATAACATCTACGGCCCTATTCTAATAATTTGGTTACAAAAATTTGTCACTGTAAATTTGTTACAATTTTGAAACCAATTCTTGTTACGGGTATTCTGGCAATTTAGTAACAAGGAAAAGTTCACCTTGTGGTGAAATGTAAATTATTGACAATTCACAGCTAATTTCTGAATTTTAAAAACAAAAAATGAAAACACAATACATGGAAAAGTAAACATATTTTTACTTTTTAGATATTTATACACATTTGACTGAGCTTAAGGAGACTACACATACCCCAGTTAAGTGGACAGTCGAAAATGTTGGACAAATACTGTGTCATGGAGAATTGATCACTGCCGTCCCACAGGTTTCTTGGCAGTTGTTCCCTTTCCACACATTTTGCCACTACATTTCCATAGCAAAAAGGGCTAAATGTGTTTTACCCACGACTTCAATAATTTAAAATTTTTTTTTACATCTCCAAATAGTATTCCAAAGAGCTGTAAATAACTTGTTACCTCCTTTTTGGCAGGTAACAATTTTTGTAACAATTGTCACGGTAACAAGGATTCGGAATACCGATTTTTTGATTTTGTAACCAAAGTAGTCTATTGTAACCGTGGTGACTATTGTAACCACGTCAGAATAGACCGGCTAGAATTCCAGGCTAGGTTTTTACGTTCTTGGATCAAGCATTTTTTACTGGATTTAAGAATGATTTAAGTACGGAATACCTAATTTTTTTGGCATCATTTATATGAAGGAAGACAATGTGTAATACTTCAATATTCAAAATAATTTGTGATCTATTTTTTATTGTGAAAATCTATATAATTCCTATACCAAACTTCACACCAATAAACTTTTTCTTATATACCTTTACAGACCAGTTTACTTAGTACACTGCCAATACTGCTGGACCAAAGTCATTTAACAGATGTTACCATATCGGCCGAAGGACGTACCTTGCGAGCCCATCGTGTTGTCTTAAGTGCCTGTAGTTCATTCTTTTTGGAAATTTTTCGTACATTGGATACCACACACCATCCGGTGATCATAATACCAGGTGCTTCGTTTCAAGCCATAGTATCCTTGCTGACATTTATGTATTCGGGTGAAGTCAATGTGTACGAGGAACAAATACCCACCCTCTTAAGTCTGGCCGAAACATTGGGCATCAAAGGCTTAGCAGATGTTCACAACAATGTGAGTATTTATTATATTAATATACAAAAATTTAGTAATTAATGCACTTCCTTTTTCTACAGCTACAGAAAACTCACAAACCCACAGTTGAAAAAGACACCGAGGAACCGGAGAAGTCGTTAAGCCCACCCACACCACCGCCTTCCTCTTCCTCCTGTCAAACTACCTCAGGAAACTTTACTATACCCCAAGTGCCAATACAACCGCCTGCTTTGCCTAATACCCTACCCACCTCCCCCTTTAGTCCTCTTTTGAATCCTGTGCTTAATACAAAGTTTCCCTCACCTTTGGAGAATTTCTTTTTGAAATCTCTGCAATTCTATCCGAATATAATGCATCAACCTTTAAATTTCTCCCAGACTGCCTTGAATAAGACTACCGAAATATTGGCCAAATATCAGCAGCAATGTAATTTGTATCAGGCTAATTTGGCCATGAATTCCAAAGACCTAATACCTTTACTGCACACCGACGAAGGCAGCAGATCTATGCACACAGATGATTTACATGGTTCCAAAAGATTTTGTACGGGCTTAGAAAAGAAACCCAGCAACAACAATAGCAGCAGCAGCAGCGGTATTACCAATGCACAACATAGCGCCCAGTCACCGATGACACTACAATCGCAAAAAGACATTAAACGTATCGATAAGATAGTCGAGAACCTTAGGGGATCCTCAGGCAGCAATCAACAAACGGGAAATAGCAAACTTATGAGCAATCATGAGAACAATGCCAACTCGCCGTTGCCTTCCCACATGCCGAATCAACTGAGTCCTCTGTCAATAAAGACATCAATGGAAAATTATGTGGCCGCCACCTCAACATCATCCCTGATGCCACCCAAAAGCTCCCTGTTCTCATCACCCACTACGGCACAACCCAATTCGCCACTTCATCCCCAGTTGGGTTTTAATATTTCGGCAGAGGATCAGTTGAAGTTGCAACAACATTTAGATAAATATGCAGCATCTTGTGCGGCAGCTGCGGCTGCTGCCGGAAATATGGCAGACAATGAGAATTTGAAACAGGACACCCGAGTTGGGTGTGACAAAATGGGCGGCGGAACACCACAAAGTCCTCAAAATAAGGCACCATCAAGCTCAAAGCTATATGCAACATGTTTCATATGCCACAAGCAGCTGAGCAATCAATATAATTTGAGGGTGCATTTGGAAACGCATCAGAATGTGAGGTAAGATGGAGAATTAACTTTAATTTTTATACCCTTTTACATAGGAATGAGGTTGTATATCATTTGGTACGAAACAAAAGTGTTAAGGGGGACAAGTTGGACCCCTAGTATCTTACGACCATAATTCGTTTCAGGAGTTTTTTAAGGACGATTGAGCTTTGTCCGTCTATCTGGCTGGTACATCTCTGTACTGGTTTGAATGTAAAGGGTGGTTAAATTGTAAGGGCCGATGTTGAATGTGAACCACACCTAAACGTCAAGTTCTTTTCTGCATTTCATTTGACATTTCACAATTTCAGACTAACTCAATTTGAACCATGGAAAGATACACAATCGAGCAACGCGTTAAAGTTATTCAGGCTTATTATGAAACTGAGCGTTCAAATCAAAATGCATATCGTGCTCTTCGTGATTTTTTCGGTCAATTTAATCGGCGGAGAAATCGTGAGCATAAAATTTGAGCAAACCGGGTCCGTAGGAGATGTGAAAACACCAGTGCATGCGCGTACAGCTCGTGCTGCAGAAAATATTGCTGCTGTTCGCTATAGTGTGGCTGAATAGCCGTCCACCTCAACTCGTCGTCGTGCCCAACAATTGTACCTCTCATGCTTGTTGTTGATGAACATTGTGCATAAAAATTTGCATTTAAACGCTTACAAGGTGCAGTTGACTGAAGCACTTAAGCCTCTTGACCATTCCAAACGTCGTCAATGGTCAGACTGGTGGCAAGAAATGGCAACAGTGGATGATCAATTTTCGAAGAAAATCATCTGCAGTGATGAGGCACATTTTCACCTCAGTGGACTCGTCAATAAGCAGATTTGCCGTATTTGGGCGAATGATAATTTAAGAGTGATTGTCGGGGACGTAAAGTGAATCTTGCATCTCAAGCCGACTCGCAACCTCCTTCGTGGTGGCACCTGGACAACGGTGTTCGTGATATTTTTTGTATCATCAACAGCGGCTGATAGTGAGCGACGAACCCTGATGGTTGGGCTAGCAACCCGTCTTCATGTCCTTTACAGGCTATGAAAACACGATAAAGAAAAAGTAACAAACACAACCCATCAAATGTTGACGACCCCCGCAAACGAAATAAGAACCATGATTTAAGGATATGCACCTGGAACGTCCGGACTCTCTATAGAGAAGGTGCCACTATCCGACTGGCAGATGTCCTCAAAAAATATAAGGCTGACATCACCGCCATCCAGGAGATGAGATGGACAGGACAAGGATGTTCGCGACGTAAAAATTCCGACATCTATTACAGCTGCCATGTCGAAAAGCACGAATATGGATGTGGATTTTTAGTAGTTGAGAGTCTTAGACAACTCGTCTTGCGATTCAGTACTGTTAGTGATCGAATAGCGGCGATCCGTAACATCGGGAAATATTTCTACATCACGCTGATTTGTGCTCATGCCCCGACGGAAGATAAATACGATAAGATTAATCATGCATTTTACGAGCGCCTAGAGAAAACATACGACCGCTGTCCTGGCCACGACAGGAGACTTTAATGCAAAAATAGAAAGGGAAGATGTTCTGAGTCCATCGATCGGTATATTCAGCCTGCATACCGACACGTTAGACAACGGGTTTAGGCTGGTAAGCTCCGCAGCGGGAAGGAACATGGTAGTGACAACTTGGATATCCCTCGATCAAAACACCAAAAATCAAATTGATTATGTGGTAATTTATGGCGGGCATGCATCTAGTGTCATGGCCATGTCCGTGGTGCAAATATTGGCTCAGATGAGCAGACCGAAAAACGCACGTAACCAAAGAAAGCTGGACATCGCGAAGCTGCAAACCCCAGAGATAGCCAAGGCCTACTCCAACCAGCTCTCCCAATTACTACTACTACGACACAACACCTCTACTTCTGACGTTACCGATACACAGTGACAGCATATTGCGCACACCATGGCAACCGCCACAACAACCGTGCTAGGTTATGAAAAACGGCGCTCAGACGAATCCTGGTACGATGAAGAATGTCGCAAAGCATCTGAAGAACAGGATGCCTCTTATAGGTCAGCCAATTGTAACCAGGGCTGTTAAGGAACAGCACAAGGTGACAGTAAAACAGGCGAGACAGCTATTTAAGCGAAAAAAACATCAAATGAAGGAACGGGAGAACGAGAATATAGAGCGATAAAGGGATAGAGGTGAGGCCAGAAAATTTTACCACAAAGTAAAAGCAAAAGGCTACGGTATAGGCTCCCCTCCTGTAAGGACAAGGATGGAAATCTGGTTAGAGATACGCATAATGTGCTGCATATATGGAGAGAACACTTCCAGAAACTGCTGGCAGCGGTTGTGAAGGTATCACGCCTATTGTCGAGAACGGCTTAGATTGCCCACCACCAAGTCATGCGGAGGTAAGAAGAGCAACATCGCGGCTGAAAAACAATTAAGCAGCCGGTGCCGACGGACTTCCGGCAGAGCTCTTCAAGTCTGGTGGCGAGGAGCTGATAACGAGCCTATGCCGGCTCTTGCGCACGGTTTGTCTTAAAGAGTGCATGCCCGACGATTGGAATTTAAACGTAATATGTTCTGTGATTCAAGTGTGTTCTCCAACTACCCCGGGATCAGTCTTTTACTCATCGCATATAAGGTCCTGTCGTGTGTGCTATGTGAAAGACTACAGCCAGTGTTATCCAACCTGATCAGACCTTATCAGTGTGACTTTAGACCTGGTAAATCAACAACTGACCAGATATTCACACTTCGGCAAATCCTGGAAAAGACCCAAGAGAAACATATCGACACGTACCATTTTTTGTCGACTATAAAGCTGCCTTCGACAGCCTGAAACGGCAGAAACTACTCGAAGCCATGGCTGAGTTTGGTATTCCAGCGAAGCTGATACGCCTTTGAGGAATGACGCTGACCGACACGAAGTCTTCAATGAAGATTGGCAACGACTTTACGGAGCCAGACAAGGCCTAAAACAAGGCGACGGCCTATCGTGTGGCCTTTTCAACATAGTGTTGGAGGTGATAATGAGAAAAGCTGCAGTAAACACGAGACGAGTGACATGATATTCAACAAAAGCCACATGGTACTCGCGTACGCTGATGACGTAGACATCATCGGTCGAAAACTGCGGGATGTGACTGCAGCCTTCACAGGTATACAGAAGGAATCAGCGAAAATGGGTCTAACGGTGAACGAGAACAAAACGAAGTTATTAGTTTCAACGAACAAAGAATCTACTCGTTTGGGAGACTGTGTGAACGTTGACAACTATAATTTCGAGGTGGTAGATAATTTTATCTACCTATGCTCCGCCATCAACAACGCAAATAATGTAAGCCTAGAAATCCGGAGAAGAATCCTGCTTGCTAATAAATGCTACTACGGACTAAGCAAGCGATTCAATGACAGAGCCCTCTCTCGACGAACAATAATCCTGGTTTACCAGATACTGGTACTACCTGTTTTGATGTACGGTTCAGAATCCTAGGTTATGACACAAGCTGATGAATCAGTTCTGGCAGTATTCGAGAGAAAAATACTCCGTAAAATATATGGGCCCATCATCGTTAAAGGCGAGTATCGGCATTATTTGAATAATAAGTTGTACGAGCTGTACACTGACATTGATGTGGTCAGACGCATTAAGATGCAGCGGTTGCATTGGCTTAGCCATGTTGTACGCATAGACGAAAATGCTCCAGCTCGAAAAGTCTCGATGGACGTCGCAGAAGAGGTTGGTCGGCCTTTTCCCCGTTGGAAAAACCAGGTTACTGGTTACCACAAAGATCGACTGTTTGCGGTTTATGGGCTGTCGGCATCATTGTGCCGTATTTTTTCAAAATGAGGCCGGTGATTCAGTTACTGTGAATAATAAACGAACTTTTTATGGCCCGAATTGGAAGATATGGATGTGGACGATATGTGGTTACAACAGGACGGTGCCACTTGCCACACGGCTAACGAAACAATGGCTCTTTTACGCGACAAATTCAATGGCCGTGTTATTTCACGTACTGGCGATGTCAATAGGCCTCCAAGATCATGTGGTTTGACACCGTTGGACTTCTTTCTTTGGGGTTATTTGAAAGAAAATGTATACGTCGATAAGCCAGCAACAATTCAAGAGCTAAAGGATGAGATAATTCGGTACATTAACGGCATAGAACCTTAATTATACCTCAGCGTCATCGAAAAATTGGACCATTGGATGGAGGTGTACCGTCGAGGTCGTGGCGAAAGTTAAGAAAGTTTTAGTCGAGAAAACAGACTTACATATACCCTTACCCTCAGTAAAACGTAAAATTTTCTAAAGTGGGCCGAGTGGTACATTTGTATAAGAGGTTCTAGAAGGGGCGTGGCTAGACTTACAGTTTTTCCCCAATATTGTAATCCTGATTTCGCTTTATTAAATACGTAATTTGAGCACGATCACGTTGAGTGTATTAATAATACTACTCCATCTCTAAAGTGGGCGGAATGGTACATTTGGATGGGAGGTACTAGAAGGGGCATGGCTAGACTTCCAATTTTCGAAAGTTATCGTGACAGCCAGACAGACGGACAGACAGCGCTCAAACAACTTAAAAAGTCATGAATAGAATCTGGTTCAAAGAATCCTAGGGTATAAAGTGACTTCTTCTATGTGTTACACTTTTGGGTCGTATCAAATGATATACAAAGTGTAAAGCATTAAAGGGGACAAGTTGGACCCCTAGTATCTTACGACAAAATTCGTTTCACGACGATTGAGCTTTGTCCGTCTGTCTGACTGGTCCAGCTCTGTACTGGTTTGAATGTATTATTATAATGATCGACTGTTTCAATTACTGTACCCCAAGGAAGAAATTTGAGAAAAAATATTCTGTTTTATTGCAAAGTAATGCCATTTTTTTCCACCATATTTTTTTTACAGGTACGCCTGCAACGTTTGTTCACATGTGTCTCGCAGCAAGGATGCTTTACGCAAACATGTCTCCTATCGTCACCCAGGTGCTCCCTCACCCTGCGAGACGGAAGCTCGAAGAAAACGAGCCAATAAACTGTTGACTACCTCAATAAATGCTTCAGCTGCGGCAGCAGCAGCAGCAGCGGCTGCCGCCAACTCCGCCAGCTCAGGAGATGTGACACCAACTTCCCCTAATGCTCCGCCTTCGCTACATCAACCATATCAACCGGGCTCTTCGGCAGCAAATACAATGAGTAGCGATAGGGCGGGCGCCAGTGAAACTTTGGCTGTATCACCCCAGCAACAACTGTCGGCGGCTCAATTAAACTCAGCCTATCAAATGTTTCTGCCTAATCAATTTCATTTGGCCGCTGCTGTCGCGCAACAACATCTGCGTGAAAATCCCCAAAGTCCCAGCAACATTACAACTCCCATCACCACTCCAGCTACAACACCGACTAAAGATTTTGGATTATCAGGAAATATACAAAACAATATAAATAGAGCCGCCTCGCCAATACCACAAGAGGTGACGAAATCTGCAGCAAATGTCACTACAATTGTGAGCAACACCAACACCAACACTAGCACGATCACTACTTCCTCTACCACGAATAATAATAACAACAACACAACTAGTTCACCCACACACACAACGGACCTAACGTCCAATACCGTAAATTCCCTAACAGAATCGAGGATTAGTCCCTCTATTACAAATCCTTAGACTTGTTTTCATTTTACACTGATAAAGATAGGGTGTTTGTTTTTTTTGTTACGTTTTAGAGAAATATTGTTTTTATTTTTGAAAAAAAAAATTCCTGTTCATCCCATTGTTTAGTCCCGACTGTGATATATATATTTTTTTAAAAGAAAGTCATCCTTATAGATTTATTTGGTGTTATATCTACATCCTACATATTTGTTAAAAAATCTATTAAGGCAAAAGTTAACCTAGCCAAGCGAGTGAGCTCGAATACCTTACCCCGTGCGGCGAAGGACTGAGTTTTATAAGTTAGTTTTTTCTTTAGAAGTTTTGAAATGTACTGAAGCCATTAAAAAAATGCCTAAAAATGGCTTTAAACTTAAAATTTTACTTAACTCTTTTGAAATGATTGGAAGTGTATCAATAATAATACGAGGTAGCAGTAGTTGCATGCAGAGTAAACATTTTAAAATACATAATTATCAGCCGCAGAATTTTTTTTTATAAAATTGCGAGAAATGCACATTAAGAAAACAAAAAAAATAAAAAAAAGTTGCTTCTTTTCAAAAGCTTTATAAAAGACACACATTTTTTAAAACTTACACAGTACAACATTTTTTAGCTCATTGATTTGGGACAAAATTCTGAGAACTGCACGTGAAAGTACCCACAAAAAGAAGAAATCTGCATAACTCGTTTTGTCAAGTTACTTGCCATAATAATTTAATATCGATTTAAAGTTAGTAAGTAATGCATAGGGGAATTTGTCACGTTTTAGGCTCTTTTGTTACCAAAAGGCAATTTATGCACTTAAAATGACAAAGTGTATTAAAAGTTACTTAAAGGGTATACAAAAAAATTTTACATTAAATGTACTATAATGTCCAAAGTGTTATAAAATATTCTAAAAAATACATAAAATGTACTTTTTACTAAAAAGAACGTAAAATTTCCTTTTTATTAAAAAGAACATCAAATTTACTTTTTACTAAAAATAACATAAAATTTACGTTTTGCTGAAAAGTGCATTAAATGTACCAAAAGTAACATAAAAAGTACCAAAAAAGTACATAAAACGATTCAGAGAATAAATAAAATTTACATAAACAGTTTCAAAATATATATCAAATGTACCAAAAAGTACATAACAATTACAAAAAGTACAAAAGAATAACCCAAAATAAAAAATACATAAAATGTACTCAAAAAGTTACCAAAAAGTACATAACTAGTATATTTTATGTACTTTTTAGTAAGTACATAAAATGTACATAAACTTACCAGAATGTACAAAAAAGTACATAAACTATGCCAAAAAGTATATACAATGTACCAAACTGTACATAAAATGTACCAAATTGTGCATAAAATTTACCAAAAAGTACATAAAATGTACATTAACTTACCATAATGTACAAAAAAGTACATAAACTATACCAAAGAAGTACATAAAATGTACCAAACTGTACGTAAAAAGTACCAAATTGTGCATAAAATTTACCAAAAAGCACATAAAAAATACTAGAAATAACATAAAATGTACATAAACTTACCAGAATGTACAAAAAAAAGTACATTAACTGTGACAAAGAAGTACATAAAATGTACCAAACTGTACATAGAAAGTACCAAATTGTGCATAAAATTGACCAAAAAGTACATAAAATGTACCAGAAAGTGCATAAAATGTACATAAGCTCTCCAAAATGTGTCAAAGAAGTACATAAGATGTACCAAACTGTACATAAAAAGTATCAAATTGTGCCTAAAATTTACCAAAGAGTATACAATATTCACCAGAAAGTACATAAAATGTACCAAACTGTACATAAAAAGTACCCAAATTGGGCCTAAAATTTACCAAAGAGTATACAAAATGTACCAGAAAGTATATAAAATGTACATAAGCTTTCCAAAATGTACGAAAAGGTACATAAGCTGTGACAAAGAAGTACATAAAATGTACCAAACTGTACAAAAAAGTACCAAATTGTGCATAAAATTTACCAAAAAGTACATAAAATGTACATAAACTTACCAAAATGTACAAAAAAGTACATAAACTATACTAAAAAGTACATAAAATGGACTTAAACTTGCCCGAATGTACAAAAAAGTACATCAATCGTACCAAAGAAGTACATAAAATGTACCAAACAGTACATAAAAAGTTCTAAATTGTGCATAAAATTTACCAAAAAGTACATAAAATGTACATAAACTTAACATAATGTACATAAATTGTGCCAAAGAAGTACCAAACTGTACATAAAAAGTACCAAATCGTGCATAAAAATTGCCAAAAAGTACATAAAATGTACCAGAAAGTGCATAAAATGTACATAAACTTACCAAAATGTACAAAAAAATGTGCCAAAGAAGTACACTCTACATAAAAGTACTAAATTGTACATAAAAGTTCTAAATTGTACTCAAAATTTACCAAAAAGTGCATAGAATATACAAAAGTACATAAAATGTACCTAAAAGTATATAAAATGTGCCGAAAAGTACGTAAATTGTGCCAAAATATACAAAAAAATAGAAGTACAAAGGACATAAATTGTACCAAAATGGACAGAAAAGTACATAAAAGGTAGTAAAATGTATATTTACAAATTTACCAAAAAATGTACACACAAAGTACTTAAACTGTACAAAAATAGACCATAAAGTACATAAAATCTACCTTAAAGTACATAAAATGTCCCTTAAAGTAGATAAAATTTCCTAATAAGTACATTAAATCGTTTTTTTAAACTATTTATTTACTTGGTATCAAAAAGTAAATAAAATGTACCTTACCTAAAAGTACATATCTAGAATGTTACCAAATGTGCATACAATTTTTTAAAATGTGCACACAATGTACCAAAATGTACGCCAAATTTAAAAAAAGTACACAAAAAGTATGTACAAAGTACCAATATTTCAGAAATTGTACCAAAAGTACAATATTTTACATAAAATTTAACAAATTATACAATAAAATTACCAAATTGTACATACAATTTACATAGTGTACCAAAAAATACATACATGCTATTTACATAGTGTACCAAAAAGTACATAAACTGCACTTTTACTAATTATCTACTTAGTATCAAAAAGTACATTAAGTGTACCTTATAAGTACATAAAATGTACAAAAATATGAAAAACTCGTACTTTTTTACTTATTATGTACTTGGTACCAAAAAGTAAATAAAATTTACCAAAAAGTACATAAAATGTACTAAAAAGTACATAAAATGTAAAAAAAAAGTACACAAAGTTTACCAAAAAGTACATAAATCGCAGTTTTACTAATTATCTACTTGGTACCAAAATGTACATACAAAGTACATACCAAAACATAACTAAAAAGAACATAGTAATATGAGTACAAAAAAAGGTACCAACATATACATAAATCGTATTTTTTACTTATTATCTACTTGGTACCATAAATTATATAGAAGTGTACCAAAATTTACATAAAGTGTACCTTATAAGTACAAAAAATGTTCTAAAATACGATTTATATATTTTTACTAATTATCTTCTTGGTACCAAAAAATACATAAAATGAGCAAAATGTACTAAAAAGTACATAAAACGTACCAAAAAAAGTACATAAAGTTTACCAAAAAGTACATTAATAGCAGTTTTACTAATTATGTACTTGGTACCACAATGTACATACAATTAACCAAAAAGAACATAAGTACAAAAAAACGTACCAACATATAGATGAATCGTATTTTTTACTTATTATCTACTTGTACCATTTGGAACATAAAATGTTCCAAAATACAATTTATATATTTTTACTAATTACACAGTGCAACACACTTTTTCGGGGGTGAACCAAACCAATATGAAACGATAGCATTTGACCTCAGAAACAAACCCTAAACTCCATTCTGCCCCACTACGTCACAAATTTTGTATACAGTGGGTTAAAGTTAGATTTTTTGAGACAAAGGTGAAATAAAAGAAAATGAAAAATCATGTGTAAAAATAGATTTGGGATAATTCATGTCTTCGCAGATCTACATTAAAACTTTCCGGGGAATATTTCCTCGAAACATTTTAACACTCTATCTGCCACCCATTTTGAACATTTTGAGAAATTTGACTTTTAAGCTGTTTTTCAAAATTCATCCTAAGGGTAGGAGCTGGAGGGTTCAAATGTTCTGAAGAAATGTTCCTCTGAAAATTTTAATGTATGTCTCCGAAGACATGAACTATCCCAAATCTATTTTACACATGATTTTTAATTTTCTTTTATTTCACCTTTGTCTCAAAAAATCTAACTTTAACCCACTGTATACAAAAATTGTGACGTAGTGGAGCAAAATGGAGTTTATGGTTTTATTACTGAGGTCAAATGCTATCGTTTGATATTAGTTTAGTTCACTCCCGAAAAAGTGCGTTGCACTGTTTGTTAAAAAATAGATTTTTTAACATTTCATTAACATTTTATTTTGATTTTATTTTGGAACCTTTGACTCGTAGAGGTTATTTGTCTTCGGTGACTCTTAGTGAAATTTTCCGGAAAATATTTCTATCGAAGATTCTAGTCCTTGACCTCCGTCCAAAGTTGACTTTTAAACAGTTTTTTTAAATTGGGCCAAAAATGTCCCATACGGTGGGAGGGTTAGGGTTAAGATGTTCCGAGGAAATATTCCCCCGATGGTTTTAATATAGGTCTCCGAAGACATGAAATACCCCAAACGTATTTTTACAGATGATTTTTCATATTCTTTGATTCGACTTTTGACCAAAAAAATCAAACTTTAAACCACTGTAAAAAAAATTTGTGACGTAGTGGAGCAGAATGGAGTTTAGGGTTTTGTTACTGAGGTCAAATGCTATCGTTTGATATTGGTTTGGTTCACCCCCGAGACCATGACCATCAAATTGTGTCATAGTGTAATCAGAGGAAAAATTATTAAATTTCATATTCGTGTTTAGGAGGCCGAAATCTACAGAAAAAAAATATTTACAACTCTGCAGCAAAATGACTGTAAACTAGTGTTATGTACTTGGTACTTTGTAAATTTTGTATACCCTTTACAACGCACGGACCGAAGGAAATCTAGGAAATAGGACAAAACCTACTCTCATCTTCCATACAAACTCAACTCCTTTGGGGGTGTCTGTCTATCTGTCTGTCTGTGCCCGCGATTACTTTTGTAGTTTAAGAGCTATCGAGCTAACATTTGGTATGCAAGCTTATATTATATATTACAAATAAGACAAAATCTCTATATTTATAATGAATGCGCACAAGTAGAGATTTTATTTTATAAAAATTACATTGTCCATATGTTATATTTGAAAGGTTCACCTATTATGTACGTTTTGGCATGCTAACGACTTTATGTTAATATTGAAGTATATTTTAGTAGATACATAAAAAATTAGAAAAAATACCAAAAAAGTACCGGTACTTTATACTTTTTTCGACCTTTTTTTTATAATTTCCTAATATTTATATTTTTAGTTTTATTGTACCATCACGAAGTTTTATTGTACCGCATGGTAGTTTTATTGAACCAAAATGTACTTTTATAGTATCAAAAGAAAAAACTAAAATTATTTTTCTGAACTTTTTGATCAATTTTTAATGTTCTGGTCAAAACAAAATAGGCGAGGCAAAACAAATATGACTGACATATTTGAAATGTCTTTTTCTTGTTATTCCATTTTTCGACTTTTTACTTTCTTATAAAATTCAGTCCATTTGCCGCTTCATTAACTTATTTGAAGGCTTATATTACAAACAATTAGTTTAATAATACATTTCTTATACGTATACGTACTATAATTTTTCTTTATATTAAGTTTGTTCTCTATTGTGGTTTAAATTGTTTTATAGTTTTTATTTTATTTTGTTTTATTTTTGTTTGTTTCACTATACTTCACTCTTATCTACCTACACTTTTCTACACGCTCTTATAGTTTTAGTTAATAATAGTTTTAAGTTAAAATACAAACAACACCAATTTTTTTTATACACAACTACACTATGCACACAAAAGACAAATTTATACGTATGTATTTAGAAATTCGACAATTTAAATGAAATAAATTAAAAGTTAATAGAAATAAGGTGTATTCCCTTGACATGATGGAGGTTGAATATGATATATTAAAGGTAAGGCAAATATGGGGTAACTTTCCTGATACATATTAGAAAAAATTGCTTTTGGGGGCGTATACTTCACGTTTTGATGCCGTTCGTATTGAATACGTAACTTGTGAAGTTTTCTGAGTCTGAATTATAGACATTCAACAGTGGCACAATTGTGCTTGATCAATTCGCATGAATTGTTTTTCTCTCTTACTCAGTTCCTTTACACAGTACAACATTTTTCAGCTCATTGATTTGGGACTCAATTCTGAGAACTGCACGTGAAAGTAGCTGAAACAAATTTAAAAAAATTAAGAATTACAATTCCTTTAATCTGTTCATATAACGTTTCTCTACATAAGCAACAGTTTCACTTTTCCATTCATCAAATGATTTTGAACTGGGTTTATTTTGTAGCAGCTCTAATAAAACTGTTGTACTCCGTGGCGTATGATTTACGTGGAATATTACTTATGATAATCATACGCCACCATATAACAATATAACATAAGAGCCTAAAACGTGACAAATTAAATTATTATGGCATGTAACTTGACAAAACGACTAATGCTGAATTTCTTCATTTTGGGGCTACTTTCACGTGCAGTTCTTAGAATTGAGTCCCAAAGTCATGTGTTGTACTGCGTTATGTTTTAATACACACTGCATTTCTTGCAATGCAGTCTGTCTCGCTCTCACTAATAGCACCTCAAGTATTTTGGACTTCTATGGTCTAAATACTAGAACTCTGCTTTACTCAGACAACAAATGACTTACTCCATGTGAGCAATACTTGCAAGACATTCGCGACCAAAATAACAGTTATTCTTTAACGCTTTAACTAAGAACACTTTTTGCTCATGACTAAGATCTCTCCTCTCAAAACTACCTGCTATGTCAATGAATGCAATAAATCATTTTAATGTTTTGATGTGTGCCTTTTCTTATTTTGCTAGAATAGAGCGATAATCAATGCTTGTTTAGATCTTATCAGTGTGGCTTTTAATCTGATAAATCCACGACCGACCCAAGAAATGCAGAACCACGCCTATCATCTGTTCTTAGATTACAAAGCTGCATTCGGCAGTCTGGTAGGACAGAAACTAACCTGCGAAGCTGATACGACTTTGCTGGACGACACGAAGTCTTTAGGGAAAATAGGCAAAAATCTGACAGCCATTTTCTACTAAGCCAGGCTTTAGACAAGGCTGTTTTGTCTATCTTGCGATCTCAATAACATCACAATGGAGATGATCGTGCGGAAGGCTGGAGTCAACACGACTGGTACCATCTTTAATGAGTCTCGCGCATGTCGATGATATATTGATATCATTGGACCGGGTCTAGTGGTAAATGCAGACTTGGATGCTGTGAATAATATGGTAAATGAAAAAAAAGGTGAAGTAGGCTATACATACTTTTGAACCCTACTAATCGCCTGGTCCCAATGGTAAAACATATTATATATTATGCTGTAGACTTCTGTGCATGATATAACTCCGATTTTGGAGAGGTAAAAGATTAAATTAATTTGAGTTAGTGTCACTTTGTACATGGAGCTGGAGAAAACAGGCCACCTCAGTTGGTTTTAACCCTAGGTACGCTGGGCGCTAGTCAGTGGGCCTGTTTGGGTAATTAAAAAGATGCACAGTGGCTTGAAGGCTTTGTAGGCATTCGGGGCAACGGTTACCTTTTCGGTGCGCTTTTGCTTACAAAGTAAGGGAATGTGTCAGTAAGTCCCATTTCGGTTGCAATTACATTATAAGCGAAGTTTTGTGCGAGCTTGATAACACGCTTGATAACGAAGTAAGTGACAATGTCAGTAGATGCCATTTTAATCAGAGTTATAATGAGTTGACAATATTTTATACATTACACACGCATTACTTTCTAAGTACTTCGATCCTCGCTTACAATGTCATACTGATGTCATGGATTATTAAATAGGTACTTCGTTTCGTTTGCCGCTGGGGTGTTGATTGAGTACATTGTTGCACCGGTAGCTGCCGAGTGCTTCGGTAACCGACTGACAGTGCAATTATTTAAGCGCGTTCACGATAGACAATCGGTCGATGTCAGATGGTATGACGTCCCGTATGTCGTTGCGGAAGCGTCGAAAGTCCTTTCATATGGGAGGACCCTGCACCAGTGACTAATGGTTCGGGTGACTTGGCAGATGGGATGACATGAGATATTGCCTAGTTAGCAACACATTATGTTGCCTGACCAACAATAACCTTATCTCCTCGTGGAGATGGCCCACACTTGTCATCTTGACACATCTAGTAGCGATACGGAGCTCATTATTTCCTCAGAGGTCCACACTGAGGTTGCGTAATTAAGAATAGAGCGACCGATTGCATTATACGTCGCTACTATGGTCTCCTTGTCCATACCCCAGGAGGTGCCTGAGATAACTTTAAACACCTTATTCCTGATTTTCACTTTCTGGGCGAAGAGTAGTGAAGGAGGCTGTTGAGCATTACCCCTAGGATCTATGGTTTTTGGGCCGTAGGAATGCGTTTGATGTTATTTGGCATTTTGGCGACTATGGTCTCCTTGTCCATACCCCAGGAAGTGCCTGAGAGAGCTTTCAGGACCTTATTCCTGGTTTTCACTTTCTAGTTAATGTAAGAGACGTGCGAAGAGTAGTTAAGGAGCATGTCGAGCATTACCCCTAGAATCTACGGGTTTTGGACAGTAGGAATGCGTTTGATGTTATTTGGCTAAAAGTGCTTCTTCAGAGTTGGCAACAGTAGCGCTTCAAAAACCTTTGCCACAGGTGATAGATGGGAGATAGGGCGATATGACTCTTCCTTTGTAGCGGTTTTGTCAGGTTTTGGAGAGGGCTTTCTTCTGGCCACCTTCCAGATATGGGGGATAACCAGCTGCTGTTCTGAGATTTCTAGGAAGCTAAATTGGTCAAGGAGTATCGTGAAAAGGTTAAATAAGGGAGTCAACGTTATTTATGCGTGCCGGAACTCTGTAGGGGACTCCGCCCAAAGATTACAATGTGGCTGTATACCACGGTAGTCGGGCAAATTATCTCCTATGGATGTCTGGTTTGTTAGGAGGGCCTGGAAAAGAGTAATTTTAACAAATGCTCAATAAGGTCTAAATTATGGCAACAACAACAACAACTGGAGCTAAAACGATCACACCGTAAGCGACTTTCGATGTGTTCCTGGGACTTACGCCCCGAGACTTGTTCGTCGAGGTTACTGCAGCCCGAGGCGCTATCAGACTGAGGGAACCTTTCGATTGGCATCAATGCGTACATGGTCATGCAAAGATTCTTCTGCTTTTGGGCGAAACTTGATGTTACAAATTTTGAGTGATGGACCTATTTTTTAACCTAATTAAGCAGACTGTTGTAAAGAGCCGGCTTATTCCGCATTTCATCCATAGGCTGCAGTAACATTAATTAAGACTTTTTTTTTCTTGGCAAAATAATTTTATTTTTTCTTTTCTTACGATTGATATAAAATTACGCTTCCATAAAACGTAGTACATACATAAATAGTTTGTAGTAAAGAGCGGCAAAAAAAAAATAAAAAGATATTCCGAAAAGAAAACAATGAAATTATAAACATTACAAATTTAATAAATAATTTAATAAGAAGAAAAAATACATATTTATAGAATACTTTGAAACTTAAGACAAAACAAACAAAATATGCAAAGTAAAAAAATATTACGACCAGGACAGCGGAGTAAGAGCAGAAGTAAGAGGGTAATGTTGGTTTGGTGGTACATTAGAGGTATCAGTAATACAAAATGCATATTAAAAAAGTACAATGAGCGAATAATAAACAAACATGGGTGTTGGTGTTATTAGATGACAACTGATAGTTTCTGCTGATAATTAAGTAAATTTTCAAAACGGCGCAAAGTAGTTGTAGTTTTAGTTTAATTTTTGTTGGTTTAGATTGTCTCAACATGCCATACTTTGGTGTTACAATCCTGACCGGTAGAGATCACAGTGTTATTGTCCAACCATACTAAACGCGTAATTTGAGATTGAGGATGAGCATCTGTTGGAAGAGTAATGAGGACAAATATTTAGTAGAATATTTTGAAATGTTAAACGGTTGGGCAGAGCTTACTTTTGATGATTGTGTGCTTGGAGGGATTGGTCACTGACCATATAATAATGGTAGTATCCAAAGAACCACTGGCTACCAACAAAGAGTTGGGAGACCAGGCGACAGTGTTAACACGAGCGTTATGGAAGCCCCATTCTTTATTGTGGGCAGGCTGTAAGTACAAAACAGATAATAGAGTAATTAAATAATTTGATCGGCTGCGAATTAAAGTTAATAGGGTATTGACACAAAATTTTGAAAATCATTAAAAGTAAGAAATTTGAACTTTTGTAAATTTTTGTTAAATAGCAATCATTTAAGTTATTGCTATGTATTTCATTACATTTACGTGCTCTAATTTAAAGTAGAAAACCGAGCCGTCAATACCCTGTAGCTGTAATTGTTAGCTACTTACCTTATATTCCTCCACACTATATAATACAACTTTACGATGAGCGTCACACGCCACCAAATACTTATTGTCCGGAGAGTATGAGCAATCTGTCACTGCTCCCAAATGATCTAATTCATTTTTCAGTTCCAACGAAGTACCATTCAACGAATAGATACGCAATTTTTGATCATCACCACCTACAGCCACATCTAAAGTCTCAGGATTAGCACTAATGCTGCTGGCTTCGTACTTAATGGGCAGCGAGAACACCTTCTTTTGATCCTGAACCAATGTAATGTCCTTGACACAAGCCAATGCGATAATGTTCTCATTACGGAAGATAGCCATACCGCGGGGTTGACAGTTCAGTTTGACCACATAGTCGGCGAATGTATTGGATTCAATGTTAAATTGACGTAAACTATCATCAATGCCACAGGTGTAAACAAAATCACCCCAAGCCACAATGCCGTTCATCTGAAACCAAAAGTTTGTAAGATTAAAAATCTGTTAAAGTCTGTTAAAAAATATACGTATTACCTGATTCCCATGGCCAGTGCCGCTGATACGATCATTAACACCACTGCCGGAATTCCAATTGGTTATCACACCATCGTGGCTACCGGTGTAGATAGTGCTGCGGTCGTCACTTAGACCCAAAACGGTAATGGGTTTATTGTGACCCTTGATGACACGCAACGGTTTGGAAGGATCTTCAACATTTAGGTATGAAATGTTGCCCGATAATGAAACTGTCAACAAATGCTCTCCCTGCCACAAACACGACACTTGTTGGTCATCTACGGTGGTGCCCATAACAAATTCTGAAATTAACTCGCGGCTTTCAACATTCCACAAGCGGCAGGTTTTATCACCGGAACAGGTCAACAATTGGCTGCTGTCTGGCTTCCATGCAACAGCATAAACACCACCCTTATGGGCTGGACTGCCAAATTCACCAACCAACTCTGAAGTTGCTCCATCATACAAAAATACTTTGCCATCAAAACCAGCTGAGGCAAAGAATTTGCCATCGGGTGAGTAACGAACAGCTTGGACAAAACGAGAGTGTTCCTGCTTGGTCATTTTGAATTTGAAGGGGGGTCCTTCGAACACACCAATGGTGTTATCTTCACTGCCTATAAGAAACATTAAAAAGAAAAATAAGTGTCCATTATAGATTCTTAAAAAATATTCGTGTTACCTGTCACAATGCGAAAAGGTCTGGCAGGACGAAAATCACACGAATTGATCGATTTCGATTGACCACTAATCTCACCCACCGAGGTACCGGTTTCTGTCATGAACACATGGCCAAAACGCTCACGTCCCTCGCCAACTACCACTATACGTTGATTGTCCGGCGACCAGGCAATATCCTTGATAGGACCAGCAATGGGTTGGTATTCACATTTCAAAATGTGCTCCTTGTTGACGGTGTCCCAAATTCGTATTTTGCCAGATTGATCTAAAGCAGAAAAAAAGAGAAAAGGTCAATATCCAAGTAGTTATACACTGTAAATATGAGCATATTCTCGCTACATTCTCTTTGCATTTTTTGTTTTATCTTTTGTTTACTTTTTCACACATCGTTGATTTCCTAATACAGCAGCGCAGCACAACATAAAAATAGCTTTTACATTATGAGGCCGCCGCCTCAGCAGATATGTATTTCCAAATGTCTGCTGCAAAGATTTAGTCACTCGCAATATGCTTCCATGCATCCAAACACACAAAAGAAATGGATGCATGAGTCATTACACATTTAAACTTTCATTTCGAAATGAGGCTAGACTAATGTCTAAACCTAAATTAATTTGGCCAAATGTAAATAGTTAAGAGAATGTTGCAGCTAACATTATGTTTTTATACAAAACGAAAAATTTCACAAAGAAAAACTATAACTGATACCACAAAAATAAAAAGAATTAAGGGGGGTTTTGCAGTTTGCCTAATCAGTGATTCATTGCTTGATATCTTGTTGATAAGGTATTAATACAAATAATTTTTTAATGAATTTTTTTGTGCTTTGCAAATAAATGAAAAAATACTAAGACTGTTATCAAAAAGCTTAATGCTTTTATGGGTTATTCTTATTATGAAAAATAAAACAAATTTTTAACTTATAAAAATGTAAAATATTTACATTTGCGCCCTGTCTGTCTGTCCGGCTAGGTGGACGGTGAAGACGCTAACTCGAGCAATTCTTAATCAATTTAAATAAAAACCTGCCATTGACATACAAGTCGCCATCTGCAATTTTGTATTGAGATAGCAAAATAGCCACGCCACTTCAATTACCTCTCATTTCAATAAAAAAAAAAACTATTCTGCCGCTTACTTAATGACGATGGACTTTACGAACTTAAAATTTTGATGATCGTTTTATTTTTTAGCGTATAATATATTCTGTGATAATGGGTCAGCTTGCCCCTCCCATTACCCTTGTAGCCAAAGGACTGTTTCATCCTTACCATTACCGATTGTTATAGATCGGACCAACATA
The DNA here is from genome assembly GCA_964034835.1 of Muscina levida. Taxonomy (NCBI): domain Eukaryota; kingdom Metazoa; phylum Arthropoda; class Insecta; order Diptera; family Muscidae; genus Muscina; species Muscina levida. Next base: position 123,302,951 of record OZ035883.1, on the reverse strand, counting down.
GCAATGAAAAATTCTTTCCAACATTCTAGCAACACAATGGCCATACAACGATACCACTACATAGAAAGGGTGCAAAAGACTTGCCTAAGGCATTAATTACGCAAGTGCTTGCTCCACAGCTACAAAACATACTGTCAGTGTCATGTTATACGAAAAAAAAAGGATTCAATGATGACCTGTCAGTATATATAACTCAGACAACGACCGAACACCAACATGGTTTCAGGGAAGCCCATAGCAAGACAACGCCTTGGAATTTGAGGCTACTCAGGCCGCAAATGGCCTCAATTAGCAATGGCCATGTCAACACACTGTTGTGGCAGCTCTAGACTTCTCCAAAGCATTTGACATGGTTGCCCACCCCAACCTGACCAATGACATCTCGAACTCCTCTCTTCCCATCGACATCAAACTGTGGGTCACAAATTAGCTCAGTGGTAGACAAGCGTTTGTCCAGTTTAGCGGCCAAAAATCAAGATACCGTAAGATAAAGATGGGCGTGTCACAGGAGTTTTCTCTCACCCATCTCTTTAAACTCTTACTCGATGGTATCGTTCGCAGTTGATTTCAACATATTTTCACCTAGTGTAAATGTGGTCTATATTTATGCCAAAATAAAGCAATACCTGCCCACCATCACAAACTTTAAAGAACGCAAGCTATCAAACTCAACGTCTACAGTGTCACTTTTCACTAAGACTTCTTCCACAGCTTCCTTCATTCTATTCGCACGCCTCCTACATCAACCAGAAAGTGGCGACCATAATGGCGACTTATAAGGCAATTGGTTTCTCAATTACGCATTCTCAGTTTGGACCTGTTTCCTCAGCGTTACAGTATTACAAACAAACGCAGTACTATGCACTCCGTATCGCTACCGGATGTTTCTGCCAAGATGATGAGCGTATATCATCTACTCGAGGAGACAAGGTTATTGTCGGTCAGGTAACATAATATGTTGATGACTATACAGTATCTAATGGCGGCCCATTAACCAAGTCACCCGAACCAACAGTTACAGATGCAATATCCCCCTAACCCTTTAGGTAACCAAAGCTCTCAGTAGCTACCGATGCAACAAATTTGAGGAACACCCTCTAGCGATTTCTGATAATGTAAGGCTTTTGTCCAGGCGGGCAGTGCTGGTGCAGTTTTCTCAAAGCACCTGACACGATAAACCGGTGTCCTGAATGCCTTCATAGCCCTTATGACAATGTGCATCTCTTAAATTACCAAACAGGCCCACTGACTTGCGCCCAGTGGAACTACGGTTAAGACCGTCTAAGGTGGCCCGTATTCTTACTTACTTTATTTCCCTTTACACCCCATGAATGAGGTATGGGATAGCTTCTCGCGTTGTTGTGAATTAACAAGCTTTCTATTTTTAGATTCACAACTAACGGTATCTACTTGTTTATCGACGAATGCAAATGTCACTGTTTGAGAAGCTCTTACTAGACACGCCGATTGACTCGACACAAATACTGCGAAGTTGCTGACGACAACATTCGAGGGGAGCCGACAATGAAAGAAGAATTTATTTCTTTTTTTTTTTTTTTAAGATGACTGGAGCCATGAGTTGATCCTGTGATCTCCCGCATGGCAGTCGCGTGTTCTAACCACTATGACACGGCCCGTATTATCCTGCTGCCAATATCACAACTTGACACAAACTTTACTAATAAATAATCTCTTACATTTTCACTGGAAAGAAATGTCTAAAACAGTCATACTGTTACAACAACAACAACTGATTGTTGTATCATATAACCCATCATCAGGTTGCAAGGGTAAAACCCTTCGGACCTTGAAGCAAAAGAGGCGTATCAGCATAGCATCTGTAGACTCTGAGCGGCACACGAGTTAACACATCAACAGCAGAACAAGATAACATGACACGGCTTTACTACATCGGAGCAAACCAGTGCACTATAAGCAATACATGCCACGATGCATAAAGGATGCGTACAGTACGCCTGCTCAGACTCCAGTCAGACATCATCACCTTGCTTACCTGACCTAATAAGCCAGTCAGCTTGGCTTTCACCCTATCTAAATAGGAAATTTAATCGCTCATTCACCATCACACCCAAGTATTTTATCGTAGTAGAATACCCATGCAATACCCTATCAACCGTGACAGTCTGCCCTTCAGCATCATCTTCTCAGTCTTATACATCGCCACACTAACTCCAACCCTTCTATCCCATTCGAGGATTTTGTTGACAAAGCTCATAGCTACTGCAATAGTAGATCCAACATGAGATTTCAAATAAATGCACAACATAAGAAAACCTGCGGACAGACACGCAAACCATGCAGCAAAACAGTATCATTCACAGGAACAACACATGCACGCCTGATACGAGATTCATTTTTGGTTTGTTTTCCATCAAAAAGTCGATTTTTTTACGTCTCGTCATTTTGAATTTCAGCTAACGATATACTGGTGGTATGTGACGGAAATCGATCAATTTAAAACAAAAGTCAGTTTGTTATAATAAATATGATTATTTTACACCATAATGTTGTTTATCAATAGATTAATTTATTCTATAAATGTATTACAATTGAAAAAGAATTAGTTGAAAATAGTAATATATTAAGTTAAAAATTAGTTATTATACGGAAAAATTCGATTTAAAAGTCATCTCAACAACGATAGAACAAATTTTCCATTATTTTATGATAACCTTATTAGCAACAAAAATCTGTTGAAAATTTGATTTCCTTTAGACAATGAAAAGAAGCAATGTAATACAAGTCCAAACACGAGCCTTCAATCAAATATCACAGATGCAGCCATAAGTTTGATGGTTCGTTAACCAATCATTTGTTGTTAAAATTGGTATTAATTACATTTGACTTTTTGATTTTATGTATTAAAGTACAAAAAGTGTATAAAGCCAAACGTCATTGATTGCAAAAAAAAAAACAATGCATGTCTCAATTAGAGAATGTTACAATTCGCCGCATAAATTATTATTTGAAACATTTAAGCCGAATCATAACCATAACTATCATATTGCTGCTTATAACGTTAACAATTCAACTAAAAACAAAAACTTTTAATTGTTCGCCGAACAATTTGTTCGCTGTTCGCAAAATGTTTCTACTAATTTCTACACATATTTTATACAGCTTTCAAAAACCAGGTTTATTACTCACCACCAGATGCAATATAGAAACCACTTGGTGAATATTTGGCTACATTGACGGCACACGAATGTTCAGTGTAAACATCAGCGATAGCGGGATTCTATAAAAAAAAGATAAAAAGTAAACATTAAAAAGGAATATGTGTGTGCAATGAAAATATAAAATGCATAGAAAGATAAGAATTTAAAACCATATGGACAATAATATAACAAGAATACAGAAAAAAAACCTTTGTGAACAAGATCGTTTGTTTGAAATACAATTAGAAGTGGTATTCGAATGATATTATCAGCCATGTTTCAGAAGACAATTCAGTTTGAAAACAGAGCAAAATCGGTAATACTGTTAAATAAATTTGTACCGATTTTGCTCTGTTTTCAAACCGAATTGTTTTCCAGCATAACATGGCTGTATGTACCAATTTCCTTCATACTTATTTATTGTTAAAATCTATACCATCTGTTACTGGCGACCATCTATGACATTGCTACGTTGTGATGTAAATCAATCAACCATAACAGCTTGTTTAGGAAAACAATACTCAAATTGATAACTATAATGAAACAGTAGACATTATTATTGCCTCCTGATTATAGTGGATACAATGTAAATAATGATTTATTCTTCTTAACTTCTCCCCGCTAGATAAACTATTTATATACTTTTAAATAGTACATATGCTATTTGTGTACCACTTTAAACGAGAGATGTCCAAATGCAGATTCTGCACATAAACCAGAAATGTTTGTACCATTTACTTATGTGATGTTCATTTGTTTTTTAATATGTTGTAACAATACAATGAATCACTGATACATTCATATTAATTCTGGCCCAATATAACTCAGTTGCTAAAATGACAAATCTTTAAATTTATCGATCGAAGAATGTGTAAACAATATGGTTATATTTAGTATCTTTAGGCAATCTTGCAATAATATTGTTTTCGAAACAAAAAATAACTTAACGAATGCTTAAAGTCGCCGCCACCTTACTTCATCTTGTATCTCGTTGACTCTTCAAGTTAACTTCTCGTTATCGATCGCTACCGACAGCATCCCCTACCAGCATATTGTTGCAATATTACAAATCGTGTAATAAAAGGTAAAGTTGTTACCAATAATAAAGCAATTGGCTTTTTGTTTATATCTCTAAAACTATCACTATTTAAGTTATCTGGTTCTCACTCTAACTGTTCCCTTGCTCAACGTCATATTTATTTATACCAAATTTATTTTCCTAAAGCCATTTTTTCGTACCTCGTTCAAATTATTGTGTTATTTTATAGGTCATCTCAAACACTCCCGACTTTCTGCTACCATTTAAAGGAATTAGTTAGAAATCTATTTTTGATGTCCATAATGTTCGCAATGGAGCATTTAACGATCACATTTTTTTTTGAAACAGCAGTGGGGCACAGCGTCTTTAGATGCGCCAGCGAAAGGCGCACCAAAAGCGACCAGAGAAAAGCCGTAAGTGAAATGCGTGGGCTGCAACGACAAACAACAAAACAGACAACTTGCCAGCTAACATGATGTCTACATTTCGTTTCCAATTTTGAAATATAGAACACAAGTGCTCGAAAACCAAGAAATAAAAATAAACGATCATTTGTATGAAAATAAAATGCTGCCGCTGCTACTGCTGCCTCTCGATACAAAAAATATCTTTCAAGATTACAAAATATAAATATATTCAATAAATTTCCCATATTTTCCTTTAATTTACAACATGTTGCATCCCCCTCTCTCCTTCTCCCCTTTGTACTTACCTCAATATTACGTATGATCACCGAATTGCCATTAGTGTAAAGGAAATTTTTGCCTTTGGGATCAGAGCCCAAAACGATGGGAGTGCCACGTTGGGTGCGAGGTAAAGTTGCATAAATGAATTCTACAAGAGGAATAGAGAGAGAAAAGCATAAGTGCTAGTTACAAATCAAATGCAGCAACATGAATTATAGCATAATAAAAAAACTATAGACAAATATAAGCAGCGATGAACAAAAACAATATGTAAAATAAAAACGGAAGTAAATGAAAACAGTAACAGATACCAATGAATGAATGGTTGGAGGGAGAACACAATAAACAAATTAAAACCACAGGAAATCACTTAACCATGATTTTGTTTTGTACTTTCTTTCCCTTCACTTTTTGTTGTTTTATGTAGTTTGTGCATTCTTTCTGCCCCAGTTGTTTTATGATAGATAGGCCTATTTCAATGCGTGGGTAAGAGGGTGGTCTAATCATAATGGGAAATGATAACAAGTGGTATACAGAAACCAAGTGAATTGAAAATTAATTGCAATTTTTTTAATTCATTTGAATTATTTATTTTTTCTTGTGAAAAGAATAAATTCAAAATGTAAAAAAATTTTCAATGAAACGGAAAAGATTCAATACATTTATAGCTGTGTTGAAACTTAGTCATATTCAAGACGACTACACTCTTGAGCAATATAATTCCACTTTATTGCAATTGCGTATAAGTTAGTATATATACCAATATGTTTCTCCTATGAATTCCACTGATCTTTTGTTGTTATGAAAGTGAATGAATTTCTTTCCTGGCATTTTTCCATAAGAAACAACATTTTCTGTATAAGAAAATTGTCTTCCCATTGTCATACATATATTGCCATTACCGGCATTTTTCTAATGAATAGCAAATAATGGTATAAGGAACTTATACTTCAATACAATCAAGGAATTATTCTTTTATGTCACTTTCTTATTAAGCTTGCACTTCGTTTTAATGGACTTGTTAGCCAACTTGCCTATTAGAATCATTCAAGATATGGTTGTCAAAACGCTTTTAGATATAAAATAATCATATAAATTCTTACAGGAAAAAGAATAGTATAGTTTTTCAAGAATCCTATAAGAAATTTTTCTGTATGATCAATGTTTTCTAAAAAAATGTTCTATGTCATAAAAAGTAATTTTGCGGAAACAATACAAAGTAAAAGCAGCTTGCAAGAAACGTTTTTATATGTAAAGTGTTAACTAAATACTTTTCTTATTTATTGTTTTATATAAAGTATGAATTCGCAGACAACATTTTCTGTCAGACATTGTATCATAAGAAAATAGACTTTTAAGACATTTTGTAATAAGAAATTTGTATTGAATTTCACTTCTTTTAGCGAGGTATGGCTGAGAATAGAGATGCCAATCTCTACAGTTCAGTCCCAAAAAAAAAAAACCAAGGTCAGACGGGGCCATTGCTTAAGATAGGGGTCCTTTGGAATCTTTTATAACCCCCCCTATAAGTGGGTGCATAAAAAACAGGTACCATTTCTAATTATTTATTCTATTCTATTTAAGTGTTCTACGACTATCATGGGACAGGCCGTTGCATGATGGTTAGAACACGCGACTGCCATGCGGGAGATACCAGGTTTAACTTTTAGCTCTAGTCATCTAAAAAAATAAAAGAAATATTTCTTTTATTGCCGGCCCCCTCGATTTTGTCGTCAGCAACTTTGCAGTATAAGTGTCGAGTCAATCGGCATGTCTAGTAAAAGCTTCTCAAACAGTGACGTTCGCATTCGTCGATAAACAAGTAGGTGCCGTTAGTTGTGAATCTAAAAATAGGAAGAGTGTTAATTCACAACAACGCGAGAAGCTATCCCATACCTCATTCATGGGGTGTAAAGGAAAATTAAGTAACTACGACTATTCTTAACCAAGTTATATATATTTTTGTACCTTCCTAGTCGTTGTTTTTAAGGTAGTAGGTACAGTCATTTATGATGTCAAGGACAAATTTTATCCCAAGTACATTTCTTTATGAAAAAGCTTTGTAGAACATGACATGTGCTTTCCGGTATAACCAGGATAATTCATATTCATATTAAAATTGTATCAATCAATCAATGCCCATTGATGGACAAGGTTAAGTTAGGTTAGGCTGTGGACACGTGTAATCTGATAAAACCAGATCACACTACACACTGCTGAACCTTTGTGATTGTCCAATAGAAAGGCAGGAGAGGAGAAAGATGGAAAGAGCAGAGGTATAAAGAGGGGACAGAAAGTCGTGGGAAAACCAATTTTTATTTTGGACCAGTTAACCATGGAAGGCACACCAAGAACGTATTAAATATCCTACTGGGACTGAGGACTAAGACTAAAGGTCTTCTATGTAACTCTCCCTTAAATGTTTTAGCCTCCTACAGGCTAAAGCGGGGCAGCTACAAAGAATATGTTCCATCGTTTCGGACTCCTCCTCGTCCGCACACACACACGACAGTTGTCGGGTCTGGATCTATCCTATTTGCCTGTCAGGTGCCTGATATTGCAATGCAGTTGTGCTGTCGGTTCGGGAGATCCAACGGCTGCTGGCTGGTTTTAACATATAATACTACACTAAGCGAAAAAGGTAACAAATATGCGGGTAAACATTACCCAGAGAGTCATAATCAGACAAAATACAACTACCTCTGGCCAGCAGGTCTGCTGATTTGTTACCACAATGTCCTGGAACCCAACAGAGGCTGACACCCAGAGGCTTTAGCCCATCTAACTTATCTTTACATTTTCTCACTAAATTTGAATTACACGCTGTAGAATTTATCGCTGTTATTGCAGACTGGATATTTACATATTTGGTTATCCGTCTGCTAGTATCAATTCCATATCCCAATATAGCCTCATCAGCTGTTTGAATGGCCAGTACCGCCACCTGAAAAACGCCGGATTCATTATGTAGCCTGAAAGAGAGACTTAGTAGCAGGTCTCCGTTTTTTAATCGCCAGTAAATACAGGAATAGTTCTTTCCGGAGTTTTAACGTTTACTCTAAGGAAATCCACACATTTGATCAAGAAATCACTACTATGGATCGCCAGATTCCCTCACTCTTATAGCCCCTCTGGCTGCAATAAGGAACACATCCAAAGCCGCAAATTGTAACCTTCAGGCAGAATCCCCAACTTTTGCCTATAGTTCCGGCGCGCATAAAAAGCATTGACACCAGTCTTTTATTTTTCCTTGATATTCCTTGGCCAATTAAGCTTCGGATGAAGGTCAACACCTAAGTACTTGGCCTCCGTTGAGAGCTTCAGTTCCACCCTATTTAGTATCGGTGGCCTGAAGTCTTTATCTTATAGCCTTGACGTAAAATTCCAGAGGCGGAAAGCCCAGGAACGCATCCAAAGCCGCAAATTGTGACCTTGAGGCTGAATCCCCAACTTTAATCTAAAGAGTTTCGGCGCCCATAAAAGGCATTGACACCCGTCTTTAACCTTTCCTTAATATTTCTTGACCAATTTAGCTTTAGACCTTCAGGGTGAATCCCCAACTTTTACCTAGAGAGATACGGCGCTCATAAAAGGCATTGACACCCGTCTTTAATCTTTCCTTAATATTTCTTGACCAATTTAGCTTTAGATCAAGGTCAACACCTATGTACTTGGCCTCTGTTGAGAGCTTTAGTTCCACCCTATTTAGTCTCGATAGCCTGAAGTCTTTATCTTATATCTCATCAGTGATGGTCTACATATTGAATCTTTTCCGCATACAAAATTATGTTTAGGAAATCTTTTCTCTAAGTAAAGTTGCTTCTCTCTCTCTTTGCCTTTTTCTTAACGAATATTAACATTCAAACAAAATGACAAATACCAAGTCTTCTAAAAAGATTGCATTTAAAATTCTCCAAGTCTATTCCTATAAGAAAATTTACATCTTAGTCACATTCATATGTGAAAAATATCCAGAAAGATATATAAACCAAAAGTGAACTTGAAGTGCAGGTAATGGAGCGGGAACCCAAAAACAAGCAAAAAAAACCATTCTCTTGTTCTTGGTCCCCAAACATAGGTATAATAGGTCAAAGTCCGTTGGGTTTTATTATGACCGCCTTTGCCCCATTAACCGAGTTAGACCTATATTTTTCTTTGGGTCACTAGAGTCAGTAAAAAACCAAGTGATATTCAAATTTTTAAAAAAAATATTTTATTTTTTTGTTGAAAAAAAAAAAAAATAGGCGTAAGGGGTCTCATTGGTCCGGTAGGGTCTTAACGGTGACACCACTAGATTCGTCTTAAAATTATATGTATTTCATTTAATTACCCAGAAATATAAGGTCACCCTAGCCCTTTTTTGGGCTTTCGAAAACTCCAGAAACCCCGCTACGTGCAACGAAGTACACCATTGGCTTCGTCACACAAATATCTTTCGTTTGAGTGCCCACAGATATGAGGTCTTCATAGAACCCAAGTTGCCCTAGGCCCCCTACTTTTACTTCGATTTTCGCGGTTTAGGGCGTGGCCCCCCCCCCCTGTTTTATGCTTTTTTGTCCTTTATCTATACTCCCACACAGTTTTCCCTTAAGTGTTTTCCAATACAATTTCTTATTTGAATGGAAACCGTTTTCATTTAGCACCCTGCACACCCTCAACTGATTTGACCGCCAGTTGATCTAATAGAAAATAAGCCTATATGCTCCCCAGTGGCATGATGGCCACAATCAGCCCGGCACAACAACCTGTTCCATTTGTACACCACCCTCGTAGTTTACACATTTTGTAAACACATTCAGGGTGCGGTTTACAGGTTAACAAAGCAAGAGGCAGAGACGAGGGTCAATCTACATGGGTTGTTCGCCTGCTTCACAAAAATGCCGGCTACTGCTTTTTTCTACAAAAAGCAGCATAAACACTTCAGTTGCTGCTGCCTTCGCCAGCTCTGCAACCGCAGTATCAGATAACACGCAAATGCAAAAAAGCGAATTAGAGCCACAAAGCCAAGCAATTCCTATTTATGGTCTTAAATTCTAAACGAAGATGATGGCTCGCAAAGTTATGATTTTGTTGGCTAACAAATTGTTGTATTTTAGGCTTTTGCTGGCTGCTGCTGCCACTGTGACGGTCTATTCCGCAAAAAAAACTTTATGACTAATATTGATAATAGAAATATCAGCAAGCCAGCCGAGCACCATTTATACCACGTATGGATAAAAATAACTTTTTTTCCGAAATTTTCGTATCATTTTCATTTCCCCAGAAGAGACGGATGGAAATCACACAAAAGTAAAAGAAACCAAAATCGTATGATATAAAAGCGCTATAAGTCTACGGGCAAGATGGAAGAAAGCAAAAAAGGAGGAAACAATTGAAAATCCACTTCACACACACACACTACTCACTATTTTCGTAGGCTGGTTGTTGCGGTTGCTGAGCCATTTTCCCGGTGTTTTCGTTGTTGTTACTTTGCAGGCCAACAATTGGATGACTTAAAACTTTGTAATATAGGGGAAAAAACTTGTATAAAATATATATTAAGTTTTAATCTTTCACTCTTTTTTGTTATTAGCTTTTTTGTAGAACTTTTTGTTTAAAACGTTCACAAAATTTCAGTTCTGTCTCGCCCGTGTAATCACTTTTGTTCACATTAATGTCTCGCCGCTGACTGAAGATGAAAAGTGGGCAGCAAACGCAAAAAGTTGTTGTTTTTTTGTTTCCTATTGACTCGCCGAAGGCAAGATAATCGCCGTAATTCGCTGCATTGAGATGACCATATATGGGCAAAAAACGGCAGAGTGGTTGGCAATACAATTGTGATGATATTTCCAAACACTTCCGAAATATTACAATGCCATATCTGCAGCAAAATTAATTCGCGGTTGAAGAGATGCCACATTTTCAATAGATTTTTGAGCCGTTTTACAAAACAAAATCCAATTAATTTATTGTTTTCTTATAAGGTGGTTATTATAAGAATTAGAATTTTTCCAAAAAACGTTTGATTAAAAAAAACAAAATTCATCGCTCCTACGATGAAATTAAAAATTTCGACGCTCCTACTACAAATTTAAAAAACTATTAACAATAATTGAGTTAATCTTCAACCGAACGATGAAAACAAATTAAAAATGTATTATAATTAAAAAAAATAACATATAAAAAAATTTCTAAAAATGCAGAAATTAGTTTGAAATCGCTAAAAAATATAAAAAAGAATTTTTAAAGAAACTTGCTAACAATTAGAAAAATTTTCTGTATGCGTAAAGATTTCAATATTTTATTAAAATCATTTTTATATTTTAACAAATTAAAAACAATATACATACACCATCGACGATCGTAGTGTAGCTACGTTAGGTTAAGCATAAAAACTATTGTTGTTGTAATGTTTAACTTGTAAGTGTCTAGAAATATATGTATGTTTATTGTTTATGCTTATAAGATACTTATCATTCTTGTAGATCCCTGATGATGCAATTCAAGAAAATTGCGAAATATTGGATTTATAAATAAATAAAAAACATCATAACCAAATCAAAAAGACCTCGAGCTTGAATTATTAAACACTGGATTAAAAATAACAGGTCAAAAAATAAACAAAGGACTACAAATTAAAAACTTTTCTCTACAAATTGAAATACAAATTTTCTAATCCAAAAAAATTCTAAAAAAGAACAAAAATATTTTTTATCTGACACAGAGTTACCTTATTTGAAAAAAAATTTGAACTTTTTACGAGTTTTTATATTTAATAAAATGTTATATTTTTTTCTCGAATTTTCAGTAATTTAACTTCGTATTTTATTGTTATTTTTAACCGTATTTTTAATTTGTTCACGGAGATTATATACAAACTAAAAATACGCAAAAATTCATCACTATTATTAAAAATAACGAAAAAAAAAATAGTTAAATTACCGAAAATTCAAAAAAAAAAATTAAAAAATTGTTTAAATATAAAAAAAATTAAAAAATAAAATATATTATTATAAAAAAATATATATATTTTTCAATTTTTCGTAAACTGTATTTAAGCTTTTATTACAAAAAAAAACGTCTGTCTAAGTAATAGATAAAAAAACTATTTTTGTTAAAAAACATATGAACGTAAAATTACTTAAAATTTGCGAAAACAAATATAAAATTTAAATAAATCACTAATAATTGAAAAAATATAATATTACAAAAAAATCAAAAGAATTATAAAAACAAAATTACATTAAAAGTTCCAAATAACACATATGTTTTTTTTTAAATTTTTCATAAAACGTACTTTACCTTTGTTTTACAAAAAAAGCTTGATCATAAGTAAATGATACAAAAAAAATTTTATTACAAAAATTAAAAATGCAACTGAAAATGTAAAATTGTAAAAAATATAAACACTCGAAAAAAATTCAAAATTTTCAAACAGTTCAAAATAAAGTTTTTTTCTCCAAATTTTTCTTAAAACAAAAAAGCCTGTCAAAACAAAAATTAAAAAATACGACTGTCAAGTTACTGAAAGTACGCGAAAATATATACAATTTTAATAAATATAAAAACTCGAAAACAATTCAAAATTTTTTTCATATTACTAATAATTGTAAAGAAATATTATATTAAAAAATTATTAAAAAGTATTATAAAAATAAAAATACATTCTGTTCAAAATAATTTTTTTTTAAAATTTTCTTAAAACTGAACTTAAGCTTTTTTTTTTACAAAAAAAGCCTGTCTTAGTAATAAATAACAATAAATTCCTTTTATTACAAATATTATAAAAATAAGATTGTCAAATTACTGAAAGTACGCGAATAAAATATAAAATTTTAATATATATAAAAACTCGAAAACAATTCAAAATTTTTTTCATTATAATAAAAAATTAAAGGGTACTATTAAATTACAAAAAAAAGGATACATTAAAAGTTCAAAATAAAACTTTTTTGTGCAGATTTCAAAATGTAAAAAATGCAAATTTTGTAAAATTTGGCGTTAATAATTGTTTTTGATTAAATTCCTCATAACTCAGTAAAGGGAAATTAAATTTTTTTTATATTGAATTTAAGTTTTCATATATAATATGTTTAAATTGATCGTGCTAAAAATAAGATAGTTCAAATTGTGTTGATAAATTATTTAATTTAAGTACCCGCACATATGGGGTTCCCTATGTTTATATTGAATTTAATTTTTTTTATATTGAATTTAAGTTTTCATATATAATATGTCTAACTTGATCGTGCTAAAAATAAGATAGTTCAAATTGTGTTGATAAATTATTTAATTTAAGTACCCGCACATATGTGGTCCCCTATGTTGGGCTTCCTATTGCCCCATGGGCTCCGGTGACAACTTAAACCAAAATAATTACTGCATTTTGTCGAAAATGTTAAGGGCCTATAAATGTATTTCTGTGAATAAGCCAACTTCCTTGGATCTGAAATCATATACAAACCGCTTTCTGGCTTTTGATATCAAACAAATACCGTTTCAAATATATTTGGTTTTATTTTTTCGACTTCGCCAGAAATTTTTCGTTTTTCTTACATCTGGCATAAAAAAATACTCAAATCTATTTGACATCAGAATTGCTTTGGCCAAAAACATTTGAGTGTGTGTATAGACCCCCTCCAAAAGAGCAGCTGTTTTTTGTTGCGATACTGTGATATTTTTGTTTATTTCCTTTCGCTACCGTTTTTAATTCTGGTGTTTTCTTTTGTTCGTTCCAATACTTTTAGCTTCGTCCTGAATCTCCTCAATGCTGCAACCGGCCAAATTAAAATTTACCAATCCTCTGTATGGCCAACTCATTGTCGGCCCACCGGGTAGTGGTAAAACCACTTATTGTCAAAATGCCTTCAAATTCTATCAGGAACTGGGTCGCCAGGTGGGCATTGTCAATCTCGACCCAGCCAATGAGAATATGGACTACACCGCCTGCATAGATGTGATGGAGCTGATTACAGTGCAAGATGTCATGGACAACATGCATTTGGGTCCAAACGGTGGTCTAATGTATTGTGCTGAATTTCTAGAGGAACACTTAGAAGACTGGCTATTGCCACAGCTGCGTCAACAATCGTCCAGCTGCAGGTATTTCCTCTTCGATTGTCCCGGTCAAGTGGAGCTGTACACACATCATGCCTCAATGTCCAAGATATTTGCAAAACTCGAAAGAGAGGGATACCATTTGGTGACAGTAAATCTTATTGATTCCCATTATTGTTCGGAACCGGCAAAATTCGTGTCAACCCTGCTGTTGGCTCTAAATATGATGTTACGCATGGGTTTGCCTCATGTCAATGTCTTGTCCAAAGCCGATTTGCTTAAGAAACACGAGGATAAACTGCATTTCAATTTGGATTTCTATACGGACGTTTTGGATCTGAAGTATTTACTCGAGGCCCTGGATGATACCCCTTCTTTGAAAAAGTACAAGAAACTTAATGCTACCATTTGTTCAATGGTGGAAGATTATGCTTTGGTATCCTTTCAACTATTGGATTCCCGTAGCACTGAGAGTATGTTACGCTTGCGCAATCATATCGACAAAGCAAACGGTTATATTTATAAGGCGGGCGAAGAGCAAAGTGTAAATGCTTTAATGGCGTGTGCTGTGGGCGCCGAAGCTGAGTCGGTGAGACAGAGTAAGGATATAGATCCCTATTTGACAGAGGGGAAATAAAGTCAAGAGTAAAAGGATATGAGTGCATTGTTATTTGGGGACATATGAAAAAAAATTATACTGTTTTTGTTTATTAGATAAAAGGAACTTTGTACAAAGGCTGTATCAAAATTTGGCGAAAGTGAACAATATGGGGTGGGAATACATAAACAAACAAAAATATGTCACGTCTCCCCTAAAACACGAAAATTAAGGTCAAAGTTGACGCCGAACTCATGGGGCCCTAGGAAACCAAAAAAGGTCCCTTTGGACGCTATGGCGACCTTTTATGTGTGGTGTCAAATGATAGATATTCCTCCTTTTAATGTATGTCATAGTCACATCGAATCTTTGTCGTTTTTCAAATGTGGCATCGCTGATGTGGTTTGTGAAACTGAAATAAGACTTGTCCTTGCTCTTATCATATTCTTCTTCATCAGATGATGAAATTTTCTCAACACTAAACATTTCTGTTAACTATTACTAATATTATTCTAATAAAAAAAAACGGCAAAAGTGCAGAATATGGGACGGGAGCCCAAAAAAATACATATTTTCGAAACGAATCCAACGGTGGTATTTTTAAGTTCCTTTTTTTAATTAAAAAAAGAAAATTGAGAAAAATATTTAAAAAATGAAGGAAACATATGGACAATTTCAGGAAATATTTAAAAAAAGTGCAAAAAGATATTAAAAAAAATTTAAATTTTAAAATTTTTTTTTTAAATATTTTTTTTTTTTTGGTATATAAAATATCTTTCATTAGAGTACCCAACCCAAGTGTCCCCTTTTTTGGAACCGGGCCCCATGGGCCTTAGTGTCAACTTTGACCTACCATTCCGATGTTTGGGGACCAAGACGAAGACAATGGCATATTTTTTTGTTAAATCGGGCTATCGCCCCTTATTCTGCACTTCAGCCAGAAAAACAATCGAATGTTGTCGAAATGGCGGATCGCGTACACATCATGACCCGAGTCCTGATAGGTTTACGGAAGAGAAGGGATAATACCAGCTACAGATATGGGCTTAAGTCTAGTATGTGGACACAAGCCCGGTTGGGTTAAAATTATAGGTATATATAAACATTGCTATCCTGAGTATAATAGTTCTATTTTTTAATTAGGGGAAAATTTTAGTTTAGGAGATATCGCCTCTTAAGTTGGAATCTATATATGTTAATATCTCCGACATCTGGCGACGGATCGAGACTATACATATATCATTGGAAAGCCCTCTGAAAAAGCTTTCCAACTGTATATATATTTCATATTTTTTTAATTTTTGCAATGTATTACAAACCTAAAAATTGTACTTTCTTTTTATAATTTAATTACCGTTCTTAACTTTCATTACGTTTTAATGATATATATATGTATATATTATATATGTATAATAAGAAATTATGAGAAAAGTCTTACGTTTTTTATTAATCATCAGAGTATTTGGGATAAGCAATGCGAACCACTCATTCTGTGTCGATATCTTAAGAGTCCTTTTTCAAAAATTAGAGGCGAAAAAAAGAGTCCGTGCGGAGTCTTTGCGGGTTATTTAAATGAGTGTGTAGGGACTCCAAAATACTCATTTATAGAAGTCCGCAAGGAGCCCTAGCAGGGTATCTAAAGGAGCGTGTAGGGACTCCGAAAGCACTCATTTATAGGAGTCCGCACGGATTCCTTGTTTGTTATCTAAATGAGCATATAGGGACTCCAAAAACACACATTAAGGGAGTCCCTAGGGAGCGCTTTTTTCATATGTTTTCAGCGTGCTCTTTTCTCCGGCAAATATGCTCCTTTGGGACTTCTTTCGGAGCCTCCCTAGGAGCGTTAGCACACCGTGAGGGGAGTCCTATAGAAGCACCTTACGTATCCAATTCCATTTATATATCTTCCGTTACAATAATTTACCGCTTTAAAAAAAAACACAGGTCTGGCAACATTCGAAACATCAATGTTTATCATCACTGTTAACAAATCGCAACGTTTACCAACACTAGTCAGTGCTCACCACATGGTGTTTACGAACGCAAAGAAACAAAACAAATGACGATAACAAAGTACATTCTCGTACACATTATTGTTTAAATGTTAGAGTTTTAAATAATTATCAAAGAAATAACGAATTCTAAGTGAATTTAACTAAAATCATACAAATGTTTGCTTTGGCCGAACTTAAGGACACAATACGCATAGCGCCGGAACAGTTTAATCTGAAGCTAGTCGAAGCCATACGCGATGAAATCAATCGAAAATTGGCCAATAAGGTACGCAACGATGGATTATAACCGAGGTTACCGGCCAAAATCAATTATAGCTATAATTTTTACAGGTGCTGCTCAATGTCGGCCTATGTATTGCCCTTAAAGATATTGTCTCCTTGAAAGATTCCATTATCTTGCCTGGTGACGGCGCCTCTCACACTGAAGTTATTTTCCGCTACATTGTCTTTCGTCCCGCCATTAGCAACGTGTTAACCGGCAAAATACGCAGTTGCAGCCATGAAGGTGTCCATGTTACTTTGGGATTCTTTGATGATATATTAATACCGCCCACAGCTTTACAACATCCCTCACGCTTCGATGAGACCGAACAGGCTTGGGTATGGGAATATCCTCTGGAAGATGGCGGTAAACATGATTTGTTTATGGATATAGGAGAACCCATTAAATTTCGTGTTTCCCGAGAGATATTTGAAGAATCTTCACCCATAGGACCACCTAAGAATGATAAACCGGGCACCTCGGCGTCAGCGGGGCCATCGTCTGCCTCAGGGGGTCAGGGTGCGGAAGCTAAAACACCATATCGCATAATTGTAAGCCGTTGGACTGCTTTTGTTGTGTTGTATACAAATTAATGAAATCTATATTTCAGGCAGCCATTAACGAATCGGGACTGGGTGTTTTATCGTGGTGGGATCAGCCGCAACAGGACGATGACGAGGCTGGTGAAGAAGAGGGCGAAGAGGATAATAATGACTATGAAAATGACGAAAATGGCGAAGGTGCCTATGAAGAGTGATGGACAAGTGCTAAATATAGGATTAACAAAAAAACACCCTGGGACGTTTTATTTTCAGGGGAAAATCTTTAATACAGTAAAATACTAAATAGCAAGGAATGCGGCGGGCAGGACAGTCTTTACAAACCCAATTGTATTTAAATTTCAGACAAACCATTTTGAACAAAACAAAAGGAAAAGCGTAACAGGAAGGAGAGAAAAAAAAAATATGTGGGGGAAATTAATTTATCTTTACACTCCATGAATGTGGTACGGGATAGCCTCTCGCGTTGCTGTTGTGATTTAACACGCTTTCTATTTAGATTCACAACAAACAGCACCTATTTGTTTATCGACAAATGCGAGCGTCGCTGTTTGAGTAGCTTTTACTAGATATGCCGATTGTCTCGACAATATAGTGCGTTGTTTCTATATACAACATCGAGATTGACGGCAATGAAAAAAATTTAAATAACCACGGATCTCCACAATGCCACGGCCGGTCCCATGTGGAAAATATGTATGTAATAATTTTCAATTATATGTAGTTGTTGCTGGAGTTGACAGCCCTTGGCCAAATATTTCGGGACATTCCGGTACATAGAACCGGCGGTGTTCTATTCCCTCAACGGTTTAACTTCTACCCCTCTACACTCCCTCTTATGCGAGCGACTGTACCATTACGGCTTCGGGCCCAAACGTTGATGAGCTATGCCATCATGTGAATGGTTATCTCGGAGAATTACACTATTTCTTCACTGGACGTAACTAAAATTATCACCAGCGAAGTCGTCGCAACACTCATGAGGTAAACCTAAATTTAGGCGTTGTTGTTGTAACAGCTCTTGCTGGGTTGACAATCCTTGGTCGGAGCGGATTTTGCTCCCGGTCGCTGCGACAATTTGTAAATCCGACTGTCGTGAGAGCGGACTTTGGCGTCGTAGTCGATGGTGTTCAAATGCCGACTGTGAACCAACTAACATTTTAGGGGTTACCTCCTCAGCTCATGCCATTGCTATTACGCACAAATTGCGAAGTAGGAACAAAGTCGTCAAATCGCTAGTCGGTAGCACTTGGGGTATGGACGAAGAAACCTTGTTGGCTACCTACAAAACAATTGGCCGCTCAGGGGTCAACAATGCTGCTCCCGTGTGTTCTTTTTCGCTGAGTGATATCCAGTGCTACTTCTACTTCGCTCAATGTAATTATGGACTTAATCCTGTAAAAATAGCCCAATTTTTGGATGTGAAAGGAAGTGACTAAAACAAAAACTTTTTTTACTGTGTGCACAAGCATTTTTATGATTTTTGTCCAGGATATTTTAAGCCAAAAAATCCAAAGTCCCAAGGTTGATGAAATAACACATACTTTGATTTAAAGGAGATATTGTGCACTATTCAAATTGTGGACTATCAAACTTTGAAAATGGTGAACATGTATTAACTTTAATAATCTCTAGAACAACAACTTTTTAATTTTCTATGAGTTCTGTCCAGGACCTTTATCGTCATGAACCCAAAGTTCAAACTGTGACAAAACTAGTAAGAAAGTTTCAGCCGGGCAACCCGAATTACATATACCCTCACCCTTAGTAAAACATAAAATTTTCTATTATATTGGTAATTTTACTCTATTTCTAAAGTGGGCGGAGTGGTACATTTGTATGGGAGGTACCAGAAGGGGCGTGACTAGACTTCCAATTTCTTGTCAAAAGTTTTATCCTGTTATAGCATTACTAAATACAGAATTTGGGTACGATCCCGTTGGGTGTATTGATATTATTACTCGATTTCTAAAGTGGGCGGAATGATTCTCCGTAGCGTGAGGGTATAAAAATCTTATATAGAATTTTAGAATATAATATGTTGGGTATAATCTCACTCTTTCAGAATGGTAAAAAATTATTTTGTTCCGAAATTTGTAGAACAAGCACTTTTTAACTATGGGTGCAACCATTTCTATGAATTTTGTCCGGGACATTTTTACCCATCGAACCCAAAGGCTAAAAGGTGACATGACAAAACATACATGGATATAAGGAAGAAAGTGTGGGCTATAATCCTAACCTTTCAGAATAGTAAACATTTAGTAAATTTAAAAATCTCTAGAACAATTTTTTTACTACGACTAGAAAATTTTTTTCTGTTTTTTTTTTCAGGACATTTTTGATTATAAAACCCGAAGTCCAAAAGGTGACAAAATGAGATCTATGAAGAATATAAAGAGAAAGCGTGTGCTACAATCGTATACTTTTAGATTGATGAAAACTTATTTTGTTTTAAATTCCTAGAACAAAAACTTTTTTACTATGGCTAAAAATTGTTCTATCTATGAGTTTTATCCAGGCCATTTTTATCCATAGAACCCAAAGTCCAAAAGGCAACAAAACGACACATACATGGAATTAAAGAAGAAAGTATGAGCTACAATTCTACACATTCAGAATAATGAAAATGTAGTTAATTTAAAAATTCCTAGAACAACAACTTTTCAATATGACTAAAAATTTTCTACTTCCAAGACATTTTTTCAAAACATTTTCTATCATGGATGGATTCTAAAGTTGAAAAGGTGATAAAAAGAGACTTTTACGGAATTATAGAAGAAATAGTGGGCTTCAATTCCAAACTTTCGAAAGGATGAAAAATTATTAAGTTTAAAAATCTCTAGAACAAAATCTTTTTCACTATGGTTAAAAAAATTATTTTTCTATATCTTTTGTCCAGGACGTTTTTGCCCATAGAACCCGAGGTCCAAAAGGTGACAAAATGAGACCTGCTTGAAATTAAAGAAGAAAGTGCGAGCTTCAATCAATCGCTTTCAAAAATGGTTTAAACTTTTTTACTATGGTTTCAACCAGCCGTCTTTACAGATTCAGACTAATATATTATATAATAAAGCATTACTTTTTAGTTTGTACTAAACAATTCAAAGCACTAGTTCTCTAATTGGTCGCCTAGCTCCGCAAAATGTAGTTCATTTCGATTTCTGCTTCTCAAACGGATGATGGGGATGTCCTTTGGCACTGTAAATATATTATATAAATTATAATACATATTAAAAAAAATTATAAATATTTCCCAACATAACTTACTCGGCCATTATCATAAAACGTCCACCAAAATCTAAACCATCCAGGACCTCCATATCCACTGGACTCAGACAAAAATCGAAAACACTCAAATTCTCGGCCATGTGATCCTTGCTCGACGATCGTGGTATCACTATGTTGCCACGTTGCAGTTGATAGCGCACCAATATCTGGGCGGGTGTTCTTTGCAATTTTGCTGCCAGTTGTAAAATTTTAGGATTTTGTAAAATAGGAAATTCACCCGGTTTGTTGTAGGGAGAGCTAGGCGATCCCAAAGGACTGTAGGCTGTGACCGCTATATTGTGAGCTTTGCAGAAATTCATAAGCTCATGTTGATTTAGATAAGGATGACACTCAATTTGTAGATTACAGGGAGGTATGCGTGCTATTTTCAGCACGCGTTCAATTTGATGGCTGTTAAAATTCGACAGACCTATATTGTGACAAAGACCCTCATCTACCAGCGATTCCATAGCCTTCCAGGTGTCGACATAGTCAACGGAGGAAAATATTATTTTATCGAGTGCATTTTTAGGATACAATTCCTCGCCATCTTTGTAGGCCATGGGCCAGTGTATAAGATAATTGTCCAAATAGTTAAGATTCAGATTCTTTAAAGTCGTCTCACAGGCCGCACGCACCATGGAGGGATGATGAAAGGTGTTCCAAAGTTTGCTGGTAACAAAAATGTCTTCCCTAAAATCAAAAGCTATAAACAGCATTCATTCATAAACAATTAACTGCATCCACTGCACCTTTTGATTACACCCCGCTCTATGAGATCCTTGAATGCCTCTCCCACTTCTGCTTCATTGCGGTAAATATGAGCGCAATCAAAGTGCCGGTAACCTACGGCCACTGCATCTCTGACCACCTCGGAAGCTTTACGCTGCAGCTGTACATATTACGTACAAAAAAAAAAGAGAACGCATTGGTCATTAAGAGCTTTTACACAGTGACGACACTATGCGCAGTAAACACAAGTCGCTAGAACTTTGGCAATGACCGTGATGGGCAAGGAGTGTTTTTTTGTGATTCTTGTATGCTCTAGGTCAAGTTCAGTGAAAGTGCATTACAGGTGATTTCATCATATGTGACATCTACATACATACATACATAGATACATAGTATAGTACATACCCTCCAGGTTCCAATGCCAATCATTGGCATTTTCCGGCCATTCTTAAAAATGACATAAGGCACAGTCTCTGGCGATACACCTAATGACATTAGTATAAGTGCTGCACTTACAACGTTTGGGTCAAATCAAAAAATAATATATATTCGTCCGATCTAATTCTTTGTTTCGAGCTGCAGTCGATTTTTTGTGATGTCTTTACTGTTTGGCGTCCAATTGGACTACTATGGGCTTGAGAGCTTTTTCTGTTGATGCTTACTGTCATTTACGTTGAAAATTATCAAAGAAAAGTTGACCGAGCTTTCGACAAATAAGCGAATAGGGCCGTTTTATTTGAATTGAAAACGTTAATATTTAAAATATTTTTCAAATTAAGGCTGATTTACACGCTATCCACCCATATCCCCTATCTACTGTCAAATCAGTACAATTTGATTTCCTATCCACCTTCCTATAATTCAATATTACTTTGCTATAATTTTGTAGTGTTTGTCTTTGCTTACTCCTACATGTTTTCTAATTAGGCTGTCTCGCTCATGTTGTTGCGGGGATATGAGTACATATGGGTAGATAGCGTGTAAACCATACTTTATGCGAGACTTTTTATAGAAAATTGATACATAGGGAAGAGGGTATATATCGTTTGATACAAGAACAAGTGTAATGCATTAAAGGACCCTAAGTATCTTAAGACCAAATTAGTTTTAGGACCTTATTAAGACGAATGAGCAATGTCCGTCTGTTTAGTAGTATATTAGTAGTATTTGAAAGGTACAGAAATTTCGAGCGGGATGGTACATTTGCATGGGAGGTACCAGAAGGGGCGTGGCCATGTAGCCCATATGCAATACCGTAAGTAGTTTTGAGGAAATATTAACCCTTGCAAAGTTTCAAAACAATTTGTTGCGTCTTTCAAAAGTCATCGTGCGTACCAGCTGGACAGACAGACGGACATGGCTCAAACAACTTAAAAAGTCATGAATCAAATTTGGTTCAAAGAAACCTAGTGTCTTAAGTGACTCCTTCTATGTGTTACACTTTTGGATCGTCAAGTATAAATTAGGCTTAAATCAAGTATATATTAGACTAAAAGACTGATCAAGCTTAAATTAAGTGTAAATATGGCTTAAATAAAGTATAGATCACGCTTAATTCTAGTGTAAAAAGCACTCAAATTAAGTACAGAACACGCTTTAATAAGTACGGATCAGGCTTAATTGAGAAAAAATATGAATAAGTACACGTCTGGCCCAAAACGGTCTTAATTCAAATGCAAGTTTGTTTAAATTAAGTACACATCTGGATCGAATTAAGTACAGATTAGGCTTAAATTAAGAAAACATCGTACTTGAATTAAGTATTTTGTACTTGGTTTAAGAAAAACCCTACTTACCATACCGCTGACACCGCTTTGGCTTAATTCAAGTAAAGTTTTCTTCATTTTTTTGTTCGGTGTACAAACTTTCAATTTCAACATTTTCGAAATAGTAATTCAAAAAATACTTCACAATTGTTTTTATTTGACTAATTTCTTTCTCTATTACAGGGAACATAGCCATCATGTATAAGATAGCTGGGGGTATCTTGGAACTACAAAGAGATATATGGACAATTCTGAAAATCAGGTACAAGGTCTATAAAAATTGTTTTAATGAATGTAGTACGTTTACATGAATTTCTTACAGAATCCGCCATAATTGCAATATACCGGCCATTGTTATGAATAACGGCAATGAAATGCCTATATTGGGATTTGGAACATGGGGTGTAAGTACTACTAGTAAACCATAACATATCGCGCTAGTACTGAGACGCGATCATAAGGATCTTTTGATAAAATGTTTTAACTTCCGAGGACATTTTGTCTATATAAGGTTAGATCTAAACATACAGCTACATTTTCAAATCGAAAGGAAACGCCTTCGCCTTACTACACATCTTTTACATCTGTCATTGATTCACTTAATCTGTAGTTAAAATTATATAACATTTTCTTTTTAGAGCACGCCAGATCATGCCATTTTGGAAAAACCCAAAGAGGGTATCAAGCCTGCTAAGGTAAGCACACACATATGCTAAGAGCCTGAAAAATATAAAGATCTTATAAAATTCCCAACACTTCAGCAAGAGTTTAGTCCAGATGAGATAAAGGTGAGTTGGTAACGTCCATTGATCAAATGACGCCTTAAGTTTTGTTGCTTCCCCCTGTTTTAGGCCAGTCATTCCAAACTTGCCACAGCTGTAGGCGTGGCCATAGATACTGGATATCGTCATATAGATTGCGCTCATTTGTATAAAAATGAAAAGGTCATAGGAGAAGTGATAAATAAGAAAATCAAAGAGGGTGTAGTAAAGAGGTAAGAATCCCGCAGATGTGTGCATGTCTGGCGTATACAAATAATAACGCTGTGCTTGTTCAAAACCGTAACAAGCGGACAAAGCAGCTGGTAAACCTAATTCGAGTATCCGGATTTTTAAAAGTTTTCTAAGTAAGCTCTTATATTCCAATTATTCAAGATTGAAAATTATGGTTCCTACTAGAGGTTGTCTTGCTATACTAAGACAACAAATGATTTACTGCAGTATGCAATGCTTGCAAGACATTCGCAACTAAAATAACAGTTTTTCATTAATGAGAGGAGAAACAAAATGAGCATTGTTTGTGTTTTTTTTTTCATTTCTAACTAAGAACACTACTCGCTCACGAATAGCTCTCTTCTCCCAAAACCAAAACAAGAATGACTTTTTGAAATGTCAATGAATGCAGTAAGCTATTTTAATGTTTTGAAGTCAGTGCTGTCGTTTTAGTAAGTGAGTGGACAAGCAAAATCGTAGTTCTTGCATATTGGCACGATAACAGATCTTTATTAATACAATAAAAGTACTTTTAGATACAATAATAATAATTTTTGGCATAATTTAAGGACTTTTTAGTAGAACAAAAGTACTTTGTGGCACAAAAAAGTATTATTTAGTAAAAAGTACTATTTAGTAAAAAGAGTACTTTTTGGTACAATAAAAGTACTAGCTGGTATAATAAATAAACTTTTTTTGGTATAGTAAAAGTACTTTTTGACACAATATAAGTACTCCTTGCTACAATAAATTGTACTTTTTGGTACATTAATAGTAAAATAAAAGTTCATTTTAGTACAATAAAAGTACTTTAATAATATAAGTATAATAAATGTACTTTTTTGTGTACAATATAAGTACTTTTTTTGTAAATTTGAAGCAATATTTGGATAATAATGTACAATAAATGTATTTTTTTGTACAATAATAGTACTTTTTGGTACAATAGAAACAAAATTTGGATAATAAATGTACTATTGTACATTTATTACATAAACTGAAATTTTTGGTACAATTTGGTACAAAGTACTTATTGGTATATTCAAAGTACATTTTGACACAATGAAAGTAATCCTTGCTACAATAAATTTCACTTTTTAGTACATTCATAGTACAATAAAAGTACTTTAATAGCAGTATGATAAATGTACTTTTTTGTGTACAATAAAATAACTTTTTTTGTACAGTAATAGTATTTTTGAAGAACTATAGAATTACTATTTGGTTAAAACTTTAATTTTTTGTGTACAATGAAAGTACTATTTTTGCCACAATAAATTTTACTTTTTGGTACATTAATAGTTATTTTTGTTACAATAAATTTACTTTTTAGTAATATAAAAGTAATTTTTCTTAAAAAAACAATTACTGTTTGGTACAGTAATAAAGCACATTTTAGTACAATAAAAGTACTTTAATGATATTAGTATAATAAATATACTTTTTTTGTGTACAATAAAAGTACTTTTTTTTACATTAGAAGCAATATTTGGATAATAATTGTACTTTTGTTGTGTACAATAAAAGAATTTTTTTGTACAGTTATAGTACTTTTCTTGTACATTAGAAGCAAAATTTGGGTAAAAAATTTACTTTTGTACATTTATCAAATAAATTGAAATAAATTGAACTTTTTCGTACAATTTGGTACAAAGTACTTATTGGTATATTAAAAGTACATTTTGACACAATAAAAGTACTCCTTGCTTAAATAAATTGCACTTTTTGGTACATTAATAGTACTTTAATAGCAGTATGATAAATGAACTTTTTTTGTGTACAATAAAATAACTTTTTTGTACAGTAAAAGTACTTTTAAAGTACTATAGAATTACTTACATATATTATAAAATTGCAATAAATAATCAGGGTTCGTATTGGCTCGCTCGCGAGCCGTTCTTTTCCTGAAAATTGGCTCTTAGCTCGCGAGCTAGGAGCCACAAATTTTAAACGAGCTCTCGGCTCGCGGGCCATGAGCCCAAAAAAAGAGTTGGCTCGCGAGCCGAGAGCTACAAAATTTCAAATGAGCTTTCAGCTCGTGAGCCGGGAGCCACAAAATTTCAAACGAGCTCTCGGCTCGCGAGCCAAGAGCCCAAATAAAGAGCTGGCTCGCGAGCTAAGAGCCAAGAGCCCAAAAAGAGCTGGCTCGCGAGCCAGGAGCCAAGAGCGCAAAAAGAGCCAGCTCGCGAGCTAAGAGCCAAGAGCCCAAAAAGAGCTGGCTCGCGAGCCAGGAGCCAAGAGCTCAAAAAGAGCCTGCTCGCGAGCCAAGTACTTTAAAGTACTTTTTGACACAAAGTACTTTTTTTGTACCAGAGTACACTTTTGTACCAAAAAGTACTTTTAATGTACTTTTCAGCACAAAGTACTTTTTTGTACCAAAAAGTACTTTTAATGTACTTTTCAGCACAAAGTACTTTTTTGTACCAAAAGTACTTCTAACGTACTTTTTGACACAAAGTACTTTTTTTGTACCAGAGTACACTTTTGTACCAAAAAGTACTTTTAATGTACTTTTCGCCACAAAATTTCAAATGTGCTCTCGAGCTGGCTCGCGAGCTGGCTCTTTTTTGAGCTCTTGGCTCCTGGCTCGCGAGCCAGCTCTTTTTGGGCTCATGGCTCTTGGCTCGCGAGCTGGCTCTTTTTGGGCTCTTGGCTCCTGGCTCGCGAGCCAGCTCGTTTTGGGCTCTTGGCTCTTAGCTCGCGAGCCAGCTCTTTTGGGCTCTTGGCTCTTAGCTCGCGAGCCAGCTCTTTATTTGGGCTCTTGGCTCGCGAGCCAAGAGCTCATTTGAAATTTTGTGGCTCATAGCTCGCGAGCCGAGAGCTCATTTAAAATTTTGTGGCTCTTGGCTCGCGAGCCGAGAGCTCGTTTGAAATTTGTGGCTCCTAGCTCGCGAGCCAAGAGCTCTTTCGTAGTTTTGAGCCGAAAAGAGCGAGCCAATACGTACTCTGTAAATAATACTATTTGGTACAAGTACAATAAATTCTATCTTTTTTTTGAAACATTAAAAGTACCTTTTGTCAAATTGTTCTTTATGGTACAATATGGTTCAATTAAAGTATTTTATAGTAAAAATACCATAAGTTATGCTGTTTGGTACAATAAATTGTACTATTTGGTACAGTAAAATTACAATAAATTATACTATTTAGTTTCATACAAGTACTTTTTGGTACAATAAACCTTCTTTTTGTTGCAATTGAATTACTTGATGCCGCAATAAAAGTACTTGTTGGCACAGAAAATTTTACTTTTTAGTGAAACAAAAGTCCTTTTTTGTAAATCAAAAGTACTTTTTGGTGCAATTAAAGTACTTGATATATGTCGTAGAATAAATTGTACTTTTTGGTAGAACGAATTGATTTGATACAATAGAGAACTTATTAGTTAAAAAACAATAAAAAAAAACAATACAAACAATTTACTAGTAAAATAAAAGTACTTTTTCGGCAAAATAAAAGTAATGTATGGTACAGTAAAATTATTTTTTGTGTAAATGTAAGTACTTGATCGTACAATAAAATTACTTGTTGGTACAATAAATAGTACTTTTTGGTTTAAGTGCAATAATTTGTAGTTTTTGGCACATTAAAGTACTTTTTGTTAAATTGTCCTTTATGGTAAAATGCATTTACTTTTTAGTAAAATAAAAGTACTTTCTTGGTACAATACAAGTTATACTATTTGGTATAATAAATTGTACTACATATTTGGTACATTAAAAGTTCTTTTTGGTATAATAAATTAAACTATTTGGTACAATACAATAACTTTTTGGTACAATAAATGTACTTATTTGTACAATAAAATAAATTTTTGGTACATTACAAGTACTTTTTGGTACAATAAAAGTACTTGTTGGTTTAGCATTTGTAGTAAAATAAAAGTACTTTTTTTGTATAGTAAAAGTACTTTTTAGTACAATTAATTGTACCTTTGAGTACAAGAAAAGTTCTTTTTGATATAATAAAAATATTTTTAAATAAAAAAAGTACTTTCTTTATTACAATAATATCACTTTTTGGTACAATTGAAGTGCTTGATGTTACCACAAAAGTACTTGTTGGTGCAATAAATTGTACTTGTTGGTTCAATAAATTGTACTTTGTGGTACAACGAATTATACTATTTGGTACAATAAAAGTACTTTTTAATAAAACAAAAGGTACTGTTTGGCTACAATAAAAGTAAGTTTTGGTTAGAATCAAAGTGCTCTTTTGTACAATAAATTGTACATACTATAGTACAATGAAAATAGACGTACTTTTTGATACAATAAATAGTACCATTGAGTACAAAAATAGTACTTTTTGGTAAAATAAAAATATTTTTAAATAAACTAACAGTACTTTTTTGTTACAATAAAATCACTTTTTGGTACTGCAAAAGTACTTTTTGGTACAATAAATTGTACTTTTTTGTACAATAAAACACTATTTGGTATAAACAAATTTTGTTTTGAATCATTTACTGTTGTACATAACATATTCAAGGCATTTGTTTTACAAAACACTCTTTCGCTCTCTAGCTTTTGTTTTGTTTCGTTAACGAAACATGTCTTGTTCGCAGAATGAATCAGGCCTCTAGTTCCTACATATGTGTCAGTTAGAACGACAATGGTCTAAGTCTTGATTTCTTGACTTGAAAATCCGTTTTCTTCGATTTTCCGCTGTTTTAAATTTTTAGAAAATGTGCCGTTACATAAGCATTCTCCGTGTTATGTGTAACAGAATTGTCTTCATTGCTCGTATGAGAGTGGTCTTAGTCTAACAAAGTACAACATATTATGTTGGGACTCAATTCTGAGAACTGCACGCGAAAGTAGCCCTAAAAAGAAGAAGTTCTGCATCATGTTCGTTTTGTCAAGTAACATGCCAGCATAATTAAATATCGATTTGAATTTAGTAAGTATCGTATAGGGGAATTTGTCCCAGCATAATTTAATATCGATTTGAAGTTAGTAAGTATCGTATAGGGGAATTTGTCACGTTTTAGGCTCTTATGTTATATTGTGGCGTATGATTATCATAAGTAATATTCCACGTAAATCATCCACCACGGAGTACAACAGTTTTATTGTAACTGCTACAAAATAAACTGAGTTAAAAATCATTTCATGAATGGAAAAGTGAAACTGTTGCCTATGTAGGAAAACGTAGTATGAACAGATTAAAGGAATTTTTTTTTTTAAATTCGATTCAGCTAAATCGGGCTAGTGGTTCTCGAGTTTTGTCAAACAAAAGAGCCTAAAACGTGACAAATTTCCCTATACGATACTTACTAAATTCAAATCGATATTAAATTATTATGGCATGTAACTTGACAAAACGAATGATGCAGAACTTCTTCTTTTTGGGGCTACATTCATGTTCAGTTTTCTCAGAAATGAGTCCCAAATCAATGAGCTAAAAAATGTTGTACTGTGTAATTTTCGATCTAAAATACAGATTACATAGAAAACGGTTAGGGTGACCCGTTTTTATTTTTTGTAAAAAAACTCCATTTTGATCACAGTGTATCTCCATATCGCTTTTTCACTTGCAGAGAAGATCTCTTTATAACCAGCAAGTTATGGAATACTTTTCACGATCCCGATCAAGTGTGCAAGGCCTGTGCTCAGACACTTTCCGATTTAGGTCTTGACTATCTCGATATGTATTTAATGCATTCGCCTATGGGATTTCAAGCGGGCAATGAACTATTTCCCTTGGATGCCAATGGACAAGTGCAGTTTAGTGCTGTCGACTATCGTGATACCTGGGAGGCCATGGAGGATTTGGTCGATAGCAAAATGTGTCACAACATAGGCATTTCAAATTTTAATCATCAACAAGTAGAATGTTTGCTGCGTAAATGTCGCATCAGACCACAGACATTACAAATAGAATTACATCCCTATCTGAGTCAAAAGGAATTGACACACTATGCAAAATGTAATGACATTTGTATTACAGCCTATGCGCCAGTGGGTTCAGGCAAAAGGCCATGGGCGGGCAATGAACGCATTTTACTAAAAGATTATAAAGTAAGTAAGGGTGACATACTAAATAAGTCTGTTGCTATATACTCTATTTAAGGTTCTCCAGCTGGCCGAGAGACATGAACGTTCGCCGGCCCAAATTTTATTGCGCTATCACATACAATTGGGCATGGCCGCCATTCCGAAGTCAACCAATAAAGCCCATATTGCTGAGAATATAAACATATTCGATTTTGAATTGTGTCCAGAGGATATGTTGAATTTGGATAGTCTTAATCATAATTTACGTTATTTTCAATTCAAGGGGTAAGTTTGAAAGTGATGGGTGGGAAATGTACATCATTGCTTAACTATTTGGCATTCTAGAGCTTCTGGTCACCTGCATCATCCTTTTGAATAATGATATGTGCTTGGATTAATCTTCTGTGGTTTTTTAGTTTACTGTTTATTTTAATATGCTAATAAAGGATTTTTCGTAAAAAGATTAAATATTGCTTGATGTTTGGGTAAAATATATCTGCATTGGCATGTACCGCCTAAGGGGGCTGATTGATGTTGACATTTTTGCAAATGTCCAAGTAGAGCTTTGCTTCTGGAAATAAATGAGGTCGGCCAAAAAGTCTGTTTACATTTAAATCGCTAGCTGTATCGAGTGGTCGGCGGAGTGATTAGGAAATGCTAGAGCAGCCAATGCCATGGCGTCATTCAGCGGAGCACAACTTGCGTTCTGCGTAAGCGAATGCTCTTGATGTAGTTCTCAAATGTAGCTCTTGATTAACCATGAATAACAATATGGACTTGTTTCGAGCGGTTGCCCTCAAATCCGCTGTGTCCAGGTACCCACGTAACTCTGTTATTCCTGGATATCTTGTTAATAGATTTCCGACAGGTACTGAACACTATTGATTTGGTGTTGCAGGATTTCAGTGAGTTTACCGCCGCTAGAGTGTCCGTGAACAGATGAATATCCTCCAGCAATAATTTCCTCACGTTAATCTCGTCGGCAGCTCGTTTACTAAATAAAAATGTTTTTTTTTAACTGTTGATATATTTTTTATTATTATAGTAATTATGTATTTTTTTAAATTTTTTTGTTTAAACTATAACGTTATTATTTTTTAAATATTTTTTAATTCTATTTTTAACTAAAATTATTTTTTTTTTTAAATTTTGTATTGTTATTTTAATTTTTGGATTTTGTAACTTTTCAAAAAAATTTGTTTTTTATTTTAGTTTTAAATTTTTTTGTTGCAATTTTGTGCAATTGTTTTAATTATTTTTTTTTGTGAATTTGAAGTAATACATTATTCATAATTTTAATGTTTGGAATATTTGTTAATTAAAAATTAAAAAAATACAGTAATTAATAAAAAATTAATAAAAAAATCCAACAAAAAAAATAAAAACAAAATAAAAATTTTTGTATTTTACATTTTTTATAATTAAAAAAAATTTTACAAAAAATCCAACAAAAAAAAAATAAACGTAAAAAATATAATAAAAATTTTTTTATATTAAATTTACGTTAAGTGTATCAAATGATACATCAAATTCGGCTTACGATCAGAAAAGTGTTTTTTATATTATTGTTTAAATATTTTGGTCAAATTCAGTGTGTCACGCACTAGGATGACGCGTTTCGAACTCCATGACGAGTTCATCTTGGTACATCATCAGCTGTATATATATCTACAATTATATATACAGCTGATGATGTACCATTGTGTATCAGTTGGTCACAAAGGCGTCTGAAGATGAACTCGTCATGGAGTTCGAAACGCGTCATCCTAGTGCGTGACACACTGAATTTGACCAAAATATTTAAACAATAATATAAAAAACACTTTTCTGATCGTAAGCCGAATTTGATGTATCATTTGATACACTTAACGTAAATTTAATATATAAAAAAAACACGATCGACTAAAATTAACAATCAAAAATTTTTTATTTTTTACAAGTTTATTTTTTTGTTGGATTTTTTATTATTATTTTTTTAATTGCTGTATATTTTTAAATTTTTTTCAAAATGATAATTTTTATATATTTTCTTTTATTGTTCTGTAATTTTGTTTTTGTTAGTTTTTTAAAATTTTGATATTTGGATTTTTTTGTTGAATAGTTTGCAAGTTTTCTTTTTATTTTTTTTATATTGTAATTATATTTTTTTAATTATTGTAATTTTTTTATTTTTCTTGTAAATCAAAATAAAAATTTTTATTTTTTAAATTTTTTACAATTAAAAAAATACATTAATTAAAAAAAATTTAATAAAAAATCAACAAAATAAAATAAACGTAAAAAATATAACAAAATAACAATTTTTAATTTTTACAAGTTTTTTTTTGTTGGATTTTTTATAATTTTTTTTTTTAATTACTGTTTTTTTTAATTTTTTTTTCAAAATGATAATTTTTATGTATTTTTTTTTATTTTTACTGTAATTTTGTTTTTGTTATTTTTGTAAAATTTTGATATTTGGATTTTTTTTTGATAGTTTGCAAGTTTTCTATTTATTTTTTCATATTGTAATTATATTTTTTTAATTATTGTAATTTTTTATTTTTTTTTTAAAGTGATGAATTTTCAACTTTTATGTAATTTTTTATTTTTCTTGTAAAACAAAATAAAAATTTTTATTGTTTAAATTTTTTACAATTAAAAAAATACAGTAATTAAAAAAAATGTAATAAAAAATAAACAAAAAAAAAAATAAACGTAAAAAATATAACAAAATAAAAATTTTTATTTTTTACAAGTTTATTTTTTTTGTTGGATTTTTCATTAATTTTTTTTAATTACTGTATTTTTTTCAAAATGATAATTTTTATGTATTTTTTTTATTTTTACTGTAATTTTTTTTTTGTTAGTTTTTTAAAATTTTGATATTTGGATTTTTTTTTAATAGTTTGCAAGTTTTCTATTTATTTTTTTATATTGTAATTATATTTTTTTAATTATTGTAATATTTTATTTTTTTTTTTAAAGTGATGAATTTTCAATTTTTATGTAATTTTTTTATTTTTCTTGTAAAACAAAATAAAAATTTTTATTTTTTACATTTTTTACAATTAAAAAAATACAGTAATTAAAAAACTTAATAAAAAATTCAACAAAAAAAAAACGTAAAAAATATA
This sequence comes from Muscina levida, assembly GCA_964034835.1. Taxonomy (NCBI): domain Eukaryota; kingdom Metazoa; phylum Arthropoda; class Insecta; order Diptera; family Muscidae; genus Muscina; species Muscina levida. Next base: position 123,269,701 of record OZ035883.1, on the reverse strand, counting down.
GTAAAATAAAAATTTTTATTTTTTACAAGTTTATGTTTTTTTGTTGGATTTTTTATTATTTTTTTTTTAATTACTGTATATTTTTATTTTTTTTTTTCAAAATGATAATTTTTATGTATTTTTATTATTGTAATTTTGTTTTTGTTAGTTTTTTTAATTTTGATATTTAGAAATTTTTTTTTTGAATAGATTGCAAGTTTTCTATTTATTTTTTTATATTGTAATTATTTAAATTTTTTTAATTATTGTGATTTTTTATTTTTTTTTTAAAGTGATGAATTTTTAATTTTTATGTAATTTTTTAATTTTCTTGTAAATTTGTTTTAGGTTATATTTTTTAAATTTTAGTATTTTGTTTTTCAAATAGTTTGCGAGTTTTTTTACATAGTAATTTAATAATTTTTTGTAAATTTGTCGTAGTGAACTTTTAGTAATTTTAATATTTATATCCTATGTTTTTCTTTATTGTTTTTGCAATATAGAATTTTTTTTTTGTGAATTTGTATTAATGCCTTTTTAATAGCTTTAATATTTTTAGTGTTTTATAATTTTTGTTAATAAAAATGTTTTTTAATTAAATTTTATTTATTTTTTTTTGTAATTTTATATATAATGTTTGATTTTTATACATATATTTTTATAAAATTTTAAAAATCGTAATGAATTTTTAATTACTTATTTTTTATTTTGAAAATTTTTTATTATTTGTTTTCAATTTTTGTACATTTTTTTAATTTTTTGTGAGGTTTCCTATATTTTTTTTTACTTTTATTTTTGTAAATTTTTAGTAATGTTAATATTTGTAGTATTTTTATATCTGTTAATACCACAGTACAACATTTTTCAGTTCATTGATTTGGGACTCAATTCTGAGAACTGCAAGTGAAAGTGGCCCCAAAGAGAAGAAGTTCTGCATCACTCGTTTTTGTCAAGTTACATGCCATAATAATTTAATATCGATTTGAAGTTAGTAAGTACCGAATTGGGGAGTTTGTCACGTTGTAGGCTCTTTTATTTGACATAACTCGAGAACCACTAGTCCGATTTAGCTGAAACAGATTTAAAAAAAAAATTAAAAATTACAATATCTTTAATCTGGTTATGTAACGTTTCCGTACATAAGCAATAGTTTCACTTTTCCATTCATCAAATGATTTTGAACTGAATTTATTTTGTAGCGGTTACAATAAAACTGTTGTACTCGGTGGCGTATGATTTACGTGGAATATTTCTTATGAGAATCATACGCCACCATATAACCATATAACAAAAGAGCCTAAAACGTGACAAATTCCCCTATCAATACATACTAACTTCAAATCGATATTAAATTATTATGGCATGTAACTTGACAACACGAATGATGCAGGACTTCTTCTTTTTGGGACTACTTTCACGTGCAATTCTCAGAATTGAGTCCCAATATCATGTGTTGTACTGTCTATTTATATATATTTGTTAAAAATAATTTTTAATAATTTATATATATAAAAAAAAACTTAATTAACCTTTACTCCCCTTGAATGAGGTATGGGTAAGTTTCCCGCGTTGTTGTGAATTTTGAGATTCTAAGAAAGTCACTGTTTGAAAAGGCTTTTACTAGGCATGCCAATTTACTCGACACTTATACTGCGAAGTTGACAACATCGTGGGGGCCGGTAATGAATCGAACCCGAAAACAACTTTTTTATTTTATAATTTTTGTTTATAAAAAATGTCTGTTTTTGAACATTAACATAATATTTTTTTTTTATTTTGAATCAAATTTTTCTTTGTAATTTTGTTATTTTGAAGATTTTTTTTTAAAGTTTGCGAGTTTGTATTTATATTATTGTAATAATTTTTTTTGTGGAAATTTTTATAAAATTTAATATTTGTAGAATTTATTTAGTTTGCTTTATAAAAATGTTTTCTTACATTTTGAATTATTTTTTGAGTTTTTGTGTATTTTTTTCTTGTTTTTTATTTATTTATTTTTTTAAATATTGAAGAATTTTTAGTTATTTTACTATATTTAATGAAAATTTTTTATATATATATTTTTATTTATTTTATTTAATTGTAAATTAATTGCTTTGTATTTTTTTTTGTGAATATTTGTACATTTTAATATTTGCAGAATTTTTTAAGATTGCTTTATATAAAAGTGGTTTTTTTTTTTTTAATTTTAATTGTTTTTCGCGGTTAGTGTGTTTTTTTTTTTAATTTTTTAAGTAATTTTTTTAAACTGTTTTTAAATATTGAAGAATTTTAAGTAATTTTAATATATTTAAACAATTTTTTTTTATTTTTTTTTTGGTTTAATCTGTTTTGTATTATTTCTTGTGAATTTTTATAAATTTTTATTTTTGTAGAATTTATTTATTTTGCTTTAGTAAAATGTTTTTTTACATTTTTAATTATTTTTTGAGGTTTTTGTGTATTTTTTCTAATTTTTTTATGACATTTTTTATATATTGAAAATTTTTTAATTAATGTAATATATTTAAACATTTTTTATATAAATATATATATTTTTTTTAATTTTTTGTTTTGTAGAATTTATTTATTTTGCTTTATAAAAATGTTTTTTTTTACATATTTAATTATTTTTTGAGGTTTTTGTGTCTTTTTTCTCATTTTTTTAAATATTCAAGAATTTTTAGTTATTTTAATAAATTAACACAAAATTTTTTTGTATATAAAATTTTTTTTTAATTTTGTTTTTGGATTTTAATTGTAATTTAATTGTTTTAGAATTTTTTGTTATTTTAATATTTTATGTTTTTTTTTAAATGAACATTTTGAAATAATTTCTTGTAAAAATTGTCAAGGACAGATTTTAAAAAATTTGCATTTAATTTTTTAAAAAAAAAACATTAAAAAAGAATATAAAAATTAAAAATACAAAGATTAACAAAAAATACAAAAATTAAAAAAATAACAACCAACACGATTTTTTATATAATTTTTTACCTGTTAAAAACAACTTTACGACGTAATCAAAAAATTAAAAATTAAAAATTATCATTGGAAAACAGTTTTGTTCTTTTTTAAAAATAGAAATAACTTGTTATAGATTTTTTTGCTGCTTGGGAAATTATCGTATTAAAATTTTAAAATTCTCAAATTTTAAAAAATCTTCAAAAATATAATTACCAACATAATTTTTTTTTATAATTTATTAACGCTAATAATAATTTATGAATAATAATAATAATTATTAACATAAAATTAAACATTTTTATTTTATTTTTTTTTCATCAAAAATGTCTATGGTTGGAATCGTATTGATGATACCTTTAATTTAAGTACCCACACATATTCGGTATAATAGGATCAAAAGGTCTCCCATGGGTGCCGGCACCAATTTTGACATTGGTTTTTGTCTCTCAGGGAGTGAGTGGCATTTTCACTCTTTCCAGCCATTCCTTCGGCTGAAGTGCCGAATATGGGGCGGAAGCCCAATTAAAAAAAAATTATGCCATTCTCTTCGTCTTGGGCCCAAAACATCGGTGTGGTAAGTCAAAGTTGGCGCTCAGGCCTATGGGCCCGGGGGGGTCAAAATAGGGGCTCCCTTGGGTTCTATGAAGACCCCCATGTGCGGGTACTCAAATGAAAGATATTTTCTAGACGAATCCAACGAAACGTCACACGATAGTTTTTTTTAAATTTTGCATGCGGCGCAATTTAATCAAACATACGCATTTCCACTCTTATTTACAAAAAAAAAAAAAAAAAAACAAGACATAGTATATCAAAAAAAAAAAAATATAAAAATTTAAAACATCGCTTTTTCTAATATTTTTAATACCCCATTTTCCAATTCTTCCTTTTTTAAAAATTTTTTTCCAATTTCATTTTTAACATTTTCTTGAATTTGTCTATTTTTTCCTCAAATTTTCCAGGGTGGTCATGATTTTTATAATTTTAATTTTTGTTTTGTCAATTTTCTTTTTTCAAATATTTCTTTTTGCACTTTATTTTTTGATTTTTTTTTTAAATATTTCTTGATATTGTCCATTTTTTAAGTTTTTTAAATTTTTTCTCCATTTTTTTTTTCAATGAACTTTTTGGGCTCCTCATTTTGTTTTAAAAAAAGCGCGATTTTAATTTTTAAAAAGTTCTTTTACATTTAATTTTCTATTTTTTCTAGAATGTTTCAATTTATTTCCATTCATTTTTTTAATTTTTTCCATTATTTTTTCACATTTTTTTAAATTTTTTGGCTAACCGTAATATAGGTTTTTACTCTCAAATTAACTCTTTTTCGGATCAAATTAAATTAATTTAAAATCAAACACAATTTTTTTTCAAAATATAAATGAAATTAAATAAATTTTTTTGATCCAAAAAACAGCTAATTTGAGAGAAAAACCTATATATATGAATATAGTTCCATTGAAAATCTTAAATGTTTGAACGCTCCCTAAAGCTCTTTAAACATTCAGTACCATTGGCACTTAAAATCCCCCGTGTCATAACTAATAAATGTCAACTAGAAAACTGTACTTATCAACCCTGATTTCGGCTGAAGCTTATACAAAAAAGCTCTCCATTCACTCTCTCATTCTCTTTAGCTCCTCAATGGTCAATTTGCAGTATAAAAACGTCAAACAGCTGTTTACTCGACTTCATTTAATAATAAATTGCCGGCGTGGTGCATTGTATTGTGGTGGTGCGTTCGTTTGCTAATAAAATTAAATAGTTGCTAAAGCAAGATAATTAAATAATCAAAACAAGAAAGAAAATCTTATCAAGAAACAAAATTTGTGCAAATAGAAAAAAAAACTACATACTACGATTAGAAATTCAATAATAAGTGTTTTGTTTTTTCTTTATAATAGAAAATATCGTTAAACGTCAACTATCTTGCAAAATGGTGAATGTACCCAATGTATCGTTGAACAGCGGCCATCCAATGCCCATTTTGGGTTTGGGCACCTGGGGTGTAAGTACAAATTGCTATTATTTTTTTATTAGTTTACCATAAATAGCGCTTTTACCAGTTGTGAAATTGTTTTTAAGATTGCGCTTATCTGTCTCATGTACTTGGGTAGGCTAACCTGGTTTCTAGTAATGGTAACATGTTCCTGTGTGAACATGACTTCCAGTTTTTTTATCAGCTTTGTTGTCGCTGCTACGTTTTCTTTTTTTTTCTGGGAGAGTCAAGTGTTTTGAATTTTTAATTACATTGGTGTCGGATGCCAACCATTGATTATATTGCCAGTACTAGTAGTTTGAGTTATAAATGTTTTTTTTTTATTCTTACTTGATTATTTAGTTATTCTTATTGTGCATCTGAAATGCATTCAAGGTCACAGCGTGTGAATAGGTTAGGGGAATGCAGAACATGATATAGAGACCTGGGTTGCCAAGTTCAGTAAATGGCAAAAGTGCCGAATATGGGGCGAAAGTAAAAAAAAAATTGCCACTCCCCCCCAAATACGCCCTAAAACACGAAAATCAAGGTCAGAGTTTGCACTAAGGCCCATGGGGCCCCTTGGGTTCTATGATAACCTACCATGTGTGGGTACTCAAATGAAAGATAGATACGAGACGAATCCAACGGTGGCTACGGGTCTCCTGGAGCCAAATTTCCGGAAAAAAATTCTAAAAAAATACAAGAATCGCGCGATTTTTAAAAAAAAAAAACATTTTTTTTCTGAACTACCCCGTAAAAAATTTAAAAAATGGGAAAAAATCAAGGAAAATTAGAAAAATTTAAGGAAATAAATTAAAAAATTCTATAAAAAAAATTAGAAATATGAAATGTCATCAAAAAAAATGTGAAAATATTATTTCCTAGTAGGGAAAAATACAAGTTCGAAACTAGTAAAGTACTAGTTCGCCAGTGAACTAGTTCCCATTCCATACAAGCAACTGACTCATTTAACACTTAGTTGTCCTAGGCTTGTGGGGAATAATCGCTTTTGCACTAGAATAGAACCACTTGAGAACTGTAATACATAGTTATATAAAATGGTTTTCTTATTATTAATTCGTACACCCCCTGCCAAACTGTATTGTCCTTTAAAAAAAAAACAACAGCTGGAACAATAACTATGAATAATTAAACACAAAACTCTAATACAGGACAAGTAAGCACTACAATCTAACCACTTTAAAATTGTTAACAATATAATTTAAACCAATTTTATTATAATTGAAGTGTAATTTGTCCAAATAACAGCTGAAGCAGTACCCACTAAAAAAGGGGGCGAAACCAATCAAAAAAAAACTACATTACCAAAATTTGTAAGCTATTATTACATGTGAATATAGTATATACGGGTTGATTGAAAACACAGAGATTGTCATAACGGTTTTTTTTTATGGAAGAGGATACTAAACAATGGATCTTTTTTACTTTGGGTAGAGATGCCCACTTTTTTTTGCGATATTTTCTAGTGTTATCAATATTATGTCTCTTTTGCTGCTTTTAAAACAAACTGAATTAACGCATCCCTCAGTGGTCTTTTCATTATACTAAAGGCGGCAGTGATAAAACAAAAGTTTGATATATATTAAGTATGTTGCAAGAGGTGTGTGATTATTTATTCTCTATAAAGTATTAAGATAACACTCATGAAATCTAGTTAATTAAGAAGGCACATGAATTACAAAGACCTTAAAAAATTAAACAATTTGCACATATAACAGCTAATCTAATTTCAGCTAATCCAATTTGTTCAGTGCATTATCATCAAAATGCCTGAGAAAATAATCAAACCAATGTCCTTCTTCCAATAGGAAATATTATTTCCACTTTAGAGTTTTTGACATAGAGTCAGATTAAAACGTAGAGAGGTGTATGCACAAACCCTATTCGCTATACAGTTTACACTATAGGTCTGCAAAGAACCATCCAAACACACTTGTTGTATGTAGTTCAATTTTATTATATCTGCTTGTAACTGTTTCGCTCTCTTTGGATTGAGTGCGTATGGAATATTTCTCTTTTAGATAACGATAGAATAGGTATGAGAGAGTGAAAGTACCAAGTATCAAAAATACTTGTATGAATACATACATAACAAACAGATATATCGGTATTCTTGTTATCTGTGCTTGGAATATGTGCGGAGCGTGACGCTGCAAGCATAAAGAATAAAGAGCGAAATTTTGTTTTCTTTTTTGTTAAAATTTGCCACAGATGAAACTTACACCATTACTTTTGGTAAAAAGAATAAAAAAATAGTAAGAAAACATCATCAACGCAAAGCGTATTGTCTGGAATATCTATATTAAATGGATATATCCATTTAAAAAAGAGGAACAACAGTTACTTCACTGAGAAGAACATATAAAGAGAAAAAAAAGTTTCCACTACAATGAGAACTAGAGAAAGAGATGAGACGCGATCTACTCAATCCAAAACGAATGAGCACATGTTTTGTTCTACTATTTGTTGTATTTGTACCGATAATATCAGGTTCTTACTTGTTTTATCTGTTTGTACAAGTAGAATGAATGGAACGCTGCAGGCCTTTAGTTTACACAATTCAATTAATTAAAAATCGTTTAATCCATTATTTATTTATTTTATTTATTTTATTGTATAGTTTCAATAACCGAGCCTATAGGGCCTTATATGGTTACAAATATCTACTCATAAATTTGTTCATTAAAATAATATTAGAAGTGCAAAACAATATATTTAAAAATTCAATTTTTAAACTTTTTGAATATAAAAACAATAAATCTAATGATAACAGTTTTGTATCCTCAGTTTGTAATCAGAATTTAAACAAGTTTGTAATAAAATATTTCGAAAATGCATGCAAATAGGAGTGTTATGGAGTGAACCAGACCTATAAAAAAAAAAACAAAAACTGACCAAATGGTTCCAGGAGTATGAGTATAAAAAAATGTATACAGTATAGTTATTTTCAAATTTTGAAATAAACATATTCTCACTACACCAACGTAGTAAAACCAATAACAAAAATTAATTTGTAATTATCATTACAAATCATTTAAAACTAGATATTGATTAACTTTCTTCTTAAACGTGGCAACAGAGTTGTTAAACACTTTTAAAGAGCTAGGTAATTTATTATATATTCTTGCTACTCTTACAAAATAAGACCGATCTAAGGACGGCGACAATTTCGGCATAACTAGTTGCAAATTCCTAGTAGATCGACCAAATCTAAACAAATTCACTAAGAATGACGGAGTTCTTGTCTTATAAATTTTATAAAAATGTAAAAGCGTTCTTTTTTTGATAAAGTTTGAAAATGAACAACCTAAAAATTCTAAAACATAGTTAGAAATATGTTGTTGCCATTTTACTGGATACACGTATCTCAATACTTTATGAAATAAAAGGCGAATTTTCTTTAAAATAAAGCCTACTGTTCCAGAATACACCTCTATGCCGTATAAAAAAATTGGCATAATTAATTATTAGTTCATTATTTTTTTTTGTAATTGCTATGCAAGCAGTGCCCCTTATCAGTTACATTTCTGTTATTTTACAAATGTTTTGTTGGTGACGTTACGCCTATCACGGAAGATTTTATTTAGTTTGAATTCAATTATAAATTTTGTTTTTGCACTTAAAGGCACATACAACCTAATCAGCAAATACATATATACATTATGCCCTAGGGGTTTGGATTATCGGAATAAACAAAAGGTAGCGAAACATTTCCGCTACAATGCTAGTTAAAATGGGGAACAAAACCAAAAAAATGTGTGAAAAATATATATGTATGTATAAAAAGAAAGTAAGCTTACTTTAAAAATGTTGATATGAATACAGTTTAACATGCCCTTGTGCCCAGCTTGTTTAAGCTTTCTTTTGTCCTTATTTTAGTAAGCAGTTTGCATGCAAAAATTTGTTTATTTGTTAATATCCCAGTAGGGAATCGCCAAACTAGTCCAAAAACGTACTAGTTCAAAAGTATGGAATTGTGAACTAATCCCAAAATGAACTAGTTCTAAACTATCGAATTTTGAACCAGTTAAATGTTATTAGCTGATAAATAAGAAATAGAGAATTTTTAAATAATTTCATAATTTCGTGAAGACAAATAATTCTAAGTGACTTTTAGATGAAAAAAAAACATATTTCAATTATTGTATGTATTAAAATATAATATTGTATTTTTCCCACTTTAAAATGTATTTTGGACGTCGTAAATTTTTTTTTTCGTATTTTCGTATTTAAAACTAGTATTTTTCCCTACTGGGATGTTATTACTTTGACGAGTGATAAGGTGTGAGTAGATTCAAGTACCTAAGAGAGGAAATCACCAAAGTCACGCTTATCAGTTTCAATTTGTTTGTTGTTCTTTCCTCCATTATAGTCATGACATTTATAACAATTTGTAGGTCGTGGTCTCTTTATACCCAAATTAAAATGAAATTGAAATTTCTTTTTATTTGTAAATAATTAGTAACGATGATAAGCAGCCGCCTAGACGTCTGTAGCTAAGAGAAAATAATATATGTATGTCTGGCTTTTTTTTTTTATCAGTATACATCTATAATAATTTACAAATGTTTTGCGATGTTTTGTTAAGCCTATTAAAAATATAGACGACATGGTCTATCAGTGTTGTTACACACGAGTATCCTATTGCGTTGATAATTTATAAAATTAGAAGGTGGTCTAGCCAAAGGAAATATTTCCGCTTTAGGCGAAATTATCATAAATCGCAATGAAATAGTTTTATTTGTTTTGTATAATTTCGTCATTAAGGTTGTATGAAAGTTAAGTGCTGATAATATGTGGCCCAATAGTTTTTGCTCTTTGAAATTTTTTTATAGCTCAAACAATATCAAGAGAGACTTTACAGTTTTATTTAAGATAAGAACCTTATTTGACGAATGATATAATTTTTTGTAGAACTTTCGGTAAAAAGAATAATGACATGATGAAATAAGGATAGATTTATAAAATGTTGCTAAATATTTAGGTAATGTCAATGTTATCATGTCTACTATACGGTGTTTTCCCGGGAATACCGTTTCCCGGGAAATGGGGAGCACTAGTTTTTTATATTCAAATTTGAAAAATAGAAGTTTTATTTCAATTTAATCATAAAATTAACTAAAAAGAAAATTGAAATTCTAACCAATCGCAACGAAAAAAATGAATGCAAATCTGTTTGAATTACACAGTGCAACATTTCTAAGGTCATCGTCTGGTGCTGCCTTCGTACCCAGATATTTTTGAAGTATATACCGAGACTAAAACAATCCCCAAAGGATTTGGCCCCATTACATCGAAACATTTTTTTATGGATACTCCAATATTTTCACCCCAACACGATTTTTTTTTTATCATTTTTACGGAGTCCATATTTCATTAACTGTTCGAAAATTTTTCTTTTCGTCTTCGGCAAAGTTGTAGATTTAAACCACAGCAAAAAAAGTGTCAAATAGACCGACCCAAAAAAATTGCATCCAGTGCATAAAAATTGCTAAAATATGGGAAAAAAGAATATTTTTTCATGATGTTTTCAACACTATTGAGAAGTGTGTTGGAAACCTAAACACACCGGTGCGAAGATAGAGTCAACGAACACCAGACGTCAAATAATCCACACAAACTCTTTTAAAAATATAAAAAAACATTTAAAATACTGAAATTGCTAAAAATTTAACAAATTTAAAAAAAAAACCTTTCTGACAGTTAAGCTAGATTTAACAAATTCACTAGTAAAAAAAATTTTACAAATATGTATTGAAAATACTAACAATATAAAATTTAAAAACATTTAAAATATTAAAAATATTAAAAGTATTTAAAATGTTAACAAAATCAAAAATAGTAAAAAGTTAAACATATTAAAAATTCTGAAAACATTAAAAATATTTAAAATATTAAACATATTAAAAATATTAAAAATTTTAAAACCATTTAAAATATTAAAAATATTAAAAGTATTAAAAATATAAAAAATATTTTAAATATTAAAAGTATCTAAATCATAAAATATATTAAAATGATGAAAATATTGAAAACATTACAAATATTGGAAACATTAAATATATTTAAATTTTTATTTGAAATATTAAATATGTTGAAAATATTTAAAATATTATAAAAATTAGAAATATAAAAACTTTAAAAATATTTAAAATATTTTAAATATTAAAAATATTTTAAATATTAAAAATGCTGAAAATATTGAAAACATTAAAATTATTGAAAACATTAAAAAATATCAAAATATAACAGTTTTAAAAATATTAAAAATTTTGAAAATATTTCAATATTAAAAGTTTTACAAATATGTATTAAACATATTACAAATAATTAAAATATTAAAAATGCTGAAAATATTGAAAATAGTAAAATTATTAAAATTTTTAAAAATGTTAAAAATGTTAAAAATATTAAAAAAATGAAAAATATTAAAAATATTAAAATATTAAAAATATTAAAAATAATAAAAATATTAAAAATATTAAAAATATTTAAAATATTAAAAATATTAAAAATATTAAAAATGTTAAAATATTAAAAATGTTAAAATATTAAAAATATTAAAAATATTAAAAATATTAAAAATATTTAAAATATTAAAAATATTAAAAATATTAAAAATATTAAAAATATTAAAAATATTAAAAATATTAAAAATATTAAAAATATTAAAAATATTAAAAATATTAAAAATGTTAAAAATATTAAAAAATATTGAAAACTTTAAAAATATCAAAAATGTAAATATATTTAAATTTTTAAAAATATTGAAAATATTAAAAGTATTAAACATGTTGAAAATATTAAAAATATTATAAAAATTAGAAATATAAAAACTATAAAAATATTTAAAATATTAAAAATGCTGAAAATATTGAAAATATTTAAATTTTTAAAAATATTAAATTATTTAAATTTTTAAAAATATTAAATATGTTGAAAATATTTAAAATATTATAAAAATTAGAAATATTAAAACTTTATAAATATTAAAAATGCTGAAAATATTGAAATCATTAAAAATTATAAAAATATAACAATTTTAAAAATATTAAAAATTAATATGTTTTTCATTGTTCGGTTTAAGATCTATTCTATTATTGCTAATAGAATTTGTTTTTACAAGAGTTGTGTGAAATGGATTATGTTGACAGCTGGCAGGGCAGATAGCTATTTCGATGGTTGCCAAACCATCATCATCAGTGCCGTTTGCTGTGCCTTCCCCACTCATTATCACAACCTTAAGTGTTAAAAGCTTCACACAATCAATGTGAAGCTCACACACACATTAAAAATTATAAAAATATAACAATTTTAAAAATATTAAAAATTTTGAAAATATTTCAATATTAAAATTTTTACCAATATGTATTAAACATTAACAAATATTACAAAAAATTAAAATATTAAAAATGCTGAAAATATCAAAAACAATAAAAATAGTAAAATTATTAAAAATTTTTGAAAATGTTAAATATATTAAAAAAAAATTAAAAATATTAAAATTATTAAAAAATATTGAAAATGTTAAAAATATTAAAAATGTAAATATATATATATATATATAAATGTATTGAAAATATTAAACATGTTGAAAATATTAAAAATATTATAAAAATTAGAAATATAAAAACTTTAAATATATTTAAAATATTAAAAATGCTGAAAATATTGAAAACATTAAAACTATTGAAAACATTAAAAATTATAAAAATATAACAATTTTAAAAATGTTAAAAATATTTCAATATTAAAAATTTTACAAATATGAATTAAACAGATTACAAATAATTAAAATATTAAAAATGCTGAAAATATTGAAAACATTAAAAATAGTAAAATTATTAAAATATTTGAAAATGTTAAAAATATAAAAATATTAAAAAAATTTAAAATAATAAAAATATTAAATAATATTGAAAATGTTGAAAATATTAAAAATATTACAAATATTGAAAATGTTAAATTAAAATTAAAATAATAAATATTAAAATTAGAAAAATTGAGTATATTAAAAAATTTATAATTATGAATATGTTTTTCATTGTTCGGTTTAAGATCTATTCTATTATTGCTAATAGAATTTGTTTTTACAAGAGTTGTGTGAAATGGATTATGTTGACAGCTGGCAGGGCAGATAGCTATTTCGATGGTTGCCAAACCATCATCATCAGTGCCGTTTGCTGTGCCTTCTCCACTCATTATTACAACATTAAGTGTTAAAAGCTTCACACAATCAATGTGAAGCTCACACACACCGGTGCGAAAATGGTATCAACGAAGACAACGTCAACACAATCCACACAAGCTCTTGTTTTTGGCATAAAATGCCAACCCAGTGTACCTCCCGTGTATGTATTCTCTTGTTTGTTTTTATCGAAAATTTATAATTTTAGAAATAAAAATCAAGAACGGCGGAACACTGACGGTACGCAGAACGGGGTTGGCACTTTTGCCAACATCAAAACTCTGGTGCAATTGTGCTTGTGTGTGTATTATGCTAACATGTTGTGCGCTTCGAGGATGCTTTGCTCGCACCGTTGGGTAAAATTCTCATTAGCTTTGAGATGCTTTCTTCCCTTAAGGTTAGTGATGATAGTGCAGAAGGCACAGCAAAGGGCGCTGATGTGACATTGTGGTTAATGTCAAAATGACGTCATACGCATAACCTGCTGTCAACATATCAGATCAACTAAAAACCAAAATCAAGTATATTAGAAATGGTGAAAATATTAAAAATGTTAAAAATATTTAAAATATTAAAAAAAATTCCAATCAGCCGCAAAAAATAAAACAGACACTTTTAACTAGCCTAAAAGAAAACAAATGATCTTTCATGTTAAAGCTGTTTCTCACCTTCTTATGCCCAATATAAACTTTTCTTATAACTTCTACAGTTTCGCCGGAACATTGTTTCTTCTTGGTGCTGAATTTTTAAATTTTTTCTTACTATTGTTTTTAGATTTTGTATCTTCTGTCTTTCCCCTTTCGTCTCTAATACCTTACACTTCGTAAGCCTTTCAAATGCCCTCTCCTATAATGACCTCTTGTACCCAAAGGTCAATTATTTGTTTAACTTATTTCATTCAAAAAAATTCTTTCCATTAACACCAATACTCTAATAATCACAATATAATTTCACTGAGTATAAGAAAAACGTTTAGGAAATAAACTTAACAAATTAGCAAATGTTTATGAAAAACTGCAATATGCTCCAATTACCACCTGTTCGTTTCATTTTCCCTCTTGCAGAGTCCCAAAGGTGAAGTGGCCCAAGCCGTTAAAGATGCCATTGATATTGGCTATCGCCACATCGATTGTGCTCATGTCTATCAAAACGAACATGAGGTGGGTGATGGTATTGAGGCTAAAATCGCTGAAGGTGTCGTAAAACGGTGAGTAATTATCAACATTTCATGAAAATTCTTCTGTTTTCTTTACATCTACTATATTAACTATTTCTCTTTTGTTTTTGTTTTCTCCAGTGAGGACTTATTCATCACCAGTAAATTGTGGAACACTTTCCATCGTCCTGACTTGGTACGTGGTGCCTGTGAGACCACTTTGAAGAACTTGAAATTGTCTTACATTGATATGTATTTGATCCATTGGCCTATGGGTTACAAAGAAGACGGTGATCTGTTCCCTGTAGACGAACAAGGCAAGACCGCCTTTTCAGATGTTGATTATGTTGATACCTGGAAGGAAATGGAAAAGTTGGTAGCTGATGGTTTGGTCAAATCCATTGGTGTGTCCAACTTCAATAAGAGTCAAATTGAGCGAGTTTTGGCTGTGGCTTCCATACCACCAGCCACCAACCAAGTGGAATGTCATCCCTATTTGACCCAAAAGAAATTGATGGAATACTGCAAATCGAAAAATATCGCCATCACTGCTTACAGTCCTTTGGGTTCACCCAACCGTCCATGGGCCAAGGCAGGTGATCCAGTTTTGATGGAAGATCCTAAGGTATACCATGGTATATAATTTGCAAATAAAGCAACAAGTTTAATTGATATTTCTCTGGTATCCTTAATGCAGATTGTAGCTGTTGCTGCTAAGTATTCCAAAAACCCAGCTCAAATCTTGATTCGTTATCAAATTCAACGTGGCAACATTGTCATTCCCAAGTCGGTTAACAAGGGACGTATTGCCTCCAACTTTGATGTATTTGGTTTTGAGCTTACGTCCGATGATATGGCCACCATTGACAGTTTCGATTGTAATGGCCGATTGGTACCTTTGCTAACGTAAGTAGATTTTTTGTAGCTTGTATGTAGTACATAGTTCAATTTAAGAAGTCTTGACTGTGTTATTGTTTTTATAACTTTTCTATATTGTATTTATTTTTAAAACAGCGATGCTGGTACTCATCCTCATTATCCTTTCCATGATGAGTTTTAAACTTCGCTATATATGAGTTAAATTTATCTACAAATTGGTAAACAAATATTGGGTTTGTTTATTTGTTTAAAAACGTTTGTTTTTATTTTAGTAACTTTCAATTCATTTATGATTTGCTTAGACCTGTGTTCCTGCGTTTCTGTTCTATATGTATTCCTTTAGTAAAATTACTAACAAATGGTTTATGAGGAGTACTCATTTTAAATTTGCTGGTGGAAAGAAGTAACTAATTTCTGTAGAAATTTTTGGTATACATAGATAGTGTGCCATTTCTTAAAAAATATCCTTTTTATCCTTTGTTTTTTTTTAATAACAATGAAACCATACTCATTATTTACATATACAGATTAACGATACAAAACAAGAGAATTCAATACACTGGAGGTACACTGGGTTGGCATTTGTTGCCAAAAACAATTCTATGCAATTTTGTCCGATGGACAAAGCATAGACAAGAGCTTGTGTGGATTATGTTGACGTGTGGTCTTCGTTGATACCATTTTCGCACCGGTGTGTGTGAGCTTCACATTGATTGCTTGAAGCTTTTAACACTTAAGGTTGTGATAATGAGTGGAGAAGGCACAGCAAACGGCACTGATGGTGATGGTTTGGCAAGCATCGAAATATCTATCTGCCCTGCCAGCTGTCAACATAATACATTTCATACAACTCTTGTAAAACAAATTCTATTAGCAACCGAACCGAACCGAACAATAAAACCAAACTCATTATTTACATATAGGGATCAACAATACAAAACAATATTAAAAGTATTAAAAATATTAAAAATATTCAAAATATTAAATATATTAAAAAAAAATTAAAAATACTTAAAATTTTAAAATATCAAAAATATAAATATTAAATATGTTAATAATGCTAAAAATTTTAGAAACATTTAAAGTATTAAATATATTGGAAATATTGAAAAATTTTCAACATAATAAAAATATTAAAAATATTAATGATTTTAAACTATGATTCAAAATATTAAAAATATTAGACGTATGATATTTAAAATATTAAAGTATCAAAAAAAATTAAAAATAATAAAAATGATAAAAATAACAAAAATATTAAAAATATTAAAGATATAAAACATATTAACGATATTAAAAATATTAAATATATTTAAAATACTAAATTTATTAAAAATATCAAAAATATTTAAAAATATTACATATGTTAAAAATACTAAAAATATTAAATAGACAATATAAATATTAGAAATGTTAGAAATATTAAAAATATTAAAAATATTGAAAAATATTTAACATAATAAATATAATACACAAATTGATGATTTTTAACGATGATTAAAAATATTAAAAATATTAAAAATTTATAAAATATTGAAAATATTAAAAATATAATAATATTTTAAACATTACAAACATATTAAATTTACGTTAAAGTGTATCAAATGATACATCAAATTCGGCTTACGATCAGAAAAGTGTTTTTTTTATTTTATTGTTTAAATATTTTTGGTCAAATTCAGTGTGTCACTCACTAGGATGACGCGTTTCGAACTCCATGACGAGTTCATCTTCAGACCCCTTTGTGACAAACTGATACACAATGGTACATCATCAGCTGTATATATATCTACAATTATGTCACACATGTACATGCGAAGTAGATATCAGCCGAAAATGTCCAGCACCAGTGATGTATTTTCAGCCGAAAATGTCCAGCACCAGTGGTGTATTCTTTGAATTTGACCGTTAATATTCAAACAATAATATTAATAATTAATATTAATAAAAATATCAAACATGTTGAAAGTCGACGGCTTTTTCAACATAAACAATCAAAACAAGAAAGAAGTTAAGCAAATGGTTTCCCATAGTGAATGGTTGTGAAGTTTTTCGAGTCTATGCACTCAAGAAAGAATTCTTATTTTGTTGTTAATTCTGGTGCATAAGACTTGATAAACATTTTGCAATCATTATACCAAAGTCTGCTGATGAGGATTCATGGCTGAATCCGAAACAGCTGTACAGACTGCCTGGCATTATGAGAATATCATTCTGCTTTTAACTTTTTTCAAAACCCCTGGTCTTGAGCTTGAGATAAATTCCAAAGTCAATGTTCATACAAACAGACCGAATAAATACAAACACAACGATGATGATGACGTAGTGCATGACGGGCCGCAAAGCTGAAATAATGCTTATGGCAAATCTGTTGGTTGCGAAACCAACAACAAAACATGTTGTTTGAAAGCCGACGGCTTTTTCAACATAAATAATCAATATAAGAAAGAAGTTAAGCAAATGTTTTCTCATAGTGAATGGTTGTGAAGTTTTTCGAGTCTATGCACTCAAGAAAGAATTCATAAAACTGTTTTTTATTGTTGATATTACTGGCCAATTCAGCGTCACGTATAAGGATGACGCGTTTTGAACTCCGTGACGAGTTCATCATTAGGCCCTTTTGTGACGAAAGAAAAAAAGCCCACCGTTTTTTTTTAACATAAAGTTTCTTTTTATGAAGTTTTTTGAGTTTATGCACTTAAGTAAAAAAAATATCTTAATACTATTAGATTCTGGTGTATAGCACTGGACAAAGATTCATAATCTTTGTACCAAGTCTGCTGATCAAGATTTGTGGCTGGATCCTAAAAAGCTATAAAGAGAATATCATTTTGCTAATACTTCTTTTCTATACTGGCCCTTGAGCTGGAATTAAACTTAAAATCAATATATAAAATATTAAAAATATCGCAATTTTGTATATTGTATGCAATGGTTTGAAGTGTATCCATTCTTCTGTGCTGCTTCAGTGATTAGGTTTATATTCTAGCATCAGACCCCGATTTATGCATTAATCAGTCGTCTATGCGAAAATTCTCCTTTGCCCATCCCATAAAAATTGTTGATTTCTTTGTAGAGGTTCTATTTTATTTAAATAATTTGTTGTATAGAAACACATTTCGTCTCTGAATAGTTTATATTTATAATAAGTACACTACCGAAGACATTTATTTTTGTTAATTATTTTATATTAACAGCTTGTTATCTTTATACTGATACAACATCATTGATTGCTTCACTCCATTTGATATGTTTATGTTACCACCAATTTTGTTGATTTCAATTTTGTTTGTAGATCTTCCCCTTATGATATAATTAATTCCCTTTACTGCACATTATATATCCTATTGTTACTATATATTTTTGTAATCATTTTTTTTTACTATTAATTGATTTTTATTACTTCCATTGTTGTGGTTTATTTAACTTCCTTTGTTTTTAGTAGTTCCTTAACTTTTTTATTACAAAATAACTCACTAATATGTCTGTCTATCTTTTCTCTCCCCTTCTAGTGTCCTTGGCCATCCCCACCATCCTTTCGAAAATGCTGAGTTCTAAACGTGAGGCCTTAACAACAACTGCATCAGAATTATCCGGCAATGCCTTGAATTTGTGTGTGTGTGTTTGTATTAATTATACACCACTTGTAGTTTTAGAATTGTATACATTTTGTAGATTTTCTATATAGTTTTTAATGGCATTATGCTGTGTCCATTTTTAAAATGTGCTTTAATGCTTAAATAAATGTTTGGCTACAGACATTAAAAATATCGTGTTATTTATGTATTTTGTAAAATTATTATTTACTGGCATTTGTATTGGCGACAAAGATTTGTGTTTGCGGAATAAATTTGAAGTGATTTCAAAAATTTTGTAATAAAAATTGAAATTTTTGTTTTATAGTTTCGTAGCCTAATGTAAACTTTTATGGTGGCTTAGGTTACCATCCAATACTCCGACTTATAACTCTGAGCTAGAAGAAATATTTATGTAATGCTATCATCGAAATTGTTTTAGAGAGAGCAGTTGGAACCCCTACTAAAAGCGCAAAGTGTTCCGTCTAAGGACCCAAAAGGGATTGGATTTTATTCGTTGATCAGATGGGTCATGGACTGAGTTCAGCATTGAAACACTGGAGCCCCATGTGAATACACACTTGTCGGGCTGTTTAGATGCAGAGAATGCGGTCAGTAGTATGAACCCATCTACGTCGATCAACTCGGTTGTTTTGAATAATATGGTGGATGAAGAAAAGGTGATGAAGAAGGTGATCACGCTGCAGACCTCTGTGCGTGATATAACTCCGATTTTGATGGACATTTTTTGGGCTTGTATTAGTCTGTTGTGTTTTACGTTGTGTTGCAGAGAAATGGCGGGATGTTAAAGAGGTTTTTATTCCCAAGGCGCGTAAGCCCCTTCATGCCTCCCCAAAGAACTACTTACCATTGGCCCCTCATCCTTTTTGCTGAAAGTTTTGGAGAGATTAATTGATATGTATATAAGGTCATCTTAAAGCCCTCACACTCTAAGTACCGCTCAGCATGCGTACATCGCAGAAAGATCAGTTGAGAGCGCTTTCCATGTCGTGGTTGGCTTTGCGGAACGCAACCTAATTTCAGGCTACCATCCTGCATATAGAAGGGGCTATTAATAATGTAACGTTATGCGCATTAAGAAACTCTTTGGAGACCATAAATGTGTTATATCTGCTTACGAATTGGCTAGAATGTTACTTAAACATGGTGGAAGCTGCGTGAAAAGGAAAGCTACTAGTGAAACACCACAGGGAGGAGTCCTGTAACCTCCTCTTTGGGTCCTTGTGCTAAATGAGGATGGTACGAAAATTGTGGCATATGCCGATGGCAAGGTGATCATTATAGGTGAGAAATGTCCTAACCACTATGTGCGTCTATATCTAAACTGCCCCTAAAAATCTGCTACAATGCGACATGACCTGTGGTCTGGGGTGTAAACCCCCAGAAAACGGAATTGGTTCTCTTTACTTGTAGATATAAGGTAAAGGACTTCAGGCCACCGAGACTGAATGGGGTGGAACTGAAGCTCTCAACGGATGCCAAGTACCTAGGTGTTGTCCTTAATCATAAGCTATATTATTCAAGGAATGTCAAGGAAAGGTTAAAGAGCGCTGCCAATGCCATTTAAGCTTCATGTAAATATTGTACAGCTTTGGAATGGACTGACGGCGGTATTTCCTATGATAACTTCATGAAACCAAGAAAGAACAAGGCAATAAAGCTAGGCACATTTTACCTTTCTTTTCAGGTTGACAGCCTCCTCTGCAACAAGACAAGAAGTAGGAACAAGGTCCTCAAGTCGCTAGCCGGCAGCACTTCGGGAGTTGGCAAAGAAACCTTGTTGACCTCTTACAAAGCGATAGGTCGGTCTGTGGTGAACTATGCAGCTTCAGTGTGGTCACCGAATGTGAACGAGACCCAGTGGAAGAACCTACAGACATGTCAAAATGTCGCTCTGAGAACTGCGACAGGGTGCCTCCTCATGTCGTCTGTGGCTCACCAACATGAGGAGACGAAGGTCATACCCGTGCGCCGACGCAATTTCCTTCTGTCGAAGCAGTAACTGCTTGGATGTTACCGGTCCAGCCATCCCAACCACAATTTTATGGATAGGCTAAGGACAGACCTTCATGATCTAGAGCGCGAAATCCAACTGTACAAGAGAGAGCCTTTAGATCAAAGAGCATTTCACGCAGGCTTAGCTGACATTCACTCAGACGCAGTCGTTGAAGCCGTGAATAACTACAGAGTAAATGTCGTGTTCGGAGAACACCCTCCATCAGAGGCTTCGAAGGAAGAGGTTTTAGAGAAAGTTGTTTTGGCCCTCAACTCGTACTGGGCAAGAATTGATGGTACTACGCCGAACGCCTGTCCCGTTTGCAACCAGGGACCACTCGACACTCTACACCTGTTCAACTGCCCTCCCACACCAACTCAACTTGTTCCCAGGTCCCTTTGGACCCACCCAGTGGAAGCAGCCACCTTCCTTGGACTGAAAACAAACGCACAAGGCGAACCAATTAACACCTAATGGACAAACAAAACACATATACTGCTACAACAACAACAAAGTGTTAAACGACGCAGGGTGATGCGATGTTATTCTCATTACATCGAGCGCTCCACTTACATAAATGCTTGGTGAAGTCGTCGGTTGCTACCGTAGCGAAGTTTATTGCTGAATTGCTCTGTATCCGATCTCCTCTGACCTTCTCAGGGCAAACATTTTTCGAAAGAAATATTTTTTTTTGTTAAATCTGTCTGTTGAACCAACTGTTGTTGAATCGGACTTTGGTCTGTTGAATCGGACTTCGGTCTGTTAAACCGGACTTTTGTCTGTTGAATCCGACTTCGGTCTGTTAAATCGGACTTCGGTCTGTTGAATCGGACTTCGGTCTGTTAAACTAGACTTCGTTCTGTTAAATTGGACTTCGGTCTGTTAAATCGGACTTCGGTCTGTTGAATCGGAGTTCGGTCTGTTGAATCGAACTTAGGTCTGTTGAATCGGACTACGGTCTGTTGAACTAGACTTCGTTCTGTGAAATCGGACTTCGGTCTGCTGAATCGGACTTTGGTCTGTTGAATCGAACTTCGGTCTGTTGAATCGGATTGTGGTCTGTTGAATCGGACTTTGGTCTGTTGAATCGGACTTTGGTCTATTGAATCGGACTTCGGTCTGTTCAATAGGACTTCGGTCTGTTGAATCGGATTTCGGTCTGTTGAATCGGACTTCGGTGTGTTAAATCGGACTGCGGTCTGTTAAATCGGACTTCGGTGTGTTAAATCGGAATTCGGTCTGTTGAACTGGACTTCGTTCTGTTAAATCGGACTTTGGTCTGTTAAATCAGACTTTGGTCTGTTAAAACTTCGGTCTGTTAGATCGGAATACGGTCTGTTGAACTAGACTTCGTTCTGTTAAATCGGACTTCGGTCTGCTGAATCGAACTTTGGTCTGTTGAATCGGACATCTGTCTTTTAAATCGGACTTCGGTCTGTTGAAACGGACTTCGGTCTGTTAAATCGGACTTCGGTCTGTTGAATCGGACTTCGGTGTGTTAAATTGGACTTCGGTCTGTTGAGTCGGACTTCGGTCTGTTGAAACGGACTTCGGTCTGTTAAATCGGACTTTGGTCTGTTGAATCGGACTTCGGTCTGTTAAATCGGACTTCGTTCTGTTAAATCGGACTTTGGTCTGCTGAATCGGACTTCGGTCTGTTGAAACGGACTTCGGCCTATTGAAACGGACTTCGGTCTGTTAAATCGGACTTCGGTCTGTTGAATCGGACTTCGGTGTGTTCAATTGGACTTTGGTCTGTTGAACCGGACTTCAGTCTGTTGAGTCGGACTTCGGTCTGTTAAATCAGAATTCGGTCAGTTGAATCAGACTTCGGTTTGTTAAATCGGACTTCGGTCTGTTAAATCGGACTTCTGTCTGTTGAAACGGACTTCGGTCTGTTAAATCGGACTTCGGTCTGCTGAATCTGATTTCGGTGTGTTAAATCGGACTTTGGTCTGTTGAACAGGACTTCGGTATGTTGAGTTAGACTACTATCTGTTGAACTAAACTTCGTTCTGTTGAATCTGACTTCGGTCTATTGAATCGGATTTCGGTCGGTTAAATCGGTCATCGGTTTGTTGAATCGGACTTCGGTCTATTGAATCGGACTTCAGTCCGTTGAATCGAACTTTGGTCTGTTGAATCCAACTTCGGTTGGTTATACCGACTCGGTTGCACAGATTCGCTCTGGTACACGAAGATACTCTTCGTTTCTGTATCATTGTAGTAGGAATTAGCACCGTAGAATTTTTTTTCTAACACTCCGTCGGGTACGATTATTAATTCAGTCGCGATATCGGAAGCGTTACAATTACGAGTTGCAAAATTTACTGTAGAATGCATGCTACTAACACGATCATGAGTTGCCGATACACGACTGATTTACCAAAGAAAGCCGAATTATCGATACAACCACGATCCGCAGAATTCGATTTTCTGAAGAACGCGAGTCATCAACAGGATCCTGACTTGCGGATACCAAACTGATTTACCGAAGAAAACCGAATTTCCGAATTGCTGAGATTAACCTGAATGCCCGACAAACCCATATCATCAAGATGACCCCGCTTTGCTGATATAAACCGGAATCATCAACAAACCCCGAATCACCAACATCCTCCCGAATTGTTGACATTAACTCGAACCACTGACAAACCCGAGTCATCAATCATAACTTGCTGATATTAACCTGAAACCCCGACAAAACTCGAATCACCAAGCTGACCACATACTGCTGATATCAATCGTAACCACCGACGAACCCGAAACATCAGTACGCTGCCGAGTTATCGAAAGTACCCGAAGTACCACGTTCCTGAGTACCGAAACGATCCTGACCTATCTGACCTCTACAGTTTAGAGAGTATAGGATCACCAATTCGTAAAGTTCGCAAATATCTTTTATCGACCCGAGTGCCGAAACCTGTCATTGTAGTCATAGGCCACATCAATTCTCACGGAGCGTATACTAAAAGTTCTCGATCATCTAAAATCGGCCTCAGTACAAATTAACGGACAAGACAACATCACTATCACTGAATCCGAATTCGAATCTGTTTTCATATCTAAATACTTTATCCATAAGATTATAAGTTTGAATTACACCATCAATAAACAATACTGTTATTTGTGGTCTAGTCAGGGAAAATCTACTGAGTTCTTATTGCGTAAGGTTTCGTGGGTCCTTATGGTGACCCAGCCGATGAAAAAATCTCGTTACAAAACCTCTGAAAGTTTTGCCAGCCATTAATCAGACCGAATTAAAACATCCTGATGTTTTCCGTTTGGATGTTATGGGAGAAATATTAATTTTCCAAAAACAGGTCATTTTGTATTGAAGGTACTACAAGGGGTCGGCCTATGTGACCCACATTCATTCCAGATTCAGATTTTTAAAAGCGTTAAGCATGTGCAAAATTCGACTAAATTCGGTGGACTTTCCAAAAAAGATATGAATATAAATCTATATAGGTGAGGTCGGTCATTTGTATGGCAGGTAAACCAAATGAGAAGCAAATGATTCGTAAAACCTTAAAAAGTTTTGCTTAATATTACAAGATCATTAATCTGATGAAATGCAAATATCCTGTAGGTGTCCTTTTGGAAGTTACAAGAGGAAGTTATAGGTAATTTTTTTGGGACGGTTCCACAACGGTTTGGCCGATATGGCCCATATTCACTCTTGTGTCAGGTTGTTATAAGCGTGTAGCTTATGTAAAATTTGGCTAATTTCAGTGGACGTACAAAAAAGAAATGCATATAAATCGCTTTGGGTGAATTTGGTCATTTGTATGGGAGGTGTATAATTTTAAAAGCAAAACTTCTAATTCGATGCAATGATAACTAGTTATACTCTAGAAACCTGGGTCAACACTATAGCGGTAATTTCCTAAAATTGCATGTCAATTCATTAAAATCTACACGATCGTATCTAAAGCACACAGACATATATGACTTTTGATTTTATAACTTAATTGCTTTTGATATTTTCTTATTTGTCAACTACTGTTTTAACGGCTGAGTAATGTTTTAGCACTCTGCTCTTACTTCCTTCTTTCTCTCTTGTTTGCTGTTGCCTTTTTGTTGTTGTTGTTGTTACTATTGTAAAGATCAGTGACTTTGATATGTGTATGTTTAATTGTAACACTTTTAGGGTTTCATTGAACACAAATCAAATATAAGCAAAGGCAAAAAAACCTTAACTATACTATAATAAAGTTCAATGTTAATGACACATTAACATTTGTTGGTTTTACAGTTTACATGGATCTTGGCAGCAGAAGCCATTGAAAATTTGCCAGCACAAACACATTTGATTTTAACAGAGAGAGAGAGAGAAAAAAAAACACTTGAGATTATCCACTTTTATCACATACTCGTATGATTGACAGTTGATTGGTGGCATAGGCAATGACGTTGACTTCGATGATGATGATGATGATAATATTCGATGATCTTTAATGGTTTCTGTTGATTTCTTTCAATTAAAAGCACTGATTTCGAATGGTGCTAGAATATCGTTTGATAGGAGAATTTATGATTTCTTTCAAAAAAAATTTAAATGAAAATAAAAATCACGCACACAACGCTTTAACCCATCTATGCACCAACCGATCTCAGTTCTTTAAAATTGAATTTTTTTTAAAAAAAAACATAACACAGACTTCGACATGGACACACTCATTAATATACACTGCTTAACAATAACACGTTTAGTATATTCCTTGTATTTGTATAGGCAATCTTATAACACATCCTTTTTGTTATCCTTTTTTTACTGTATATCCTGTATAGAGAAATAATTTGGATTTTTATTTGGTTTCACTAGTATCGACACGAGACTCGACTCGCTGGTGTTTAATGCTCTTACGTCTGACATCAACTGTTTGTTGTAAATTTAAAACCTCAGCTTAAATGTTGAAAACCTGTTACAGCTGAGAAAACTTTTACAAAAGGTACGATTTTTTTCTGTGCTGCCCTCGTTTCATGTACATGAATATATGTACGCAAAATTTTACATATGACTTTTTATAGTTTCCTCTCAACCAGGCAGGCAGACGGACATACCATCAGTCAATCGTATATGCGACATCTTTATCTTTACCTTATAGTATTCATATTATACTCGTACTAAATTTTGTATTGGTATTGGAATACACTCACTTCTTCAGCTAATGTTACATTAATTGAATCCGGGCAAGCAAAAAACGACGACGACGACAACAACAGCAACAAAAGGTGTTGCAAACTCTTTAGCCCTGCAAGTACACTTAGTACTGAGACTTTGGCTCAACATCACTGACATCTTCAGTATTAGCGTCATGACACCATCCCCACCACCAACGCCACAAACATCATCATCATCATCGGCGGCAGCAACAGTAACGTCATCATGCTTACCATCATCAGCACTATCAACACTATCTTCTTCATTTCATTTGCTTCTTATATTACGTACATATGTGTTTAGCTTTGTTATTGTTGTTGTTGGTTTGTGTTTGTTTCTTCTTGGTCTATTTGATCCTTGTACATGCAAGTTACCTTGTACTCAGTTAGAGTGATGGTTGGTGGATTACAGTGAATGCGTTTGAAAAACGTTTAGTTTCATAACGGTTTCATGATCTGGCGAAAGAGTTGCCATATCTCGGGAATATAGTTATTTCGTATGGGGATACCGAAAGGATTCATTACGGCACTAACTGAGAACTAAGGAAAAAGTTCCAGTATGCAGAGTTTTAAGTAAATCGCACAAAAATCTCAAAAGAAATCATAATTTCTATATGTTTACTAGCTGTCCCGACATACGTTGTTTTGCCATACAATTTTTATACCCTTGTGGCGACTCATATAATTTCCACTTTGCTTGTTTTTACTTTCATTTAAAATATTATAATTATTTTTATTCAACGATTTTATTGTCAAATCGATTTTAGTTTATGAGAAAATTTAAATTATTTCCTCAGTTCAGTTCAATTTAATATTTGAATTTCAATAAACGTTTTAAGAATATTTTGTTAAAATAGAGAGTTTTAATTAATACAACTCCTATATTGGTGACCCCGCATTTGAATACAATGCCTTTACAACACAGTCCTTCTAGAGGAGCATCGGGAGAAGGAGCGGAAAGCAATATTTCGCAGCAGGAATCTTTTCAACCGCCTCAGGGCTCACAACAGCAAGTTTCATCAGCAACTATAGTCAAGATTACTCCATTCTGGAAACAAAATCCTAAATTATGATTTATTCAAGTCGAGGCAGTTTTTAAGGTAAATCGTGTGACTCGAGGTGAGTCAAAATTCGATCACATATTGTGTAATTTAGATCCAGAGACCTTGAAAATTGTGTCAGATATCGTAATGGCCGCTTCTTTTGACGGTTGCAAATACGAGGCTTTGAAGAAAAAACTCGTTTCGGCTTTTGCTGAGTCAGAAGAAATCAAACTTCGTCGGCTGCTGTTGGGGCACGCAATTGGCGACCAAAAGCCAAGTCACTATTTGCAGTTTATCCGCAATGCAGGATCAGGCGAAGTTAGTGAATCTATTTTGAGAACTCTATTTTTGGAGCAATTGTCTGAAAATGTTCGCGCTATATTGGTTGGTAACAAAGGGTCTTTGGAAGATATTGCTGAACAGGCAGACA
Organism: Muscina levida; assembly: GCA_964034835.1. Taxonomy (NCBI): domain Eukaryota; kingdom Metazoa; phylum Arthropoda; class Insecta; order Diptera; family Muscidae; genus Muscina; species Muscina levida. The sequence continues at coordinate 123,242,323 of OZ035883.1, read as the reverse complement.
AAATAATGGAGCAATTATCCCCAACGATTTCGACCGTTTCAAAACGTTCGCCATCTCCTTTGTCAGCTATTTTAGATAGAATAGAAGCTGTTGAGAAACGTTTTGAGAGAATGCACTTTCGTTCTCCAAATCGCTCAGGATTGCGGGTAAGAAATCGCAGTCGGTCTTGAAGTCGAAATAACATTAAGGGATATTGTTGGTATCACAACAACTTTAAGGACAAGGCCTATAAATGCATACTTCCATGCTCATTTCCAAAAAACTAAGCTCGAGTTCGGACGTCGCGGCATCCGAATGTTTATCTATTAATTCATGCCGCCTCTTCATAAAGGATAATTGTTCCAAGCAAGTTTTTTTGATAGACACTGGCGCTGACGTGTCCGTATTGCCGAAATCGTATCTCAAACAATCTAAGTTTATCATTAAAGACAACAATATTTCAGTTAATCTGTTTGCTGCAAATGGCACACAAATTAAAACGTACGGAACTGTTATCCTGTCTCTTAACCTTGGTCTTCGGCGGAATTTTAAATAGAGTTTTGTCATCGCTGATGTTACTAAAGCCATTATTGGTTCTGATTTCCTCACACATTTTCACATTCTTCCTGATTTGAAGAATAGACAACTTGTTGATGGAAAAACTCATATCAAGACGGAAGCCCATCTCACTCAGGAACCGTCTTGTGGCATTACGGCTATATTAAAAGGTAACTCTCCGTTTACTAAATTGTTATCTGAATATCCTGATATCTATTAAATGTCTAATGTTCTTCAACGTCTTCCACATCATACAGTTTATCATCATATAGAAACTACAGGTTCTCCCTGTCATGCCAAGGCCCGTCGTCTTGACTCCCATAAATTAGCTGCAGCAAAGAAAGAGTTCGAATATCTTCTGGAAAATAATATAATTCGCCCTTCAAAGTCGCAGTGGTCTAGCGCTTTACATATGGTTCTTAAAAAGGATAGAACTTGGCGTTGCTGTGGAGACTATCGACAACTCAATAAGAAGACAGTTCCAGATCGATACAACATTCCTTTTTTAACAGACTGCAATCTTAACCTTGACGGCTGCACGATTTTCTCAACATTAGACATGGTGCGAGCATATCATCAAGTTGATGTTTTCCCTGATGTCATTCCTAAAACTGCTGTTGTCACACCTTTCGGGCTATTCGAATATGTAAAAATGCCATTTGGTTTAAGAAACGCTGCGCAAAGTTTTCAAAGGTTGATGGATACGGTTCTTCGCAGACTAAATTTTGTTTTCTGTTATTTAGATAATGCACTAGTTGCATCTAAAAACCTTGAAGAACATTTAGAACATTTGCGCATCATATTTCAACGCTTTAAAGATTATGGCATCATTATTAATCAAACTAAATGTGAGGGTTTAAAGCCAATGGATTCAAAAATTAAGAACATCATAAACTTTCCTAAGCCAAAAACCATACAAGAGCTGCGGCAATTCCTAGCTATGACAAATTTTTATCGTCGTTTTCTGCCAAAAGCAGCCGAGGTTCAGATTCCATTGAATGCTTATCTTCAAGGCGCCACAAAGAAAGACAAACGACCAGTGAATTGGACAGCCGAGGCAGAAAAAGCTTTTGAACAATGCAAATCTGAACTTGCAAGTTCAACATTATTTTCTCATCCTGCTGCTAATGCTACTTTGGCTATTAAAGTCGATGCATCAAATTTTGGAATAGGTGCAGTTGTAGAGCAACTGGTTGGCGATAACTGGCAACCGTTAGCGTTCTTTTCAAAGAAGTTAAGTGCATCACAGCTAAAGTATAGTGCGTATGACCGCGAGTTACTCGCCGCTTATGAATCAATCCGACATTTTCGTTATATTCTGGAAGGTAGACGTTTTATTTTGTTTACTGATCACAAACCTTTGTGTTTTGCCTTTAATCAGAATCCGGAGAAACCTAGTCCCAGACAATGGCGACATCTAGATTTCATTGGCCAATTTACCACAGATATTCGTCATATTTCCGGTCGTGAAAATGTCGTCGCAGATGCTCTTTCAAGGATTCAGGAGATTACTGCTATTGATTACAAGCAACTTCACTTGGCGCATCAAAATAATGATGAACTTGTTAAACTATTGACAACAGAGTCAAGTCTCAACTAAAAACAGTTTCAAATTCCAAATGGCACCGAAATAGTTTACTGCGACATTTCGACTGGAAAAGTAAGACTATTTGTTCCTCTAAATCTTCGTAAAACAGTTTTTCAAAACATTCATGGACTTTCTCACCCGGGAATCAAGGCAACCCGGAAATTAATTTCTTCGAGATTTGTGTGGCCATCAATTAATAAAGACATCAATCAATGGACTAAAGCCTGCCAACAATGTCAATCGTCGAAAGTAACACGCCATACAAAATCTCATTTTGTTAGTTTTGGGATCTCAACTCGCAGATTTGCTGATATTCATGTCGACATCGTGGGACCATTGCATCAATCTGAAGGATTTCGGTATATACTCACGGTTATCGATCGATTTACTAGATGGTCTGAGGCCATTCCTTTAAAGGATATTACGTCGTCAACAGTTTGTGAAAATTTATTCTTGGGTTGGGTTGCAAGATTTGGTTGTCCTGATAACATTTTTACGGACCGTGGTGCACAATTCACATCAACAGTATTTACAGATATGGCAAAATTTCTGGGTGCTAAACTTCATCATACAAACTCATATCATCCTCAGGCTAATGGAATGGTTGAGCGTTTTCATCGAACTCTCAAAGCTGCTTTGACTTTCCACCGAAATGTACAGTGGACTAAGACGCTACCCGTTACCTTGCTGGGTTTACGATCAACGTTAAAAGAAGATTTAGGAACATCCTGTGCGGAATTAGTTTACGGTGAACCATTGCATTTACCGAATGAGTTCTTTCGATGTGACAGCTCTGTACCAATCACGTCGACAGAAGTTCTTAATAATCTTCGTAATATTTTTTCTAAATTACGTCCAATCAACGCTTCCAATACCTCAAAACAATTCCCATTAATAAGCAAAGATTTGAATAAATGTTCACATGTTTGGTTACGCTGCAATAATGTACAAAAACCGCTGATGCCCAAGTATTCAGGACCTTATCAAGTGGTTAAGCGATCATCAAAATATTTCACGATTCAAATTGGTCTAAAGCAAGAACATGTAACAATTGATCGCCTTAAACCCGCCTTTATTGCTGTTGAAACATTATCATCGCTCGAAACTTCCTCAAGGTCAAAGCCTACCGTTAGTTTCGCACTGTAAGGGGGGTAATGTGGCGACTCATATAATTTCCACTTTGCTTGTTTTTACTTTCATTTAAAATATTATAATTATTTTTATTCAACGATTTTATTGTCAAATCGATTTTAGTTTATGAGAAAATTTAAATTATTTCCTCAGTTCAGTTCAATATAATATTTGAATTTCAATAAACGTTTTAAGAATATTTTGTTAAAATAGAGAGTTTTAATTAATACAACTCCTACACCCTCACCCTACAGGTAGGAGGGTATATATCATTTGAAACGACCCAAAAGTGTAACATATAGAAGGAGTCACATTAGACCCTAGGTTTCTTTGAACCAAAATCGATTCATGACTTTTTAAGTCGTTTGAGTCATGTCTGTCTGTCCGTTTGCCTGTCTGGCTGTCCGGCTGGTGCGCACGATAACTTTCGAAAGACGCAACGAAATGTTTTGAAATTTGGGCCTTATGGTCCACCCCTTCTGGTACCTCCCATACAAATATATCACTCCGCCCACTTTAGAAATCTAGTTATAATATCAAAATACCCAACTCGATCGTACACGAATTCTTTACTTAGGAAAGCTATAGCAGGATACAGTTTTGGAGAAAAAAACTGTAAGTCTAGCCACGCTCCATCTGGTACCTCCCATACCCATTTGATACCGCCTACTTTAGAAATCGATTAATTTTATTAATAGACCTTACGTACCTAAATTCTGTATTGTGTTGAGCTATAACAGGAAAAATTTTTGGAACAAAAAAATTATAAGTCTAACCACGCCCCTTATGGTACCTCCCATACAAATGTACCATTCCGGCCCACTTTAGAAAACGAGTAATAATATTAAGAAACCAAACGCGATCGCCTCCAAATTATTTATTTAGTAAAGCCAAAGCAGGAAAAAGTATTAGAGAAAATAACTGGAAGTATAGACACACCCCTTTTGGTACCTCCCATACTAATGTACCACTCCGCCCACTTAATAAATGGAGTAATAATATCAATACACTCGAAACGATCGTTCCCAAATTCTGTATTTTGTTAAGCTACTACAGGATAAAATTTTGGAGAAAATATTGGAGATCTAGCCACGCCCCTTCTGGTTCCTTCCATACAAATGTACCACTCCGCCTACTTTAAAAATCGAGTAATTATATCAATATACTAGAAGTCTTTATGTTTTACTGAGGGTGAGGGTATATGTAAGTCGGTTTTCTCGACTGACACTTTCTTACTGGTTTGTAAGTACACCGAATTCAGTCAAATTTTGCGTAAGATGTAGGCTTATAAAACTTTGACTCAGGAATGATTATGGACTGTATCTGTTGACCCCTGCTAGTACCTCCCATACAAAATAACGTATTTTTAAAAAAATTAAGATTTTTCCCATTACTTCCAAACAGGCACCTGGGTTACTTTAATTTGTAATAGGAGGCAAAACCTCAGAAATCCTAACTTTTTGACACACCCCTTCTGGTACCTTCCATATAAATAACTGACCGAAAGTCCTATCTTAGTGTTTTAATCAAATATATGTTAACATACTCTGTGCATAAAATATATAAAATAAAGAAACAGTTTTACTTACGAGTAGAACATCATACCTACATATATATTTTCTAATACATCCTTTAGCACAACTACAAGGAACCACCACTTGAAGGTTTTCTCTGTAATGTTTTGCGCGTTGAGCACTTAAATACTTTACTTACCACTTAATACACTATCCCCATTCAAGTACTTAACATTGTGTAAACATAAAACTGCAAGGACCATAAACAGAATTTAACGCTGTCAACGCATTTTTTATGCGACGCCTAATGAGTGTGGTGAGAGGAAATGAGGAAGGTTGCAGAATGTTGCCTAGGACTGAAAGCAAAAGACAATTATTTCAGTTAATGTATAAAATAATATAAAAATATGCTTATATCTACATAATATAATTTATGTTAAATACAAATTATACTGTGCTCGAATTAGAAACTGACACAGTTTCGTTACACTGTTGAACATTCTCGGGGTCATTGTCTGGGGGGTTAAGAAATTCCAAGTCAGGGTAAAGGTACTAGGGCAGTGTAGTTAAACCGCCGAAGGGTTTGGCGTTCTCATGCCAAATTTTTTATACCATCACCCTTAGGGATGAGGGTATATATCATTTGATAAGAAAAAATGTGTAACGCATTTAAGGAGACGAGTTAGACCCCAAGTATCTTAAGATCAAATTCGTTTTAGGTCTCTCTAAGACGATTGAGCTATGTCCGTCTGGCTGGCTGGTGAGCAGAATAACTCGAGTAAACCTTAACGGATCGATATGAAAATTTACCAGTATTACTATAATGAAGTAATGGGATTGTAAATGGACAGAATAGCCTCACCCCTTCTGGTACCTCCCATACAAAATAACCTATTTTCGGATAATTATTATATCTTTTCATAACTTCCAAATGGACACTTGGAGAGTAATGAAAATTGGTCGGATACTTTATATAGTGATTGGAGGCAAAACCTTAGAAAACCTAACTATTCGACATACCCTTTCTGGTACATCCCATACAATGACCGAACTCATGCCCATCGTCTTACATACACATCTTTTTTGTAAGTCTAATGAATTCAGTCAAATTTTGCGTAAATGTACGCTTATAAAACTTTGGCTCAGGAATGAATATGGACTATATCTGTTGACACCTGCTGGTACCTCCCGTACAAAACGACCTATTTTTTGGAAAATTAATATTTCTCCCATAATTTTCAAACGGACACTTGGAGATATATTGTGATAGGAGGCTAAACCTCAGAAAATCTAACTATTTGACACACCCCTTCTGGTACCTCCCATATAAATAACTGACCGAAAGTCCTTTTCAGTCAGTTTATTTTTAAGTCAGTTTATCTGAATGAAATTTCTGTACTGGTTTTTATGATCTTTTATATTTATACCCTCACCCTAGGGGTAGGAGGGTATTTATCACTTGATACGACCCAAAAGTGTATGTTTCTTTGAACCAAATTCGATTCATGACTTTTCAAGTCGTTCGATCCATGTCCGTCCGTCTGTATGTCTTTCTGTGTAAAAATTCTGTTTTTAGTAAAACTAAATGAAGATAAAGTTTCAAAAAAAAAATTGGAAGTCTAGCTACGCCCCTTCTGGTACCTCCCACTCACTTACAAAAATCGAGTAAAAATATCAATACAGCCATTGCAATCGTGTCAAAAGTCTGTATTTAGTAAAGCTATAGCAGTACAAAGTTTTGGAGAACGAATTGGAAGCCTAGCCACGCCCCTTCTGGTACCACTCACACAAATGTACCATTTCGACCACTTTAGAAATCGAGTAATAATATCAAAATAATCAACGCGATGGTGCCCAAATTCTTTATTAAGTAAAACTATGGCAGGATAAAGTTTTGGAGAACGAATTGGAAGTCTAGCCACGCCACTTCTGGTACCACCCATACAAATGTACCATTTCGACCACTTTAGAAATCGAGTAATAATATCAATAACTTCAACGTGATGGTACCCAAATTCTTTATTAAGTAAAACTATGGCAGGATAAAGTTTTGGAGAACGAATTGGAAGCCTAGCCACGCCCCTTCTGGTACCACCCATACAAATGTACCATTTCGACCACTTTAGAAATCGAGTAATAATATCAAAATACCCAACGCGATCGTTACCAAATGTGTATTTAATAAAACTAAATGAGGATAAAGTTTTGGAGAGAAAATTGGAAGGTTAGCCACTCCCCTTCTGCTACCTCCTATACAAATGTATCATTCCGCGCACTTAAGAAAGCTAGTAGTAATACCAATACAACCGACACGATCGTACCCAAATTCTTCATTTTGTTAAGTTATAACAGGATACAGTTTTGCAGAAAAAGCGACGCCCCCTCTGGTACCTCCTATACAAATGTATCACACCGCACACTTTAGAGATGGAGTAATAACATTAAATACACCCAGCGCCATCGTGGCCAAATTCTACATTTTGTAAAGCTAAAGCAGGATACAATTTTGGAGTAAAAAACTGAGTCTAGACACGTCCCTTCTGGTTCCTTCCATGCAAATGAACACTCCGCCTACTTTAGAAATCGAGTAATAGTATCAATATACTAGAAGATTTTATGTTTTACTGAGGGTAAGGGTATAAGTAAGTCGGTTTTCCCGACTGAAACTTTCTTACTGGTTTTAGCTTATTCAGATGTTAGTTCGCTCAAGATCCATTGATGATTTCTCATTTAATTTTTCAGCATTTCATTATAGTTAAAGCTTAAGTAAATAATTTATATTAATATATCCATGCAAAAAATAAAGTTGGATTGATTTCATCGAATGAAATCTTCAATTAAACCATAAATCCACAATATTGGAACAATGTGCGTAAGATTAATATAAAATCTGCATAAAATTAATATTACTTATACGTTGTTTCTAGGTTGTGTGCTTCCTCAAAAAAAACAATAAGAAAGTACAACATTTTTCAGCTCATTGATTTGGGACTCAATTCGGAGAACTGCACGTGAAAGTAGCCCCAAAAAAAAGAAGTTCTGCATCATTCGTTTTGTCAAGTTACATGCCATAACAATTTAATATCGATTGGAAGTTAGTAAGGAGAATTTGATATGTTTAAGGCTCTTTTGTTTGACATAACTCGAGAACCACTAGTCTGATTTAGCTGAAACAAATTTGAAAAAATGAAAAATTACAATTCCTTTTATCTGTTCATATAAAATTTCCCTTTATAAGCAATAGTTTCACTTCTCCATTCATCAAATAATTTTGAATTGGGTTTATTTTGTAGCAGTTACAATAAAACTGTTGTACTTCGTGGCGTATGATTTAAGTGGAATATTGCTTATGATAATCATACGCCACCTTATAACAATATAACAAAAGAGCCTTAAACATGACAAATTCCCATATACGATACTTACTAACTTCAAATCGATATTAAATTATTATGGCATGTAACTTGCCACAACGAATGATGCAGAACTTCTTCTTTTTGGGGCTACTTTCACGAGCAGTTCTCATAATTCAGTCCCAAAATCATGTGTTGTACTATGTTATGTTATATTTTCATTCTCAGATAATTTAGCACAATATGTTTTTTTCAAATTAGATCCCACCAATACATTTGTTTAAATTTGTATTTCCTCTTCTAAAATCTGGCCACTTTATATCAAGATCTTTTATAACTTTAGCGTACCGACGAAATAAAAATGACAAACTGCGACTTTTATCAAGAATATGTAACACTCATTCAGTGTAATCGGACACCCCGCTTAGAATTAGAAGACAACAATAAGAATTTATAGCCCATAACAGAGCAACAAAAAGGAGCAAAAAGAAAACAAAAGAAAAACCCCTTTCCCTCAAAGCAGTGATATTAACGCAAGACGAGCAGAGCTACCGCTCAGCTTGAAGTAATTGATATTCTTACTGGTAATGGTATTCCCCTGGCCTAAACGGGGCTTGGCCTGGCTGGTATGTGAAGACCTTAAGAAGACATATGTATGTATTTAGGTATGCATGTAGGCATACATATCTGTATACGTAGGTTTGCAAGCGTCTATGATATCCGCCTTTTGTCATACAGAGAATGTCAAATAAGTAGACCTAAAACAATAAGTGAGTGAAGCCGCAGCTAATATTCAACAAAACTGAAGATGCCACTGAAGAAACCACATTTGATGAAAGCATCTGCTACACGTGCATACATTACTACTGCTAAGCAAGTTAACCGTTAGCTGGTAAATAGACAACAGACACCAGTGCAGTGTAGATTGGTTAGTTGTTGCATCGTTTCCATACACTGTACGCTATGGTGAAGGGCTTCCTTCTTAGGCGACCATCTTTGGGGGTAAAACAGTAAAACAAAAGCTTGCAGCAGCAATCAGAATTTGTAATTGTAGATGCAATAATGCAACAAATTTGTTGTACTGTTCGTTCCATTTACGCTGCTGCGTATTTTTAATTCTAATTATGTACCACAATAGCGATGGAAAGTTAAGCCTTCCATGAATTATATTACCAACCAAAAAAAAAAAGAATATATATATATAATGACATATGGTTAGAATATTCAGTAGTTGGCTCATTAAAATGAATTATTACATTAGATTTGTTGCTCAATAGTTAAAAAAAACAAGATGTGAAAAACTTAAAAAAATACTTTAAAATAAGACATTTATTATTACATCTGTGTATGGTAACGCGTCACTCCCATACACAGATATAAAAGGAAATTTCACAGAGCCATGATTACTGCAACATACATAGTTCGTTTACCTTTCATGGGTACCATCTTTCCCGATAAACTTTGGTCACATATATATTAGTAAAACTAGAGGACCCGGCGAACTTCGTTTCGCCCCAATTTAATGCCTTCAGTAAACTCAGTAGAAGGTGATATGATTAACAATATTTTTCAATTAATTTTCCGCCGCGAAAGCAAACAACGAAGCCGGTTCTCCAAATCGCGAAAAGGCAACGTAATCCCACATACTTCCCACGATTGCCCTTGCGATTTATTGATTGTCATTGCCAAATCCAACCGAACGGGGAATGACTTCATCTTCTTTGAATTTGCTCTTGATGATCGTCGGTTAAATCACACTGTTTATCAATTTCTTGACGGACAACCGCGTACCGTTGCACAATTTCGGTCAGATTCCGCACCTTCACCTGCACATCAAGCGAGTTGAAAAATTCGATCGCATTGTTGCTATCGATGTCTCTATTCTTTGCTGCTAGTATTGCAATGCCGTGGAACACTTTAGTGATGAGTTCTCATTCGACAATGCGATCCTGCAAAAATTTGCAGGGAACGATATCAATTTAGTATAAACATCAACACGAATTTGGCCATTGCGAAGCGCCAGCTGTTGTCTCGAGAATTCAGCAGACAAAGGGAGGTTCTGCAATACGACCCTCATGTTCGACGATTTCAAGCATGGTTTAAGTAAATCGGCGGCAGTAGATTTCGTGACCAATATCATGGCCCCAACAAATCGTTTTAAATCAACTCGTAAATCCTTCATCGTTCGGTCAACTACTTCCAAAGCTCGTTTATTCGCCATCGCGCATTTATCCCAAATGTTGATTTTGCATTCTCTCACAAATTTCGCTGTTGCCGAATTCTTGGTCATTGTGTACTTTGGCTTGAGAAGATTCATCAACAGTTTCAAAGCGGAATTTGTAGTTCGACTGCATTCCAACAATGTGGCAGCCATGCCAGAGAATGCAGTGGCCAACGTTATTTGAGATCTTGACCGAATTGTTGTCAGAATCAACAAAATAAATGTACTGATTGTCCCACCCGGAGCATTGACCTTCATCACCAAATCGTACACGTTCTTGTGCTCGGCATTTAACAGCGGCACATTTGTTCGAACTCTTTCGGCCAGCTCATCTTGATTATAGTCTTGATCCTGTTAAATTTCGAGGTCAAATGCATCCTGCATCGAATGATTTGGCGCTGGCATTGCCAATGTCGACAGCAGATTGAAGCACATGAGAACGCACATATCATCCGGTCGGGTTCGACGGATGACATGTGACTCCGATCAGCAAGCATTGAGTCCGTTTTCGAGCAAGCCTACCGAAATGCGACACACATCACTGCATCCACAATACGCAGGGAATTGAAGTAAAGCAAAGATAGAAGCAAATAGCTTGGCGTGGATGATCTGTGTATAGTGTAACTAATTATTGCACGACGTTTACGTCACCTAAGGTTTGATCGTCTAATAGGAGGAATTAGTCAAGCGATTAGCTCTCCCTAAAAATACTAAAAAGCCGTTACGGAATAAATACCCGCAATTCAATTAGATAACCTAATTTTTTACACATAAACTTATTGATAAATATGCATAGGATATCAATATGTACTTTTTTATCTAAATGCTAATTATCTCGTTTAATTCTCCAATCAAAATTTATCCAAAATTGTCCACCTTAACATCATTCAAAACTATCAAATTTTTGCGTTTTTCGGGAATTTTTCCGAGTTCTTCGCAAATAATTTTCTATTTTTCCATTCGAAAAGCCAATTCGTAACAATTGCACATAAATTTCCCGATTTTTCCGAAGGATTTTTCTAAAAATTTTCTTGCGTTCTCACTTGATTAATTAGTATAAATTTTTCACACCATTTTTAAATATATAGATTTTACAATAATCCGAAATTTTCCAGGCAACACAAAGAATTTTCCACCCTTACGTCGTCTGAAATCATCAAATCAAGTGTCACAATGGAAGATTTTGTCAAAAACATCCAAATCTTTCTGGAATTTTCCGAGTTTTCCACCAAGAATTTTTCTATTTTCCATTCGAAAAGTCATTTCTTAATAATTACACAGTGCAACAGTGAAAAAAATACACAAACGTGACAGTATAGGTTCGATTCTACTATCGAAGGGTAATAAAACCCTATACTCAGTTTGGCTAGATTGGTGACCAATTTTTTTTTATGGATCCCTAAAGATTCTCAAAATCAGTGAGCCCCTCGAAAAAAGGTGTCATCAGTTTTTGTCCAATAGCTTACTCCCACTTCGTGGTAGCGCTAAAGTATATTCGGCAATAATGTAGCTGGGAGTTTTGCGCACTAACTTTATTAACAAATTATGTCAAAAAGGTTGGTTATTCCTGCACTTTTTCAAAAAAAATTGAAGAAGAAATTATTATTTTTTTCACCTTTTTGTAGCATTACTTTGAGGGAGTCCAAATTTTTCACTAACAATGTTCGCCAAAATTGTAGCCCTGGTAAAGATAAACAACTTTCGTGAACATATCAATACAATCTGAACGTGTCTAGGCAACCTAAATAGCTCATAAAGTCCACTATGATACCGGTTTTTCGTAGCTTTACGCACATATAAGCCAGTAACGTGGTTGAATATCAACCGATTTTAATTTTCTCAAAGGATTTAGAAAGAAGAGACTGCGGCCTTTCTAACGATATATATAGTTATATTGCTAACTTGTCATATCTGTCTGTTTTTTGCCTCGAATTTTCAAACATTTGTGACTTTTTCACTATTTTTTTAAGTTTGAGGAAGTTTGTAGCCACTATTTTATAAGGACACCCTAATATTTACTATTTTATTCAGAAAGTGCACGCTATCACGTGTTAAACGCATGTTTGTTTGTAAAAATCGGTTAACAAATAGTTTAGTTATTCATGTTTTCCGAAGGACGCAACTTTCGTACCCTATGATAAAATCAAAGTTGAAGTAATTAACAACACAAAAACAATGCTTCTTCTTCAACTCTTTGATTTTAGCATAGGATATGAAAGTTGGGTCCCTCGGAAAACATGAATAACTAAACTATTTGTTAACCGATTTTTACAAACAAATATGCGTTTAACTCGTGAAAGTGTGCACTTTCTGAATAAAATAGTAAATATTAGGGTGTCCTTATAAAATAGTGGCTACAAACTTCCTCAAACTAAAAAAATAGTGAAAAAGTCACAAATGTTTGAAATTTCGAGGCAGAAAACAGACACATATGACAAGTTATCAATATAACTATATATCTTTAGAAAGGCCGCAGTCTCTTCATTCTAAATCCTTTGAGAAAATTAAAATTGGTTGATATTCAACCACGTTATTGGTTTATATGTGCGTAAAGCTACGAAAAACCGGTATCATAGTGAACTTTATGAGCTATTTAGGTTGCCTAGACACGTTCAGATTGTATTGATGTGTTCACGAAAGTTGTTCAACTTTACCATGGCTAAAATTTTGGCGAACATTATAAGTGAAAAATTTGGACTCCCTCAAAGTAATGCTCAAAAAAGTGAAAAAATAATAATTTCTTCTTCAATTTTTTTTGAAAAAGTGCAGGAATAACCAACCTTTTTGACATAATTTGTTAATAAAGTTAGTGCGCAAAACTCCCAGCTACATTATTGCCGAATATAGTTTAGCGCTACCACGAAGTGGGAGTACGCTATTGGACAAAAACTGATGACACCTTTTTTCGAGGGGCTCACTGATTTTGAGAATCTTTAGGGATCCATAAAAAAAAATTGGTCACCAATCTAGCCAAACTGAGTATAGGGTTTTATTACCCTTCGATAGTAGAATCGAACCTATACTACCCCGTTTTTGTATTTTACAAAAAGTCGACATTTGTTGCATAGTGTTATTCGAAATATTTCACATTTATATCGCTCCAAAATATCAAAACATAAGATAACATGCTTAATTTTGTCGAAAAAACTTTGCAAAATTTTTGATATTTTTACATAATTTTCCAACCAAAATCTTATATTTTTCATTCTAAAAGCGACAAAAATTTAATTAGCGATTTTCGTCAAATCAAGCGATACAATGCAAAATTTTTCTGCAAAAATTCAAATTTTTAGATTTTTTCGGAATTTTCCGAGTTTTCCACCGAGAATTTTATTTTTCCATTCGGAAAGTCATTTAGGAATTATTAACCGAAATTTTTCGCAGTTATATCGTCAAAAACTATAAAAATAACAATCCAAAAAGCAAAATTTTGTTGAAAAAAATTTTAATTTTTCGAATTTTTCCAACAAAATTTTTCTATTTTTCTATTCGAAAAGTCATTTGTAACAATTGTACACAAAATTCTATACAAAAAAGGAATTTTTCGATTTTTTCCAATTTCCCGACTTTTCCGGAAGGTTTTCCAAAATTTTCTTTCGTAAAAACCTACTCCTGGCAATTACGAATAACTGAAAAAAAAATTGAGCCAAATCGTTCCAACCGTTCTCGAGTTTTGCGCTTAGCAACACATTCAGCGACTTATTTTTATATTATAGATTAAATAGTAATATATTATTGGCTTCTTGATACAATAAAAGTCCTTTTTGGTACAATGTAAGTACATGTTGGTACAACTAAGGTACTTGCTGGTACAATAAGGGTACATTCTGTTACAATGACAGTACTATTTGGTACAATAGAGGTACATATTGGTACAAAAGAGGTACATTTTGATACAATAAACGTACTTTCTGGTGCAATAAAAGTACATTCTGGTACAATAAAAGTCCATTTTGGTATACAGGAGGTACATTTTAGTACAATAAAGGTACTTGCTGGTACAGTAAGGGTACATTCAGGTACCATAAAAGTTCTTTTTGGTATAATGACAGAACTATTTGGTACAATAGAGGTACATTCCTTTGTGGCACTGTCCAAGCAGCTAACTACTTCCGGTCTTAGACCAAGTATTCCCTGGGCAATGACTTTAAAGCAAACGCTTTGAAGTTAGCTAGAGTTAGAAGGCGAAATGTTGAGTAACCTAATCGGCATGCTACCACCGATGCGTCTTAGGAACTAGGTAACAGAAGTTACTGAAACTCAACACAGGCTCTCTTAGTGGCTTTGGCAGCCCCAAGAAACTAAGATCGGGAGCGGTGGCCTAATAAGCCACTCTCCTTAAACAAAAATTTATTATGAAAACACGAAGAAAACGAAAAACAAGAACCCCCTCAAATGTTGACGACCCCCGCAAACGATATAAGGACCATGATTTAAGGATATGCACCTGGAATGTCCGAACTCTATACAGAGATGGTGCCTCTATCCAACTGGCGGATGTCCTCGACAAATACAAGGCTGACATCACCGCCATACAGGAAATGAGATGGACGGGACAGGGATGCACACGACGGAAGAACTGTGACATCTTTTACAGCTGCCATGCAGAAAGACACGAATTTGGATGTGGTTTCATAGTCGGCAAGAGACTTCGACACCTGGTCTCGCGGTTTAACCCTGTAAATGACCGTATAGCCACCATTCGCATCCGGGCGAAATATTTTAACATTACGCTGATCTGTGTACACGCCCCGACGGAAGACAAAGACGATGACATCAAAGATGCATTCTATGAGCGCCTGGAGGATATATATGACCGCTGCCCTGCACATGACATTAAAATTTTTCTGGGCGATTTTAATGCTAAAATAGGAAGGGAAGATGCTCTTGGTTCAGCAGTCGGAAAATTCAGTCTACACAACAACACCTCCGATAACGGATTCAGACTGGTAAGTTTCGCGTCGGCAAGAAACATGGTTGTGAGTGGAACCAGATTCCCGCATAAAGATATCCACAAGGCAACCTGAATATGTCTCGATCAAAATACAAGAAATCAGATTGATCACGTGGTAATTGATGGAAGGCATGTCTCAAGCGTTATGGACGTGCGTGTGATGCGCGGTGCAAATATCGACTCGGATCACCACCTAGTTGCAGCCAAGGTACGCACACGATTAAGTAGAGCTAAAAACACTCTTAATCAAACGCAAAGGAAGCTAGACATCACAAAGCTGCAGATCACTGAGATAGCCAATGCCTACTCCAACCAACTCTCTCAATTACTCCATACAAATCCCCCTAGTTTTGATGTTCCCGACATGCAGTGGCAGCATATTGCGAATTCTATGACCACTGCCGCAACAACCGTACTGGGTTATGAAAAACCACGCTCAGACAAGCCCTGGTACGATGACGAATGTCGCGAAATGTCTGAGGAAATGGATGCTGCATACAAGGCAAAACTGCAGCCAATGGCGACGCGTGCGGTGACGGAGCGTTATAAAGAGAAAAGGAGGGAGATGAAACGCCTGTTCAGACGGAAAAAGCGTCTGTGGAAGAAAAGAGAGAGCCAGGATATCGAAAACTACAGGGATAGAGGTGAGGCCCGAAAGTTCTACCAAAAGGTAAAAAGTAAAGGTTTTGGAACAGGGATCCCCACCTGTAAGGACAGAGACGGAAATCTGGTCACGGACACTCAGAGTGTGCTGCAAATATGGAGGGAACACTTTCAATCTCTTCTCGTTCCCGAAGGCAGCATAAGTGACGGAATCGCACCAATCATCGACGATGGAGTAGATTGTCCACCACCGAGCCAAAACGAGATCAGCACGGCAATTGCCCGGCTTAAAAATAATAAAGCTGCGGGAGCCGATGGACTGCCGGCAGAGCTTTTTAAAGCCGGCGGCGATGACCTGGTAACATGCATGCACCAGCTCTTAAACACGATTTGGCTCAGGGAATGCATGCCCGATGATTGGAATCTGAGTGTCCTATGTCCCGTGCTTAAGAAAGGCGATCCTAGTGTGTGTACCAACTATCGCGGGATTAGCCTTTTACCCATCGCGTACAAGGTCCTGTCTAGTGTGTTATGTAAAAGACTAAAGCCCCTCCTGGCGAACCTGATTGGACCTTATCAGTGTGGCTTTAGACCTGGTAAATCCACCACCGACCAGATATTCACGCTACGACAAATCCTGGAGAAGACCCAAGAAATGCAGATCGATACCTACCATCTGTTCATCGATTACAAAGCTGCATTTGACAGTCCGATACGACAGAAATTGTTGGATGCTATGGCTGAGTTTGGTATCCCCGCAAAACTAATTCGACTCTGCGGGATGACACTGACTGACACGAAGTCTTCAGTGAAAATTGGCAAAAATCTGTCAGAGCCATTTTCTACCAAGCGAGGCTTTAGACAAGGCGATAGTCTGTCCTGCGATCTCTTTAACATCGTAATGGAGATGATCATGCGGAATGCAGCAGTAAACAGGAATGGCACCATATTTAACAAAAGCCACATGTTGCTCGCGTATGCTGATGATATCGATATTATTGGACGTGGATTGCGAGATGTTACTGCGGCTTTTTCGAGCATTGAAAAGCAGTCGGCTGAAGTGGGTCTGGTGATAAACGAGGACAAAACCAAGTTATTTGTTTCAACGAACAAAGAGTCCACTCGTCTGGGACGCTGCGTGAACGTTGACAACTATAATTTTGAAGTGGTAGATGATTTTGTCTACCTTGGCTCCGCCATAAACAAAAATAATAATGTCAGCCTCGAAATCAAAAGACGAGTATTGATCGCAAACCGCTGCTACTATGCGCTAAGCAAGCGATTTAACGACAAAGCGCTCTCTCGAAAAACAAAGATCCAGCTCTACCAGACTTTGATCCTACCTGTCTTGCTCTACAGCGCAGAATCGTGGGTAATGACACTAGCGGATCAATCTATTCTGGGAGTCTTCGAGAGAAAAATACTACGCAAAATATTTGGACCCATCATCCTGAACGGCGAGTACCGTCGTCGAATGAATCATGAGCTGTATGAGCTGTACAACGACATCGACGTGGTCAAGCGCGTTCAAATAGACCGAATGCGCTGGCTTGGACACGTTGTACGAATGGACGATAACGCTCCGGCTCGAAAAGTCTTCGGCAATAAACTCGATGGGCGGCGCAGGAGGGGGCGACCAAAACTCCGATGGATAGACCAGGTGACGGAAATGTTAAGTAAGCTTGGTATGACGAACTATCTACGGAGCGCAAAAGACCGAAGCGCTTGGAATGGTTTTCTACGTGCGGCTACTGATAGATGAATTTCTGTTGTTGCTGCCAGTAAAAGAAAGAAGAGGTACATTTTGGTACAAAAGAGGTACATTTTAATACAATACAGGAACTTTTTGGTACAATATAAGTACTTTCTGGTACAATGAAAGTACATGTTGGTACAAAAGAGGTACATTTTAATACAATACAGGTACTTTCTGGTGCAATAAAAGTACTTTATGGTACAATTAAAGTTCATTTTGGTATAAAAAAGGTAAATTTTTGTACAATAAAGATACTTTCTGGTACAATTAAATTATTTTCTGGTACAATGAAAGTACATTTTGGTACAAAAAAGGGTACATTTTGATACAATACTGGTACTTTCTGGTACAACAAAAGTACTTTCTGGTATAATGAAAGTAAATTTTGGTATAAAAGAGGTACATTTTGATACAATACAGCTACTTTCTGGTACAATAAAAGTACTTTCTGGTACAATAAAAATACATTTTGGTACAAAAGAGGTACAATGCATTTTGATACAATACAGGTACTTTCTGGTACAATGAAAGTACATTTTGGTAAAAAAGAGGTACATTTTAGTACAATAAATTTACTTTCTGTTACAATAAAAGTACTTTTTAGTGCAACTAAAATACTATTTGGTACAATAGATAAACATTTTAGTATGAACAATAAGTTATACGTTTTTGTACAATAAAGGTACTTTCTGGTAAAATAAAAGTACTTTATAGAAAAATTAATGTATCAGTTGGTGTAAGAACACATTTTGGTACAATAAAATTACTTTTTGCTAAAACAAAGAAACTTTTGGTACAATAACAGCACTTTTGACTGAAAATAAAAGTACTTTGTGGTACAAAATGGGTACTTTTTGCTACAAAAAACAAAATACTATGTTATATAACAAAAATACTTGCTAATGCAATAAAATAACTTTTTGGTGCTTTATAAAAGTTCATTTATTGGTACAGTAAAAGTACTTTTTGGTACAATAAAAACATATATCGTATATCGTATGATAAAAGTACTTTCTGGTACAATAAAATAACTTTTTAGTACAATAAAACTAAATTTTTAAGAGGTACTTTTTGGTACCGTAAAACCAGTAAGAAAGTTTCAGTCGGGAAAATTGACTTACATACACCCTCACCCTCAGTAAAACATAAAATTTTCTAGTATATTGATATTATTGCTCGATTTCTAAAGTGGTCGTAGTGGTATTTTTGTATGGGAGGTACAAGAAGGGGTGTGGCTAGACTTAAAATTTGTTTCTCCAAAATTTCATCCTGATTTAGCTTTACTAAATACAGAATTTGGGCACGATTTATTAATAATATTGGATTTATTAATAATATTAATATAATATTATGGGCGGTATCTGAGGGGTATGGGAAGTACCAAATGGGGCGTGGTTGGACTTCCATTTTTTTTCTCCAAAACTATATCCTGCTATAGTTTTACTAAATATATAATTTGGGTACGATCGTGTTGGATGTATTGATATTATAACTCAATTTCTAAATGAGGCGGTAATTTGATTCTATTATTTGATTCCTAAGGTGGAGGAATAATACATTTGCATAGGAGGTACCAGAAGGGGGGGGGGCTATGTAGCCTATTTCCAATACCATAAGTAGTTTTGGGGAAATATTGACTTGTGCTAAGTTTCAAAACATTTGGTATCGTCTTTCGAAAGTTATCGTTCAAGGTTCAAAGAAACTTAGGGTCTAAAGTGACTTTTTCTATGCGTTACACTTTTGGGTCGTATCAAATGATATATACCCTCTTAAAAAAAGTACATGTACATTTTCGTAATAAATGTTACTTTGAGTACGAGGCAAGTACTTTCAGGTACAATATAAGTACTTTTGGATAAGATAAAAGTACTATGGTACGATAAAAGTACTTTTTGGCACAGTTAAAGTACATTTTGGAATAATAAAGGTACATTTTTTTACAACTATGGAAGTTTTTGGTACAATAAGGGTACTTTTTGGTACAATTTAATAACATTTTGGTACAATAAATGTACTTTTTGGGACAAATAAAGATCTATACAATAATAGTACTTTTGGTTGCAATTACAGTACTTATTTGTACAATTAAAATTAAATTTTTTGGTGCAATAAAAGTACTTTTTGCTACTATTAAAGCACCTTTTTGTATAATAAAAGTACTTTTGGCTCTATTAAATTAGTAGTTTGTACAATATGAAGTACTATTTGGTACAGTATAATACTTTTTGATACAGTAAACAGAATGCTTTAGGTACTATACAAGTACTGTTTTGTAAAACAAGAGTTCTCTTTGCCACATGACACTCAACTAAAGTACTTTTTGGTACATTAAAAGAATTTTCTGGTGCATAAAAAGTACTTTTTGGTTGCTTAAAACGTACATTTTGGTACAATTTAAAAACTTTATGGTACATTAAATGTACATTTTAGTACAAATAAAGATCTATTAAGTACAACAATAGTCATTATACCATCACACTTAGGGATGAGGGTATATATCATTTGATACGACACAAAAGTGTAACACATAGAAGGAGTCACTTTAGACCTTAGGTTTCTCTGAGACAAATTCGATTCATGACTTCTTAAGTCGTTTGAGCCATGACCGTCTGTCTGTCTGGTGCGCACGATAACTTTCGAAAGACGCAACCAAATGTTTTGAAATTTTGCACGAGTTAATATTTTCCCAAAACTACTTACGGTATTGCCCCTTTTGGTACCTCCCATACAAATACATCATTCCGCCCACTTAAGAAATCGAGTAATAACATCAAAACACCCAACGAGATCGTACCCAAATTCTGTATTTTGTTAAGCTATAACAGAATAAAGTTTTGGAAAAAATTGGAAGTCTAGAGATGCTCCTTCTGGTACCCCCCATAAAAATTTTCCACTCCGCCCACTATAAAGATGGAGTAATAATATCAAATAATCCAACGTGATCGTACCCAAATTCTTTATTAAGTAAAGTTATCTAAAAAATCTGGAAGTCTAGACACGCCCCTTCTGGTATCCCCCCTACAAATGTACCACTCCGCCCACTTTAGAGATGGAGTAATAATATCAATACCCTCAACACGATCGTGCACAAATTCTGTATTTTGTGAAGCTATAACAGGACAAAGTTTTGAGAAAAAAAACTGGAAGTCTAGTTACGCCTCTTCTGGTACCCCCCGCTACAAAAGTACCACTCCGCCCACTTTGGAGATAAAGTAATAATATCAATTTTACAGAAAATTTTATGTTTTACTGAGGGTGTGGGTATATGTAAGTCGGGTTGCCCGACTGAAACTTTCTCGCAAATATGTAATTGTTAAATATTGACGAGTGCGGGTGGCATCTCGGCCCTTTTTGTCAACTTAGTTCCAAAAAGCCTGGTTATATCTCTACAATACTGAAAAATTTGCAGGGATAACGGTAGCTATAACGGTTTCTTTTTAATGGGGCGGGGCGAAGCCCACTTCCACATTGGCTGTAATTCATACTGTACCAACAGTACTTACCAAATATCAGCTTTATATCTTTTAAATTGGGATACCTATTTTCACCACCGACTACACAGCTACATTCTGTGAAAATGTTCGGTCAAGCCGCTTTCAAGTCTATACGGTAATAAAAATTCGCAAATAAACAAATACAAACACATTTTCATATATATATATAGATTTGACTTTTGACCTCTGTGGGTCACGGCTTAAAGTTGTTCGATTTTGCTTAAATTTTGACCAAGGCCGTTTTATAACAACTGACACAATATTCCTCTCGAGAGTTACTGAAAATTCAACTTTGGATGCCACCCTAATATATATAAACAATGAACGAAAATAAATACTTCTTGTGCATATAAACATAGGAAATGCCAAGAACTGTCTGTATATCAAATGTTAAGTGCCTGGCCCTAAAATAACCTTTTTGCCACACTTCCTTCGCCTTATAAGATAAACCAACATTTCTGTGTACCATATATTATCTCTCTAGAGCTAATAATACTGCTACACCCCATCAGTCTACTGGTTTTAACTCTCTAGGACTACATATATGATTTTTACGAATATTATTAGTATTAATATAAATATAATTAATTATAAATGAAATAAATTTTAGAAATATAACAAATATTATAAATATTCCATAACTTGTTATTATGAACTCTAGAATCACAAGATTTAAGACCAATTTATTTTTACATTTTCTTATTTTTGTTTTGTATAATAAATGTAATTTATCTTTTTAACTTTTAGGTATCATATTTTCGTTCATATTCGAAGTTTATCGAAACTTATACAAAACAGAATTATTTAAAAAATGTCAATGTATTGAAAATAGATTGGTGTATGCATGTAAGCGAGAGAATTACATATGCATACATTAAAGTATTCTCTTAGGAATGATAGAAACTTGGTGTAATGGTTTATGCGGCACTCAATAGGTCTAAACTACAAAGAAAGTGTAAGATTTTGTTGAAATCGCTGAATAGAAAAAAACGAGGTTTGCTTCGCTTTAAAGAAGAAACAAAATTGTTGACGTTTTGCAACATCCCATGAGGCAATCAAGCGGGACTTACCCATTCATATGTCGGATATACTTTTGAATTATTATATACTGTTGAAGTGGGATCGATATTACCAGTACAATGCTTGCGATAGAATGTGATGCAAGGTCGGGAGTGTGATGCAAGGTAAAACTTCTGATCGGTTTAACTTGGCAAACCCAGAGTGATCCTTGCCAATTGCACTTCAAGTCTACTCACAAAGCTCCGTATTCGTGGTACTACTGCGAACGGAGTACCTCCAGGTGGTGACGCCTGCAAACGTGCTTCTGACACCCGTCAGAGCACGGCTTACTGTGAGGGGCGAAACCTAAAACCCAGGCACGTCAGCTCAGAGTGAGCGGTACCCTGGTCAGCGTCTGACCCAGATTGGCGGCTGTAATAAAATCCTGGCAGGAGGAGAAAACTGCGACATGGCACGCTGGGCTTGCAACCCGCTACTGGCGTTAGAACTATTGCAATGAAAAGAAGTAAGAAAATAATAAAATGGACACCCCCCCAAATGTTGACGACCACCACAAAAGAATTAAGCACCGTGATTTGGGTATATGCACCTGGAGTGTTAGAACACTTTACATACCAGGTGCCTCCATCCAACTGGCGAAAGTCCTCGAAAAATACAAGGCTGACATAACCGCTTTACAGGAAATCCGGTGGACGGGACACGGGTGCTCGCGCATGAAGACGTGCGACATCTACTATAGTGGAATTGCGGACAAGCACGAATTTGGATGTGGATTTGTGGTTGGCAGGAGACTGCGACACCAAGTCCCAAGGTTCAAACTGGTGTGTGAAACAAAGTTTTTCCACATAACACTTATATGTGCCCATGCTCCGACAGAAGAGAAAAGCGATGAGGACAAAGACGAGTTCTACGAGAGCCTAGAAAATGTGCTAGGCGATTTTAATGCTTAAGTAGGCAAGGAGACCGCATTTGAGCCTACCATCGGAATATTCAGTCTGCACACCAAAACGTCGAATTATGGCATCAAACTGATTGATTTCTCTGCGGCAAGAAATATGGTAAATAGCAACAATAGGTATGACCTCATCAATATTCATAAGGCAACACGGTTATCTCCAGAACAATTGACGAGGAATCAGATAGACCACGTGATAGTCGATGGAAGGCACGCATCGACATGTTCTGGACATACGAGTGATCAGAGGTGCGAACATTGACTCCGATCACTACCTTACCGCAGTTATGGTACGCACAAGGCTAAGCATGGCGAAAAACGTACGTAACCAGGCACAACGTAAGCTGGACATCGGTAAACTGCGGATCACTGAGGTAGCGGACGCCTACTGCAACCCTCTAACTCAACTGCTGCAAGAAGCGTACTTGGGTACTTAAAGCCGTCTCAAGAAGATGCATGGTACCATGATGAATGTCGCAATGTCACGAGAGAGACGGATGCTGCATACAGGGCGAAACTGTAGTCAAAGGCAACGCGTGCCGTTCGTGAACGGCACAGGGATAAGAGACGAGAGGGTGGCAACTCGTCTCTTTAAACGGAAAAAAGGAGCTGGAAAAAAGACAGGATGAGCGCACTGATTTGCTCTAAAGCACATGGGAAGCCCGAAAATTCTACCAGAGAGTTAAGGCAAGAATGCGTGTACAGGGTAGCCCCCCGCAAAGACATCGATGGTCAGCTAGTGACGGACCCGGATAACGTTTTGAAAATATGGAGAAATCATTTCAGAAATTTACTGGATACGAAAACCACCCCAGAAGACCCCACTCCAATCCATTACGATAGTATTAACTGTCCACCTCCGAGCCAGAGCGAGATACGTGTGGCAATCTCCTGCCTTAAAAACAACAAAGCTGCTGGATCCGATGGTCTCCCTGCTGAATTGTTTAGGGTGGCGGGGATGAGCTGATTAGGAGCATGCATCAGCTTATGGAGAAAATCTGGCTGGAGGAGAGCATTCCCGGGGATTGGAGTCTTAGTATTTTATGTCCCATATACAAGAAAGGAGATTGTAGTGAATGTAAGAACTACCGTGGAATAAGCCTATTACCAATTGCGTACAAGGTCCTTTCAAGCATATTTTGTGAACGTCTAAAGCCAATTGTAGAAAAACTAATTTTACCATATCAGTGTGGCTTTAGATCTGGTAAATGTACGAAGGATAAAATATTCATCTTACGACAAATCCTGGAAAAAATACTCATGGAAAGCATATCGACACCTACCACCTCTTTGTCGACTACAAAGCTGACATCGACTCTCCGATAAGGAATAGGATTTCTGAGGACTGGTCTGAGTTTAGTATTCCTGCAAAGCTGATTCGACTACCTTGGGAAATACCAAATCCTCGGTTAAGATTGGTAAAGATCCCTCTGAACCACTCAACACAAAAAGAGCAGTCAGGCAGGGAGATGGATTGTCCTGTACACTATTTAATGTAGTTACTGAGAAGGTGATGAGGTGGCACCATATTCCACAAGAACCACATGCTACTAGCCTAAGCCAATGATATAGACATGTAGGATGTTACTGCAGTTCTCTCATCACTAGAAAAGAAGTCAGCTTAAATAGGTTTAGCGGTCAACGAGGACAAAACAAAAAAAATGATTTCGACGAACAAAGAGTCCTCTCGATGGGGACGCACCGTGCTCGTTGACAATTATTGTTTTGAGGTAGTCGATGAGTTTACCTACCTCGGATCTTACGCCAATAAGAAAAATAATGTCAGCCAAGAAATCAAGCGGAGAATAGTGCTCGCCAAGAGATGTTTTTACGGACTTCGGCAGCACTTTAGTAACACCACCTTATCATGAGATACGAAGAAACTGCTGTACCTGGTGTTAATTTTACCTGTTCTGTTGTATGCTGCCGAATCGTGGGAGTTTACGACTAGGGACATAGTACTCGAGAGAAAAGTACTCCGAAAAATATATGGACCTATCATTGTCGAAGGCGAGTTTCGCCATCGGATTAACCTTGAGCTGTATGAGCCGTACCACGACATCGCCGTAGCTAAAAGATTCAGAATCAAACGACTACGATGGCTGGGACGTGTTGCCAGGATGAATGTAAATGCTCCAGCGAGAAAGCTGTTTGAAGGTGAACCTGAAGGACGGCGCAAAGCAGGGAGAGCCCAACATCGTTGGAAGGACCAAGTGGCTGGCGACGTACCAACATCTGGTAGGACTAACTACCGAAGCGTGTGGAATTCTTTATAACTTCAGACCTCAAATTTATGAACCACGTTCGAAAGTTGTAATGGGCCCCTAAAGTAAGTAATTAAGTAAATTTTTATAAGGATCAGTAAAGGTTTACTCAAGTTATCCTGCCTACCAGTCAGCCAGCCAAAAGGAAATGGCAATCATCTTAAAAAAGTCTTGAAACGAATTTGTTCTTAATCTTCGTGGAGTCCACACTTTTGCTCGCAGCAAATGATATATATCCTTATCCCTATGGGTGATGGTATGCCAAATTTTGTTTACAGAAATCGGCGATAGTAGTCAAAGAGTATGTCATGTGGAGTTTTTTAAATCGTTAATCTATTTTAACTTAATAGTTGATAAATTTATTTTGTATCTTTGACATGTTTCTACATTAGTTCAATTGACGTATGATAGGTGGCGCACATGTCATCACAATGCTTGTGCTAGACGTATGACATATAAATATTGTAGCTTTACTTATACGTTTCAAATAATTTCCTTCTAGTTAATATCATTGGTGTAATCGGAACTTAAATAGAGACTATTTCAATAACCCAAAAAAAGATCTCAGATGATGCTAAGTTTATTAAAAACTATTATTATACGCTTATGATAAAAATATTTCAATGAATTGTCTAATCCCCACAAAGGGGGAATTTGTATGGAAGATGGTTGTAGTTTTGTCGGATCTTGATTATCTTAGAACTATACCTGCGCTTAGAGGATAGAAACTTTCATACCAAATTTCAGCTTGATAGTTCTTTAATTACGGCTGAAATCGCGACAACAGACAGAAAGAATTCCGATCATTTTTATTTATATTGTCATATATACCACGCCTTCTTATGGGCGTTGCAAATAGAAGAACAAACTGAATATATCTTTCCGTCCGTGTGTTCGTTTCAAATTATTGAACTTTTAACATATTTTTGTCTAGTACAGATTTTAAGGCTTTGCTAAACTAATTTTCAATTACTTCATGTAGAACATATATTTGGGTCCAAAAACAAAATTTTTTTTATGCTTTTAGAGAATACATTGGGCGACTTATAAACATTTTGTCATATAAACACTTTTTATTATACCTCCACAGTGATATTTTTCTATCACTCCTCTGTCGATCTCATATACATCGTTCGACTGCACCAGCTGCAACGATGTATGCATGCTCGTTCAACATTTGGAACTACATGTTGCAGAGCTCCTCTCTTCATCGACACCTCTTCTCCGCTCACAAAGAAATTCCAAATACGAATACGTGATGTTATCATCTTCCCACGAGAAGAGAAATTTGTTAGGATAATTTGAAAAGTTTTACGATATGTATGAATGATGTCATGATGTCGTACGTAGCGCAAACAGCAGCTCGACTCTGATATATTTTCATGTCACGACGGTTGAAATTTAAAAAGTTTATTAAAAAGAAATTCTCTGAAAATAGTAATAACGTCAACTCTTAACAACTAAATGGAATTTTCAAAGAAATTGGGTTACGTGAAATATCAATAGAGAATGGAGAAAAATCGCAATTTTATGCAGGTAAGATATAACAGGTAAAACTTTTAAATGATCCAAAGCAATGAGGGTATATATCACAACACAAAATGTAACGCATTAAAGGAGACGTGTTGGACCCCAGGCTTCTTAAGACCTTAAACGTGTCAAGACTTTTTAAGACGATTGAGCCATGCTCGTCTGTCTAATTGGTTGTATATGAAGTCATCCTTCTGAATATTTATCAGTAGTAATATTTCCCAAAATGTAGTTATGGCATAGCAGATATACAAAATAGACTACCCCCCCCCTCCCACACCTTCTGGTAATTCTATACAATATAAACTCTTTTTGAAAAATTTCTATTTCTCTCACAACTTCCAAAGGGAAAACTGGAGAATATATGAATTTGGTCAGTTTATTAATACAGTACAACATATTGGGACTCAATGCTGAAAACTTCACGTGAAAGTAGCCCCGAATAGAAGAAGTTCTGCATCATTCGTTTTGTCAAGTTACATGCCATAATAATTTAATAACAATTTGAAGTTAGTAAGTATCGTATAGGGGAATTTGCCACGTTTTAGGCGTGCCCCAAAAAAGTCAAAGTTCACATCTATTTATATGAAAATGAGTTTGTTTGTTTGTATTTTTTAGTACCGTATAGACTCGAAAACGGCTTGACCGATCTTTTTGAAATTTTCGCAGAATGTGATTTTGTGGTCGTGTGTGGTGAAAATACTAAGCGTACCCCCACTTGACCCATTATACCCTTTTTTGAAACCTAAATATCTGGAGGACTGTTTCAACAATCGACTTGACATTTTGTGTGGATGCATTTCGCAGCAGAGTTCGTGATCCAACAAAAAATAGGCGGGATCGGATCAGTGGGCGTGGTATAAAACTTGAAAATTGAAAATGCTGTATCTCATGAACTATAAGAGATATAAAGCTGATATTTGGTATGTATTGTTAGGACAGCATGAATTACAGCCAGGGTGAAAGTGGGCTGTGCCACGCCCCTTTAAAAATAAACCATTATATCAGCTATAATAATAGTTTGATCGTCCTGAAAATTTCACAGTGTAGAACAGATATAACCAGGTGTATGTGGATGCATTTGACAGTAAAGATCGTGATCTAACAAAAAATGGGCGGGATCGGATCAGTGGGCGTGGTATAAAACTTGAGACTTTAAATGGCTATATCTCATAAACTATAAGAGGTATAAAGCTGATATTTGGTATGTATTGTTAGTGCAGTATGAATTACAGCCAGGATGGAAGTGGGCTGTGCCACGCCTCATTTAAAAGAAACCATTATAGCAGCTATAATAATAGTTTGATCGTCCTGAAAATTGCACAGTATTGTAGAGATATAACCAGTATGTGTGAATGAATTTGGCAGCAAAGTTCGTGATCTAACAAAAAAATAGGCGGGATCGGATCAGTGGGCGTGGTATAAAACTTGAGACTTTAATTGGCTGTATCTTATAAACTATAAGAGGTATAAAGCCAAATATCGTATGTATTGTTAGTACAGCATGAATTACAGCCAGGGTGAAAGTGGGCTGTGCCACGCCCCATTTAAAAGAAACCATTATAACAGCTATAATAATAGTTTAATCGTCCTGAATATTTCACAGTATTGTAGAGATATAACCAGGTGTGTGTGGATGCATTTGGCAGCAGAGTTCGTGATCCAACAAAAAATAGGCGGGATCAAATCAGTGGGCGTGGTATACAACATGAGACATTTAATGGTTGTATCTCATAGACTATAAGAGATATATTTGGTATGAATTGTTAGTACAGCATGAATTACAGCCAGGAAATGGGCTGTGCCACGCCTTATTTAATAGAAACCATTATAACAGCTATAATAATAGTTTGATCATCCTGAAAATTTCACAGTATAATAGAGATATAACCAGACTATCTGGAACCAAGTCGGCAAAAAGGCTCAAGACGCCGCACCAACACGTCAATATTTGACTTTTACATATTTTAGGAAAAACCAGTACAGAAATTTCAGTCAGATAAACTGACTGATAAATACCATCACCCACTATAAGATATTGTTTAAGTCTTGAGTTATTGAAATTAACCGATTTGTAATTAAAACCAGTTAGAAAGTTTCAGTCGGGCAACCCGACTTACATTTACCCTTACCCTCAGTAAAACAAATAATTTTCTATTATTATGATATTATTACTCGATTTCGAAAGTGGCCGGATTGATACATTTGTATGAGAGGTACGAGAAGGGGTGTGTTTAGGCTTCCAGGTTTATTCTCCATAATTTTATCCTGTTATAGCTTAACTAAATACAGAATTTGGGCACGATTGCGTTGGGTGTACTGATATTATTACTACATCCCAAAAGTGGGCGGAAAGGTGCATTTGTATGGGAGGTACCATAAGAGGAGTCGCTAGACTTCCAATTTTTTCTCCAAAGCTTTGTCCTGTTATAACATAACAAAATAACGATCGTGTCGAGTTTATTGATATTATTACCCTATTTCGAAAGTGGGCGGATTGGTACATTTTTATGGGAGGTACCAGAAGGAGCGTGTCTAGACTTTCAGATTTTTTCTCCAAAACTGTATTCTGCTTGAACTTTACCAAATACAGAATTTGGGCACGATCGCGTCAGTTCTTTTAATAATATTAACCGATTTCTAAAGTGGGCGGTACCAGATGTGTATGGGAGGTACCAGATGGGGCGTGGATAGACTTCCAATTTTTTTCTCCAAAACTTTATCCTGTTATAGCTTTACTAAAAATAGAATTTGGGTACGATCACGTTTGATTTATTGATATTATTCCTCCATCTCTATAGTTTGCGAAAAGGTACATTTGTATGGGAGGTACCAGAAGGGGCGTGCCTAGGCTTTCAAAATTTTTTGCAAAACTTTATCCTGTTTTAGCTTTACTAAATACAGAATTTGTGTACGATCCTGTTGGGTGTTTTGATATTATTACTCGATTTCTTAAGTGGGCGGAATTATGCATTTGTATGGGAGGTACCAGAAGGGGCGGTGCCATGTAGCACATTTGCAATACCGTCAGTAGTTTTGGGGAAATCTTAACTTGTGCAAAATTTCAAAATATTTGGTTGCATATTTTGAAAGTTATCGTGGGTACCAGTCGGACAGCCGGACAGCCAGACAGACAGACATAGCTCAAACGACTTAAAAAGTCATGAATCGAAACCTAGGGTCTAAAGTGACTCCTTCTATGTGTTACACTTTTGGGTCGTATCAAATGATATATACCCTCCTACCCGTATGGTGAGGGTATAAAAAACTGGAAGTCTAGCCGCGCCTCTTCTGGTACCTACCATACAAATGTACCACTCTGCCCACTTTAGAAATCGAGTAATAATATCAATATAATAGAAAATTTTTTATATTACTGAGGGTGAGGGTGAGGGTATATGTAAGTCGGGTTGGCCGACTGAAACTTTCTTACTGGTTTTATTAGTAAGTACGCCAATTTCAGTCCTGTGTCGCTCAAGGAAAACGGTTATAAAAATCTGACTTAGGAAACAATGTGGGCCATATAGCCCCACCCCTTGTTTTGGGGTAATAATATTTCTGCATAACTTCAAAACAGAAGTTTGGATGATATTTAAATTTGGTCAGACTAGTTATTTGTTAAAAGTAGGAAAAATCTCCGAAAACCGAAACATTTGCCACACCCCTTCTGGTATCTCCCATACAAAGGACCGTATTCACCCATTTACATAATCCTGCAGTATCTTGGAGAAAGGATGGACCGGCCGTAGCATGATTGTTAGAATACGCGACTACTATGCGGGAGATCCTAGGTTCAACTCCTGGCTCCATTCATCTAAAAAATATAATTGTTTCTTTCATTGCCGGCCCCCTCGATGTTGTCGTCAGCCTGCAACTTCGCAGTATAAGTGTCGAGTCAATCGGTATGTCTAGTAAAAGATTCTAAAATAGTGACGTTCGTATTCGTCTATAAACAAGTAGGTGCCGTTAGTTGTTAATCTAAAAATAGGATGGGTGTAAATTTACAACAACTCGAAAAGCTATCCCATACCTCATACATGGGGTGTAAAGGGAAATTAAGGTTTTTTTATCTTGGAGGAATAACATAGGTTGAGGGTATTTATGAGTCATTTCAGCTGACAGAAATTTCTATGCTAGTCTTTTCTCCTTAAATTCAAATACGAGTACACCTGCTTTCAACGATAATCTCTCCTCAAATACCTAACGTATTCTCGTTTTCAACCCTTTCCGAACTAACTGCTCTATGTACATTTGCCGTGGTTAAACCCACTCCTACCATCGTTTATCAATTTATGTAAATTGTTGTAACTGCCTATTAAGTTTGTTTTTACATTTGTGTTGCCATAAATTTCTTCACTTTTATCGCCTCTAATAAAACACTTTCATAAATCACATAAAAAGCAGCTCTTATTGGCTATGGGAATTCATATGTTGCCAACAGCAACATATGGAAAGACAGTCTATTATTAATACCCATGGAGGAAGAGAGAATATATATCGAGGCAGCAAGTATAGGCCAAGAGGGTACAAAACACTAACACCACTGGAAAAGGCTTTTCAGTGAGCCCTTGTGTGGCATTGAACATTTGACCTGAAATATGGATTCCAGCACAATGTTTGTTAATATTTATTTTTCAAATAACACCTAAAGGATTGCTGTGATTACTTTGGCTTTATAATGATCACCATATGAATCCTTATCATCATATCTTTGCATTGTTTACGGCCATAGTATCAGGGTTTTCTTTGGCTTTATAATGATCATCACTTGAATCCTTATCATCATATCATTATTTGCGGCCATAGTATCAGGGTTTCAGCCTGACCTTCCTTTTCTTTGGTGTTTCATTTTTGTGGCATATTTATTTGGTGAATATTTATTTATTGTTAAAATTGTATTTTGATGTGGCAGCATCAGCGTCATCATCATCCTGTGCTGGCATTTAATACCCCACAGGCTATAGTGGTTGGTGTCATCATTTGCATATGAATCGCTCTCGTCAAGCAGTTTCCTCTTGTGGGAATACTCGATTATACACACGTTGAGTGTTGTGCGGGCATATACATATATGCAACAAAATAAATACTATTGTATACAACATGCTGCATGCATATAAATATTGAATTGTGCATTGGTGTTTTCATGTCAACACTTGGAGAAATTTCTGGGGGGCGGCATATGCAATTTTACTAAGGGAAGGGGCTACATTTTGGGCATCTATATATGAAAATATTGTACTGAAAAATTAATGTACAATTCTACTGCATGATGTAGTTTCAATTCGATCTGAAACACATATTGATTACTGGTTTACACTGTGTTGGGGTAAAGGTACTAGGGCAGCATAGGGAAACCACCAATGGCTTTGGCGTTCACAGGTCAAATTTGTTTTATGACATATTATATTTATACCCTCACCCTACGGGTAGGAGGGTATAATCATTTTATACGACGTTTAGCCGTAGCCGTCTGACCGGCTGGTACGCACGATAACTTTCGAAAGATGCAACCAAATGTTTTGAAACTTTTCACAAGTTAATATTTCCCCAGAACTACTTACGGTATTGAAAATGGGCTACATGACCCCGCCCCTTCTGGTACCTTCCATACAAATGTACAGTTCCGCCCACTTTAGAAATCGGGTAATAATATCAATACATCGAACTCGATCGTTCCCAAATTCTATATTTAGTAAAGCTATAACAGGATAAATTTTTGGAAAAAATATTGAATGTCTAGCCACGCCCCTTCTGGTAACTCCCATACAAATGTTACTTTCCGCGCACTTTATAGATGGAGTAAAAATATCAATAAATAAAACGCGATCATACCCAAATTCTTTATTTAGTAAAGCTATAGCAGGATACAGTTTTGGAGAAAAAAACTGGAAGTCTAGCCGCGTCCCATCTCGTACCTTCATACCCATTTGATATTGCCCACATTAGAAATCGTTGAATATTATTAATAGAACTAACGCGATCGTGCCCAAATTCTGTATTTAGTAAAGCTCAAGAAGGATAATGTTTTTGGGAAAAAAATCTGGAAGTCTAGCCACTCCCCATCCGGCACTTCCGATTCCCATCTGATACCGCCCATTTTAGAAATCGTTGAATATTATTAATAGACCCAACGCGATCGTGCCCAAATTCTGTATTTAGTAAAGGTATAACAGGATAAAGTTTTTAAGAAATAAATTTGGAAGTCTAGACACGCCCCTTCTGGTACCTCCCATACAAATGAATCTTACCGCCCACTTTAGAAATCGATGAATATTATTGATAGAACTAACGCGATCGAGCCCAAATTCTGTATTTAGTAAAGCTCAAGCAGGATAAAGTTTTTGAGAAAAAATCTGGAAGTCTAACAACGCCCCTTCTGGTACCTCCCATATAAAAGCACCTCTCCGCCCACTTTGCTGATGAAGCAATAATATCAGTACACTCGACACGATAGTGCCCAAATTATTTTTTTAGTAAAGGTATTGCAGGATAAAGTTTTGAAGAAAAATTTGGAAATCTAGACACGACCCTTCGGGTAGCATGTAGCACTCTGCCCACTTTATAGATGGATTAATAATATAGATACACCCAACGTAATCGTGCCCAAATTCTGTATTTTGTTAAGCTATAACAGGACAAAGTTTTGTAGAAAAAAACTGGAAGTCTAGACACGCCCCTTATGGTACCTCCCATACAAATATACCACTCCGCTCACTTTAGAAATCGAGTAATAATATCAATATAATAGAAAATATGATGTTTTACTGAGGGTGAAGGTATATGTAAGTCGGATTGCCCGACCGAACTTTCTTACTGGTTTTCTGCTTAGTTTGATGTTTGTTCGCTTAGTTTTTCAGCTATAACTCAGGAACAATTGATAATTTTTCATTTCTTTCTTCAGCAGAATTGTAAAGAACGTCAAATCCTTTGGATATTTTTATATGGGAGGTTCCGAAAGGGGTCAGCCGATATAGCCCATATTAAGATTTAAGTCAGAGTTTCATAAGCGTATACGTTGCGCAAAATTTGACTGAAAGTAGTGCATTTACAAAAATATATTCATGTAAAACTACGAGGTTGAATTCGGTCATTTGTATGTGAGGTACCCAAAGGGGTGTAACAAATGTATCGGTTTTCTGAGGTTTTGTCTACTATTACTAGATAACACATTCACCTAAAACAAAATTGATGTACTGAGCTGGAGATCAGACTATGATTACCTTATGTTTTTGGGGTCACAGAAACCGAATCTAAAGTTTTTTTCACCCCAAAAAGCTTATGGGTGAAATTTTTATTTTATTTATTTATACAGAAAACGGTTTTGGATTTTTTTACGACGTCAGTAAATTGTGAGACTTGATTTTTATGTTAACTCGTTTTTGAAAACCGGTTCCAAACCGACATTTTATAAACGGTTTTTAAAAAACAGATAATTTAAAGTAATCGTTTCTAAGAAATCTCTTTTCAAAAACCGGGCCTGTGAACGTCTATCAACATCAACGAAACTGCAGAACTTAATTTTTTCATAAAATCGGTTATAAAAACCGGTTCGAATTGGGAAATGTTTCTAAACCGAAACTTAACCGGATTTTAAAATTACACCTATTTTGAAGTTTTAAACGGTTATTAAATTACAGATATTTTAAGGTAATCATTTCTAAGAAACCGGTTGTAGGAACCGGCTAAAAAACCAATTAGAAATGAGAACTGATCCCTAACTGATATTTGACCGGATTTTTATATTGCACATATTTTCAAGTTGTAGTTTTTTCTGCAACCGTTTAAGAACTGGGTTTTTTGTTGAGACGATAAAGTTTAAGAATTTAGCACAGAAAACCAATAACCGAATCTAAACACAAAAATGATGAACCGATTTCCAAAACTCCTACCCGCAGTTTGATGTAGAACCATGTTTCAAATGTTATGGCTCGAGTTTTTTCATAAATGTCAAAAAATTGTGAATCTTAATATTTACACAAAACCGGTTTTGGGAACTAATCCCAAACCAAAATTGCCATAATCTGCTTTTTAAATTACACATATTTATAACTATTCATTTTTTATAATCGTTTCTTTGATATGAGAGAAATTATTACGCTTAAAACCGGTTGTAGAAAACCGGTTAAAAAAACCGACGAACCTACAATTTTTTCTAAACCCAAATTGAACAGGTTGTTTAAATTTCACATATTTTGATCCTAACGTTTTTTTAAACTTTTAAAAATTGTGAAACTTAATATTTAGACAAAACCGGTTTTAGATACTAATCCCAAACCAATTATATATATGTAGAACTCTTAATTTTTTATAATCGTTTTTTTGATACAAGAGAAATTGTAACACATAAAACTAGTTAAAAAACAGAAATTTAACGGGTTTTTTAAATTACACATACTTTGAACTCATCTTTTTTTCTTTTTAAACCGGTTAACAGACACCTGTTTGCGAACCGGTTTTCTGTTAAGGCGATTTAAAATATTAGGGCTTGATATTTTTATCAACGTCAAAAAAAATTGTAAAACTTAATATTTACACAAAACCGGTTTTAGGAACTTATCCAAAAACCAAATTGTCATTACCGGTTTTTCGAATTACACATATTTAGAATTTTTAATTTTTCGAAACCGTTTCTCTGATACTAGAGAATTTGGTTTTAGGAACCGGTTAAAAAAAAACCGACTCGAACTGGGAACTGATCCTAAACCGAAATTTAACCGGTTGTTTTAACTACACATATTTTGAACTCATCGTTTTTTCTTTGAAACTGGTAAGCAGACGTTTTTTGTTAAGTCGATAAAATTAAGAAAATTAGTTAGTACACAAAACCGGTTGTGTGAACTAATCCCAAACTAAAATTGTCATAACTGGTTTTTCGAATTACACATATGTAGAACTATTCATTGTTCATATTCGTTTATTTGACACGACAGAAATTGTAGGGCATAAAACCGGTTTTAGTAACTGGCTAAAAAAATCGGTTCGAACTGGTTACTATTTCTAAACAGAAATTTAACTGTTTTTTTTTTAATCGGTTAACAGACACCTGGTTTAAGAACCGGTTTTTTGTTAAGTCGATAAAATTAAGGTTATTAGTACTGAAAACCAGGTTTAGCAAAAGATTTGCTTTAAGAACCGGGATTTTTGAGAAGTCGATAAAATTAAGAAAACCGGGTTTGAGAAACGATTTTTTTAAAACCGTTTCTTAAATTTTTTTACAGGGTTATATTTTTACCCGATTTCTTCAGTAAACCCTCAGTAAAACATAAAATTTTCTATTATATTGATATTATTACTCGATTTCTAAAGTGGACGGAGTGGTATATTTTTGTATAGAAGGTACCAGAAGGGGCGTGGCTAGGCTTCCAACTCGTTTCCCAAAACTTTATCCTGCTATAGTTTTACTTAATAAAGAATTTGGGTACGATCACGTTGAAGTTATTGATATTGTTGCTCCATTTCTAAAGAGGGCGGAAAGGTACATTTGTATGGGAGGTACCATAAGGGGCGTGACTAGGCTTCCAATTTGTTCTTCAAAACTTTATTCTGCTATATCTTTACTAAATACCGAATTTTGACACGATTGCGATGGCTGTATTGATATTATTACTCGATTTTTTTAAGTGGTCGGAGTGGTACTTTTTTATGGGAGGTGCCAGAAGGGGTGTGTCTAGACTTCCAGAATTTTTCTCCAAAACTTAATGCTGTTACAGCTTTGCTAAATATAGAATTTGGGCACGATCGTGTCAAGTGTATTGATATTATTACTCCATCTCTAAAGTGGGCGGAGAGGTGCATTTATATGGGAGGTACCAAAAGGGCGTGACTAGACTTCCAGATTTTTTCTCCAAAACTTTATTCTGCTTGACCTTTACTAAATACGGAATTTGAGCACGATCGCCTTAGGTCTATTAAAAATATTCACCGATTTCTAAAGTGGGCGCACCAGATGGGTATCGAATTTCAGTTTTTTCTCAAAAACTGTATCCTGCTATAGCTTTACTAAATAATGAATTCGGGTGCGATCGCGTTGGATTTATTGATATTACTACTCTATCTCTAAAGTGGGCGGAGAGGTACATTGCATGGGAGGTACCAGATAGGGCGTGTCTAGACTTCCAGATTTTTTCCGCAAAACTTTATCCTGTTATAACTTAACAAAATACAGAATTTTTCTTTTAATAATATTTATCGATTTCTAAAGTGGCCGGTACCAGATGTGTATGGGAGGTACCAGATGGGGCGTGGATAGACTTCCAATTTTTTTCTCCAAAACTTTATCCTGTTATAGCTTTACTAAAAAGAGAATTTGGTTCCGATCACGTTTAATTTATTGATATTAATTTACCATCTCTATAGTGGGCGGAAAGGTAGATTTGTATGGGAGGTACCAGAAGGGGCGTGGCTAGGCTTTCAAAATTTTTTCCAAAACTTTATCCTGTTATAGCTTTACTAAATACAGAATTTGGGGACGATCCCGTAGGGTGTATTGATATTATTACTCGATTTCTAAAGTGGGCGGAGTGATGTATTTGTATGGGAGGTACCAGAAGGGGCGGGGCCACGTAGCCCATTTGCAATACCGTAAGTAGTTTTGAGAAAATAATAACTCGTGCAAAATTTCAAAACATTTGTTTGCGTCTTTCGAAAGTTATCGTGCGAACCAGCCGGACAGCCACCAGACAGACAGACAGACAGACATGGCTCAAACGACTTAAAAAGTCATGAATCGAATTTGGTTCAAAGAAACCTAGGGTCTAAAGTGACTCCTTCTATGTGTTACACTTTTGGGTCGTATCAAATGATATATACCCTCATCCCTAAGGGTGATGGTATAAAAACAAACTTCAAACCACTGTAAAAACCAGTACAGAAATTTCAGTCAGTTGAACTGACTGATAAATACCATCACCCAATATAAGATATTGTTTATGTCTTGAGTTATTGAAATTAACCGATTTGTAATTAAACCCAGTAAGAAAGTTTCAGTCGGGCAACCCAACTTACATTTACCCTTACCCTCAGTAAAACAAATAATTTTCTATTAAATTGATATTATTAAAGTGGGCGGAGTGGTACATTTGTATGGGAGGTATGAGAAGAGGTATGGTGAGGCTTTCAGATTTATTCTCCATTACTTTATCCTGTTATAGCTTTACCAATTACAGAATTTGGGCACTATTGCCTTGGGTGTACTGATATTATTAGTACATACCTAAAGTGGGCGGAAAGGTACATTTGTATGGGAGGTACTATAAGGGGCGTCGCTAGACTTCCAATTTTTTCTCCAAAACTTTGTCCTGTTATAACATAACAAAATACAGAATTTGGGCACGATCGTGTCGAGTGTATTGATATTATTACCCTATTTCTAAAGTGGGCGGAGTGGTACATCTGTATGGGAGGTACCAGAAGGGGCGTGTCTAGACTTCCAGATGTTTTCTCCAAAACTTTATCCTGCTCGAACTTTACCAAATACAGAATTTGGGCACGATCGCGTTAGGTCTTTTAATAATATTAATCGATTTCTAAAGTGGGCGGTACCAGATGTATATGGGAGGTACCAGATGGGGCGTGGATAGACTTCCAATTTTTTTCTCCAAAACTTTATCCCGTTATTGCTTTACTAAAAATACAATTTGGGTACGATCACGTTTGATTTATTGATATTATTTCTCCATCTCCATAGTGGGCGGAAAGGTAGGTTTGTATGGAAGGAACCAGAAGGGGCGTGGCTAGGCTTTCAAAATTTTTTCCAAAACTTTATCCTGTTATAGCTTTACTAAATACAGAATTTGGGGACGATCCCGTAGGGTGTATTGATATTATTACTCGATATCTAAAGTGGGCGGAATGATGTATTTGTATGGGAGGTACCAGAAGGGGCGGGGCCACGTAGCCCATTTGCAATACCGTAAGTAGTTTTGAGAAAATAATAACTCGTGCAAAATTTCAAAACATTTGGTTGCGTCTTTCGAGAGTTATCGTGCGAACCAGACAGACAGACAGACAGACAGACAGACAGACAGACAGACAGACAGACAGACAGACAGACAGACAGACAGACAGACAGACAGACAGACAGACAGACAGACAGACAGACAGACAGGCAGACAGACAGACAGACAGACAGACAGACAGACAGACAGACAGACAGACAGACAGACAGACAGACAGACAGACAGACAGACAGACAGACAGACAGACAGACAGACAGACAGACAGACAGACAGACAGACAGACAGACAGACAGACAGACAGACAGACAGACAGACAGACAGACAGACAGACAGACAGACAGACAGACAGACAGACAGACAGACAGACAGACAGACAGACAGACAGACAGACAGACAGACAGACAGACAGACAGACAGACAGACAGACAGACAGACAGACAGACAGACAGACAGACAGACAGACAGACAGACAGACAGACAGACAGACAGACAGACAGACAGACAGACAGACAGACAGACAGACAGACAGACAGACAGACAGACAGACAGACAGACAGACAGACAGACAGACAGACAGACAGACAGACAGACAGACAGACAGACAGACAGACAGACAGACAGACAGACAGACAGACAGACAGACAGACAGACAGACAGACAGACAGACAGACAGACAGACAGACAGACAGGCAGACAGACAGACAGACAGACAGACAGACAGACAGACAGACAGACAGACAGACAGACAGACAGACAGACAGACAGACAGACAGACAGACAGACAGACAGACAGACAGACAGACAGACAGACAGACAGACAGACAGACAGACAGACAGACAGACAGACAGACAGACAGACAGACAGACAGACAGACAGACAGACAGACAGACAGACAGACAGACAGACAGACAGACAGACAGACAGACAGACAGACAGACAGACAGACAGACAGACAGACAGACAGACAGACAGACAGACAGACAGACAGACAGACAGACAGACAGACAGACAGACAGACAGACAGACAGACAGACAGACAGACAGACAGACAGACAGACAGACAGACAGACAGACAGACAGACAGACATGGCTCAAACGACTTAAAAAGTCATGAATCGAATTTGGTTCAAAGAACCCTAGGGTCTAAAGTCACTCCTTCTATGTGTTACACTTTTGGATCGTATCAAATGATATATACCCTCATCCCTAAGGGTGATGGTATAAAAATGGTAATACGAGTTCAATACAAAAACAGTATTCCGGATTATTCTTGATCCGTGTGAGAAGAAGTTTTTATGGCTAAAGGCATGAAGCTTCAAACGGAATTTTCATTTGCGGTCAATAGGAGAAGGCATAACAAAAATGTTTTTTTATGACCAAAAAGATAGTTAGTATACAGATGGTACACGCTACTACGGATCAAAATAAATAATTTTGATCTTTAGAGGAATGTCTGTTTCCGATTTGTGAAAGAAGTGGTTTTTCGCCCTACATACAGAAAAAACTTAATCTACATCTCCGCACTACAGGTATGACTTTGCTGATGAACATTTTATTAGCATTTACAACAATAAAACTTAATTGGTTAACTTTAATGTTAAGAAGTTACATAAGTAAATAAACTCAACATACTATTGTAGAGCTTAAGTACCGTTTTCAAAGTACTTTGTAGACCTAAATGTGAAATATATTACAAGTTAATATGCAATAGCGAAGCATTGCCGGGCCCACTAGTTTTATATAAGTAAATTATACATTAAACATATGAAATGTTGCCACAACAACGACTACACAAATGTTCCACAATTTTCTATCAGTGTTTGAATAATATTTGAATTTGAATTCATATGCATATTGTTTACAGTTTCATACCTGTGAATATGCATGAACCATGTGATGTGATGTGATGCAAACTATTATTATTATTATTTACAAAGGTGAACTTCTAAATCCAAT
This sequence comes from Muscina levida, assembly GCA_964034835.1. NCBI lineage: Eukaryota > Metazoa > Arthropoda > Insecta > Diptera > Muscidae > Muscina > Muscina levida. The sequence goes on along the minus strand of OZ035883.1, from coordinate 123,201,489 downwards.
TGTTTGCACATCGCTTAACATTTTGTGTCCTCCTCTTCGCTGTCAATGGTAATGGAATTTGAAATTACAATTAATCAAGAGAATTTTATGTTATGTCACACATGGGATGAGAACAAATCAAATGTTTGCACATGAATAGCAAATGGGATAAAAAGAAAAAAAAAAACAAAATGTAAAATCTATAACTAAATTTATGCCGAACACAAACTTTTAAACTAAAGCTGTACTGAAATGTAGTCATAATATGATTACATTTTTAGTTTCTCAAATAGTTTCATAGCCTATTATATCTTTGCTTACAATTTAAAACAGATACTAAAGAGCTATTTGTATACAAAACCCCAAATTCCTTTTAAATGTAAACGTTATGTACTTTATAGACATTTCATATAGAAGCCTTATAAAATTGTTTAAGCTTTACATTTAATTTACTGAAAATTTTCAATAGTACATACATCTTATAGACTTTAAGGAATTTTGCAGGAAGTTTAATATTGTTTATATAAATATAATAAATTTTGTTACAGTTGATCAAACAAGTGCAGCATACTAGATTAGTTTAAATGCCTTGCTAATGGGTTTGAGGTCCCCTCTTCTTTTATCCACTCATGAGAAAGTTCTTCGATAGTATTGAAGCATTTTATTAGTCCTCCCAGTTAATTGAAGTTGTATACAAATAAAAAATGAGTTGTTTTTTAATATTTCTGAGCAAATGCAATGGATTGCTATAAAAAATTAATACAAAAATGAATGTATGTGTGTGTGCTTGTGTGTGTAGACAATATCTTGTACTTTGTATGAGAAAAGTGATGTGGTTTCTTATATAAACACTGATGTGCATAATTAAGCACAAGCAAAAGAAAAAAAGTGTTCCCCGATTAATAACACTGTGTCACATTTTCTGGACGGTAAAAAATTCCAAGCCAGGTCCGTATAGTGAAAGTCCAAATGGGTTTGGCGTACTTCTTCTTAGAATCGGCTTTTCAGAAATCGTTCCTCAAACGCAGTTTTCTGTAGTAACTAAGTACCTAAATTTGGTTAACTTCATAAAAACCCGGTTCTTAAACCAAATCGTTTCCTAAAACTGGTTTTCAGTCCCAGTAGGAAGTTCTGTCATACACGACTTTATCGTCAACGCTGTCTTTACGACAAAATGTAAAAAAAATGTATGTACTTGTCGTCAAAACACTTGGTTGACGACAAGCTGACCGACAAAATACTAAAGTTGTCGTGCATCAAACACATTCAACAAAATCAAAGGAAAAAAAATGTGTTGCAATGATAATAGGAACAAAAAAATAGAATCTGACATAAAAAATTTTAGTTTATTAAACGGACGAGTAAACATCAGCAATTTCGTAGTTTGAAATCTCGAATGAATGTGAATGCCGTATAAAAGTTTATATCCTTCACTTCTCTCTTGGTCAGTAGTTTTCCAATAGTATTATCAATTCGGGTTATGACACAAGCAGATGAATCGGTTCTGGCGGTATTCGAGAGAAAAATACTCCGTAAAATATATGGACCCATCATCGTTAATGGAGAGTATCGGCGTCGTATGAATCATGAGCTGTACGAGCTGTACACTGACATTGACGTGGTCAAACGCATTAAGGTGCAACGGTTGCGTTGGCTAGGTCATGTTGTACGCATGGACGAAAATGCTCCAGCTCGAAAAGTCTTCGACAATGAACTTGATGGACGGCGCAGAAGAGGGCGACCAAAACTCCGTTGGAAAGACCAGGTTACTGAGAAACCGGTTTAGTTTTACAATTTTGTTGACGTTGATCAAAAGATCAAGCCCTTCCCAGTAGAAAGTATCGTCATACACGACTTTGTCGTCAACGCTGTCCTCAAGACAAAATGTGAAAAATGTATGTAATTGTCGTCAAAACACTCGATTGACGACAAGCTGACCGACAAAATACTAATGTTGTCGTGCATCAAACAGAAAAGTTCAATGTCACGGAACAATAACGACATAAAATTGAAGAGAGGAAAGTAGAAGTAAAAATTTTCAGTTTGTTGGAAAAATCAGTGCGTGACGGTTCATGTATCGCACGTTTTCAATAAAACGACTTAAATTTGTTATTTTAAATTATTAAGCACTGGTAACGACAATTTGACCGACATTGTCAGTCATTATGTCGCGCATGATTTTGTGGGCGACATGTCGCTTATTTAGGCATCAATGCCAATTTGACCGACATTTCGCTCATCAGGTCGTGCATGACAAAGCGGACACTTGTATGAAAATTTCGTCGACGATTTGTATGGACGGTCCCCTATATGTCATTAACGATTTACTATGGTCGTGCACCTATCCTTGAGAATGTCTTGCAAACACTTCCTACTGGGTTATATTTTAAACCAGGTTCTTCATCATGGGAAAACCCGCTAAACAATTTTTGGTATCGCTTCTGTACTAACTTAATTCCTTAATTTTTATCGACATAACAAAAAACCGGTTCTTTAACCAGGCGTCTGTTTGCCAGTTGCAATATCAAAATATGTGTAATTTAAAAGCTGGTTATATTATGGTTTAGAATCAGTTCCAAGTTCGAGTCGGGATTTTAACCGGTTCCTAAAACCGGTTTTATGTGTAACTATTATAAAAAATGAACTACATAATTTCCTTAATTTCATCGATTTAACAAAAAACGGTTCTTAAACCAGGTGTAAGTTAACAGATTTAAAAAAAAACGATGAGTGTAATTTAAAAAAAACGGTTAAATTTCGGTTTAGGAGCAGTACCCAGTTCGAGCCGGTTTTTTTAACCGGGTCCTAGAACCGGTTTTATGCGTAACAATTTCACACGTTTCAACTATTAGATTATAAAAAATGAGTTCTAAAGAGTTCTTAATATGTGTAATTCGAAAACCCGGTGATGACAATTTTGTTTTGGGATTAGTTCATAAAACCGGTTTTGTATAAATATTAAGTTTTACAATTTTGTAAACGGTGATCAAAAAATCATGCCCTAATATTTTAAACAATTTTTGAAATCGTTTCTGTACTAACTAAATTCCGTTAATTCCGGTTCTTAAACCAGATGTCTGTTTAACAGTTTCACAAAAAAAACGATGAGTTCAAAATATGTGTAATTTAAAAAACCGGTTAAACTTAGGTTTGGAATCAGTTCCCAGTTCGCGTCGGTTCTTTTAACAGGTTCCTAAAACCGGTTTTATGCGTAACAACTACACTCGTATCAAAGAAACGATTATAAAAAATAAAGAGTTCTGAATATGTGTAAATTGAAAAGCTGGTTAAGACAATTTTGGTTTGGGATTAGTTCCCAAAACCGGGTTCGTGTAAATATTGTTTGGCAAATTTGTAGTTATTGGAGAAAATTTATGGAAAAGATTACAGAATAGTAGTCCAACTTGATTTGGTAACACGATTCCTAAAGTGGGTGTAATGGTACATTTGTATGGGAGATACCAAAAGGGGCGTGACGAGACTTCATGTTTTGTGCCAAAATTTTATACTTTAATAGATTTACTAAATACAGTATTTGGGCACGATCGCGTTGGGCGTATTGATATAATTATTCGATTTCTAAAGTGGGCGGAATGATACATGTGGGCGTGGTCATGTATCCCATATGCAATCCCGTAAGTAGTTTTGGGTAAATATTAACTCATGCCGAGTTTCAAAACAATTGGTTACACCTTTTGGGAGTTATTGTGCGTATCAGCCAGAAAGACACACAGACGGTGCAGATATACGCACATGAATCAAACGACTTACAAAGTTGTGAATTAAATTTGGTTTAAAGAAACCTAGGATTTAAAGTGACTCCTTCTATGTGTAGTACTATTGGGACGTATTAAATTATATATATATACCCTCCTACGCGGAGGGTAGGTAGGTAACAAATATCCGCTCTCTCAACAGAGATCCTCGACAAAGACATGGTTGATATCACCGCCATAACGGAAATGCCATGTAAGGAACTAGAATGGAAAGAAATCATCCCCTAATTTTGTGTGGTTGGGAAAAAAATGGATGAGCCAACATTTCGGGGAGGTAGGGTGGTGTTAAATGACAACACACCGTGGTCAAAGTTAATAGGGAAGGGGAAAATCCACATTAAATCTCCCAATTTCGAACCGAAGTCGACCCTATGGGAGTAAAATATATGACTGACCCCCCGTCATTTTCACACCCTCACCCTACGGGTAGGAGGATATATAAGATTTGATACGATCCAAAAGTGTAACACATAGAAAGGTTTTTTGACCCTAAGATTCTTTGAACCAAATTCGATTCATCACTTTCTAAGTCGTTTGAGCCATATCCGTCTGTCCGTCTATCTGTACGGCTGGTGCACACGATAACCTTTGAAAGACGCAACCAAATGTTTTGAAATTTTGCACGAGTTAATATTTCCCCAAAACTACTTAAGGTATTGCAAATGGGCTACATGGCTCCGCCCCTTTTGTTATCTCCTATACAAATGTACGATTCCGCCCACTTTAGAAATCGAGTAATAATAATAACAAAGTTCCAAACGATATCGTGCCCAAATTCTGTACTCAGTAAAGCTATAGCAGGATAAAGTTTTAGGGAAAAATGGAAATGGAAGTATAGCCACGCTTTATAAAGTGACGTACACTTTATAAACAAGTATACGTTTCAACTTTTCAATAAATTCGACTTTAAAATACAATCTCTTAATCTATTGCCACATTTGTTGTGTGACTATTATTTGACCATACCTGTATGCCATAACCCCTTTGCCCATTGCAAATAACCCCTTATGCAACGCGATTCATAGCTATATTTTCTAAATCCAATCAAAATAAATTGAATTTTGCATATTGAAAATTGTTGTAGAGAAACAAATAATATTGACAAAACAATAATACAAATGACCTGTAACTGTGACCTAAAATGGCTTAAGATTAGAAGGGGGTTTCCCTAAATATTGACTCAACAAAGTCATCAAATTTTAAGTATATTTTGTACTGTGAGAGAGTGGTGTGAGGGGGGCAATAACAAGAAGTCATCTGTGAGTTGTAAACATTGTCCAGACAATAAATACTTTTTTTAATTCTTAGTCATGTTTTTAAAAATACTCGTACACATGTTGTGTGCCATTGTATGTATGAAACAGACGTTACAAGGAAATGAAAAACGCATTGAGTGATGGCAGAGTAATGAAGGAAATACACTTGCGGAAATATGTTGGTTATTTAATTGTTTGGGAAAATAAAAATAAAAGATTTTAAGTTTTTTTTTGCAAAACTTACTTTTGTGCAGAAAAGATTCAGTCGAACAGAAGTGTCTTAAAGCTGAAGTCCGTACGTTTCCAGTGCTATATAACACGATATAATAACTCTGCGATTTGATGGTGGAATCAGGGGCAGAGAACGTCACTTCTTAAAAAAAGCAAAAAAGGGAGATAAAAAAACCAAAAAATCAATTTATCTTAAAAAAGGATCAGCCGACTTACACATACCCTCACCCCCAGTAAACCATAAATTTTTCTATTATACTGACATTATTATTCGATTTATAAAGTGGTACATTTGTATAGAAGACCAGAATGGGCGCGTCTAGACTTCCAGATTTTTTCTCCAAAACTTTAAACTAAATACAGAACTTGGGCACAATTGCGTTGAGTGTATTGCTATTATTACTTCCATTACTAAAGTGGGCAGAATGGTACATTTGTATGGAAGGTACCAGAATGGGCGTGTCTGGACTTTCAGATTTTTTCACAAAAACTTTATCCTGCTTGAGCTATACTAAATTCAGAATTTGGGCACGATCGCGTTATGTTCATTAATAATATTAATCGATCTCTAAAGTGGGTGGTACCAGATGGGGCGCGGCTAGACTTCCTGTTTTTTCTCCAAAACTGTATCCTGCTATAGCTTTACTAAATAAAGAATTTGGGTACGATCGCTTTGGATTTATTGGTATTATTACTTCATCTCTAAAGTGGGCGGAAAGGTACATTTATATGGGAGGTACAAGAAGGGGCGTGGCTACACTTCCATTTATTTCCATAACTTTATCCATTTATACCTTTACTAAATACAGAATTTGGGTAAGATCCCGTTGCGTGTATTGATGTTATCACTCGATTTCTAAAGTGGGCGGAATGATGTATTGTATGGGAGGTACCAGAAGGGGCGGGGCCTTTAAGCCCATTTGCAATACCATAAGCAGTTTTTGGAAAATATTAACTCGTGCAAAAGAGCCAGACATCCAGACAGACACAGACGGACGTGGCTCAAACGGCTTAAAAAGTCAACCTAGGGTCTTAAGTGACTCCTTCTGTTTATTACACTTTTGGGTCGTATCAAATGATATATACCCTCCTACCCGTAGGGTGTAAATGTAAATTTGCATGGGTGAATTCTGTAATTTTTTTAAGGGGAACCAGAAGGGGAGTGGTGTTTCGGTTTTCAGGGACTCTGCCTACTCTCCTCCAGCTGTCCGTTTGAAAGTTAAGGGAAAAATAAAAATTTCTCACGAATAGATAATTTTGTATGGGAGGTACCAGAAGTGGTGGCGCATTTCTGCCCATTTACAATCCCATTTTTTCATTTTGAAAAATATTTTTATTGGTAAATTTGGGTGTCGGAAGAGTGATGCAAGGTAAAGCTTCAGATCGGTTTAACTTGCCAAACCCAGAGTGATCCCTGCCAATTGCAGTTCAAGTCTACTCACAGAGCTCCGTATTCGTGGTACTATTGCGGACGGAGTACCTCCACGTGGTGATGGCTGGAAACGTGACTTTGACACCCGTCAGAGCACGGCTAACTGTGAGGGGCGAATCCTAAGACCCAAGTACGTCGGCTCAGAGTGAGCGGTACCCTGGTCAGCGTATGACCCAGAATGTGCGGCTGTAAATAAAATCCTGGCAGGAGGAGAAAACTGCGGCGTAGTGTGCTGGGCTTGCAACCCGCCACTAACGTTGCAACTATTGGAATGACAAGAAGTAAACAAAGAATTAAATGGACCCCCCCCCCAAATGTTGACGACCACCGCAAACGAATGGAATGTTAGAACACTGTACAGACCAGGTGCCTCCATCAAACTGGCGGAAGTCCTCGAAGAATACAACGCTAACATAACCGCTTAACAGGAAATCCGTTGGACAGGACACGGGTGCTCGCGCATGAAGACATGCGACATCTACTGTTGCGGCCATACGGATAAGCACGAGTTTAGATGTGGATTTGTGGTTGGCAATTGACTGCGAGACCTAGTCTCAAGGTTCAACCCAGTGTGTGAACGTATAGCCACCATAAGAGTCAAAACTAAATTTTTCCAAATAACACTCATATGTGCCCATGGACCGACAGAAGCGAAAAGCGAGGCGATTTTAATGCTAAAATAGGCAAGGAGTCCGAATTTGAGCCTACCATCGGAAAATTCAGACTGCAGACAGAAACGTCGAACAATGGCATCAGACTGATTGATTTCCCTGCTGCAAGAAATATGATAGTAAGCAGCACTATGTCTGAACACAGAAATATTCATTCGAGTGTTCTGGACGTACGAGTGATTAGTGGTGTGAACATTGACTCCGATCACTTCCTTACTGCAGTTAATGTACGCACAAGGCTAAGCATGGCGAAAAACTTACGTAACCAGGCACAACAAAAGCTGGACATCGGTATACAGCGGGCCACAGAGGTAGCGGACGCCTACTCCAACAACCTAACCTAACTGGAACCGATGTTCTCCCTGCTGAATTGTTTAAGGCTGGCGGGGAGAAGCTGATTAGGAGCATGCATTAGCTTATGGAGAACATCTCGCTAGAGAAGAGCATGCCCGGGGATTGGAGCCTTAGTCTGTTATGTCCCATATACAGGAAAGGAGATAGTAGTTAATGTAAAACTAACGTGGAATAAGCCTATTACTAATTGCTAACAAGGTCCTTTCGAGCATAGTGTGTGAACGACTACAGCCAATTGTAGAAATAACTAGACCTGACAAATCTACGACGGATCAAATATACACTTTACGACAAATCCTGAAAAAAAACTCATGAAAAGCAGATCGACACCTACCACCTCTTTGTCGACTACAAAGCCGCCTTCGACTCACCGATAAGGAAAAGGCTATATGAGTCCATGTTTGAGTTTTGTGTTCCTGCAAAGCTAATTCGACTTTGCAGATGTACCTTGGAAAACACCAAAAGCCTCGGTTAAGATTGATAAGGATCAATCTGAACCATTCAACACAGAAAGAGGCCTCAGGCAGGGTGATTACTTGTCTTGCACACTATTTAATATAGTTATGGAGAAGTTGATGAGAAAGGCTGGTGTCAACATGTCTGGCACCATATTCCACAAGAGCCACATGCCACTAGCCTATGCCACTGATATAGGCATGCAGGATGTTAATGCAGTTTTCTCTTTGCTAGAAAGGGAGTCGGAAAAAGTGGATTTAGCGGTCAACGAGGACAAAACAGAAATAATGATTTCGACAAACAAAGAGTCCTCTCGATGGGGACGCACCTTCAACTTTGAACATTATTGTTTTGAGTTAGTAGATGAGTTTATGTACCTCGGATCTTCTGTCAACAAGAAAAATAATGTCAGCCAAGAAATTAAGCGGAGGATATTGCTAGCCAATAGATGTTTTTACGGACTTCGGCAGCACTTTAGTAACACCACCTTATCTCGGGATACTAAGAAACAGCTGTACCAGGTGTTAATTTCACCTGTTCTGTTGTATGCCGCCGAATTGTGGGTACTTACGACAATGTCCATACAAAAGCTGAAAGTATTCGAGAGAAAAGTACTCCGAAAAGTATATGGACCTATCTATGTCGAAGGCGAGTTTCGCCATCGGATGACCCATGAGTAACGCTCGTATATTTTTTTTGGACAAAAACAGTACATTTCACTGAAATTTTTTAAAAAAAGCAGTACATCGATTAGGAAAAACAGTACTTTTCGCAGTACATATTTACGTTGCATATATATTTTATTAAATATGTTAAAAAAATTAGCAATCATTTCCAGAATCAACTTTTGTGGTAGTTTAGTATTTGTCGTTTGAAGCAATTTGAATAAGCAATGCCGGCTTCGTTTTGAGGTAATTGTAGAAATCAACGCATTTGTACTTCATATTACATTTGACGGTCAGAATCGCCTTCAATGTTTGCACATCTAATCGGGTTTTGTCTGATGTCTAAGTTTTGTTCACTGCAGAGAAGATTTGTTCCACTGATGCTGAAGTTCCTGGCAAACATAAAATATTATATATTCAACGATCGTGGCCATTTCTTCGAATTCGCAATCAGCTTTATTGAGATGAAGAAATATCTCCACCCACGGATCCACATTCGAAACATTGCCTTCTCTCCATTGCATAATTTTGTCGCTCGTTTTTGATATATCTTAATTGGGTGTGCAAATATACCTCATTTTCATTGGCATTGTACAAATTGTATTCGCTTAACATGTTCATAACGGCTTCGACTTCATTCCTCTGGTATAAAACATTAAAATCAAATCAGGGAAAATGATCGAAAAGATCAGTGCGTAAAGCAGCCATCTCAATAGAATTGTATCCATTGTCAATAAGTTTTTGCTTTTCTGCTACTACAGCTGGGGATAAAAAATCATCCTCTTGACGCATTTTTAGCGTTTTTTCGAGCTTATTTTTGAAGTAAACAACATTATTGCATGAATTCGCTGTTCGCCGTTTATATTTCTATTATGTATCGAAAAACAGTACTTTGAGGGAGAAAAGCAGTACGCAGTTTTTGATGTCGAAAAACATTACAGTACTGCGAAAAACAGTACAGATACGAGCCTTACCCATGAGCTGTATGAGCTTTACCACGACACCACGATGTAGCTAAAGAATCAGAATCCAACGACTACGATGGCTGGGACATGTTGCAAGGATGGTTGTAAATGCTCTTGCGAGAAAGGTGTTTGAAGGCCGGCGCAGAGCAGGGAGATCCAAACTTTGTTGGAAGGACCAAGTGGTTGGCGACGTGCCACCATCTGGTAGAACTAACGTGCCCCAAATTTATGTACCACGTTCGTAAATTGTAATGAGCCACTTAAGTAAGTAAGTAAGATAGAGATGAGCACATCTGCGTTCAATGTTACTACAATTGAGGGGAAAGAAGCAAAGGGATGCAAGCGACATATCTGTCTACTAGAATGAGATGAGATCAATTTGTATTACCAACGCTGATATCTAAACGAAAAACAGTTCAAGTAATACCATTTGCACTAGAATTTGAAACATTGTAGGTGAATATCTCGAAATGAACTAGTTGTCACTTGCATTCCTTTGCTTCTAACCCCATCAATTCTGAACGTCAGCTTTTTGAGAAACTTTTACTGCACATGCGGATTAACCCGGCTTATTGTGATGTTGTTGCCTATAAAAACGGGGGATTCGCCAATTTTAAAATAGATGGATGCTGTGATGGTATTGTAAAGTTGGTTACTCGCTTAATGGTGGCGTGTTGCAATCATCATCTCATCATTTCGATATCGAAAATACCGAAAATTGTCACGATGTTTGTTGCAGCAATCCTCCGAAACGGCTCGACTAATCTGAAATTCTGAAGGTATGGTGGCTAGGTATGAGAATAGATACCGTTGTATTATCATACCGCTAGGTGTCTCTGTGGTGCATTGAAATCGAAATTTCAAGTGGATAGACCAATTTAACTGAAATTTGGAATGTATATTTGTGTGATCATAATCAAAAATGTTATGTACAAATGGACCCGGTAGGTGGCGCTGAGTTGGATTTATATCTGAAGTTTGAACTAATGGACCAATTAAACTGAAATTCTAAATATATGTTTGTTTGAACATGAGAACAAAGTTTTTGTATATATGGGCCCGGTAGGTGGCGCTGATGTGGACTAATTTTGAAAATGTATATTAATGGACCGATTTTACTCAAACCCAGTATGTTGAACATCTTTATGTTGAACGTATAGATTAATTTACCTGAAATTTTAAACGTATATTTGCTTGAACATGAGAAAAAAATTTTATGAACAAATAGAACCGGTAGGTGGCGCTGGGTAGGGCTTATACCGAAAAATTTACTGAATGAGCAATTTAATGCGAAATTTAAAATGCTTGTAGGTATTTTTGATCAGAGAACTATATTATTTATAAATTGAACCGGTATGTGGCTCAGTACTTTACATAAGTAATTGCCGCTGAGCGGATATATTTGTCGTACCATCGTATTGGTTTAAGCATTCAGCTTGTTAACCATAGATTATATTTTTTCACACTAACAACTGACAACATTCTTCGAGTGTGCTGCTTACAAATGTAACATCACACTGAGATATGTGTCAGTTCGTCATGCCAACAGAATAACCAACAGAATAGCAGATTTCATTTGGACAATGGACGTCTATAACCGACAAGATGACAAGACATGAATTTGATTGTTAGATATATGAATTCTTGTGTAGTTTTCGTAATGTTATTGACGACTGGCACTATTTATGGGGGAAGGGCGCAAGTAAGATACTAGTCAAATGAAATATTCCAAAGAATAAAAGACAAACTATTAAAGTATACTCCAAAACTTATAGAGCCAAAATTAAAAAAAGCGTTATGCTCTCCAGTTAATATGAATTTTAAAGCCTCTCTCTCTCTCCACTTAGACACTAACAATTAGCAGTTACTAACTATTTGTGTTATACTCAAACAGGATTTGATAAACAAATGCCATCCCCAATGTCTCTCTGCCTTTCTCTGTCATGTGCTCACTTTACTTGTCCAACAAACTTAACTGAGCTTTTTTTCATCCGCTTCTGAATGCTAATGACAACATATCAATAATCATCATAGCTCTACACAAAAGCATGTTGAGCAGCCTTTGCGTACAATGTTCATTTATGTTGAAATGCCTTTATTCATTTAAGCATTCATCAGGGGTGTCCATTAACTACAGCACAAACCACAAACAATAGACGCTGGATAGCTAACAGTGCATGTGTGTGTGTGAGTGCAGCTAAAAGGATTTACATATTCCCATTGAACTGGGCCAGTAAGTATGGGTGTATGCTAGCATATCAGTTAGTGTAAGAGCGTGTCCCTATCAGCACATTAACTCACTTGTATGCCTCATTTTCTTCACTTCACTGTCAAAGAGGCCTAGCTGGCTGCCTAAGAGTCTATTGACAACTCGTGGTCTCCCAAACATACAGCCTCTCATAGACAAGAGATATTGATATGCCATCGTGAATCATGTTTACCATGATTTAGTCTTCTTTGTGTTTTCATGAATGAAGATGCCATACTTCTTCCTCCCATTGGCATGTAATGGCCAATGAATGACGGGCCATGCGCCATTGTTGTGTGAAATGCATTCAAATGCACTTGACGTTGGCGGTATCAGTGTACTGTTTCCACTGATTCATCCGCCTTAAAATATGCTTCATTAAGCACATCAAATGTGAGCATGCTTGATGCAGCTTCTTTGCGTGTTTGGGGTACGCTTAATCATCGTGCGAACACGTTAGCATTGCAGTGTTGGACATTTGACTTGCTTTGGTGGACCTTTGTTGTCATTGCATCTCGAAGGGGCTATGTATGTTGCCGATGATGTTGAGAATGCAAAATACTTAGATAAGAGCTGCAACAAAAGTTTTGCAGGAAATATAGAAGTAGCTGTAAGAGAATGTGATGCGACGCTAGGGATTATTTAAGGTTAGTTGTTGTATACTACATAACATTATAATAACATAGTACAACACATGATTTCGGGACTCAATTCTGAGAACTGCACGTGAAAGTAACCACAAAAAGAAGAAGTTCTGCATCATTCGTTTTGTCAAGTTACATGCCATAAGAATTTAATATCGATTATAAAAAAAATTAGTAATTATCGTATAGGGGAATTTGTCACTTTTTAGGCTCGTTTGTTTGACATAACTCGAGAAACACTAGTCCGATTTAGCGGAAACAAATTTTCTGTTCATATAACGTTGGACTATAGTGGCCATGCGAACATGCACGAGTTTGGATGTCGATTTGTGGTTGGCAAGAGCTTGCGACACCTAGTCTCAAGATTCAACCCGGTGTGTGAACGTATAGCCACCATAAGAGTCAAAAAAGTTTTTCCACATAACACTCATATGTGCCCATGTTCGAACAGAAGAGAAAAGCGATGAAGACAAAGACGAGTTCTACAAGAGCCTAGAAAATTTATATGACCATAGCCCCAGCCATGTCATTAAAATTGTACTAGGCGATTTTAATGCTAATGCTAGGCAGGAAGACCGCATTTGAGCCTACCATCGACAAATTCAGTCTGCACACCGAAACGTCGAACAATGGCATCGGACTGAATGATTTCTCTGCGGCCAGAAATATGGTAGTTAGCAGCACTAGATTTGACCATAAAAATATTTGTAAGGCAACATGATTATCTCCAGATCAATTGACGAGGAATCAGATAGATCACGTGGTAGTCGATGGAAGGCACACATCGAGTGTTCTGGACGTACGAGTGATCAGGGGTGCGAACATTGACTCCGATCACTTCCTTACCGCAGTTAAGTTACACACAAGGCTGAGCATGGTGAAAAACGTACGTAACCATGCACAACGAAAGTTGAACATCGGTAAACTAAGGATCACTGAGGTAGCGGACGCCTACTTCAGCCACCTAACTCAACTGCTGCGGAATGCTCCAACCCCTGATGATATTACCTCGCAGAGGCAATATATAGCCGACTCCATGGAACGGACTGCGGAAAGCATACTTGGGTACTCAAAGCTGTCTCAAGAAGATGCCTGGTAGCGTGATAAATGTCGCAATGCCACGAGAGAGACGAATGCTGCATACAGGGCGAAACTGCAGCCAATGGCAACGCGAGCTGTTCGTGAACGGCACAGGCAGAAGAGACGATAGACAACTCGTCTTTTTAGACGGAAAAAGAAGTAGCTTAAGAAGAGACAGGATGAGTGCACAGAGTTGATCCGAAGTAGAGGGGAAGCCTGAAAATTCTATCAGAGAGATAAGGCGAGAATGCGTTGGACAGGGTTGCCCTCCTGCAAGGACAGCGATGGCCAGCTAGTGACGGACCCGGGTAACGTTCTGAAGATATGGAGAGATCGTTTCAGAATAAACTAGATACCGACATCACTCCAGAAGACCCCGCACCAATCCATGACGATCGTATTAACTGTCTACCTCCGAGCCAGAGCGAGATACGTGTGGCAATCTCCCGCCTTAAAAACAACAATGGATCTGGAAGCGATAGTCTTCCTACTGAATTGTTTGAGGATGGCGGGGAGTTGCTGATTAAGAGCATGCATCAGCTCATGGAGAACATCTAGAGGAAGCCATGCCCGGGGTTTAGAGTCTCAGTCTGTTATGTCCCATATACAAGAAAGGAGATCGTAGTTAATGTAAGAACTATCGTGGAATAAGCCTTTTACCAATTGCGTACAAGGTCCTTTCAAGCATATTGTGTGAACGTCTAAAGCCAATAGTAGAAAAACTAATTGGACCATATCAGTTGCTGCTTTAGACCTGGTGAATCTACGACTGATCAAATATTCACTTTACGACAAATCCTGGAAAAAAAAACTCCTACCACCTCTTTGTCGACTACAAAGCTACCTTCTACTCTTCGATAAAGAATAGGCTATATGAGGCCATGCCTGAGTTTGGTATTCCTGCAGAGCTGATTTGACTTTGCAGATGTACCATGGAAAACACCAAATCCTTGGTTAAGATTGGTAAAGATCAGCCTGAACCATTCAAAACGGAAAGAGGTCTCAGTCAGGGTGAAAGCTTGTCCTGTACACTATTTAATATAGTTATGGAGAAGGTGATGAGAAAGGCTGGTGTAAACATGTCAGGCACCTTATTCCACAAGAGTCACATGCCACTAGCCTATACCGATGATATAGACATCATTGGACGAAATCTATGGGATGTTATTGCAGTTTTCTTATCACTAGAAAAGGACCCAGCAAAAATTGGTTTAGCGGTCAACGGGGACAAAACAAAAATAATGATTTCTACGAACAAAGGGTCCTCTCGAAGGGGACGCACCGTGAACGTTGACAATTATTGGTTTGATGTAGTCGATGAATTTACCTACCGTGGATCTTTCGTCAAAAAGAAAAATTATATCAGCCAAGAAATTAAGTGGAGAATAGTGCTAGTCAGTAGTCTTTACGGGCTACGACAGCACTTTAGTAACACCACCTTATCTCGGGATACTAAGAAACAGCTGTACCAGGTGCTAATTTCACCAGTTATGTTGTATGCTGCCGAATAGTTGTTGCTTACGACAACGGACATACAAAACCTGGGAGTATTCGAGAGAAAATTACTCCGAAAAAAATAAGGACCTATCTGTGTCGAAGGCGAGTTTCGGATGAACCATGAGCTGTATGAGCTTTACCACGACATCGACGTAGCTAAAAGAGTCAGAAACCAACGACTTCGAAGGTTGGGACATGTTGCCAGGATGGATGTAATTGCTCCAGCGAGAAAGGTGTTTGAAGGCGAATCTGAAGGACGGCACAGAGCGGGGAGACCCAAACTCCGTTGGAAGGGCCAAGTGGTAGACTACGTGCCACCATCTGGTAGGTGGCATCAGCAATAAACAAAACCAAGAGCAAATTTTTTTTTATTTAAACCCCATGAACCGAATAATGAAGAATGAATGACCAGTACTTTATGCACAGAATGTACTGAATTTATGCATTTTACATTAAAGACATTTATATTTTTTTTGTTACGAAAATGATTTATTGCATTTATTCAATTTCTTTGTAAACAAAGACAAATTACAATTCATAATATTTCTTAAAATAGATCAAGGTGCGTGTGAGTAATATTTACAGACAATTAATATAAATCATACGTATTAGCGCATAGCTAACGGTATGAATGTATAGTTTCGCCTGAAAATATGCAACAACAAAGTTCACAAACAATAAGTCGACCATAATCAATCACCTAAAAGTTTGCGTATGACAACACAATGAAAAAATTGTGAGATTATACATGTACGGAAATATAATTCTACATAATCTGCTACGTTTATTGTACTCGTATGTGTAGACTGACTTCCTCGACTTCAAGGCTTTTGCGTTTGCAATTATCTCCATATCATAGCAAAAAGGTTTACATATAGTTAGTAACCTGACGAGAAATACACTAGAATAGCTTTAGACGTATGTGGTCTTAAGCCAAAAGCAACCGGGTTTGACCGCTTGTGGAATTAGAAAGGAAAGTTGGCGGTCGACTAATAGGCATAATAACATGATTCTGTATCATTAGTGCTTTTAAATTGTTATGGGAGGCAACACATGGGGTATATGCAATTCCTGGAGAAGTGGTATTTTGAGTTTTCGTTCTTAAGGCAGTAAACCATAATGTAAACCCAAGGAAAATGGAACAGGTGCTGCAGACTAAATGAAGTCGCACTTACACTATCAGATATTGTCAAATATTTTAGGCTCATATTGGACAGTAAACTAAATTGGATTCTAAACACTCAGGTCAGGACTAGCAAAGTGGCAACGACTCTATACTGCTGCAAAAGGGCAATCGGCCACAATTTAGGAATTAATCCCAAAAATTTTAACTGGTTATATAACTGTGTTATTAAAACAATCTAATTTTACGGATCGGCAGTTTAGTGGCCGGCGCTAGAGAGGGTGGGCCAAAGACTGAAATTCAAGCGCATTATGAGACTGATGGCAATCACGATAACAGGGGCACTTAGAACTACTCCAAATAAGGCACCGTTAATAATCCTAAACTGGTTTCCCCTTAGAAATAGAAGCGAAGAAGATAGCAGCGACTACACAGGGACTATGGTCGTGCCCAAATTCTGGACTTAATCAATGTGAGGTGGCACAAGGATAACACTCTACCAAAATCCAATTCCGATCCGGGTTTTATGAAAAACATCCCGGACGTAACCTACTATTATAATAAGGATAATACCCTACACTTTGTGGAGAAAAAAAATCCACATCAAGCCCCGCTACTACGCCGGATTCGCCCCTAGAGGGGTAAAATGTATGAACGATCCCCAGTCATTTTTTTTTAACTAACTTTCTCCAAACATTAATAATCCACATCTTCACTCCCTATGGAGGCTCCCATACAAAAATGAATTTTTTTTTAAACAATTTTATACCCGTGCTGTAACTGCCCCTTGAGGAGTCAAATGTATCACTAAACCCAAATATTTGTGCAACCCCATCAATTTCTCATACAATTTTTTTTTTATTTTTACTCGTATACCATCACCCTTAGGGATGAGGGTATATATCATTTGATACGAACAAAAGTGTAACGCATTAAAGGAGTGTGTGATAGAAAGCAAAACCTCAGACAACCTTACTATTTGACGCACCCCTTCTGGTACCTCCCATACAAATGCCCGAATTCACCCTCATAGTCCAACATACACATCTTTTTTGTAAGTACAGTGAATACAGTCGAATTTTGCGTAAGTTGTACAGTTATGATAATTTGAATCAGGAAAGAATATGGATTATACCGGATCACCCTCTGGTACCTCCCATACAAAATGACCTTGTTTGGAAAATTAATATTTCTACAATAATTTCTAAACCGGCACTTGGAGGATAATCAAATTTGGTATTTAATTATCTTGTAATAGGAATTATTATTGGGTGATGGTATTTATCAGTCAGTTTAGCTGACTGAAATTTCTGTACTGGTTTTGTAATTGTTTTTTATGAAATCAGCTCCTGCCGCTCCCATGGTGCCCCCCAGAGAGGTAAAATGTATGACCGACCCCCAGTCATTTTTCCCTCCTTACTATTTTCTTTAAACGTACCTAATCCACATCTTCACTCTCTATGTAGGCTCTCATACAACAATACATTTTTTTTTATAAAATTTGCTCCCAGTGCTGTAACTGCTTCAAAAGTACCCCTATTTACTCACTTACTTAAGTGGCCTATTACATCTTACGAACGTGGTTCATACAGTTGAGGCCTAAAGTATTAATGATTTCCACACACTTCGGTAGTTAGTCCTAGCAGATGGTGGCACGCCGCCAACCACTTGGTCTCCCTGATCTGCACCATCCTTTAAGTTCGCCTTTAAACACCTTTCTCGCTGGAGCATTTACATCCATCCTGGCAAAATCTCCCACGATGTCGTGGTAAAGCTCATACAGCTCATGGTTCATCCGATGGCGAAACTCGCTGTCGACACAGATAGGTCCATATATTTTTCGGAGTGCTTTTCTCTCGAATACTCCTAGGCTTTGTATGTCCGTTGTCGTAAGAACGGGTAAAATTAACATCTGGTACAGCTGCTTCTTAGTATCCCGAAATAAGGTGGTGTTACTAAAGTGCTGCCGAAGTCCGTACAAACTTCTATTGGCGGACACTATTCTCCGCTTAATTTCTTGGCTGACATTATTTTTCTTGTTGACGGAAGATCCGAGGTAGGTAAATTCATCTACTACCTCAAAACAGTAATTGTCAACGTTCACGGTGCGTCCCCATCGAGAGGACTCTTTGTTCGTCAAAATCATTATTATTGTTTTGTCTTCGTTGACCGCTAAACCCATTTTTTTGACTCCCTTTCTAGCGTTGAGAAAACTGTAATATCCCGCAGATTTCGGCCAATGATGTCTATATCATCTGCATAGGCTAGTGGCATGTGTATCTTGTGGAATATGGTGCCAGATATGTTTACACCAGCCTTTCTCATCACATTCTCCAAAACTATCCATAACTGTACAGTAGGGTAATAACTTTTTTTGGACAACATTCTCCCCAGGGCTTTTCTAATGGCAAATATTGTATTAATGATAAAAAAACTATTTCAGTTCAATTTGCTAAAAAAAACCTTACGCACCGACAGCGATTTCTAAAATGCTTTTAATATACGTTTTTTAAATTTTTCTTAATAACAATTTCTTTTTAAATATGGTTTATACATATGTAAGTATGTAAACAAATAATAACAAAAATGATTAAAAGTAGGTATTGTAAGATATAAACTTTAGGTTCAAAATACGCGATGTTTTACAAAGCGGATATATATCTTGTACTATTTTTATTTCAATAAAATTTTTTTTTTAAACTTTGTTTGATTCAAAACTTTAACGCGTTTGGTGCGTAACCTTTTTTAACGATAGCGAAAAACTAAAAACGCAGTTCTTAATATTTTTCCATGCCCTACACGATTTTGTCTGGGGAGATTTGATATTTGCAAAAAATGCAAAAAGTTATTACCCTACTGTACAGGACAAGCTATCGTTATGCCTGAGTCCTCTTTCCCCGCTGAATGGTTCAGAGTGGTCCTTATCAATCTTAACTGAGGATTTGGTGTATTCCAAGGTACATCTGCAAAGTCGAATTAGCTTTGCAGATATATCAAACTTAAACATGGCCTCATATAGTCTATTCATTATCGGAGAGTCGAAGGCAGCTTTGTAGTCGACAAAGAGTTGGTAGGTGTCGATCTGCTTTTCATGTTTTTTTCCAAGATTTGTTAAAAGTTGAATATTTGATCTGTCGTAGATTTACTAGGTCGCACTGACATGGTCCAATAAGTTTTTCTACAATTGGCTTTAGACGTTCACACAATATGCTTGAAAGGACCTTGTACGCAATTGGTAATAGGCTTATTCCACGGTAGTTCTTACATTCACTACGATCTCCTTTCTAGTATATGGGACATAACAGACGGAGACTTCAATCCCCGGGCATGCTCTCCTCTAGCCAGATGTTCTCCATGAGCTAATGCATGCTCCTAAACAGCTCCTCCCCGCCAGCCTGAAACCATTCAGCAGGGAAACCATCGGCTTCAGCCTTTTTGTTGTTTTTAAGGTGGGATATTGCGGGACAGTTCATACCATCATCATGGATTCGAGCGAGGTCTTCTGGAGTGGTGTCGGTATCCAGAAAATTTTTGAAAGGGTCTCTCCATATCTGCAGAACGGTATCTGGGCCCGTCACTAGCTGGTCATTGTTGTCCTTGCAGAAGGGCAACCCTGTTCCACGCATTCTCGCCTTAACTCTCTGGTAGAATTTTCCGGATTTCCCTCTACATCGGAGCAACTCAGTGCACTCATTCTGTCTGTTCTTCAGCTTCTTCTTTTTTCTTCTAAAAAGACGAGTGACCTGTCGTCTCTTCTCCCTATGCCGTTCACGAACAGCTCGCGTTGCCATTGGCTGCAGTTTCGCCCTGTATGCAGCAACCGTCTGTCTCGTGGCATTGCGACATTCATCACCGTACCAGGCATCTTCTTGAGTCGGCTTTGAGTACCCAAGTACGCTTATCGCAGCCCGTTCTAAGGAGTCGGCTATATTTTGCCACTGCGAGGTTATATTGTCAGGGGTTGGAGCATTCCGCAGCAGTTGAGTTACGTGGTTTGAGTAGGCGTCCGCTACCTCTGTGGTCCGCCGTTTACCGATGTCCAGCTTTTGTTGTGCCTGGTTACGTACGTTTTTCAGCATGCTTAGCCTTGTGCGTACCTTACCTGCGGTAGGGAAGTGATCGGAGTCAATGTTCGCACCTCTAATCTCTCGTACGTCCAAAACACTCGATGCGTGCCTTCCATCGCCTACCACGTTATCTACCTGATCGGGAGATAATCATGTCGCCTTATGAATATTTTTATGCACAAATCTAGTGCTGCTAAATGTCATATTTTTGGCCGCAGAGAAATCAGTTTGCGATAAAATCGCCTAGTACAATTTTGATGTCATGACTGGGGCTACGGTCATATTCGTTTTCTAGGCTCTCGTAGAACTCGTCTTTGTCCTCATCGCTTTTCTCTTCTGCCGGAGCATGGGCACATATTTGTGTTATGTGGAAAAACTTTGTTTTAACTCTTATGGTGGGTATAAGTTCACACACCGGGTTGAACCTTGAGACTAGGTGTCGCAGTCTCTTGCCAACCACAAATACACATTCAAACTCGTGCTTGTCCGCTTGTCCACTATAGTAGATGAAGATGTGTGACCTTCATGCGCGAGCACCCGTGTCCCTTCCACCGGATTTCCTGTAAAGCGGTTATGTCAGCCTTGTATTCTTCGAGGACTTCCGCCACTTGGATGGAGGGACCTGATCCGCATGACCACTATAGTATATGTCGCACACCTTCATAGGCGAGCACCCGCGTCTAGACCTGGTCTATGCAGTGTTTTTACATTCTAGGTGCATATCCTTAAATCATGGTCCTTAATTCGTTCGAGGGATCCATTTTGGAGGGTCAATTTTATTATTTTCTTACTTGTTTTCATTGTAATAGTTCAAACGTCGGTGGCGGGTTGCAAGCTCAGCGCACCACGTCGCAGTTTTCTCCTCCTGCTAGGATTTTATTACAGCCGCCCATTCTGAGTCAGACGCTGACCAGGATACCACTCACTCTGAGTCGACGTTCCTGGTGTTTAGGTTTCGCCCCTCATAGTTACCCGTGCTCTGCCGGGCGTCAAAGGCATGTTTCCAGGCGTCACCACGTGGAGGTACTCCGTCCGCAGTAGTACCACGAATACGGAGCTTTGTGTGTAGACTTGAAGTGCAATTGGCAAGGATCACACTGGGTTTGCCAAGTTAAACCGATCAGAAGCTTTACCTTGCATCACACTCCCGACGCAAAATATAACCCCTAGAGGTTTCAAATATATGACCAAAGATGACCACCATTACCCATCAATTCTGTCACAAAAGGAAGAAATGTTATAGCTGTCACAAAGTTCAGAATGCTTCACCCTTGTGGATGGCAATTAATTTGTATTTCACCTCAAAATATTTAATATTCATAGCCTTATTGTTGCCAACATTTTAGCGGCCATAATAAGAAATTTGTTTTAATGCCATCACAGACCAATGCCCCAACGACCCTGAACAAGGTTGCGGTCGCAGACACATGCCTTTTGTTCCCCCTGCCCCCTCGTGTGACTCTACTCTTTGGCTGACCTTTGCTACTGCCACAATATCTAACCAGCTAGGCAGTCCTTACACTTTACAGGTATGTTGGCGATGACCTCAAAACCATTTTGTCAATAAAATACAACAAAAAAAAACACAACAACACTGACCTTCTACACACAAAATTTGAAGCAAAGCCAATAAAAAAATAAACATGAAAGCGGCAAAGTGCGACCCCATAGTCATGGATCCTTTTCCCACAGACGTTAACTTGTTTGACCTTAAGTTGACTAAAATTTGCACTGAACCTAAAAAAAATTAGGTAAACAATGCTAAAAAAGGTAAATTAATCAAATTACGAAGGGCTAATAATATTTGCTTAATATTACTTAATAATGTTTAAAGTTATATTATATTAAAGTTACCTTGGTAACGCAAAATTGTTAAGGATGAAATAACATTTAAAATTGTGCCTAAGTTGCACTTCTAAAAAGGGTGTGTCACAAAGTAATATTAATCGTGCATTGGGTAGTCAAAGAGTAAGATATAAATGTTTTGCCATTAACGTTGCATAATTGAATCCGTAGAGAGTTTTGTTAGACTAAAGAGAGACCCGTTTCCCAGTCCAATTGCCTTCATTAGGACCAACATCGAAAATATCATATTCAAGTGCCTTAAACAAACTTGTATATTTTGCTGGAAATTTTTACGTTGCAACGTCCAATGCGTTGTATGCTACATAGCATTAACCACGAATACGTATGATTAATATTCCTAGCAACATTAAAATACACATTAAGTATACGTAAAAAAATTGCTGGGCAGCTCTTGAAAGTATGCAATTAATTTATGTCACTTGCTATGGGTCAACTATTTATTATCTATCAACTCTTACCTTTTCACATTTTATGCAAAATTTTGATAAGATTTTTTTTTTTGGCCAAAAAATAACATCGCCACAAATCAATGCACTCTGCGCATTTACATCAACGTACAACGTTCATTGCAGGTCGTTGTACAAATAAATCACTAAAGCAAAAACTAACAAACACAATTAATTTTAATATAAAACACACATATTTGACCGTTCAAAGCTCATAGGACATGTACAATAATGTGGCACAGGAACCAAACAAAAACAAAACCATATTGTCCTGGTCACTTATATTTAGGAAAAATGTGTCCCCACACAAGTGCACCACACTGTACATCAGCGATGTACAGCACGTTTGTCCTATGGTGCAAAATGTGGTGGAAATTAAAATAAACAATGCTTTTGTGGCCACAGTAAAAATGTTGCATAATGAATGCATGCAACTTGTATTATTTATGCCACTGTTGCAACGAGACCTGTGCGAAGTTTCTACATGTTGGCCATGTAGGGCAAGTGTCTGGCGAATGGGACAAAATGGACATAATGTCCATGGGCATTATGCCACATGGCCAACAAGTAGAAACTTTGCCAGCTCTTGATGTCCATGGACCTTATGTGACGTTTAGGTGCAACATAATGTCCCATGGACATTATGTCAGTGGACTTTATGACATGTCACCATGAAAAATAAATATATGCTGACATTTATCAACGATGAAACGGAATGGGACTTTGCCCAGAGGTTGAAAGTTACTGATTGTCACTCAGTTGGGAGTGACCAGAATCGATTCTTTTGTGGCACTGTCCAAGCAGCTAACTACTTCCGGTATTAGACCAAGTATTCCCCGGGCAATGACTTTAAAGCAACCGCTTAGAAGTTAGCTAGAGTTAGAAGGCGAAACTTTGAGTAACCTAATCGGCATGCTACCACCGATGCGTCTTAGGATGTAGGTAACAGCAGTTACTGAAGCTCAACACAGGCTCTCCTAGTGGCTTTGGCAGCCCCAATAAACTAGGATCGGGAGCGGTGGCCTAATAAGCCACTCTCCTTAAAAAATAAAATTATTATGAAAACACGGAGAATAAATTAAACCAGAACCCCCCCAAATGTTAACGACCCCCGCAAACGATATAAGAACCATGATTTAAGGATATGCACCTGGAATGTCCGAACTCTTTACAGAGATGGTGCCTCTATCCAACTGGCGGATGTCCTCGACAAATACAAGGCTGACATCACCGCCATACAGAAAATGAGATGGACGGGTCAGGGATGCACACGACGAAAGAGCTGTGACATCTTTTACAGCTGCCATGCAGAAAGACACGAATTTGGATGTGGTTTCATAGTCGGCAAGAGACTTCGACACCTGGTCTCGCCGTTTAACCCTGTAAGTGACCGAATAGCCACCATTCGCATCCGGGCGAAATAATTTTACATCACGCTGATTTGTGTACACGCCCCGACGGAAGATAAAGGCGATGAGATTAAAGATGCATTTTACGAGCGCCTAGAGGAAACATACGACCGCTGCCCTGGCCACGACATTAAAATTGTTCTGGGAGACTTAAATGCAAAAATAGGAAGGGAAGATGTTCTTGGTCCATCGATCGGTAAATTCAGCCTACATTCCGACACGTCAGACAACGGATTTAAGCTGGTTAGCTTTGCAGCGGGAAGGAACAGATTCCAGCACAAATATATCCACAAGGCAACTTGGCTATCCCCCGATCAAAACACCAAAAATCAAATTGATCATGTGGTAATTGATGGCAGGCATGCATCTAGTGTCATGGACGTGCGTGTGATCCGTGGTGCTAATATTGGCTCGGATCATTACCTGGTTGCAGCCAAGGTGCGCACAAGATTGAGCAGAGCGAAAAACGCACGTAACCAAACACAAAGAAAGCTGGAAATCGTGGAAGCTGCAAACCCCAGAGATAGCTACTGACTACTCCAACCAGCTCTCCCAACTTTTACGACACAACACCTCTACTTCTGACGTTCCCGATACACAGTGGCAGCATATTGCGCATTCCATGGCAACCGCCGCAACAACAGTGCTAGGATATGAAAAGCGGCGCTCAGACGAATCCTGGTACAATGAAGAATATCGCATGGCGTCTGAGGAACAGGATGCTGCTTATAGGGCAACGCTACAGAGATAGAGGTGAGGCCCGAAAATTTTACCAGAAAGTAAGAGCAAATGGATACGGTAATGGCCTCCCCCCCTGTAAGGACAGTGATGGAAATCTGGTCACGGGTACGCTGCACATATGGAGAGAACACTTCCAGAAACTGCTGGTTCCAGAAGGCAGCGCACATGAAGTTATCACGCCAATTGTCGAAGACGGCTTAGATTGCCCACCACCAAGTCAAGCCGAGCTAAGAAGAGCAATATCGCGGCTGAAAAACAACTAAGCAGCCGGTGTCGACGGTCTGCCCGCAAAGCTCTTCAAGACCGGTGGCGAGGAGCTTATAACGAGCATGCACCAGCTCCTGCGCACGGTTTGGCTTAAAAAGTGCATGCCCGACGAATGGAACTTAAGCGTATTATGTCCTGTACTTAAAAATGGTGATCCAAGTGTGTGTTCCAACTACTGCGGGATAAGCCTATTACCCATCGCATATAAGGTCCTGTCGAATGTGCTATGTGAAAGACTTAAGCCAGTGTTATCCAACCTGATCGGGCCTTATCAGTGTGGCTTTAGACCTGGTAAATCAACAATTGACCAGATTTTCACACTTCGGCAAATCCTGGAAAGATCCAAGACAAACAGATCGACACGTACCATCTTTTTGTCTACTATAAAGCTGCCTTCGACAGCCCGATACGGCAGAAATTACTTGAAGCCATGGCTGAGTTTGGTATTCCAGCGAAGCTGATGCGTCTTTGCGGAATGACGCTGACTGACACGAAGTCTTCAGTGAAGATTGGCAAGGACCTTACGGAGCCATTCTATACCGGACGAGGCCTAATACAAGGCGACGGCCTATCGTGTGACCTCTTCAATATAGTGATATAGATGATAATGCAGTTAACACGAGTGGCACTATATTCAACAAAAGCCACATGCTACTCGCGTACGCTGATGACGTTGACATCATCGGTCGAAAACGGCGGGATGTGACTGCAGCCTTCTCAGGTATACAAAAGGAATCAGCGAAAATGTGTCTAACGGTGAACGAGGACAATGCAATTTTGTCCGATGGACAAAACATAGATAGATGATAAGATAGTTTGGTATCTATCGAAATAGCTATCCGCCCTGGCAGCTGTCAACATAATGCTACCCCAAGTTACTCCTTAACCTGATAAAACTAACAACATATCACTAACCGAAAATAAAAAATCCGCCAGAACATTCTATAGCGCCAAGTACTACCTGTATACAAATACAATTTTAGATCGGAAATAAAATGTCCACCTTCATGTTCCGGCTGACCGAAAATAAATATTATGTCGGTTCATTCATGTCTGCACTGCCGAAAACTATAGAGCCTCATTTACACTACTGACATCAATGTGAATGTTTTCTTTCTAAATGTGTCAGCATCATGTAAATAAGATTGTTTTTTCAAAGTTTACCGACATATTGCCAAAATTTTGGATAAAACCAACTGACGACGTGTAAATAGTCCTTAAACTTTAATGACACAATCCTGAAAAAAATCTTGTCAAAATGCTGCAAAAATTTCATCAAAAAAATTTAAAAATATTATGATAATTAAGAAAAAACAATTGTAGTCCTTGCTTTTTGCTTCAACAACATTACTTATTGATTAAAAATAAGAGTTCTTTTTGTAACTTTTGTACAATAAAAGTACTTTTTGGTACTATAAATTGTACTTTTTTGTACAATAAATTGATCTTTTTTGGTATCGTTATTATCTGTGTATCAAATATCACCGGTCTAGGGATAAAATACAGCTTTCCCACAACTGATTGAGAATAACAATTTCGTCTGCAAATGGTGGAAGGATTGGAACCTTCTGATATAACCGCGAGCTGCTTCCAAATTGTATCTCTCTGGAGCAAAAATACAGTTTGGTCACGCCCCCTCGGCCCACTGATGTTTTTTATATATTCATATTCGTGTTATCAAATACTATCTGTGTATCAAATTTTATATCTCTAGGGCTAAAATACAGTTTTGACACGCCACTGATCCAAAACTTAAATTTCGCGTGCATATCCATAAACGTGTTGTTGAGTACTATTTGTGTACCAAATTTTATCTCTCTGGGGGTAAAATGCAGTTTGGTCACGCCCACTCCTCCCACTGATGCAAAATTTAAATTTCGTCTGCATATTCATATTCTTGTAGCCGAGTACAATCTGTGTACCAAATTGTATTTCTCTAGGGGTAAAATATAGTTTCGCCACACCCCTCCGCCCATTGGTCCAAAAATAAAATTTCGTCCGCAAACTCATATTCGTGTTGCCGAGTAGTATATGTGCATAAAATTGTATCTCCCTAGCTCTAAAAATATGTTTTGCCATACCCATCCGCCCACAGGCCCAAATTTAAAATTTCGTCCTCAAATTCATATTCGTTTTGCCGAGTACTATCTGTATATCAAATGTTGTCTCCCTAGCTCTAAACATATGTTTTTCCATGCCCACTGGTCCATAATTAAAATTTCGTATGCATATTCAAATTCGCGTTGTCGAGTACTATCTGGGTATCAAATTTTATCTCCCTAGCTCTAAAAGTATATTTTGCCACGCCCACTCCGCCCACTGATCCAAAATTTAAATTTCGTCTGCATATTCATATTCGCCTAGCCGAGTAATATCTGTGTACCAAATTTTATCTTCCTAGCTCTAAAAATATGTTTTGCCACGCCCACTCCGCCCACTGGTTCAAACTTAAAATTTTGTCCGCATATTTATATTCGTGTTGCCTACGGCAATTTCCATATACTACACTATCTGTCGTCCAAATTTCATTAAAATCGGTTCAGCCGTTTAGGCGTGATTGAGCAACGAACATACAAACAAACAAACAGACATTCACATTTATAATATTAATAGGATAATAGAATAGATCTTGAACCGAACGATGAAAACACATTCATAATTTACACATATAAATCAACAATGCAAAACAAGAGCATTAATAATAATAATAATATCAGAAAATAATTATTTTAGAAAATAATAATATTGGAAATATTTATAATATTAAAAATATATATTTTAAAAATTTGGAAAATATTACAAATATTAAAATGTTTTGAAATATTGAATATATAAAAAATATTACTAATTTAAAAAAAAAATATTTCAAATATTAACAATACTAAAAATATTAAAAACATTTAAAGTTTTAAAGAATTCTTAATTGGTGAATACCTCAATAATACGGATATCATATTAAGCAACTATTATCCGATCTTAGTCTTTATATTTTACAAAGCATTCATTAACCAGTCTCTGACATATTGTTTTCAATCAAAGTGTCCCATTGTCTATTGGATTCACTTTGATGTTAAGCATTCCCGTTTAACCACAAATTGCAATTCAAGGATCATCCAGTTGTGGACATGGCAAAAAACAACTTGAACTACAAATCAAAATCGAAGTGCTTGGATTGTAGTCCTCAATGCAATTAAAACAATTCAGGTTACGTTATACATAGGCATACATATAAATACATAGACATTTACATATACAAATGGAGACATTTTTACGTGCAAACACACACAAACACACCCACCCACACTTACCTACATACATATAAGTTAGACTCTATGCTTGTGTACTAAAGTACTAAATTGTATGAACATACAGCAAACTGCATTTCTATGCCCTAGTATTGAACATTTTCGTTCGAATCGTTTTATGGAAACAATAAAAATTGCTTTAAATATTTTCACAATTCAATGATATATAGCCATGTTATTGCCTGGAATTTCAACACAATATGAAAAATCAGGAGGTTATTGCCACAAAATGAAGGAGGAGCAAAAAAAAAAATCCAGGCGTTCTAGTATATGTGACCATGCAAGTAACATATGCATACTACATGTGAATGCGGCATTAGCAGCATGATTTATGCTTTTTAAGTAAGGTAAATAGAGTAATAAATAACAATTGCGGCAAATTTAGTTACAATGCATGGTAATTTAAATGGTAAAAGTATTGGCGTAGCGGAAGGTCTAATGACATTTTAGCGGATAATATAAATATTTTAATATTTTATAATATTTTCTGTATGAGGTTTTTTATGTTGTTGTTAGGATGAATTATTGTAGAAAGAAAAGGCAAGAGTAGAGTGTGTATGGGTCATACCGATAGACTAGACTACTTGGAAATTGCTGTCCAGAGAATCGCCTTTTAAATGGTTTCCAGTTTTATACCAGTTCACCCATTTGATAGGTGCGTGTTTTAGTTTTCATATCACGGTGGGAACAAATCTTTATTTGTGGATGGTTTTTACGAGAATTTTAATATGTAGACGTATTTATGTTCTTTTCCTCTTTCAGAATCAGTTTTGACAACTTTAGTTGTGAAAACAAATTAGTTATGTGATTTAAGGAAAAAGGGTGATTCATTTAGAGGGTTTCTTTTCAAACTGTAAGTAAATTACAATCGAAGAATTGGCTGTCAAAATTTTTATTAGAACATGATAGAAATATTTATGGCATTTACTTGTTAAAGATACTTGCTTGCAATAGTTAGACGCGACTATGCCGCAGGTGTTCCATTTAGAAGGTCTAACTTTTGATCATTCTTCTTAAGAAGATTTTAGACTTCACATAACAGCTAAGAAAATAATGCTTAGTTGTGATATTACACGATCTAGGTTCGCCGGTTGACAGGTCCAAAGCGTGAAAACCTCTAATTGAATCACTCTTTATAAAATGAGAACAATTTTGATTTACTCTATTATCAATTTATCTTTTATTTATCAAAAAAAAAAACAACACAAAAAAAAGAAAAAAAAAGTTTGATATATTCCATAGCTAATTTTTATATGCTGCAAACAAAATATAAAAATTTAATGAATAACGAAACAAAAATTTGAGATGCGATTTGGAGAAATTCTTTATAGCTTCGAGAAATACTAAAGCTATGCACAAGTGCGCTTGAAACGATTTTAAGATCACTTTACTGTACCAAAAAGTACAGTTTATTGTACCAAAATGTAAAATTTTCTGTACCAAAAAGTATTTTTATTGTACCAAAAATTTAAGTTTTTGTGCCAAAATGTACTTTTATTATACAAAAAAGTACTTTTATCGTACACACAGTACAATTTGTTTTACCAAATAGTACATTTTTTTTTACCGAAAAGTACTATTTTTCTGCCTAAAAGGACTTTTTTGTACCAAGTAAAGTACAATTTATAGTAGCAAATAGTACAAATTGTAGTACCAAATGGCGCAATTAATTGTACCAAAAAGTACAATTTATTGTACTTAAAAGTACGATTTATTGTACAAAGAAGTAAATTTTTTTTTTACCGAAAAGTACTACCTTTGTACAAAAAAGTACTTTTATTGTACGAACAAGTGCTTTTATCGTACACACAGTACAATTTGTTTTACCAAATAGTAAATTTTTTTTTTATCGAAAAGTACTATTTTTCTACCTAAAAGTACTTTTTTGTACCAAGTAAAGTACAATTTATAGTAGCAAATAGTACAAATTTTAGTACAATTAATTGTACCAAAAAGTACCATTTATTGTACCCAAAAGTACGATTTATTGTACCAAGAAGTAAATTTTTTACCGAAAAGTACTATTTTTGTACCATAAAGTACTTTTATTGTACGAACAAGTACTTTTATCGTACACACAGTACAATTTGTGTTACCAAATAGTAAATTTTATTTTTACCGAAAAGTACTATTTTTCTACCTAAAAGTACTTTTTTGTACCAAGTAAAGTACAATTTATAGTAGCAAATAGTAGAAATTGTAGTACCAAATAGTACAATTAATTGTACCAAAAAGTACAGTTTATTGTACCTAAAAGTACGATTTATTGTGCCAAGAAGTAAATTTTTTACCGAAAAGTACTACTTTTGTACCAAAAAGTACTTTTATTGTACGAAAAAGTACTTTTATGTACCAAGTAAAGAACAATTTATAGTACCAAATAGTTAAATTTTTAGTACCAACTAGTACAATTAATTGTACGAAAAATTAAAATTTATTGTACCTAAAAGTACGATTTATTGTACCAAAAAGTACATTCTTGTACCGAAAAGTACTATTTTTGTACCATAAAGTACTTTTATTGTACAAAAAAGTACTTTTTTTTGTACCAAGTAAATTACAATTTGTTGTACCAAATGGTACAATTTGCAGTACCAAAAAGTACTATTAATTGTATCAGAAAGTCCAATTTATTGTACCTAAAAGTACGATTTATTGTACCAAGATGAATTTTTTATTGTAACAATTTTTTCAAACTATTCAAGTTATTATTCCAAAAAGTACTTTTATTATATAAAAAAGTCTTTATATTGTACCATATAGTACAATTTATTGTACCACAAGTTACAATCTATTGTACCGCAAGGTACAATCAATCAAGAGAAAATAGTTTTGTTGTCCCCAATAAAACTTTTTATTGCACCAAAAAGTAATTTTATTGTACCAAATGGTACAATTTACTATACCAAAAAGTACTTTTATTGTACCGAATAGTTTAATTTATGGCACCAAATAGTATTTGTTTGTCCCAAAAAGCAGTTTTATTGTTCCAAAAGGTACTTATTTTGTACCAAAAAGTACATTTATTGTTCCAACAATTAAAATTTACTGTACCAAAATGTACAATTTATAGTACCAAACAAAATTGTACTATTTGTACCTAAAATGTATGCCAATTTAATGTAGTATTAAAAAATATTTTTGTTGTCCTCAAAAGTACTTTTATTGTACCAAAAAGTACTTTAAATGCATCAATAAGTATTTTTATTGTACAATATAGTACAATTTATTGTACCATGTAGTACAATTTTTTGTACCATATAGTACAATTTATTGTACCATATAGTATAATTCAATGTACCATATAGTACAATTTATTGTACCATTTAGTGTAATGTTTTGTACCAAAAAGTACAATTTATTGTACTGAGTCCTTTTGTTGTCCCAAAAAGTAAATATTATTGCACCAAAAAGTACTTTTATTGTACCATTTTGTAAAATTGTTTGTACCAAAAAGTACTATTATTGTATCTTTTTCAACAACCGAAATTCATCTACAAGTAGCCGCACGTAGACAAAAATTCGCCACACCCAGTTTTTATAATAGTTTTTTCGCCTGATCCTTACAACGAAGTATTGCCTACTCCTGCGCCGCCCATCGAGTTTATTGACGAAAACCTTTCGAGTTGGAACATTTTCATCCATTCGTACAACGTGTCCAAGCCAGCGCATTCGGTCTATTTGAACGCGCTTGACTACGTCGATGTCATTACACAGCTCATACAGCTTATGTTTCATTTAACAAGGGTACTCGCCGTTAACGATGATGTGTCTAAACATTTTGTAAATTATATTTCTTTCGAAGACTTCCACAATACATTGATCTGGTTGTGTCATTACCTAGGACTAAGAGAGCCTGTGTTGAGCTTCAGTAACTTCTGTTACCTACTTCTTAAGACGCATCGGTGGAAGCATGCCGATTAGGTTACTCAACATATCGCCTTCTAACTCTAGCTAAATTCTAAGCGGTTGCTTTAAAGTCATTGCCCGGGGAATACATGGTCTAAGACCGGAAGTAGTTAGCTGCTTGGACAGTGCCACAAAGGAATCGCTTCTGGTCACTCCCAAGTGAGTGACATTCAGTAACTTTCCACCTCTGGGCAAAGTTCCCATGCTGCTTATAGGGCAACGCCACAGCCAATTGTAACCCGTGCTGTTAGGGAGCGGCACAAGGAGGAAGCAAAACAGGCGAGACAGCTATTTAGGCGAAAAAAACGTCACATGAAGGAACGGGAAAACGAGGATATAGAGCGATACAGGGATAGAGGTGAGGACCGAAAATTTTACCAGAAAGTAAGAGCAAATGGGTACGGTAATGGCCTCCCCACCTGTAAGGACAAGGATGGAAATCTGGTCACGGATACGCAGAGTGTGCTGCACATATGGAGAGAACACTTCCAGCAACTGCTGGTTCCAGAAGGCAGCGCACGTGAATTTATCACGCCAATTGTCGACGACGGCTTAGATTGCCCACAACCAAGTCAAGCCGTGGTAAGAAGAGCAATATCGCGGCTGGAAAACAACAAAGCAGCCGGTGCCGACGGTCTGCCGGCAGAGCTCTACAAGTCCGGTGGCGAGGAACTGATAACGAGCATGCACCAGCTCCTGCACACAGTTTGGCTTAAAGAGTGCATGCCCGACGATTGGAATGTAAGCGTTTTATGTCCTGTGCTGTAAAACGGTGATCCAAGTGTGTACTCCAAATACTGTGGGATCAGCCTTTTACCCATCGCGAATAAGGTCCTGTCGAATGTGCTATGTGAAAAACTAAACTCAATTTTATCCAACCTGATCGGGCCTTATCAGTGTGGCTTAATCAACAACTGACCAGATTTTCACACTTCGGCAAATCCTGGAAAAGACCCAAAAGAAACAGATCGATACATACCATCTTTTCGTCGACTATAAAGCTGCCTTCGACAGCCCGATACGGCAGAAATTACTCGAAGCCATGGCTTAGTTTGGTATTCCAGCGAAGCTCCTACTTCTTTGCGGAATGACCCTGACTGACACGAAGTCTTCAGTGAAGATTGGCATGGACCTTACGGAGCCATTCTGTACCAGACGAGGCCTAAAACAAGGCGTCGGCCTATCGTGTGATCTCTTCAACATAGTGATGGTGATGACATACTACTCGCGTACGCTGATGACATCGACATCATCGGTCGAAAACTGCGGGATGTGACTGCAGCCTTCAGCGAAATCAGCGAAAATGGGCCTAACGGTGAACGTGGACAAAACGAATTTATTAGCTTCAACGAACAAAGAGTCTACTCGTTTGGGAAACTGCGTGAACGTTGACAACTATAATTTCGAGGTGGTAGATAATGTTGTCTACTTATGCTTCGCCATCAACAAAGCAAATAATGTCAGCCTAGAAATCCGAAGAAGAATCCTGCTTGCAAATAAATTCTACTACGGACTAAGCAAGCGATTCAATGACAGAGCCCTCTCTCGACGAACAAAACTCCAGATATACCAGATACTGGTTCTACCTGTATTAATGTATGGCTCTGAATCCTGGGTTATGACACAGGCGGATGAATCGGTTCTGGCGGTATTCGAGAGAAAAATACTCCGTAAAATATATGGGCCCATCATCGTTAACGGAGAGTATCGGCGTCGTATGGATCATGAACTGTACGAGTTGTACACTGACATTGACGTGGTCAGACGCATTAAGGTGCAACGGTTGCGTTGGCTAGGTCATGCTGTACGCATGGACGAAAATGCTAAAATACAGTTTAGCCTCGCCCACTAATCCAAATTTTAAATTTCGTTTGCATCTAGCTATAAAAATACGATTCGCCACATTAATTCCGCCCACTAGTCAAAAATTTAAATTTCGTCCGAATATTCATATTTGAGTTACCGAGTACTATCTGTGTAGCAAATTTTATCTCTCTGGGGCTTAAATACAGTTTAGACACGCCCACTCCGCCTACTGATCCATAAATTAAATTTCGTCTGCATATTCATATTCGTGTAGCCGAGCAACATCTGTGTACCAAATTTCATCTCCCTAGCTCTAAAAATAGGTTTTGCTACGCCCATTTTGCCCACTGGTCATAAATTAAAATTTCGTCCGAATATTCATATTTGAGTTACCGAGTACTATCTGTGTAGCAAATTTTATCTCTTCGGGGCTAAAATACAGTTTGGACACGCCCACTCCGCCTACTGATCCATAAATTAAATTTCGTCTGCATATTCATATTAGTGTAGCCGAGTACCATCTGTGTACCAAATTTCATATCCCTAGCTCTAAAAATAGGTTTTGCCACGCCCATTTTGCCCACTGGTCATAAATTAAAATTTCGTCCGCATATTCATATTTGGATTGCCGAGTACTATATGTGTACCAAATTTCATCTCCCTAGCTCTAAAAATATGATTCGCCACACCCATTCCGCCCACTGGTCAAAAATTTAAATATCGTCTGAATATTCATATTTATTTATATTTCAGTTACCGAGTACTATCTGTGTATCAAATTTTATCTCTCTGGGGCTAAAATACAGTTTGGACGCGCCCACTCCGCCTACTGATCTATATATTAAATTTCGGCTGCATATTCATATTCGTGTAGCCCCTGGCTCTTAAAGTATGTTTTGCCACGCCCATTTCTCCCGCTGATCATAAATTAAAATTTCGTCTGCATACTCATATTCGTGTAGCCGAGTACCTTCTGGGTACCAAATTTTATCTCTCTGGGGCTAAAATAACGTTTAGACACGCCAACTCCGCCTACTGATCCATAAATTAAATTTCGTCTGCATATTCATATTCGTGTAGCCGAGTAACATCTGTGTACCAAATTTCATCTCTCTAGCTCTAAAATTAGGTTTTGCCACGCCCATTTTGCCCACTGGTCATAAATTAAAATTTTGTCCGAATATTCATATTTGTGTAGCCGAGTGCTATCTGTGTACCAAATTTCATCTCCCTAGCTCTAAAAATTGGTTTTGCCACGCCCATTTGGCCCACTGGTAAAAATTTATATTTCGTCTGAATATTCATATTTGGATTGCCGAGTACTATCTGTGTACCAAATTTCATCTCCCTAGCTCTTAAAGTATGTTTTGCCACGCCCATTCCTCCCACTGATCATAAATTAAAATTTCGTTTGCATATTCATATTTGTGTAGCCGAGTACTATCTGTGTAACAAATTTCATCCCCCTAGCTCTAAAAATAGGTTTTGCCACGCCCATTTTGCCCACTGGTAAAAATTTATATTTCGTCTAAATATTCATATTTGGATTGCCGAGTACTATCTGTGTACCAAATTTCATCTCCCTAGCTCTTAAAATATGTTTTGCCACGCCCATTTTGCCCATAGGATCAAAAATTAAAAAAAATATATAGCCTACGGTAATTTCCATATACTTAGTACATTAACTGTCTTCCAGATGTCATTTAAATCGGTTCTGCCGTTAAGGCGTGATTGAGCCACAAACCTACAAACAGACAGACATTCACATTATAATATGAATAGAATTCACACTAATTTATATTAATTTTTTAATGGTGCCAAAAACAGAAAATTTAAAAAAATTTGCTATCAATAAGTTTATATTTTATTTGTAAGTTCAACCGAAAGAATATAATATTTCGTTTCGGGGCATAATTATAGCTTATGGTTAATAATGGTCATTAATACAATTGTAAAAATTTAGAAGAGAATTACACAAAATATTTCTTATAAGAACTATATGAACATGAAACGACGCTGATAAAAGCTTCGAGGGGCAAAAGCTTCAAGTTGCAATTTTACTATGGATCTGCCTACAAAAATCGAAAAAAAGAAGAAGAGTTAAAAATAATATTTCAAATTTTTCTCACGCATATACATTTTTATTTATTTCATACCTCAACTTTTGTGATTGCACACCTCAGACTCTACTACTTGGAGTCAACTTTTCGTGGACGTATCATCATTTGCACAGACTTCATAGAATATTCAAAGCCATGAAAGCTTTTCCAATTGATACCATTAACGGGATGATGCATGTTAGCCAGCGTATAATAAAGACCATTTAAATTGCTGGAAATTAAAACCAAAAACACAACAATTTACTATGTAGTATATACATCTAAAGCACAACTGTACTGTATCTTTCTTACCTAGTTGCACGCACACCATACCACCAACCTCCTTTGCTTGCCTCAGCCCTATGAAACCACGTTTTGGCATTGTCTTTGTCCTTAGTTGAAAATTTATAACCCTTGCCCATGCTAAAAGAATCACCTGCTGTGCCATCATAGCCATCAATTGCCTGAAGTTCATACAGCTGTGCTTCGCTACCAATAGCAAATTGCTGGTATTTGGAATATTTCATGACGTCATTATGATCTATCAATTGTATAAGTAACTCGACGGGTAACAGCGTGGTGGTCAGAGCATATATTTTATCCAAGCCCAGCCAAAATTCTCCATCTAAATCGCCAAAACCATTCTTATAGTCTGACCAGTCTCGATAGAAATCCACAGAGCCGTTAATACGTCTTTGTATGATCAACCAACCGCCGCCATCGCTGATATCGTCACACGTCACCTGGAATGGTTGGGTACCCATAAGGATATTCTTGATAAGGCATTTGCCTGCGGCACAATGGGTCTTATCATTGCTAGCACAACTAGTGGGATAAGATTGTGGGTGGGTGGAACTGAAATAGTAATACGGTAACGATGCAAACATGTTGAATTTCATACACGTAACATATAACAATGATTGTTTGCACTTACCCCACATTCGTATTGGGATATTCTATAACAGAAATGTGTCAGTAAAACTATTTAAACAACAAAAGCCCTTTACACTAACCTGTTATATTTAAGTTCTGGTTTCCGGTGAGCTTGTCGGAGTTTATTTCCTTAAGGGTACTATGTATCTCATCTGCTCCCACCACATCTTTGCTAGGGTCACCCGTTGGCTAATTACAAATTGTTCGTATTATTAAAAAATTTACCAAAGCCGCGCCGATATAGTTAAATCTAATATAATTACTTGAGCATCAATCCAAACAGTAGCAAATGAAATTAAAAACACAACAATTAACTCAAAATCTTTCATATTATTCACAACGTTTAGCACTACAAGAAGAGTTTTAGTAAAGTGTAATGTGAATACGTTGTGTTAGCATCTTAAATAGAATCCATAATATGTGAATGCTTAACGTGCCAACTAAGTCACACAGCGTTATCAGCTGTGTAAAGCATTTTATTGTTGGGTTAGCTTTTGGAATTATGAATATTGATAGAACAATATATTGTACGCTGATAAAATTTTTTCGTAATTCAAGGTTAATGGATGTTTTGTTTTTGTGTTTTTATAAAATGAAAGAGAAAAATTATTATCCATCGGAACGAGGAACACTAGTTAGGTAAGGAAACAAGTGTCCTAAGTTAATTTTAATATTTTTATTAAGTTATCTCTGCTGTTTGTCAACTTAATACAATATATATTAAAATTGTATAAACGAACTACATCAAATGTGGCGATTTAGACCCCACTGGCAACACCCACTAAACTGCGGACCCTGTATATAAGAAACCCCAGTGGAAGACTTACCGTAGTCGAGAAGCGGCCGTGTCCACCAAACAGAAGTAAAGGTTCTATAACTAAATATGTACAAGGAAAAAGTGGCAGACGCACTACTGCACTTTATCATGTTAAAGCAAAAATCGGATATACATATATGCACCATAATTGGGCACAACATTGGGCCTCTCGACTGAGAAAGACAGCAACTTGGCATCAATGTGAATCCCGGATATGAACAAACTTAATCCAAAGAAAACTGAGAAAAAGAAACTGCTTCACATGGATGCAGCTCAGAAATGTGTCACTGGTCAGTTGCTACCTCACACCCAGTGACAACATAGGGGAGTTTCTATACAAACTTGTCAGGATTGAGGATTATATACGGAAGGCTCAGCAAGACCTTATAGTAGCAGGCAACCTCAATGTCAGAGTGGTAGACTAGGGGATGCAAAGTAGGGATGTAACGAATGTGCTTAAGCGAATGCGAATATTGGAATATTTTTTTTTGCGAAAGCGAAAGCGAATGCGAATACTTACTTTTGGTTTTTGCGAATACGAAGGCAAATAATTTAGTTTCATTCCTACTGTCTCCCTTTTCAAATTAAAATATATATTCCAGTTAAGTCATAAAACGTAAAATACTTATTTCAAAGTAAAACAAAAACAAAAATATATATAATTCTCAGAAATTCAGTCTTTAAGGTAACTAAACAATAATTTTATTTACTTTTGAAAACTTTGACGTATGCAGTATTCAAAGTTTAGTAGAGCCAAGTTGTATTTAACAAAAAGAAGCTTCGAAGCTTTTTCGCTATGCAATCTAGTTCTTAGTGGATCATAGATAAGTCCGGCTCCACTAAACAACTGTTTGCTGGGGACACTTCCCGGAGGCGTAGCTAAGAACTGGCGTGCCAAAGGTACTAACTTTTGGTATTTCGAGCTGTTTCGTTTCCACCACAATACAGGATCTTCGGAAAAATGAATTTTTTTCTCCTTATTGTATTTTTATTTCATGAGAGACTGAAAACGTGACCTCTTGCATGTCGTCATCAGTCTCATTATTACTTGTATTTAAGAATTTTTTTTGCGAATGCGAAAGCGAATGTACAAAATGATGCGAATAATCGATACATCCCTAATGCAAAGGACAATTGCATGAAGCAGAAGATAATCGAAATGACCGCCAGATCAGATATGATTGTGGGACGAGATACTTTTTATATTTATAATATTTTTAAAATTTCTCATATTTTAATATTTTTTATGTTTTTAATATTTTTAATATTTTTAATATTTTAAATATTTTTAATATTTTTAATCCTATTAATATTATAAATGTGAATGTCTGTCTATTTGTTTGTTTGTACGTTTGGAATGTATGGAAATTGCCGTAGGTTATAATTTTTTTAATTTTTGACCATATGGGCGGTGTGGGCGTGGCAAAACTTTTTTAAGAGCTAGGGGGATAAAATTTGATACACAGATAGTACTCGGCAACACAAATATGAATATGCGGACAAAATTTTAATTTTGGACCAGTGGGCGGAGTGGGCGTGGCAAAACATATTTTTAGAGCTAGGAAGATAAAATTTGGTACACACATATTACTCGGCTAGGCGAATATGAATATGCAGACGAAATTTAAATTTTGGATCAGTGGGCGGAGTGGGCGTGGCAAAACATATTTTTAGAGCTAGGAAGATAAAATTTGGTACACAGATAGTACTCGACAACACTAATATGAATATGCAGACGAAATTTTTTAACTTTTGACCCAATGGGCACAGTGGGCGTGGCAAAACTTTTTTAGACCTAGAGAGATAAAATTTGACACCTAGATAGTACTCGACAACACGAATATAAAAATGCAGACGAAATTCTAATTTTTGACCCAATTGGCGGAGTGGGCGTGGCAAAACTTTTTTAGAGCTAGAGAGATACAATTTGATACCCAAACAGTACTCGACAACACTAATTCGAATATGCAGACCAGTTTCAAATGGGCTAAGTTGGCGTGAAAATACATATTACCCAACAATTATCAGCGGGCGGAGGGGGCTTGCTTAAATCGAACCTTAGTCCTAGAAAAATAGAATTTGAAATTGCAGATGACAATTTTAATATTTGTATCGTAGAGACATGAAATTTGGTGTACAGATAGTACTCGATCAGCGGGCGGATGGTCATAGTGAGATATAACATTCGACACAATAAAACGTTCTTGATTGGACTGGTTTGGGAGTTACTTGGGGTAACGAATTGTTTACCGAGTACTAAGATCAACGCTCAAAATTATTCCATTATGAAAGCAAGCCAAACATATTATTAGGAGTTAAGGAAACGTTGCCAAACTATGTTTAAAAGTGGCATATGCACAACTTTTATAAATGGGAGCTAATTTAAATTGATATTTGTGTATTATATTAAGTAAATTTGTAATATTAGTCCATTATGCAATAGAGAAGCATTGCTGGGTCCACTAGTTTATATAGTATGTAAACCCATCACTGGAGAACGGCTGGAGCGATTTGTCTGATTTTTTTTTTGATTCGACTAGAAATTTTCCGTAGATTGTTCGTAAAGAAAAAAAAACACTATAGGTGGCGCTAGGGTGGAGTTATATCGAAAATTTGAACGCATGTAGCAATATAACTGAAATTTGTAGTGGATAATTGTTTGATTATGAGAAAACATTTTATGTACAAATGGACCCGGTAGGTGGCGCTGGGGTGGGTTTATAACCGAAATTTAAATGAATGGACCAATTTAACTGAAATTCAGTATCTATGTTTGTTTGATCATCAGAAAAATGTGTATGACCAAATGGACCCGGTAGATGGCGCTGGGGTGTATTTATAATCAAAATTTTAACGAATGGACCAATTTAACTGAAATTCAGAATGTATGTTTGATTGATCATAAGAAAATCAATTGTATGGACAAATGGACGCGGTAAATGGCGCTGGTGTGTATTTATATTGGAAATTCTAATGGATGGACCAAGTTAACTGAAATTCAGAATGTATGTTTGTTTAATCACCAGAAAAATTGTATGTACATTTGGACCCGGTAGGTGGTGTTTGGGTAAATTTTTAATCAATATTTGAACTAAAGGACCAATTTAATGAAATTTAGTTTGTATATTTGTGTGATGACTAGATGATAGTTTTTGTATAAATGGACCCGTTAGGTGCCGTTGTGGAATTATAATGAAAATGTTAACGAATCAACAATTTGTCTGAAATTAAGAATATATATTTGTTTTATAATGAGAATTTTTTTTGCATAAATGGATCCGCTGTTGAGGTGGCTGGAGCTGAATTATTTCGAAAACTTATATCGATTGTCCGATTTTACTCAAATTTAAATCGAATGCATTTTTTGACATGAGAAAATTTTAGATATTTGTTTGGATCCAGTTGCTGGTGTTTAGCTTATGATACACTTAAATTTTTGAAAGTCATTTAGTCACCATTGATTACATTACACACACAAACATTTTTTTAACATCAAAATTATTAGAAACACCACGAATTGCGAAAACGCTTGAACCGATTTTAAAAAAACCGCACGTCCGATGGACAAAGAATAGATAAGAGCTTGTGTGGATAATGATGACGTGTGGTCTTCGTTGATACCATTTCCGCATCGGTGTGTGTGAGCCTTACATTGATTTCTTGAACAATTAAGGTTGTGATAATAAGTGGAGAAGTCACAGCAAATGGGTACTGATGATGATGGTTTGACAACCATCGAAATAGCTATCTGCCCTGCCAGCTGTCAACATAATACATTTCACACAGCTCTTGTAAAACAAATTCTATTAGCGATAATAGAAAATAGATATTTTAAATATTTTAAAAATTTTTGAATGATTTTAATATTTTTAATATTTCCAGTTGTAATATTTTTTATATATTTAAAATTTTCAATATTTTTAATATTTAGTTTTAATATTTTAAACATTTTTAATATTTTTATTAGTTTTAAATATTTTCAATATTTTTAATATATTTAACATTATTAGTAGTTTTAATATTTTCAATATTTTTAAAATTTTTAATATTTTAAATGATTTTAATATTTTCAATATTTTTAATATTTTTAATATTTTTAATATTGTTATACCATCACCCTTAGGGATGAAGGTATATATCATTTGATACGACCCAAAAGTGTAACACATAGAAGGAGTGACTTTAGACCCTAGGTTTCTTTGAACCAAATTCGATTCATGACTTTTTAAGTCGTTTGAGCCATGTCCGTCTGTCTGTCTGTCTGGTGGCTGTCCGGCTGGTTCGCACGATAACTTTCGAAAGGCGCAACCAAATGTCTTGAAATTTTGCACGAGTTAATATTTCCCCAAAACTTCTTACGGTATTGCAAATGGGCTACATGGCTCCGCCCCTTCTGGTACCTCCCATACAAATACATCATTCCGCCCACTTTAGAAATCGAGTTATAATATCAATACACCCAACGGGATCGTACCAAAATTCTGTACTTAGTAAAGCTATTACAGGACAAAGTTTTGGAAAAAAAATTGGAAGTCTAGCCACGCCCCTTCTGGTACCTCCCATACAAATTCACCTTTCCGCCCACTATAGAGATGGAGAAATAATATCAATAAATCGAACGTGATCGTACCCAAATTATATTTTTAGTAAAGCTATAACAGGATAAAATTTTGGAGAAAAAAATTGGAAGTCTATCGACGCCCCATCTGGTACCTCCCATACACATCTGGTACCGCCCACTTTAGAAATCGATTTATATTATTAAAAGACCAAACGCGATCGTGCCCAAATTCTGTATTTGGTGAAGTTCAAGCAGGATAAAGTTTTGGAGAAAAAATCTGGAAGTCTAGACACGCCCCTTCTGGTACCTCCCATACAAATGTATCTTTCCGCCCACTTTAGAGATGGAGTAATAATATCAATACACTTGCCACAATCGTGCCCAAATTCTATATTTAGTAAGGCTATAACAGGATAAAGTTTTGGAGAAAAGATCTGGATGTATA
Source organism: Muscina levida (assembly GCA_964034835.1). Classification (NCBI taxonomy): domain Eukaryota; kingdom Metazoa; phylum Arthropoda; class Insecta; order Diptera; family Muscidae; genus Muscina; species Muscina levida. The sequence continues at coordinate 123,158,441 of OZ035883.1, read as the reverse complement.
GACACGCCCCTTCTGGTACCTCCCATACAAATTTACCACTCCACCCACTTTAGAAATCGAGTAATAATATCAATATAATAGCAATTTTTTTTATTTGACTGAGGGTGATGGTATATGTAAGTCGGGTCGCCCGACTGAAACTTTCTTACTGGTTAATATTTTTAATATTTTTAATATTTTTAGAATTTTTAACATATCTAATACTTTTACTATTTTTAATATTTTTATTATTATACCATCAACCTTAGGGATGAGGGTATATATCATTTGATACGACCCAAAAGTGTAACACATCGAAGGAGTGACTTTAGATCCTAGGTTTCTTTGAACCAAATTCGATTCATGACTTTTTAAGCCGTTTGAGCCATGTCCGTCTGTCTGGCTGTCCTGCTGGTTCGCACGATAACTTTCGAAGGACGCAACCAAATGTTTTGGAATTTTGCACTAGTTAATATTTCCCCAAAACATCTTACGGTATTGCAAATGGGCTACATGGCCCCGCCCCTTCTGGTACCTCCCATACAAATACATCATTCCGCCCACTTTAGAAATCGAGTAATAATATTAATTCTATTTTTAGTAAAGCTATAACAGGATAAAGTTTTGGAGAAAAAAATTGGAAGTCTATTCACGCCCCATCTGGTACCTCCCATACACATCTGGTACCGCCCACTTTGGAAATCGATTAATATTATTAAAAGACCTAACGCGATCGTGTCCAAATTCTGTATTTGGTAAAGTTCAAGCAGAATAAAGTTTTGGAGAAAAAATCTGGAAGTCTAGACACGCCCCTTCTGGTACCTCCCATACAAATGTACCACTCCGCCCACTTTAGAAATAAGGTAATAATATCAATACAATCGACACGATCGTGCCCAAATTCTGTATTTTGTTATGTTATAACAGGACAAAGTTTTGGAGAAAAAATTGGAAGTCTAGCGACGCCCCTTATTGTACCTCCCATACAAATGTATCTTTCCGCCCACTTTAGGGATGTACTAATAATATCAGTACACCCAAGGCAATCGTGCCCAAATTCTGTAATTAGTAAAGCTATAACAGGATAAAGTAATGGAGAATATATCTGGAAGCCTAACCACACCCCTTCTCGTACCTCCCATACAAATGTACCACTCCGCCCACTTTAGAAATTGAATAATAATATCAATATAATAGAAAATTATTTGTTTTGCTGAGGGTAAGCGTAAATGTAAGTTGGGTTGCCCGACTGAAACTTTCTAACTGGTTTTATTTACAAATCGGTTAATTTCAATAACTCAAGACTTAAACAATATCTTATATTGGGTGATGGTATTTATCAGTCAGTTTAACTGACTGAAATTTCTGTACTGGTTTGAATATGACCGTTAATATTCAAACATGAGAAATGGAGGAAATTCTTTCCCCACGCAAAGGGCGCTGCAAAGGGCGCTGACGAGACATTGTGGTTAATGTCGAAATGACGTCATACGCCTAACCTGCTGTCAACATAATACATTTCACAAACTCTTGATTTAAAACCTATTGGCAATAATAAATAATTGCCAATAGAACTGATTTCAAACCGAACTATGACAATATAATTTTTAGTATTTTGAATATTTTTAATATTTTTAATATTTTTAATATTTTTAATATTTTTAATATTTTTAATATTTTTAATATTTTTAATATTTTTAATATTTTTAATATTATATTTACGTTAAGTGTATCAAATGATACATCAAATTTGGCTTACGATCAGAAAAGTGTATTTAATATTTTTAATATTTTAAATTTACGTTAAAGTGTATCAAATGATACATCAAATTCGGCTTACGATCAGAAAAGTGTTTTTTTTATTTTATTGTTTAAATATTTTTGGTCAAATTCAGTGTGTCACTCACTAGGATGACGCGTTTCGAACTCCATGACGAGTTCATCTTCAGACCCCTTTGTGACAAACTGATACACAATGGTACATCATATGTCACACATGTACATGCGAAGTAGATATCAGCCGAAAATGTCCAGCACCAGTGATGTATTTTCAGCTGAAAATGTCCAGCACCAGTGGTGTATTCTTTGAATTTGACCGTTAATATTCAAACATGAGAAATGGAGGAAATTCTTTCCCCACGATTCCCCTTTTTACCTTAAAGCTTAAGCTTCTTTACAAGGTTTTTTGTTGTTAAACTAAGATTACTTTAAATTTTTCTATGTCAAAGTAAGGCATTTAGTTTTTTAGGCCGTGCCGTGCCAGAGTTTGATTGTTAATTTTTAGTCGATCGTGTTTTTATATATTAAATTTACGTTAAAGTGTATCAAATGATACATCAAATTCGGCTTACGATCAGAAAAGTGTTTGTACATGTACATGTACATGTGTGACATAATTGTAGATATATATACAGCTGATGATGTACCATTGTGTATCAGTTTGTCACAAAGGGGTCTGAAGATGAACTCGTCATGGAGTTCGAAACGCGTCATCCTAGTGAGTGACACACTGAATTTGACCAAAATATTTAAACAATAAAATAAAAAAAAAACACTTTTCTGATCGTAAGCCGAATTTGATGTATCATTTGATACACTTTAACGTAAATTTAATATATAAAAACACGATCGACTAAAAATTAACAATTTTTAATACTTTTACTATTTTTATTATTTTTAATATTCTTAATATTTTAATTTTTTTTTAAATATTTTTAATATCTGAATGTTTTTAATATTTTGAACTGATATTTTACTGAAATTTGTTTCTGGCCAATAAAAATCTTGTATCTGGTCTTGCAAATCTCTGCATTAAATGTTTCCTTGAATTTTTATCACTGACATCTACATGCAAAAAATTAAGATAACATTGGTTTCATTAAATGATATGTGGTACAAAATTTCCTATACTGAATAATTACTCAGCGTTGTTGGTACACAAGTAATTTTTATTTTTCTATTCACTATTACAATATCCATTAAATTTCAAACAGGCCCTTGAAAAACACTTATCGGCAAGTACGAAATTGCGATACTGAGATTCAAAATTTTCCAAAAAAAGACCCACAAGAATGTAAATGTTCAATGCAATGCGATAAATGACCAATGAGCGCTGTTGATGGCTTGTAGCTGCTCTCAAAAAATCTAACCTCAGTATAAGTAGCTTACAACGCGAATCTGCAAAATAGTTTGCTTAAGGTTCTCCTCAAATGAAGATCATTGTAATGAAAACATTTATACTATTTTTGGTGTTTTCAATACCAATCACTATGTGTCGCAGTCAAAATCAAGTAAATTTATAATGTAACACTTTTTGAGGTACATTTTAAGAAAAAATATATCTTTTTTTTCCTAGACGGGTATCGAACGCTTAAATCTTCAGGTGGACCAACTGATGTTGAGTGTGGAAAAGCAACTGTTGCAGCAGCTTAATGAAGTCAAACAAACATTGCAGAATATGGAACAGAAATTTGAGATATTAATAGATGAGAAGTTATTGCATTTAGAGACCCGCTTGGTAGAACAACTGCAGCAAAGTCTTGTTGGTTTAAGGAACAATTCACTTTCCAGCTCACAAGATGAGAAATCGGATTTATTGAAGAAATTACAAAAAATGTCGGGATTACAAGATGTTATGCTAGATAAGTTCATTATCCAGTGTAATGTTACAGTTAAGGAATTTGTAAGAAAAGGTTTCGTAAATGAATTTAAGAGGGCCTTGTATGTTTTTAAAAGAACTATGTCTATGTGCGATCACAACAGTGCTGAAGTATCTAAAATAAGAGTTACCGAAGATCCGCAAATTGACGGGTAAGTTTAATAGCATTATTCGCCATTACATGCTAAAATGTGAAACAAAGAGTTCCAGATATTTTCACTACTATGAAATAAATCAATTAAAGTCACTCAACTGAAAAATCTGAGTCGACTACCATGCGGGAGATCACAGGTTCAACTTCTGGCTCCAGTCATCTTAAAAGAAAAATTTTCTTTCATTGTCGGCTCCCCTCGAATGTTTTCGACAGCAACTTCGCAGTGTTAGTGTCGAGTCAATCGGCATGTCTAGTAAGAGTTTCTCAAACAGTGACGTTCGCATTCGTCAGTAAAGAAGTAGGTGCCGTTAGTTGTGAATCTAAAAAATAGAAAGCGTGTTAATTTACAACAATGCGTTAAGCTATCCCATACCTCATTTATGAGGTGTAAAGGGAAATAAAGTTTTTTTTATCGATATCTTATGGCAATGATGATATAAATGGTTTAAAGTGCGTTGAGCTTTTCCATTTAAATATGTTTCGTGTTATTTTCTAAGTGATGCTTTAAATTTCTAATAACTTTTATTTGGGTTCGGTTTTTATACGTACATTTTTTTATAAACTCTGACATTCTTTCGACTAAAACTTATGCTTTTACTTTTTTCAGTAGCGTCACAGCCCTCTACACCATTCCCATGAATTGCCTAAACTGCTCTAAAGGTGGATGTTTTCCATCAGTTAGCCTCTTTGGTTATGATCCAATAAACCACGTGATATGTGACAAAGAAAGCCATGGCAGCGATTGGATCTTAATACAAAGACGTATAGATGGTTTTGAAGATTTTTATCTAGACTGGCAGAACTACAAAGAAGGATTTGGCTGGTTGGATAGTGAATACTGGTTAGGTCTTGATGCGATACATGAACTCACCACCACTTTGGCACCAGTAGAATTACTTGTTGAACTGGTTGAGATTAGGACTGGTGTGAAAAGATATGCCAAGTACAATGAATTTGCTATTGGTGGCGAAGATGAACTGTATCGACTTAAGACACTTGGTGACTACGAAGGTAATGCAGGAGATGCATTAACCTGCCACAAGGGCTACAATTTTTCGACTAAAGATAAAGATAACGATGCTGCCAGTAATAACATAGCTGTAGAAAGGCAAGGAGCTTGGTGGTTTGGCAACTGTTCCGGAAGGTAATTTTGCACTTATAAATTTTACATAAAATATAAATTTGCATTAAACATTTTCAGTCATTTAAATGGTCGTTATTACGATCAAAGATTCGATAATACACCATTGTATAAGTATACTGGTATGTACTGGGGTGACGTGCATGGTTACGACAATTCCATAATTGTTTCGGAAATGCTTATACGGCCACGAAATGTTACATCCAAGTAGTTGAAGACTTAGGTAAAACCTATGAAATTTGTGTTTTGTTTAGTTGGTATAATTTTTGAATTATCCTATTACAGATGATGGTTGGCTATGCAAAGAACTATTTGGCGTGTGCTACTAATGGTCTAATGTGATGGTGCGATCGTCTTGAGTAGTACATTTGATTTAAGTAAATTTTAATATTTTCAATACTTTTAATATTTTTAATATTTTTAATATTTTTAATATTTTTAATATTTTTAATATTTTTAATATTTTTAATATTTTTAATATTTTTAATATTTTTAATATTTTTAATATTTTTAATATTTTTAATATTTTTAATATTTGTAATATTTTAAATATTTTTAGTATTTGTAATATTTTTAATATTTTTTATATTATTAATATTGTTAATATTTTTAATATTTATAATATTTTTAGTATTTTCAATAATTTTTATTTTTATAATATTTTTAGTATTTTTATAAATTTTAATATTTTCAATACTTTTAATATTTTTAATATTTTTAATAGTTTTAATATTTTTAATATTGTGTATTTGTTTTTTGTTAGTCGATCTTACAGTACATTATATTAATTTACGTTAAGTGTATCGAAATGATACAACAAATTCGGCTCAAGATCAGAAAAGTGTTTTTTTTTTTTTTTTTTTTATTGTTTGATATTTTGGTCAAATTCAGTGTGTCACGCACTAGGATGACGCGTTTCGAACTCCATGACGAGTTCATCTTCAGACCCCTTTTATAATATTTTTAATATTTTTTATATTTTTAAAATTTTTAATATTTTTAATATTTTTCAGATTTTTAATATTTTTATTATTTTTAAATTATTAGATTTTAAAAATTTTTATTATTTTTAGTATTCGTAATATTTTTAATATATTTGGTTTATTTAATATCTTTGGTATTTTTAATATTTTACATATTTGGGAACCAACATGCAAATATACATATATTTAGTTTTTTATGCTTTAAATGTTTCCTTGAGTTTTCATCACTGAAATCAATATGTTAAAGATGGGGATAACAATGGTTGCAAGGAATGCAATACTGTAAGTAGTTTTGGGGAAATATGTTCTCGTGCAAAGTTTTGAAACAGTTGGTTACGTCTTTCTAAAGTTATCTTGCGTACCAGCCGGTCAGACACACGGGCAGACAAACTGACATAGATCAAACGACTTTACAACTTTATGACGTAACGAAAGTCGTCCGTCCATATGTGCCACCTACACATTCAGCTCTATCGCTAACTACACAATTAAGACCCTTATTTAACCTCTAACCACCAATACTACACTCACCCTTCAATTACCATTGAATATCAGCAAATAACCCAACCTACATACACTGTTTCATGTACATGCGATCGGCCACCTACAATCTTTATTTGCCCTTGAATACAAATAATTCTTCAACTACCTGAAGGACAAACAAAATCACGACCGCCGCAAATGAAGTGTTCGGCAATGCACTGCTACCAGTGACACATGCAGCAATCGCCATCCAACCAAACACATTCAGGAATCGACACCACAAGCAAAAATTTTAATCGATGCATTGTGATGCGATGTAATTCTGGTGAATTTGTCGTTTGCGACCGCAGCGAAGTTTATTGCTAAGTTGCACTGTGCCCGATCTCCCCTGCCCTTTTCTGGGCAATAATTTATCGAAGGAAATATACTTGCGTTTAATTGGACTTCGGTCTGTTGGATCGGACTACGGTCTGTTAGATCGTACTCGGTCTGTTGAATCGAACTTCGGTCTGTTGAATCAAACTTCGGTCTGTTGAATCGGACTTCGGTCTGGTGAATCGGACTATAATCTGTTGAATCGGACTTCGGTCTCTTGGATCGGACTTCGGTCTGTTGAATCGGACTTCGGTCTCTTGGATCGGACTACGGTCTTTTGAATCTAACTGCGGTTTAGATTTCGGTCTGGTAAACGAAGATACTCTTCGTTTAGTTTAGCATTTTATTAATAACTAGCTGGCCCGGCAGACTTCGTCCTGCCTTCAAATTATTGTAAAAGATAATGATTGCTGTTGAAATCTAATAGCGATTGGTTTATTACTTTGACCTCTGAAATATTTCAATATAAAAGGCGAGGTTTTTCCGGACAAATTTTGTACTTCATATATCTAAAAGATTATTATATATTATTGTAAGAATTGCTAAAATGGATCAGCAGTTTCGTCCATGATTTGATGAAAACTTACTTATTGATAGGCATATATTCTAAAACAACATTTTGAAGCCGATTGACTTTGCTCCTTTTTATCTCAAGGAGTGAGAATTTCCAAAAATCCCTTCATTTGGCTCAACAACCCTATTAACCGTTTGGTCTGGGTGATAGCAACAGTTTTTCCCATTTTCGGGTTTGTCCCCAAAAAGTTTGAAATGCGAAAAACCTCATTGTGAAGCTCTCTAATTCTGTAAGAAGTGCGCCGTTTGCGGTCTGGGTGACCATCTACAGCCCATCCCCAACTTTCACTGCAATTTTGGTCAAAATCGGTTTAACCGTTTTTGCAATTAATGGTGTCATCAAAAAGGACATCTAATTTAATATATAAAGAGTTTTCAATAATTTTGATGTTAAAATCAGTACAGAAATTTCAGTCAGTTAAACTGACTGATAAATACCATCACCCAATATAAGATATTGTTTAAGTCTTGAGTTATTGAAATTAATCGATTCGTAATTAAAACCAGTTAGAAAGTTTCAGTCGGGCAACTCGACTTACATTTACCCTTACCCTAAGTAACACAAATAATTTTCTATTATATCGATATTATTACTTGATTTCGAAAGTGGACGGAGTGGTACATTTGTATGGGAGGTACGAGAAGGGGTGTGTTTAGGCTTTCAGATTTATTCTCCATAACTTTATCCTGTTATAGCTTTACTAAATACAGAATTTGGGCACGATTGCTTTGGGTGTACTGATATTATTACTACATCCCTAATGTGGGCGGAAAGGTACATTTGTATGGGAGGTACCAGAAGGGGCGTGTCTAGACTTCCAGATATTTTATCCAAAACTTTATCCTGCTTGAACTTTACCAAATACAGAATTTGGGCACGATCGCGTTAGGTCTTTTAATAATATCAATCGATTTCTAAGGTGGGCGGTACCAGATGGGGCTTGGATAGACTTCCAATTTTTTTCTCCAAAACTTTATCCTGTTATAGCTTTACTAAAAATAGAATTTGTGTACGATCACGTTTGATTTATTGATATTATTTCTCCATCTCTATAGTGGGCGGAAAGGTAGATTTGTATGGCAGGTACCAGAAGGGGCGTGGCTAGGCTTTCAAAATTGTTTCCAAATCTTTATCCTGTTATAGCTTTACTAAATACAGAGTTTGGGGACGATCCCGTAGGGTGTATTGATATTATTACTCGATTTCTAAAGTTGGCGGAATGATGTATTTTTATGGGAGGTACCAGAAGGGGCGGGGCCATGTAGCCCATTTGCAATACCGTAAGTGGTTTTGAGAAAATAATAACTCGTGCAAAATTTCAAAACATTTGGTTGCGTCTTTCGAAAGTTATCGTGCGAACCAGCCGGACAGCCAGACAGACGGACATGGCTCAAACGACTTAAAAAGTCATGAATCGAATTTGATTCAAAGAAAACTAGGGTCTAAAGTGACTCCTTCTATGTGTTACACTTTTGGGTCATATCAAATGATATATACCCTAAGGGTGATGGTATAAAAATGGTTTCTAAATGGCTTTCGAAAAATTAAGTGTATCATAAGCTAAACACCGGCAACTGGATCCAAACACATATCCAAAATTTTATCATGTTTTAAGTTTGAGTAAAATCGGACAATCGATATACATTTTTTAAATAATTCACCAACTCAACAGCGGGTCCATTTATACAAAAAAAAATTTCTCATTATAGTATTTCTCTTAGTTTTAGACAAATTACTGATTCGTTAACATTTTCATTATAATTCCACCCTAGGGCACCTACCCAGTTCATTTATACAAAATGCTTTTTTCTCATGATCGCACAAATTTCAGTTAAATTGGTCCATTCGTTCAAATTTTAATAAAAAATTGCACCCAAACGCCACCTACCGGGTCCATTTGGACATAAAATGTTTTCTCATGATCACACGAATATCTATTCTGAATTTCATTAGAACTGGTCCATCCATTAGAATTTCCGATATAAAAACACACCAGCGCCATTTACCGCGTCCATTTGAACATACAATTGTTTTTTACGATCAAACAAAAATACATTCTGAAAATCAGTTAAATTGGTCCATTCGTTCAAATTTTGATTATAAATACACCCCAGCGCCATCTACCGGGTTCATTTGTTCATACACATTTTTCTGATGTTCAAACAAACATAGATTCTGCATTTCAGTTAAATTGCTACATGCGTTCAAATTTTCGATATAAATCCACCCTAGCGCCACCTGGAGTGAATTTTTTTCTTTACGAAAAATTTCTAGTCGAATGAAAAAAAATCAGTCAAATCGTTCTCCAGTGATGGGTTTACATACGTGGACCATTTCATTTTTATATATATAGATTAGCACCGTAGCATTTTGATACTAACACTCCATCGGGTACGATTATTAATTCGGTCGCGAAATTATAATCAATTCCACTACGAGTTGAATAAGTCGTTTTACTGGAGAATGTAAGCTACCAACACGATCCTGAGTTGCGGATACCAAACTGATTTTTAACGAAAAAAGTCGAATCATCTATACAACCACGAGTAGCAGATGTAGATTTGCTGAAGAACGCCAGTGATCAATACGATCCTGAGATGCGCATACGAAACTGATTTACCGACGAAAAACGAATCATCGATACAACAACCACGAGTTGCAAGAGTCGATTTGCTAAAGAACGCCAGCCATCCGATCGTGAGTTGCGGATACGAAGCTGAATAACCAACAACCTCGAATTAATAATATATATATACCTGGTGGGCGGTCCCCCCACCGCATTCGTCACTCACTGCAATGTGTTCTCTGGTTGTTTATCGGCTTATGAACAGAAACATAGATAGAGAGAGTAGCGAGGCTGGTTATGCAGCTAGACTAGGGCGTGCATAACAAACATTCTGGATAGATTTTATTCAACAAATTTTCAAAGTTCAAATAATGCCACAATAGCTTTATTTCCCAATCGAATGAGAAATAAGGTCATATGGCTTTATTACCTATGGCTTGATTGCACGTCACCGTATAAAACAGTTATTTCTTCAGATATTTTTTTTAAAAAATTTTTATTATTCATAATGAAATTTTTCAAATTGAATTGATTAAAAATGCAAATTAGGCAAAACTTTTTTTTTTAACTAAAAAACAAAAAAATATGTTAATATTTATTCGAAAAAATGGATTTTTCAAAAATAATATGTGTGGCATTACGATTCCTTTTTTTAAAAGGCATAAGAAGGACATATAAGTATACAATTTACATTAAAGGACTATTTTAAAAATTACACAAGACTAACGAAAAGTTGAAAACTTAAATCTGAGATACTATTCAAGACGCGCCACCAACCAACCCGTGCCCCAATGAGGTCAAAGGTCAAAATTTTGAAAAACCACCAAAATACTGTTTTTTGCATTTTTTCAATTGATTTAATGAGAATTTCTATAAACAACCAGTAACAAAGTTTCAGTCGGGCAACCCGACTTACATTTACCCTCATCCTCAGTAAAACAAAACATTTTCTATTATATTGATATTATTACTCCATGTCTAAAGTGGGCGGAGTGGTACATTTGTATGGGAGGTACCAGAAGGGGCGTGTCTAGACATCCAGATTTTTTCTCTAAAGCTTTATTCTCTTGAACTTTACTTTATACAGAATTTGGGCACGATCGCGTAAGGTCTATTAATAATATTAATCGATTTCTAAAGTGGGAGGTACCAGATGGGGCGTCGCTAGACTTCTATTTTTTTTCTGAGAAACTGCATCCTGCTTTAGCTTTACTAAATTAAGAATTAGGGTACGAGCGCGATGGGTTTATTGATATTATTACTCCATATCTAAAGTGGGCGGAAAGGTACATTTGTATGGGAGGTACCAGAAGGGGCGTGGCTAGACTTCCAATTTTTTTTCCAAAACTTTATCTTGTAATAGCTTTACTAAGTACAGAATTTGGGTACGATCTCGTGGGGTGAATTGATATTATTACTCGATTTCTAGAGTGGGCGAAATGATGTATTTGTATGGAAGGTACCAGAAGGGACAGGGCCTTGTTGCCCATTTGCAATACCGTAAGTAATTTTGGGGAAATATTAACTCGTGCAAAATTTTAAAACATTTGGTTGCGTCTTTCGAAAGTTATCGTGCGCACCAGCTGGACTGCCAGACAGACAGACGGACATGGCTCAAACGACTTAAAAAGTCATGAATCGAATTTGGTTCAAAGAAACCTAGGGTCTAATGTGACTCCTTCTATGTATGTGTTACACTGTCTGGTCGTATCAAATGATGTATACCCTCATCCCTAAGGGTGATGATATAAAAATACTATAAATTAGAACATCATTTATAACTTGTAAATTAGTTACCAGTTTTATTAACTCTGTAGTATAGAGTACGACCAGAATCAAATACATTTGTATTATAATATAAATGTATTTTTATTATAACTCATAATATAAATGTAAAACAGTTGAAAAAAGTGCAAAATTGGTGTTGAGTGAAATATAGCCATTTGAAAAAAAGCTAGAATCCCAACTCCAGATCAAAGTAGATGTGCAGCAAAAGTCATTTAACATTATGAAATTGGGAGATGATATGCAGACGATGGATGAAAAACAGATTGATAACATTCCAAGTTGCTCAAATAAGCCGCTTTGAAAACGTGCCAAGAAAAATGTTATAGCCGACAGAATGCTAGCTTGTATGGATGCCGGCAATTACCCATGTTGTGGAAAACAATTCGGTTTGAAAACAGAACGAAATCGGTAAAGAGTATAGGTAAAAAGTACAGATTTCGGTCTGTTTTTAAACCGAATTGTTTTCCAGAAGATGGGTGAATATGTCATCTCCATTCGATATACACTTCCTTCATCAGTGAAACTGTCAAAGCGTTAGTTCACAATATTTTGTTTTGAATTGCACAAGTTTGCGTGAACAACGTAAAAAAATACCGGCATAGCAAAATTCATGTACAAGCCCATCTACTGCCTTAAAAGTTGAATGGAATTCGTAATATGTGAATTTTCTTAGTAAGTCCTGTAGTCCAAATAGAAATATGCAACTAATAAAGAGGATAGTAAAAGAATATACAGTGCTATTGGAAAAAAAATCGAAACCACCTGTGGTATTTATAGGAGGAAACAGTTGCACTTGTCATGTAGACTCAGAAATACAATTAAAGATGGTCTGAGTTATTAAAGACAATTATAACGGTGGTGATGTTGATGAATTAAAATTATTCACATATTATCTTTTGATACTAGGAAAACAAAATTGTTAAGACTTCCCAGTCTTTACAAAATCTTCACTGATTTAAAATAAAACTAATAAACCCTATTATAGAAATTAAAGAAAAAACATATTTATAGTAATTTTATTTAAAACCAGTACATAATTCAATTGACTGATAAATACCATGCCCAATATAATATATTGTTGAAGTCTTGAGTTATTAAAATTAGCCGATAAGCTTGTGGAGTGGAACGGTTGCAGATAGGACTTTCTGTCAATTTTAACATGGGAGGTACCAGAAGGGGTGTGCCAAAAAGTTAGGATATCTGAGGTTTAACTTCCTATTACAAGATAAATTTAATAAATTTCATTATCTTCTATAACAAGATAATGTAAGTGACTAAATTTAAATATCCTCCAGTTGTCCCTTTGGAAGTTATGAAAGAAATATTAAATTTCCTTAATGAGATAATTTTGTATGGGAGGTACTAGAAAGGGTGGGGCTATGCAACCCATTTACAATACCATCACTTCACAATACCCTCAACCCTAAGGGTATTGGTTTAAAAATGAATAAAATGCAATAAAAAGACAATTTTGGTGGTTTTTTAAAATGTTGACCTTTGACCTCATTGGGGCACGGCTTGGCACCATCCGATCAGCCTGAAAATTTGCTATATCAATTTTGGCATCAAATCGCATATTTTAATCGCTACCCACACTCAAGTTTCAGAAAAAAATTTTTAACGCCAGGTCTAGTAATCACCATCATCATCATCATCGTCATCATCATTATCATCTGCAATTAGGAAAATAACATATTTTATCCGCTAAATATAACACAAATTTGTTAAGTTTCACCTAAGTTTTCAAGTGTTTGGATTTTGCATTTCGTGGCCGTATTAGCATTTCCGAAACACGTAGGTAATAGTCGTAACCGTAAAAATCACCCCAGTACATTGTATCATACGATGATGATGTGGTCTTATCACTTTTGTCATAATAACGACCATTTAAATTACTGAAAATATTGAATGCAAATTTATTTTAAATGTTAAAGTTTTACGTGAATTCGTGCAGATCTTACCTTCCGGAACAGTTGCCAAACCACCAACCACCGGAACGTTCTGCTGCATAGTTAAAATCGTTATGTCCATATTCAGTCGTAAAATTGTAGCCCTTGTGGCAGTTTAATGCATCTCCCGCATTACCTTCGTAGTCACCAAGTGTCTTAAGTTTATACTGTTCACTTTCGTCACCAATAGTAAAATCACTATACTTGGCATATTTTATTTCACCAGACACTTGCTTAACCATTACAATAAGTAATTCTACTGGTGCTAGAGTGGTGGTGAGGTTATGTATTGTATCAAGGCCTAACCAAAATTCGCTACCAAACCAGCCAAAACCTTCTTTGTAGTTCTGCCAGGAAAACTCTTCAGAACCATCCATACGTCTTTGTATTACGATCCAGCCACTGCCATGAATTCCTTTGTCACATATCAAATGGTATGGATCAAGACCAAGGATGCTATCCGAAGGAAAACATCCATGTTTAGTGCAATTAAGGCAACTTTTAGGGAGTGTGTTACTGGGAAAAATTAGATAAATATTATGTGAGAACAAATTGAAATCAAATAAAATTGAAAAAAATATATGAAAGAAACCTACAGTTTATCAAAAATATGTAAATTAAATAACTGAACCAAAATAACTTTAAAAAAACTTAATTTCCCTTTACACCCCATGAATGAGGTATGGGATAGCTTCTCGCGTTATTGTGAATTAACACGCTTTATATTTTTAGACTCACAACTAACGGCACCTACTTGTTAATCGATGAATGCGAACGTTACTGTTTGAGAAGCTCTTACTGAACATGCCGATTGACTCGACACTGATACTGCGAAGTTGCTGTCGACAACATACGAGGGGAGCCGACAATGAAAGAAAATTTGTTTATTTTAAGATGACTGTATCCAGGAGTTGAACTTGTGATCTCCCGCATGGTAGTCGCGTGTTCTAACCACTATGCCACGGCCGGTCCCAAATTATAGTTTTTAGAAAATTACACACAACATATTTAAAAAATATCGTTAAGGATTTTGTTGTATGTCACTTTCGTTAGAAGCTGTTAAATTTCAAACTGGGGAAAAGTATTTATTTGGTTAGGACAATGCTTAGATCTAATCCGATTTTTCAATTAAAGCAAATCGAATAAAGATTGTAAGCTTGCTATTACCAGTTATTTTATAGTAAATACATAAATAACAATAATCTTTGTTTCGCAACTCATTTGGTCTTATCAAATAAAGCTATTAAACTAACCTGTCGACTTGTGGATCTTCGGTAACACTTAAGTTGGATAATTCAGTAGTAAACGTATCGTCATTTGCCATATTGTTGCCAATGTCATCCAAGATCTCATCCATACAATCTTGTAATTCCTTCATTAACGGCGATATCTCATCTTGTAATGCTGACTGGGTAGTGTTCCTCAATTCATCAAGACTATGCTGCACATGTTGCACTAAACGGGCCTCTAGCTGCAAAAACTTCTCTTCTATTAATTTCTCAAACTTCTGTTCCATATTGTGAAATTTTAGTTTGACTCCATTGAGTTGCTGCCGCTGTTTTTCCTCAAACAACTTCAGCTGGCGGTCATTACGAACCTAGGATGAGATAAATATTTTTTTCTTATACTGTATGTCAATACTGGGACACCCTTAAGTGTTACGTTATATATTAACTTGATTTTCACTGCCACATATGGTAATAGGTATTAAAAATACCAAAAATATTATGAATGTTTTCATTACAATGATCTTCATTTGAGGAGAACCTTAAGCAAACTATTTTGCAGATAAGCTTTGTAAGCATCTTATATTGATGTTGGTTTCTTTTTAGAACTGCTACTCGCCCACAACAGCGCTCATTGCTCATTTATCGCATTCCATTTAACATTTACATTGTTGTGGTTGATTTTCGGAATTATGTTGAATTATTTTAGTAACCCAATTACGTTATAGCCGATAAGAGTTTTTCAAGGGCTTGTCCGAAATTTGTTGGATATTTAAACAGGGCATAGAAAAAAATAATGAAATAAGTTGTGTATCAACACCGCTAAACAATTATTCAGCAATACAATTTGTTACATATCAGATAATAAATATTAAACTACCGAAATAGCTATCCGCCCAGCCAGCTGTCACATAATCCATTTCACACAACTCTTGTAAAACAAATTTTTTTTAGCAATGATACAATAGATTTTGAACCGAAAGTTGAAAACATATACATTATTCACATACATAGATCAACTATAAAAAACAAAAAAAAAATAATATTTAAAATATTTAAATCATTTTAAATATTAAAAGTATTAGAAATTTTAAAAAAACTTAAAACAATTTTAAATATTCAAAAAATCAGAAATATTAAAAATATTAAAAATATTAAAATTATTAAAAATATAAAAAACATTAAAAATATCAGAAATATTAAAAATATAAAAAATACTAAAAATGTTAAAAATATTAAAAATACTACAAATATTCAAAATATTAAAAATAATAAAATTATTAAAAATATTAAAATTAATAAAAATGTTAAAAATATTAAACTTAATAAAAAATATTAAAAATTATAAAATATATTAAAAGTATTAAAATTAGTAAAAATGTTATAAATATTAAAATTAATAAAAAATATTAAAACTATTAAAATTAATAAAAAATATCCAAAATATAAAAAATATTGCAAATATTAAAACTGGTCAAAATATTAAAAATATCAGAAATATTAACCAGTACAGAAATTTCAGTCAGTTAAACTGACTGATAAATACCATCACCCAATATAAGATATTGTTTAAGTCTTGTGTTATTGAAATTAACCGATTTGTAATTAAAACCAGTTAGAAAGTTTCAGTCGGGCAACCCGACTTACATTTACCCTTACCCTCAGTAAAATAAATAATTTTCTATTATATTGATATTATTACTCGATTTCGAAAGTGTGCGTAGTGGTAAATTTGTATGGGAGGTACGTGAAGGGGTGTGGTTAGGCTTCCAGATTTATTCTCCATAACTTTATCCTGTTATAGCTTTACTAATTACAGAATTTGAGCACGATTGCGTTGGGTGTACTGATATTATTACTACATCCCTAAAGTGGGCGGAAAGGTACATTTGTATGGGAGGTACCATAAGGGGCGTCGCTAGACTTCCAATTTTTTCCTCCAAAACTTTGTCCTGTTATAACATAAAAAAAATACAGAATTTGGGCACGATCGTGTCGAGTGTATTGATATTATTACCCTATTTCTAAAGTGGGCGGAGTGGTACATTTGTATGGGAGGTACCAGAAGGGGCATGTCTAGACTTCCAGATTTTTTCTCCAAAACTTTATCCTGCTTAAACTTTACCAAATAAAGAATTTGGGCACGATCGCGTTAGGTCTTTTAATAATATTAACCGATTTCCAGTGGGCGGTACCAGATGTGTATGGGAGGTACCAGATGGGGCGTGGATAGACTTCCAATTTTTTTCTCCAAAACTTTATCCTGTTATAGCTTTACTAAAAATAGAATTTGGGTACGATCATGTTTAATTTAATGATATTATTTCTCCATCACTATAGTGAGCGGAAAGGTAGATTTGTATGGGAGGTACCAGAAGGGGCGTGGCTAGGCTTTCAAAATTTTTTCCAAAACTTTATCCTGTTATAGCTTTACTAAATACAGAATTTGGGGACGATCCCGTAGGGTGTATTGATATTATTTATCGATTTCTAAAGTGGGCGGAATGAAGTATTTGTATCGGAGGTACCAGAAGGGGCGGGCCATGTAGCCCATTTGCAATACCGTAAGTAGTTTTGAGAAAATAATAACTCGTGCAAAATTTCAAAACATTTGGTTGCGTCTTTCGACAGTTATCGTGCGAACCAGCCGGACAGCCACCGGACAGACAGACAGACAGACAGACAGACAGACAGACAGACAGACAGACAGACAGACAGACAGACAGACAGACAGACAGACAGACAGACAGACAGACAGACAGACAGACAGACAGACAGACAGACGGACATGGCTCAAACGACTTAAAAAGTCATGAATCGAATTTGGTTCAAAGAAACCTAGGGTCTAAAGTCACTCCTTCTATGTGTTACACTTTAGGGTCGTATCAAATGATATATACCCTCATCCCTAAGGGTGATGGTATAAAAATATTAAAAAATATTAAAAAAAAAAAATATTAAAAATTAAAAAAAAAAAATAAAAAAAAATATTAGATATTTTAAAAATTTTAAAAATATTTTTAATGTTTTATTAAAAATATTAAAATTAATAAAAATAATAAAAACATCAGAAATATTAAAAATATAAAAAATATTAAAAACATTAAAAATAATAAAAACATTAAAAATATTTAAAATAATAAAAAATATTAAAACTATTAAAAATGGTTAAAATATCAAAATTAATACAAATATTAAAAATGTTAAAAATATTAAAATTAATAATAAATATTAAAACTATTAAAATTAATATAAAAATATTACAAACTAGTGGGCCCGGCAATGCTTCGCTATTGCATATCAACTTGTAATATATTTCACATTTCTTGCTTTCCTAAGTGCTATATAAACGCTAATTAATACATTAGTAGGTCTACAAAGTACTTTAAAAACGGTATTTAAGCTCGACAATAATATGTTGAGTTTATTAACTTATGTAACTAATTTCAAGTAAATCCTTAACAT
The DNA here is from genome assembly GCA_964034835.1 of Muscina levida. NCBI lineage: Eukaryota > Metazoa > Arthropoda > Insecta > Diptera > Muscidae > Muscina > Muscina levida. The sequence continues at coordinate 123,140,100 of OZ035883.1, read as the reverse complement.
GGAAGTTAATCAATTAAGTTTTATTGTTTTAAATGCTAAATATCGTAGGCTCTATGACGATAATAAAAAGTTCATCAGCAAAGTCATATCTATCATATCTGTATGTAGGGCAAAAAACCACTTCTTTCTCAAATCGGACATTCTGCTAAAGTTCAAAGTTCAAAATTCAATTTTAATTTTTTCTGTAGTAGCGGGAACCTTCTGTATTCTAACTATCTCTTTGGGCGTAAACAACATTTTTGTCATGTCTTCTCCACCTAATGACCTCAAATAAAAATTTCGTTTGAAGATTTATGCCTTTAGCCAAAAACCTCTTTCGCCATGTTTTCTTCGCCCACGAATCAAGAATATTTCCGAATACTGTCTTTGCATTGAACTCGTATTACCTTTTTTTGAGATAACTCGCAAACGCTTGGTTTAACAAAGTGATGGTCTCACGCGCTGTATGGCATGTTATGCCGCTGTGTTAGAACCATTTCTTTTCCCAATGATTTGCAATGACATGACATGCGCAGCTAGTCTATGTTCTCAACTGTCTGGTGTACGGACCATTATTTGATACAGTTTAAAATTCAAATATTGAAGTGAGAGGGCAGCGCCTCGGCACTTTTTATTTAATTAGTTCCAAATAGTCTGCTCATTAGGGCGGATCAATTTAATCGTATACCAAAATCGGAATCTAAGAAAATTTCACTAAGAAACAATATGTCTAAAATAAATTCCTAGTTCGCGCTAAAATCTTCCTGCCTCCAGCGGAAGCTGGTGAAATTTCCATAGAATTCATCATAGATTCCGATTCTGGGGACACTTTTTACACCCGCACCTAGAGGGTCATCATAGGATCAAAGAGGCCCTTATTTTGTTCCCATGGGCTCCGGCTCCAATTTTGACCTACCATTCCGATGTTTAGAGACCAAGACGAAGAGAATAGTATATTTCTGATGCTGTTTGGGATCCCGCCCTACATATTGGACTTCCGCCAAAGGCAAAAATTCAAGAATTTCAAAACTTAATTTCTGTTTGCCATCTTTTAAAGTCCATAACTTTTTAAGCAACACATAGTTTTCCGCAAAAGATATAAAAAAAATATATCTGAAGTTTTTGCTTATTTAAAAACAAACAAAAAAAACTCTACCTGAATTCTTAATGCTTCCCACCGCGAGCTAGGAATCGATTTTAGACACAAAGTTTATTGGTGAAATTTTCTAACAATTCATCATGAATCCGATTTTCGTATTCGATTTTTGCGAAAAAAAATTGACCCGCACTACTGTTCATATCTCTAGGCGAACTGCAATATAATATGGAATTTAGAGGACGATCAAACTATTACTATGGCAGTTAAAACTGGGGTGTGGCGCAACCCACTTCTACCCTTGCAGTAATTCATACTGTAACAAATCTTATCTATATACCTCTGATAGTTCATGAGATATAGCCATTTTTACTTTCAAGTTGTATGGGCTGTGCCACGCTCCTTTATAGAATCACAACCAAGTACAGCCAGAGACTATCAACAGGTCATCAGTATCACTTTCCAAAATTATCGTATATATCGGTCTATTAGAAAAGCCGTCAAAACGATTTTTTATTAGGGGGCATGGCACCGCCCACTTCCACCCTGGTTGAAATTAATACGGCTCCAACAACATATATACCAAATCTCATCTTCATACCTCTGATAGTTCATGAGATATAGCCATTTTTACTTTCAAGTTGTATGGGCGGTGCCACGCCCCTTTATCCAATCACAACCAAATATAGCCAGGGACTATCTACAGGTCAACAGTGCCACTTGGTAAAATTGTTGTATCAATCTATCTATTGGAAAAGCCTGCAAAGCGATTTTTTAAAAGGGGGCGTGGCACCGCCCACTTCCACCCTGGTTGAAATTAATACGGCTCCAACAACATATATACCAAATCTCATCTTCATACCTCTGATAGTTCATGAGATATAGCCATTTTTACTTTCAAGTTGTATGGGCGGTGCGACGCCCCTTTATTCAATCACAACCTATTATAGCCAGGGACTATCAACAGGTAAACAGTACCACTTGGTAAAATTTTCGTATCAATCGGTCTATTAGAAAAGCCGTTAGAGCGATTTTTGAAAAGGGGGCGTGGCACCGCCCACTTCCACCTTGGCTGAAATTAATACTGCTTCAACAACATATATACAAAATCTCATCTTCATACCTCTGATAGTTCATGAGATACAGCCCTTTTGATTTTCAAGTTGTATGGGCGGTGCCACGCCCCTTTATTCAATCACAACCAAATATAGCCAGGGACTATCAACAGGTCAACAGTACCACTTGGTAAAATTTTCGTATCAATCGGTCTATTAGAAAAGCCGTTAGAGCGATTTTTGAAAAGAGGGCGTGGCACCGCCCACTTGCACCTCGTCTGTAATTCTAACTGTACGAACAACATATATACAAAATCTCATCTTCATACCTCTGATAGTTCATGAGATTAATTTTCAAGTTGTATGGGCGGTGCCACGCCCCTTTATCCAATTACAACCAAATGTAGTCAGGAACTATCTACAGGTCAACAGTACCTCATGGTAAAATTTTTGTATCAATCGGTCTATTAGAAAAGCCGTCTGAGCGATATTTGAAAAAAGGGGCGTGGCGCCGCCCACTTTTTGAAAAAATAAAACCTTTTAAACCATCCGGAAGCTATAGCGAACAAAACAAAAAAAAAAAATTTGAAAATCGGTCCAGCCGTTTTTGAGTTTTAGCGAGACAACTGCACAGCAATTCATTTTTATATATAAGAAGATTTAGTTTTTTCTTTCTATCATCATTTTAAAAGTAAACAAACTTGAAGTCCAAACATTGTTTACAATTTATTTGAAAAATATTTAAGCCACTACAAAGCATTTAATTACAATTTTTAATCGGAAAAAAATTATGATTTTGAAAACTAAACAGAGAACGGATATCAAGGCACGGCGTAACGAATCTATGAAATTAAATTAAGGGATAGCACTACCAGCGACAAACAGCCAACTTTATTTTTAACTCATCGTTATGCGGCAACGACGACGACATCTGCTGTCAAAGAAATACAAATTAAAGGCATGGCCGAATAATGAAGTAACAAATATTACCTCAGAACTTTGGAAGTGATCGCTTCTCATCAGGGGGATCCATCTAATTGGAAATACCTCTCAGTGGTCGAATCATCATTTTTGCAGATTTCAAAGAATAGAGGGAATCATGAAATGTACCCCACCTCATACCATCCATATATTTAGGTTTGCCGGTTCCGTAGTAAAATCCATTTAAATTGCTAAATATTGAATATACATTACTCTTACATTATAAATGTAAATATATGAAAATGCCCTTACCTGAAATAACATGAATTATACCACCAAGCTCCTTTTCTCCACACAGCACAATTACCTTCAGCCAAGTTATCATTATCTTTATCCATTGTTGTAAAGTTGAAACCCTTGTGTTGACGAAGCGAATCACCAGCATTACCTTCATAGTCGCCAAGTTCTTTAAGTTTATATAGTTCATCCTCACTGCCAACGACAAACTCCTTGTATTGAGCATATTTTGTGACATTCTCATGATCCGTCAGCTGAATAAGAAGCTCAACAGGTTCCAAAGTAGTGGTGAGAGCATGAAGTTTATCAAGTCCCAGCCAGAATTCTCCATTCAAATCTCCGAATCCATTCTTATACTCTGTCCAATTGCGATAGAAGTCGATGGATCCGTTAATTCGTCGTTGTATGACGAGCCAGCCACCGCCCCCGCTAACGTCATCACAGGTTACATTAAAGGGACCAGTACCAATGAGAGAATTGGTGATAAGACATTGACCAGCAGAACAGTGGGTTGTGTTGTTGTCGGCACAACTGGTCGGGTATCTTACGTAAGGCGAATAGCTTAAAATGGAAAAGGGTAAATGGGAAAACTGTAGTTATTTTCCATGAGAATGCTTCTTTATACGGGGACATCCTAAAAAGTTTGCTAACACAGCAAGTACTCGTACAAGATATACAGTGGATATGTAATATATGAAATACTGGATTAACCAATGTACCGCATATATAACAATTTATTAGTTTATTAGTCATTTTGTAAGGCAGTTTCGAATTCATTAAGTTGGATATATGATATTAGCTTAACCTTTGCAGCAAAATGAAAAAAAAAAACACATTGGAAATCAATCGCAAAACGACGTCGCACAGTGTAACGTCTTCATACATTCGTTGGCCAAAAATGGAAGGAGTCGTTGTAGAGCAATGACATTTTATACAACCACTTTTTGTGATGAAATTAAGGAATTTCTGAAGTTTTATAAAAATCGCTTCAGAACCACGCCCCCTCCCATATAGAGTAAAAAGTTGTTTATTTTTTTAAATATTTACGTCAAATATTAACTTGTTTCAACGAAATTTGGTTGCTGAGCATAACTTACAATTCTTAGTTGTTATACAAAAAGTGGGCGTGGTCAGACTAAAACCACACCCACCTTCCATACAAACCACGCCCCTCCAATATACAGGAAAATGCTTTTTTGAAATGTTTTTCTCAAAATTTCCTGGTTGCTGAGCATAACTGACCATTCTTAGTTATTGTACCAGACTAAGACCACGCCCACCTCCCATACAAACCCAATAGGTTTTTACTACTTAAATCGGAATTTTTCATTAAAGAATAGCAAAAATTTAACACGCACTTGCATTCATTATACAAAAAAGTATGCAAGAGTGTTTCTACCAACAAACCCATTTTATTCTTAAAATCCAGATGGATTCTTTAGTTGTTTTCTTCAAAAAATTATGTAAAAAGAACACATAAATTTTCTGAATTTTATAAAAAAAATCATTTTAAAACCAGTAAGATAGTTTCAGTCGGGCAACCCGACTTACATATAACCTCACCCTTAGTAGAACAAAAAAAAAAAACTTATATTATATTGATATTATAACTCGATTTCTAAAGTGGGCGGAGTGGTACAATTGTATGGGAGGTACCAAATGAGGCGTGTCTAGACTATAAGATTTTTTATCCAAAACTTTATCCTGTTATAGCTTTACTAAGTACAGAATTTGGGCACGATCGCGAGGGGTGTATTGGTATTATTACACGATCTCTAAAGTGGACGGAAAGGTACATTTGTATGGGAGGTACCAAATGGGGCGTGTCCAGACCTCCAGAATTTTTCTCCAAAACTTTATCCTGCTTGAACTTTACTAAATACAGAATTTGGGCACGATCGCGTTAGGTCTTTTAATAATATTAATCGATTTCTAAAGTAGGCGGTACCAGATGTATATGGGAGGTACCAGATGGGGCGTAACTAGACTTCCAGTTTTTTTTTCTCAAAAACTGTATCCTGCTATAGCTTTACCAAATAAAAAATTTCGATACAATCACGTTGGATTTATTAATATTTTTACACCATCTTAAAAGTGGGCGGAATGGGCGTGGATAGTCTTCCAATTATTTTCTTCAAAAATGTATCCTGTTACAGCTTTACTAAATACAGAATTTGGGTACGATGCGGGGCGGGGCCATGTAGCCCATTTGCAATACCGTATATAGTTTTGGGAAATATAAACTCGTGCAAAATTTCAAAACATTTGGTTGCGTCTTACGAAAGTTATCGTGCGCACCAGCCGGACAGCCAGACGGAAATGGCTCAAACGATTCAAAAAGTCAAGGTTCGAATTTGGTTCAAAGAAACGTAGGGTCTAAAGTGACTCCTCGATGTGTTACACTTTTGGGTTGTATCATATGATATATACCCTCATCCCTAAGGGTGATGATATCCTATGCGGTTGTAGTAACGATTCTGGTCTTCTTTATTGGTTCGTAATTGGCTCCATCAACACATCCAAGAACTCCAGGTAATCCTGTTTTATTTAAATTTATTTTAAATCTGGATTTACACCCGATTTTTATACCATCGTGCCCAAATTGTGAATTTTGTTAAGTTATAATAGGATATAGTTTTGGAAAAAATATTGGAAGACTACCCACGCCCCTTCTGGTACCTCCCATACAAATGTACTTTTCCGCCCACTTTAGATATGGAGTAGTAATATCAATAAATCCAAGGCGATCGTACGCAAATTCTTTATTTTAGTAAAACTATAACAGGATACAGTTTTTGAGAAAAAAACTGGAAGTCTAGCCACGCCCCATCTGGTACCTCCCATACACATCTGGTACCACCCACTTTAGAAATCGATTAATATTATAAATAGAACTAACGCGATCGTGCCCAAATTCTGTATTTAGTAAAGTTCAAGCAGGATAAAGTTTTGGGGAGAAAATCTGGAAGTCTACACACGCCCCTTCTAGTACCTCCCATACAAATGTACAACTCCGCCCACTTTAGAGATGGAGTTATAATATCAATACACTCAACACTATCGTGCCCAAATTATGTATTTTGTTAGGTTATAACAGGATAAAGTTGTGGAAAAAATATTGGAAGTCTAGACACACCCCTTATGGTACTTCCCATACAAATGCATCATTCCGCCTACTACCAAATTCTTTATTTGGTAAATCTATAGCTGGATACAGTTTTTGAGAATAAAACTGGAAGTTTAGTCACTCACCTTCTGGTACCTCCCAAACTCATCTTGTACCGCGCTCTTTAGAAATCGTTTAATATTATTAATGGACCTAACGCGATCGTGCCCAAATTCTGTATTTAGTAAAGCTTTAACAGGATAAAGTTTTGGAGAAAACATCTGGAAGTCTAGACACGCCCCTTCTGGTACCTCCCATACAAATGTACCACTCCGCCTACTTTAGAAATCGAGTAATAATATCAATATAATAGAAATTTTTTGTTGTTTTACTGAGGGTGATGGTATATGTATGTCGGGTTGCCCGACTGAAACTTTCTATTAACACTGGTTTTCCTAAGTCATTACAACTTCAAAATCTGTCTAAATTTATTTTGCCTTGATTAATATTTTCGCAGTAATCTGAAAAGTTGTACTATAAAAATTAGATTTTTGAGACAAATTTTCGTAATTTATCAAAATATTATAAATTCATGAAAATAAATTGGCAGCCGTCGTCAAAAGTGTTTAGTTTAGCACTTTAGCTTAGAAGTCAGATCTGTTGTGAATTTAAGATAAGCGATGCAAAATTTTCGATGTTATTCACAATTGTGTAATTTATGACATTTTGACAAGAATTTCGAATTTTTGTTTGAAAGCATTTACATTTTTTAGTGATTACAGCCAAATGGACTCTTGTCTTAGATTTTGATCACATTTGGTATAGTATTTGTGAGTGAAATTTATATTTATAATTTGCTTACCACGACATTGTGTTATTGCCGGTCCGCTCACAAATTTGATTGTTTTCTATAAAAAAAAAATAATCGTACAACATTACAGTTCCTCGTACAAAATTATGCCAACGTTACCTCTCTTGTGTAATTTTTCCAAAATGTTGTGCGTTGTAATTTCAGATTTCTTATGGTTCACTACTAATTTCTGTAGATGTCCAGTGTGATTAGTTAGTTTAACATCAAGTGTTATTAAAGTGCTTTTTAGGTCATCAAAAACTGTGGCTATTGTATCCACACATTGTTTGGCACTGTCAACTTTCTTAGCGTCATCATTATGTTGTACATCTAATTTCTTAAGGATTACCTCCTGTTGTGCAGATAATTGTCTAAATTCTGATATCAATATGGCTCCTTCGTCACGGGTTAGCAATCTGGCTAGAGCATGAGCCTGGGACTCCACTAAGTTGGACAGTTGTATCAACACATTTGAATCCTTGTTCTGTTGTTCTACTATGGAATTAATCATTTCCTCCAAATGACGATATTTTCTCTCGACATCACTGCGATGCTGTTGCTCTTTCTCAGCATTTAATTCTAGCCGCAATTTCAAAATATCGGTATTTGCTATAAGTCGTTCTAACCGTTGGACAATATCCTGCATGGCTATAGATTCGTCAGCAACCTATTTGAACAATGCCAATAAAAAATATGTAAATATGTTTCCTAGGCTTACTTACTTTGGCTTCAACGGAAGAAATTACAGTAGGAATAAATAATACAACAAGTGCTACGCCAACTTTCCTATTCAATAACATAGTGAACTGTTTCGGTTGATGAAAGTGATTTTACTGTTTCAGGCACGGGAATAGTTTAACATTAACTTCAATTTGTTTGAGAAATTTATATGTTTACCAAAGAGACGCCTTTATCAGTTCAAAACGAATGACGCAAAATTTTGGGTTTTATTTATAAACATAATGAGCCTTGCAAGTGACGTTTTTTTTATAATTTACTGATAACACTGCTCGCTCAACATTAGTGTGTAGCTGCCATACAGCAATTCTGCAAACAACAACTCAGAGTGTTTTTCTGGAACGAAAAGATTGATTAATTTCGCATGGGATATCAAACCTAGCTGCCCTGACAAACATCATCATACCTCCAAAGTTATTGATACATGTATGGAATGTGTGTAAAATAAAACCAAAAACATACATAAGCTTTCTATTTGTTCTCTTGTTAAAGTATTAAAGTTCATATTATCGATTTCTATATGTACCAGATGGGGCGTGGCCAAATACCACCCCATTTTCAATTCCGTAAGTAGTTTTGGGGAAATATAAACCTATGCAAAGTTTCAAAACATTTGGTAACGTCTTTCGCAAGTTATCGCGCGTATCAGCCGACAGACAGACAGACAATATTAACATTTTACCTGACTGAAATTTCTGTACTGCTTTCATTTCTCTTGAAATTATAGTACTCATGCAAAGATTGAGGCTAAGTGGAAAAACCAGACCATATATTTTCCACACGGCTGTGTTAAACGAAGTTGCTCGCTAAACAGACAAACTCGATATATATGAAAATGAATTGCTGTGGGTTAGTCTCGCTAAAACTCAAGAACGGCTGGGCCGATTTACAAATTTTTATTCGCCATAGTTCAGGAATTGGTTAGAAAAAAAAAACAGTAAGAAAGTTTCAGTCGGGCAACCCGACTTATATATCATCACCCTCAGTACAACAAAACATTTTCTATTATACTAATACTCGATTTCTAAAGTAGGCGGAGTGGTACATTTGTATGAGAGGCACCAGAAGGGGCTTGTCTAGACTTCCAGATTATTTTTCCAAAACTTTATCATGTTACACCTTTACTAAATACAGAATTTGGGCAGGATGGCGGTGGGTGTATTAATAGTATTACCCCATCTCTAAAGTAGGCGAAGCACAGTGTGAGATTTAGTCAATCTAGCATCTCAAAATTAATTTTTATATGAAGTTTTAGAGATATCAACTTGAAATTTGGCACGATCGTTAAGGAGATTATAAGCTTCAATATGGTGAAAGATAACTAGTTCCAACTAGTGTCAAAGGGGACTAGTTCCGAACTATCCTCAAAAACACTAGTTGGGGACAATTTTTATTTACACATTTATATTCAATATTTCTTCTTTTTTTCTCTTCTAACTAAAACTTGTCGATATATTGATATAAGTACCCACATACAACCATTTCTATAAAATGCTTCAAGTTTCGAACTTTAGTTTTCGATGATTCTTTGCAAATGAGAAAAATAAAAAGTTAATGTTGTTTCAATGTTAAATTTATTGATATCTAAAACATTATAAAGAGGAATAACTAAAAAATTTAACGAAAGTTCTTAAAAGAATGGAAAATATTTAAAATAAGATATTAATCAAAAACCAAAATAAAGAAATTATATACAAATTATACAAAAGTAAAAAGCGAAAAGTAGAAATAAAAAAAAATAAGGAATTTATACAAAAATAAAAATTCCAGAGAGCTGCAAGCAAGGATTTTTATGCTAAATCATCAAATTCATCATTTAGTTGGGTGTCAGACAAAAGTGCAATGACCTCAGAAGGTAAAGTAGAACGCTTGGTTTTTGGGGGCAAACGTAAACTTGCAATCAAAGGGTCTGACGTGATAAGCAACCTATGCAATAAATCTATGTTGGTGTCAACTCGGGACGTTTTTCTTGTGAACAGTTCGCGATACTGTCTCGAATCTTTATTGGGTGCTTCTTGCGCTTCTCCAGAAAAGTTTCCTATGGGAAGAATGCATGAACTCTTTGCATTTCCATTTTTGTGTACTCGAAGCACTTTCAGCAAACTCTTTTTCTCGCTTTCCGCGTTGCGGTATTTGTTTTGAAGTTGATGGTGCGTGATCAAGAGCAAAATCAACAGCAGAAATTTTTAAACTTGGCCAAATTTTTGAACTTAGCCAAATCTTGCTTTATCACGGTGAAATTTGCTCCATCGCGATTGAAATTGGAAGCAAAGCTTTTTTATACGATCTTTAATTTTGGTATCGTCAACATCTGGTCCAAAAATTGATATAACATGCTTTTCGACCGCTTCTGTTTTTTCTATATTCACCTTGCTCAACCAAACCCAAAATAGCTCCTCTCCCGATATTTCACTCATACTAAAAAAGGCAAAAAATGGGCAGGATTTTATTTTTTAAATTTGTTTTGGGCACATTAACAAAGATTCTGCTGGCATTTCCATCACGGAACTCCGTGGGACTTGGAAGTTCTAGTCTATCAAAGATTTGAAAGCTTTAAAATTTGTCTTACCTTTTAGGTGGTTATAAAACAATTTTTTCAAAATACTTGAGTGCAAAAATAAATATTGAATAAAACAAAAATTGTAAGTTTAAGTAATAACCTTCAATTCAAAAAATATTTTAGGCAAAAAAAAAAAACTCACAACTTCGACCTGATCACTCAAACTTTTGTGATCAATGCAAGCTTGAAAATCAATTGTTGCATGCTATGAAATTGCTCGTGTTTGATAGCTGTTATCACGCCAATAACATTTTTTTATTCTCTTTTGTGTTTGTTTTCGTAACAATTGGGGTCTCTTCTCACGTAAAAAAAATATGAGCGAGTTACGAAAACATTTTTTTTTTAATTTCGAGATGCCAGATTGATTAAATCTCACAAATCTCCACAACTTTATCCTGTTATAGCTTTACTAAATACAGAATTTGGGCACGATCGCGTTAGGTCTATTAATAATATTAAACGATTTATAAAGTGGCCGGTACCAGATGTGTATTGGAGGTACCAGATGGGGCGTGGCTAGACTTCGAATTTTTTCTCTAAAACTTTATCCTGTTAAAGCATTTCTAAATAAAGAATTTGGGTACGATTACGTGGGATTTATTGACATTATTACTCCATCTCTATAGTGGGCGGAAAGGTACATTAGTATGGGAGTTACCAGACAGACAGACGGACAGACGGACATGCCTAAAACGACTCAAAAAGTCATGAATCGAATGTGGTTCAAAGAAACCTAGGGTCTAAAGTGACTCTTTCTATGTGTTACACTTTTGGGTCGTATCAAATGCAATATACCCTCATATGGTACAATTAATTGTTCTTTTTGTGTATAATAAAAGTACTTTTCAATACAGTAAATTCTAATTTTTCTAGGGACCGGCCGTGGCATAGTAGTTAGAACACATGATTACCATGCGAGAAATCGCAGGTTCAAACCTGGCTCCAGTCTTCTCCAGTGTCTAGTAAGAGCTTCTCAAACAGTGACGTTCGCATTCGTTGATAAACAAGTAGTTGCCGTTAGTTGTGAATCTAAAAAATAGAAAGCGTGTGAATTCACAACAACGCGAGAAGCTATCCCATACCTCATTCATGGGGTGCAGAGGGAAATTAATTTAAGTAAATTCTACCTATTGGTACTAATAAAGTACACTATTGATACCACAACTGTTCTTTTTGGTTCAATGTATGTACTTTTATCACAATAAACTGCACTTTTTAGTTCAATAAATTTATTTTTTGATGCAATAAATTGTATGTTTTGGTAAAAAAAATTTACTTTTTGATCAAATACATTGTACTTTTTGGTATCGGTTATAATCTGTATATCAAATATAATCGCTCTAGGTCTAAAATACAGTTTTGCCACGCCCACTTCTCCCAATGATCCAAAATTAAAATGCCGTTGGCATATTCATATTAGTGTTGTCGGGTACTATTTGTGTACCAAATTTTATCTCTCTGGGGTTTTGCCTTTTTCCAACAAATCGGTTTTCGAATACATGATTTCCAAAAAAAAAAACAGGGTTAACCGGTTTTTTTCGATCTGTTTTTAAACCGAATTGTTTTCCAGACCTTGGTTGTATAAGTGGAATTTATATTACTCACAAACTTTGAATACTTTTCCTTACATTACACATTTTACAATTAGCATGGTTTAGACTTAAGGTATCAATTTGACCACAAATTAACCTCCTTTCTACCATTGGGCGCTTAGAATAGGAAATAAAGGCACAAAGTTTTTCATATGAATGTCGACGGCTTCGCACACATTTCGAGGTGAGATCCCAATCTATTTTAAAATTAGATCCCAACTGTAACTGGGTGATTTCCCAACTATTGTATGGTAACCATAATTTAAGCTTCTTTCTGCGATCGGACACTTAGTTTAGGAGATAACTGCATTTAAACTTGTTCATTTAAGTATGAACGGCTTCCTAGCCATCACAAGATGAGTTCCCAACTATATCTTAGTGACATAGTCCTTTTTCGCGATTGGAAGCTTAGTTTAGAAGATAGCGACAATTGAAAGTTTTTTACATGATTACGTAAGTCATCCCACCCGTTTAAAGATGAGAGGAAACAGTCATTAAACAGCATATTTCAAATAAATTTTCGTATTGCATATGGAAATTTTAATGAAAGCATCCTTTGAGATTTGCCTGAAGAATATCGGATAAGCATAAACAACATTTTATTTACCTAGCAATGTTCTGTGAAATACTGCTTTTTGGAATGCCGGTTAACCGACATCAAAAAACCGGTTAAACCGGGTATTCGAAAGTGGCATTTTTGAAGAAACCGTCATACGGTTTCGGAGAAAAAACAGGTTAGACGGTTTTCGGTTTCGGTTTTGAACACTCTAGTTACAAAACCTCTGCCCACTGATCGAAAATTAAAAATTCGTCTGCATATTCATATTCATGTTGTCGAGTTCTATGTGTGTACCAAAGCTTACGGTAATTTTAATATAGTTCACTGTCTTTCAAATTTCAGTGAAATCTGTTAAGCCGATTAGGTGTGATTGAGTCACATACAAACAAACAAACTGTCCTGTATTATATTTCGCATACAAAATTCATTGCTTTTTTCATGTGTGTAGTGTAAACAAAAAAATATTCATAATAAGATTTAATCTAGGTTTCGCCTCACGCTTTTATTTTTTAAAATAAAATAAAAACTCTCACAATATTTATCAATCCAGTGCTAGCGTTGGTGTATGTCGTTATCACGAATTCTAGCAGTCACACTGTGGTGTGTTTCAAGTTTCAACCTTTGCAATTTCTTATCACTTACGTTTTCCAAAAGTCAGTGCATTAACATGTTAGCTGAAAGATTGCACAGAGACTAAAATCTCTCATATCAGTCAAACTACGGTACAAGTGAACACCGCAAGTACCATATCGCATCGCATCGTACCACACGAACCGAAGAGTAAACACAGGTGTTATTATTTGCTTTTTAAAAAAATAAAAAGTCTCAATATGCAAAACTTTGTTATATTAACATTATTCCTAATTATACTTATGAGTACCCTATGTGAAGTCAAAGTAGGTAAGGATTATCTCTTGCTACTGTATTTCACTACCGTTCATATATCATCGTCTTCATTCTAGTCTCAGAGTATCCCCAAAAATGATGAGAAATCAATGTGGGATAACTTTAGTCAACAATTTGATAACATCAAATTAAATACAGAAAATCAAAGACTACGACTGGACGTAATTTCCGAGCAGCAGCAAAGACATTACAATGATGTTGTAGGCCAACTACAAAAACTCGACCAGAAATTCGAACGTTTAATGGAACAACAAAGAAAAGATCATGAAGAACTTAAGACAATTATGCAACAAGTGGTTTCAAAAGCAGACGATGCAGCTCACTCAGATGTTCTCACCCGTAGTCAAGGCAACACATTGATTGGAGAATTTCAAAAAGTTGGTATCTTGCAAGAGGTTATGCTAAAAAAATTAGATACCCAACGTCATAGAAACACTGAAGATACTAATGATGTCAAAGGTTGTGCTGAGCCAATTACACAGATTTTAGATGACTTCAAAACCAATCTAACACTTATTCATAGTACGGCACCTAAATTGAGTGATCTCAACAGTCAATTACGAGAGAATGCGGAAAGTCTTAAAAAAGCAGAGGAGATAACGCACAGTCTTTTGCGAAACATTTCAGAGAAAGGTAAGATAGGTCAAGGGAGGGTCCACAATTTGTATTAAACATTTTGCATATTATAGAATATAACCAAGTATGCAAACGAACGAGCGATGACACAATGTTTTGGTAAGTTACAACTTTTTATACCTTCACCCTTAGGGATGAGGGTGATCGTACCCAAATCGTACTCAAATTCTATTTTTAGTATAGCTATAACAGGATAAAGATTTGAAGAGAAAAATTGTAAGTCTATCCACGCCCAATCTGGTACCTCCCATACACATCCGGCACCGCCCACTTTAGAAATCGATTAATATTATGAAAAGACCTAACGCGATCGTGCCCAAATTCTGTATTTGGTAAAGTTCAAGTTTTGGAGAAATAAATCTGGAAGTCTAGACACGCCCCTTCTGGTACCTCCCAAACAAATGTACCACTCCGCCCACTTTAGAAATAAGGTAAATTCTGAATTTTGTTATGTTATAATAGGACAAAGTTTTGGAGAGAAATATTTGGAAGTCTAGACACGCCCCTTATGGTACCTCCCATACAAATGTACCTTTCCTCCCACTTTAGGGGTTTAGTAATAATATCAATACACCCAACGCAATCGTGCCCAAATTCTATATTTAGTAAAACTATAACAGGTTAAAGTTATGGAGAATAAATCTGGAAGCCTAGACACACTCCTTCTCGTACCTCCCATACAAATGTACCACTCCGCCCACTTTAGAAATCGAGTAATAATATCAATATAATAGAAAATTATTTGTTTTACTGAGGGTAAGGGTATATGTAAGTCAGGTTGCCCGACTGAAACTTTCAAACTGGTTTTAATTACAAATCAGTTAATTTCAATAATTCAAGACTTAAACAATATCTTATAGTGGGTGATGGTATTTATCAGTCACTTTATCTGAATGAAATTTCTGTACTGGTTTTAGTTTTAAATTGAAAATGAAGGACTATTGTCGCACCAAGTTTTTCTGTCTTCCTTTTCTTCTTAATTGGCAACAGCAACAGAAATTCATCTATCAGTAGCCACACGTAGAAAATAATTACCAGTGCTTCGGTCTTTTGCGATCCGTAGATAGTTCGTCACACCAAGTTTAGTTAACAGCTCTTTCACCTGGTCCATCCATCGGAGTTTTGGTCGCCCCCTCCTGCGCCGCCCATCGAGTTTATTGCCGAAGACTTTTCGAGCCGGAGTGTTTTCGTCCATTCGTACAACGCGACAAGCCAGGGCATTCGGTCTATATGAAAGCGCTTGACTACGTCGATGTCGTTGTACAGCTCTTACAGCTCATGATTTATTCGACAACGGTACTCGCCGTAGAGCAAGACAGGTAGGATTAGAGTCTGGTAGAATTGGATCTTTTTTCTACGAGAAGGCGCTCTGTCCTTAAATCGCTTGCTTAGCGCATAGTAGCAGCGGTTAGCGATCAATACTCGTCTTTTGATTTCCAGGCTGACATTATTATTAAACCATCACCCTTAGGGATGGGGGTATATATCATTTGATACGAAAAAAAGTGTCACGCATTGAATGAGACGAGTTAGACCCCAAGTATCTTAAGACCAAATTCGTTTCAGGAAGCTTTAAGACGATTGAGCTATGTCCGTCTGTCTAGCTGGCTGGTGGGCAGGATAACTCGAGTAAACCTTAACGGATCGATATGAAAATTTACCAGTATTAATATTTTTCAAATCGAACTTATGGGATTGTAACTGGGTTGAATAGCCCCACCCCTTCTGTTACCTCCCATACAAAATTACCCATTTTTGGGAAATGAATGTTTCACACATAACTTCCAAACAGATAATTGGGGGTAATGAAAATTAGTTGATAAATTTATATTATGAAAGGAGGCCAAACCCTAGAAAACTTAACTATTTGACACACCCCTTCTGGTACCTCCCATACAAATGATCGTACTCACCCCCATAGTCTTAAATACATTCCTTATTTGTGAGTACATTGAATTCAGTCCAATTTTGGTAAGTTGTACGGTTATAAAAATTGGACTCAGGAATGAATATGGACTATATCTGTTCACGCATTCTGGTACCTCCCATACAAAATTACATATTTTAGTAAAATGAATATTTCTCCCATAACTTCCAAACTATCACCTGGGGGACAATCAGATTTGGCAGTTAATTTATCTTGTAATAGGAGGTATAACCTCATAAAACCTAACTAATTGACACACCCCTTCTGGTACCTCCCATACAAATGACCGATTTTACCCCCATAGTGTGACAAACATATCTTTTTTACAAGTACACTGAATTCAATCAGAATTTTCGGTCTAAAGCCACACTGATAGGTCTAATCAGCTTCGCCAAAATGGGCTTTAGTATTTCACATAACACACTAGACAAGACCATGTATGCGATGGGTAAGAGGCTAATTCCGCGATAGTTAATACAAACACTTGGATCGCCTTTTTTAAGGACACTCAGATTCCAATCATCGGACATGCACTTCTTGAGCCAAATTGGGTGTATGAGCTGGTGCATGCATGTTACCAGAACATCGCCGCCGGCTTTAAATAGCTCTGCCGGCAGTCCATCGGCTCCCGCAGCTTTATTATGTTTAAGCCGTTCAATTGCCGTGCTTATCCCTTTTTGGGTAGGTGGTGGATAGTCTACTCCATCGTCGACGATTGGTGTAATTTTGTCACTTATGCTGCCTTCGGAACGAGTAGAGACCGAAAGTGTTCCCTCCATATTTGCAGCACACGCTGAGTGTCCCTGACCAGATTTCCGTCTCTGTGCTTACAGGTGGTGATCCCTGTTCCAAAAACTTTACTTTTTACCTTTTAGTAGAACTTTCTAACCTCACCTCTATCCGTGTAGTTTTCGATATTCTGGCTCTCTCTTTCCTTCCACAGACGCTTTTACGGCCTAAACAGTAGGGTGATCAGTTCGGTTTTCAGAAACCGGCTACTCGGTTTTTTTCACTCATAAAAACCGTCGGTTTTTTTTAAATCCCTGTTTTTCGAATATCGAATAATCCGGTTATTTTTTATCGAATCTCGGTTTTTTGGCGTTCGATCCTTTTTATTTAAATTTATTCATAATTGTGGTAAATGTGTTCTCGTACATGTTTTTTCCAGCTTCTGCCGGCTTCTGAGAATACAATCTGGGAGAAAATCTATGATTTTTATATCAGAAAGACGTATTCAAACACTAAATACTCTCATTTTGTATTTAATTACGAGTAAACTCCCAATTAGTGACGCATTTTCAAAATATATGATCGTAGATGCCACTGAAGATACTAAAGAAACAGAACTAAATAAAGCTATAAAAAAACGTTCAAAATCCTAAAACTACCATTAAAAACTCTACCACAAATTTTCTTTTGGAAGATTTTTTATATATGAATAAGGCAAAAGGACTCAAAACCTTGTCAGATTATTAAACGACTTGTACACTATAAGTCCAAATAGTACACTGAGTTAAGGGCATTTTCATTGTGAAGTTTTATAAAAACCAAAGAAAAAAATAGGTGTACACCCAAGCACTTAAATTGTATATTATTTCTTAAATTTATATATTCAAGTATTTAAAAATGAATTGTTATGTTTTGTTTGTCTTTGTTAAAATAACAAACTGATCTCAGTAATGTTTTGCATTGTAATAATTGTAAAAGTTTACTTTTTTTAAGTATATTTGAATTATTTTCTGCTATTTTTCAATGAAATTTTTTTGTCAAAAATTGTGTTTTAATTTGTTATTTGGCATACATTTGAAAACCGGATTATCCGGTTTTTTGTGAATTTCAAAAAAAGCAACCGGTTTTTTTTAAATGCCATTTTTCGAATAATTCGAAAACCGGTTTTGGCAAAAACCCGAATAATTGATCACCCTACTAAACAGGCGTTTCATCTCCCTCCTTTTCTCATTATAACGCTCCGTTACCACACGCGTCGCCATTGGCTGCAGTTGTATGCAGCATCCATTTCCTCAGACATTTCGCGACATTCGTCATCGTACCAGGGCTTATCTCAGCGTGGTTTTTCATAACCCAGTACGGTTGTTGTGTCAGTGGTCATAGAATTCGCAATATGCTGCCACTGCATGTCGGGAACATCAGAACTAGGGGGATTTGTATGGAGTAATTGAGAGAGTTGGTTGGAGTAGGCATTGGCTATCTCAGTGGTCTGCAGCTTTGTGATGTCTAGCTTCCTTTGCGTTTGATTAAGAGTGTTTTTAGGTCTACTTAATCGTGTGCGTATCTTGGCTGCAACTAGGTGGTGATCCGAGTCGATTTTTGCACCGCGCATTACACGCACGTCCATAACGCTTGAGACATGCCTTCCATCAATTACCACCTGATCAATCTGATTTCTTATATTTTGATCGGGAGATATCCAGGTTGCCTTGTCGATATCTTTAGGCGGGAATCTGGTTCCACTCACAACCATGTTTCTTGCCGACGCGAAACTTACCAGTCTGAATCCGTTATCGGAGGTGATGTTGTGTAGACTGAATTTTCCGACTGCTGAACCAAGAGCATCTTCCCTTCCTATTTTAGCATTAAAATCTTCCAGAGCAATTTTAATGTCATGTGCTGCGGTCATATATATCCTCCAGGCACTCATAGAATGCATCTTTGATGTCATCGTCTTTGTCTTCCGTCGGGGCGTGTACACAAATCAGCGTAATGTTAAAATATTTCGCCCGGATGCGAATGGTAGCTATACGGTCATTTACAGGGTTAAACCTGTATGGCGGTGATGTCAGCCTTGTATTGGTCGAGGACATCCGCCAGTTGGATAGAGGCACCATCTCTGTATAGAGTTCGGACATTCCAGGTGCATATCCTTAAATCATGGTCCTTATATCGTTTGCGGGGGTCGTCAACATTTGGGGGGGGGGGGGGGGGGGGTTCTTGTTTTTCGTTTTCTTCGTGTTTTCATAATAAGTTTATGTAGTAAACTTTATGTAGTAAAGCTATAACAGGATAAAGTTTTTGAGAAAAAATTGGAAGTCCCTCCACGCCCCATCTTGTACCTCACATACCAATCTGGTACCGCCCACTTTAGAAATCGATTAATATTATTAATATACCTAACGCGATTGTGCCCAAATTCTGTATTTAGTAAAGTTTAAGCAGGATAAAGTTTTGGGGGAAAAATCTGGAAGTCTAGACACGCCCCATCTGGTACCTCCCATACAAATGTACCACTCCGCCCACTTTAGAGATGGAGTTATAATATCAATATACTCGACACGATCGTGCCCAATTTATGTATTTTGTTAAGTTATAACAGGATAAAGTTTTGGAAAAAATATTGGAAGTCTAGCCACGTCCCTTCTGGTACCTCCCATACAAATGTACTTTTCCGCCCACTTTATATATGGAGTAGTAATAACAATAAATTCAACGCGATCGTACTCTAATTCTTTATTTGGTAAATCTATAGCAGGATACAGTTTTTGAGAATAAAACTGGAAATTTAGCCACGCCCCTTCTGGTACCTCCCATACAAATAATATCAATCTAACATAAATTTGTTTTACTGAGGGTGATGGTATATGTAAGTCGGGTTGCTGACTGAAACTTTCTTACTGGTTTTTCAGACATTACTTTACAAAAGTGCATAACTTATTTTTTTTTAAATCGATTATTCGAAAAATTGGCTTTTGGATAGAAAATTTCCACTGCATGGCCGGCTGGTGGGCAGGATAACCCGTGTTAACCTTTATCCTGATCCTTATCAAAATTCATCAATATTAATAGTTTTCAAAATGTAGTTATGGGATTGCTAATAGGCGTAATAGTACCACAACTTCAGGAAACCCATAAATGACTTCATCGTTTGAAAAGTATAATGGTCCAAAATATGCAATAGCTAAGTATTGCTAGGACCACCTATAAATATGTACAGCCGATTTTATGTATAACACCTTGAAACTTTCCGTTTCAGCTACTCGCCTTACGATAAATACCCTACCAGTTGTGCCGACAACAATACGGCCTATTGTTCTGATGATCAATGCCTTATCAGCAATTTGCTTATTCGTAACGGTCCTTTCAACGTAACATGCGATGGAGTCAGCGACGGCGGTGGTTGGCTCGTCGTTCAACGACGCATTAGTGGAACCGTGGACTTTTACCGCAACTGGATGGACTATAAGAATGGATTCGGAGACTTAAAGGGAGAATTCTGGCTGGGACTTGATAAAATGCATGCGCTCACCACTACCCTGGCACCGGTTGAGCTACTTATCCAACTGACGGATCATGAGAATGTCACGAAATATGCCAAATATAACGAGTTTGTTATTGGCAGTGAGGCAGAGCTATACAAACTGAAGGCCGTGGGTGACTATGAAGGCACTGCAGGCGATTCTTTCAAGTACCATAAGGGTTATAGCTTTACAACAAATGATAAGGATAACGATTTGGATAGTGTCAATTGTGCTGTACGCCTTAAAGGAGGTTGGTGGTACAGAGCATGTGGTTGGAGGTAACATAATTGTGTTGTATTTAACCGCGTTTTAAGTAATACAATTTTTTTTTATTTAATTTTTAGCAATTTAAATGGTCTTTACTATAAGACAGGCAATACATCTGATGCTAAGAATGGAATAAACTGGAGTGACTTCCATGGCTACTCATATTCAATGAAAGCAGTGCAAATGATGATACGACCAATTATTTCCGATTAATTGTATCTCCATTAAAATATGTTTCATTTCGGAATTACTCAGGTAAAATTCGAATCTTAATTTTATTTAGAAATTATAAAATGTATGTATTTCTTGTTGCAGGTCATAGCACTGTGGTTTCTCTACGGCGGTCTAAATATAGCGACACTTTCACATCATTTAGTTTTCCGTATAATAATGATGTATAATATGATGTATTTATTTTTAAATAAAGTCACTTGATTGGTGCTAACTTTTCTTTAGAGTCCTTAAATCTATACAAATTTTGGTCACCGATGGGTTTGTACGAAACATTTTAGCCAATTTCATATCCAGCCGGAAATTTGGTAAGAAACCAGTATGAAAGTTTCAGTCGGGGAACCCGACTAACATATACCCTCACCCTCAGAAAAACATAAAATTTTCTATTTAATTGTATGGGAGGTACCAGAAGAGGCGCGGCTAGACTTCCAGTTTTTTTTCCAGAACTTTTTCCTGTTATAGCTTAATAAAATACAGAATTTGGACACGATCGTGTCGAGTGTATTTGTATTTTTACGCCATCTCCAAATTGGGCGGAGTGTACATTTGTATAGAATGTACCAGAAGGGGTGTGTCTAGACTTCCAGATTTTTTTCTCAAAAACTTTGTCCTGTAGCTTTACTAAATACAAAATTTGGGCATAGTAGGCTTACTTATAATATTAATCGATTTCTAAAGTAGGCGGTACCAGTTGGGTATGTGAGGTACCAGATGGGGCGTGGCTTGACTTCCAGTATTTTTTCTCCAAAACTGTATCCTGCTATAGTTTTACTAAATAAAGAATTTGGGTAGGCTCGCATTGAATTTGTTGATATTATTACTCCATCTCTAAAGTGGGCGGAAATGTACATTTGTATGGGAAGTACCAGAAGGGGGGTGGCTAGGCTTCCAATTTTTTTTCTCCAAAACTTTATCCAGTTATTGCTTTACTAAATGCAGATTTTGGGTACGATGCCGTTGGGAGTATTGATATTATTACCCTATTACCGATTTATGTATTTGTATGAGAGCTACCAGAAAGGGCGGGACTATTAAGCCCATTTTCAATCGCGTAAGCAGTTTTGGAGAAATATTAATTCGATAGTTGAAGTGAATATTTCAGTTGCACGAATTTGAAAAGAAACATTCGTATTTCACAACTGAAATGGACTGGTACCACCCTCTAATTCTATAGAAGCATGCCCATATACGATAATAAGTTTAGCCGTTTGGTCTGGGTGATGATAACAGTATTACCCCTTTTCGGCCTTTTACCCCTAAATGTACGAATTTCTAAATACCCCATACGGAGGCTCTCTAGTAGGGGAGCAATCCTATATACATTTTCGTAACTCTACCTTTAGGCATTTGGTCTGGGCGATAGTACCAGTTTTATCCTTTTTTTCGGTATTTTCACAACTAAAGAACGAATATTGAAATCGATTTCTGTACCAAATCTTCGTACCTATAATTTATTTAAAAGATACAGCCATTTCAAAATTCGAGTAGTATGGGGCGAAGCCACGCCCATTTTAACCACTTGCAGCACGGATTTCCGGGGAATGGGACTTTGCCCAGAGGTTGAAAGTTACTGATTGTCACTCACATGGGAGTGACCAGAAGCGATTCCTTTGTGCCACTGTCCAAGCAGCTAACTACTTCCGGTCTTAGACCAAGTATTCCCCGGGCAATGACTTTAAAACAACCGCTTAGAAGTTAGCTAAAGTTAGAAAGCGAAATGTTGAGTAACCTAATCGGCATGCTACCACCGATGCGTCTTAGGAAGTAGGTAACAGAAATTACTAAAGCTCAACACAGATGCTCTCCTAGTGGCTTTGGCAGCCCCAAGGAACTAGGATCGGGCGCGAAGGCTAATAAGCCACTCTCCTTAAACAAAACAATTATTATTGAAACACGAAGAAAAGAAAAAACAAGAACCCCCCCAAATGTTGACGACCCCCGCAAATGATATAAGGACCATGATTTAAGGATATGCACCTGGAATGTCCGAACTCTATACAGAGATGGTGCTTCTATCCAACTGGCGGATGTCCTCGACATCACCGCCATACAGGAAATGAGATGGTCGGGACAGGGATGCACACGACGAAAGAACTGTGACATCTTTTACAGCTGCCATGCAGAAAGACAGGAATTTGAATGTGGTTTCATAGTCGCAAGAGACTTCGACACCTGGTGTCGCGTTTTAACCCTGTAAATGACCGAATGGCCACCATTCGCATCCGGGCGAAATATTTTTACACTACGCTGGTTTGTGTACACACCCCGACGGAAGATAAAGACGATGAGATTAAATATGCATTCTATGAGCGCCTGGAGGTTATATATGACCGCTGCCCTGCACATGACATTAAAATTGTTCTGGGAGATTTTAATGCTAAAATAGGAAGGGAAGATGCTCTTGGTTCAGCAGTCGGAAAATTCAGTCTACACAACAACACCTCCGATAATGGATTCAGAATGGTAAGTTTCGCGTCGGCAAGAAACATGGTTGTGAGTGGAACCAGATTCCCGCATAAAGATATCCACAAGGCAACCTGGATATCTCCCGATCAAAATACAAGAAATCAGATTGATCACGTGGTAATTGATGGAAGGCATGTCTCAAGCGTTATGGACGTGCGTGTGATGCGCGGTGCAAATATCGACTCGGATCACCACCTAGTTGCAGCCAAGGTACGCACACGATTAAGTAGTGCTAAAAACACTCGTAATCAAACGCAAAGGAAGGTAGACATGACAAAGCTGCATACAAAACCACGCTCAGACAAGCCCTGGTACGATGATGAGTGTCGCGAAATGTCTGAGGAAATGGATGCTGCATACAAAGCAAAACTGCAGCCAATGGTGACGCGTGCGGTGACGGAACGTTATAAAGAGAAAAGCGTCTGTGGAAGAAAAGAGAGAGCCAGGATAAAAAACTACAGGCCCGAAAGTTCTACCAAAAGGTTAAAAGTAATGGTTTTGGAACAGGGATCCCCATCTGTAAGGACAGAAACGGAAATCTGGTCACGGACACTCAGAGTATGCTCAAATATGGAGGGAACACTTTCAATCTCTTCTCGTTCCCGAAGACAGCATAAGTGACGAAATCGCACCAATCATCGACGATGGAGTAGACTGTCCACCACCGAGCCAAAACGAGATCAGCATGGTAAATGCGCGGCTTGAAAAAAATAAAGCTGTGGGAGCCGATGGACTGCCGGCAGAGCTTTTTAAAGCCGGCAACGATGACCTGGTAACATGCAAGCACCAGCTCATAAACACGGTTTGGCTCAGGGAATGCATGCCCGATGATTGGAATCTGAGTGTCCTATGTCCCGTGCTTAAGAAAGGCGATTCTAGTATGTGTATCGCGGGATTAGCCTTTTACCCATCGCATACAAGGTCCTGTCAAGTGTGTTATGTGAAAGACTAAAGCCTTTTCTTGCAGACCTGATTGGGCCTTGTCAGTGTGGCTTTAGACCTGGTAAATCCACCACCGACCAGATATTCACCCTACGACAAATCCTAGAGAAGACCCAAGAAATGCAGATCGATAGCTACCATCTGTTCATCGATTACAAAGCTGCATTTGACAGTCCGATACGACAAAAATTGTTGGATGCTATGGCTGAGTTTGGTATCACCGCGAAGCTAATACGACTTTGCGGGGTGACACTAACTGACACGAAGTCTTCAGTGAAAATTGGCAAAAATCTGTCAGAGCCATTTTCTACCAAGCGAGGCTTTAGGCAAGGCGATAGTCTGTCCTGCGATCTCTTTAACATCATAATGGAGATGATCATGCGGAAAGCAGCAGTAAACAGGAATGGGCACCCTATTTTTCGAGCATTGAAAAGCAGTCGGCAGAAGTGGGTCTGGTGATAAACGAGGACAAAACCAAGTTATTTGTTTCAACGAACAAAGAGTCCACTCGTGTCGGACGTTGACAACTATAACTTTGAAGTGGTAGATGATTTTGTCTACCTTGGCTCCGCCATAAACAAAAATAATAATGTCAGCCTCGAAGTCAAAAGACGAGTATTGATCGCAAACCACTGCTACTATGCGCTAAGCAAGCGATATAACGACAAAGCGTTCTCTCGAAGAACAAAGATCCAGCTCTACCAGACACTGATCCTCCCTGTTCTAGTCTACAGCGCAGAATGCTGGGTAATGAAGCAGGCGGATCAATCTATTCTGGGAGTCTTCGAGAGAAAAATACTCCGCAAAATATTTGGACCCATCATCGTGAACGGCGAGTACCGTCGTCGAATGAATCATGAGCTGTACAACGACATCGACGTGCTCAAGTGGGTTCACATAGACCGAATGTGCTGGCTTGGACACGTTGTACGAATGTACGAAAACGCTCCGGCTCGAAAAGTCTTCGGCAATTTACTCGAAGGGCGGCGCAGGAGGGGGTGACCAAAACTCCGATGGATGGACCAGGTGACGGAACTGTTAAGTAAGCTTGTTATGACGAACTATCTACGGAGCGCAAAAGACCGAAGCGCTTGGAATGCTTTTTTTCGTGCGGCTACTGGTATATGAATTTCTGTTGTTGCTGCCAGTAAAAAAGAAACCCGAATTTCCAAAAAAAACCCCTTCTTATTGGGAGCCTGTGTCATAAAAGGAACCAAGGTTTTACCTTTTGCCATTTGGGCTGGGGAGTGATCTGTCAGTCACCCAAGCCATATATATCTATATATATAACCAGTAAAAAAGTTTCAGTCGGGCAACCCGACTTACATATACCATCACCCTCAGTAAAACAAAAAATTTTGTTTATAAAGTGGGCGGAGTGGTACATTTGTATGGGAGGTACCAGATAGGGCGCGTCTACACTTCAAGATTTTTTCTCCAAAATTTTATCCTGTTATAGTTTTACTAAATACAGAATTTGGGCACGAACGCGAGGGGTGTATTGATATTATTCCATCTCTAAAGTGGGCAGAAAGGTACATTTGTATGGGAGGTACCAGAATGGGCGTGTCTAGACTTCCAGATTTTGTCTCCAAAATTTTATCCTGCTTGAAATTTACTAGATACAGAATTTGGTCACGATCGCGGTAGTTCTAATAATAATATTAATCGATTTCTAAAGTGGGCGGTACCAGATGTGTGTGGGAGGTACCAGATGGGACGTGGCCAGACTTCCAGTTTTTTTTTCTCAAAACTGTATCCTGCTATAGCTTTACTAAATTAAGAATTAGGGTACGAGCGCGATGGATTTATTGATATTATTACTCCATATCTAAAGTGGGCGGAAAGGTGAATTTGTATGGGAGGTACCAGAAGGGGCGTGGCTAGACTTCAAATTTTTTTCCAAAACTTTATCCTGTAATAGCTTTATTAAGTACAGAATTTGGGTACGATCCCGTTGGGTGTATTGATTGGACATGGCTCAAATGACTTAAAATGTCATGAATCGAATTTGGTTCTAAGAAACCTAGGGTCTGAAGTGACTCCTTCTATGTGTTACACTTTTGGGTCGTATCAAATGATATATACCCTCATCCCTAAGGGTGATGGTATAAAAATGAAACGGTCCACGCATATAAACGCATCACTTGAGAACGGCTGGATCGATTTGGCTGATTTTTTCTTCATTCGATTACATATTTTCAGTAGATTGTTTGTTTGTGTTTTTACTGCTGGTGGCGCTAGGGTGGATTTATATCGAAAATTTGAATGCATTTACCAATTCAACTGAAATTTAGAATGAATATTCGTGTCTTCGTGATAAAACATTTTATGTTCAAATGGACCCGGTAGGTGGCGCTGAGGTTGGTTTACATTCAAAACTTGAACGAATGGACCAATTTAAATGAAATTCTGAATGTATGTTTGATTGATCATAAGAAAAGATTGTATGTACAAATGGACCTGATAGGTGGCGTTTGGGTGGATTTTTAATCAAAATTTGAACGAATAGACCAATTTAACTGAAATTTAGTTTGTATATTTGTGTGATCATGAGAACAATCTTTTTGTATAGATAGTTGGTGCCGCTAGGGTGGAATTATAATGAACATTTTAACGAATCAAACAATTTGACTGAAATTTAATATGTATATCTGTTTTACTTAGAGGAATTTTTTTTTTGTATAAATGGACCCGCTGTTGAGGTGGCTATAGCAGAATTATTTCGAGAATTTATATCGATTGTCCAATTTTACTCAATTTTAAATTGTATGCATTTTTTGACATGAGAAAATTCTGGGTGTATGTTTAGAGCCCGTTGCTGGTGTTTAGCTTATGATACACTTAAATTTTTGAAAGTCATTTAGTCACCATTGATTACATTACTTATAAACATTTTTTTAACATTAAAATTATTGAAAGCTCTATAATATATTTTTTACAAAATTGCAGTGAAAGTTGGGGATGGGCTGTAGATGGTCAGCCCAATTCAGCCAGACCGCAAATGGCGCACTTCCTATAGAATTAGAGAGCTTCACAAAGAGGTTTTTCGCATTTCGAACTTTTAGGGGACACACCCGAAAATGGGAAAAACTGTTGCTATCACCCAGACCAAACGGTTAATACGGTAGTTGAGACAAATTAAGGGATTTTTGGAAATTCACACTTTTTGGGTTAAAAGGGGCAAAGTGTTAGTAAGTTTTCATCATTTCACCTTGCTGATCAATTTAAACAATTCTTACAATAATATAAAATAATCTTTTAAATATATGAAGTACAGAATTTGTCCGGGAAATCCTAGCCCTTTTAACAGAAATATTTCAGAGGCCATTGTTATAAACCAATCGGAATTAGATTTCAACTGCACCCAACATCTTTTACAATAATTTGGAGGCAGGACGATGTCTGCCGGGCTAGCTAGTATGTTATACATATATACGTATGTATATATTTATTATTTTGTGCAAAAGAATTGCAAAATTATACGACAAGAATCTTTCTTATTAAGAAATATTTATAATAAGATTAAATAAAAGTTTCCCCTTACCCTGCGGCGTGATTTAATAATAAAAAAAATTATGTAAACAAATCTCTCATACTAATTCGTTATCACGAATGCTAGCAATCAAACTGTGGTATGTTTTTAGTTCAAACGTAGGTAATTCCTTATCACTTACGTATTCGCCAAATCAAAACACTTCCACCCTGTCTTGCAAATTTCATCGAGACTAAAATCTTTCAGTTCTAAACTTTTACAGCCAACTTACGGTACAAGTAAAGATCTCATCGGTCCGGGTCCATACAAAGCAAAGTGTTAATACAAGTCTACATGTTATATTTTCAAAACAAGCGTCAATATGCAAAATTACGTAATATTATCAGCATTCCTAATAGCGTTTATGAGTACACTAAGTGAAGTCAAAGTAAGTTAAGAACATCTCTAAAGACTGTGCCTCGCTGGTAATACCCTTGATATGCCATCCTCCTTTTTCTAGTCTCAGAATATCCCCAAACACGATGACAAATCAATGTGGGATCAATTTAGCCATCAATTTGATGTCCTAAAATTAAGTATAGAAAATCAAAGACTACGACTGGACGTAATTTCCGAGCAGCAGCAAAGACATTACACTGACGTTGTTAGCCAACTACAAAATCTCGACCAGAAATTTGAACGTTTAATGGAACAACAAATTAAAGATCAAGAAGAACTTAAGGCAATTATGCAACAAGCGGTTTCAAAAGCAGACGATGCATCTCACTTAGATGTTCTTACCCGTGGCCAGGGCGACACATTGATTGGAGAATTTCAAAAAGTTGGTATCTTGCAAGAGGTTATGTTAAAAAAACTAGATACCCAAAGAAATCGTGACGCTGAATATTCTAATAATCTTAAGGGTTGTGCTGAGCCAATAACACAGATTTTAGATGATTTCAAAACCAATCTAACAATTATTCATAGTACGGAACCTAAATTGAGTGATCTCAACAACCAATTACTAGAGAATGCGGAAAGACTTAAGAAATCGGAGGAAATAACGCACAGTCTTTTGCGAGACTTAACAGTGAAAGGTAAAATAGATCAAGAGGTTACCCATAATAAATATCTTATAAACATTTTGTATGTTACAGAATATAATCAAGTATGCAAACGAACGAGTGAAGACAAAATGTTTTGGTAAGTGACAAGAATTTTAGTTATACATTGTTAATTCGTAGATAAAACGAATACTTGCGGATAAATGTGGGAACCGCCGTGCCATAGTGGTAAGAACAGTGGTCCGTGGTTGATTCCCGGCCCCTGTCATCTACATTTTCTTTCACTGCCGGCCCCCTCGATATTGTCGTCAGCAACTTCGCAGTATATGTGTCTAGTCAATCGGAATATCTAGTAAAATCTTTTCAGACAGTGATGTTCGCATTCGGCATTAAACAAGTAGGTGCAGTTAGTTGTGAATCCAAAATAGAAAGCGTATCAATTCACTACAATGCGAGAAGCTATCCAATACCTCATTCATGGGTTGTAAACGGAAATTAAGTTTATTTAAGCAGATAAACGTTTTAAAATGTGTTTTTTATACCATCACCCTTAGGGATGAGGGTATATATCATTTGATACGACCCAAAAGTGTAACACATAGAAGGAGTGACTTTAGACCCTAGGTTTCTTTGAACCAAATTCGATTTATGACTTTTTAAGTCGTTTGAGCCATGTCCGTCTGTCTGTCTGCTTTCCGGCTGGTTCGCACGATAACTTTCGAAAGACGCAACCAAATGTTTTGAAATTTTGCACGAGTTAATATTTCCCCAAAACTACTTACGGTATTGAAAATGGGCTACATGGCCACGCCCCTTCTGGTACCTTCCATATAAATGTACAATTCCGCTCACTTTAGAAATCGAGTAATGATATCAATACATCGAACTCAATCATTCCCAAATTCTATATTTAGTAATGCTATAACAGGATAAAGTTTTGGAAAAAAAATTTAAAGTCAAGCCACGCCCCTTCTGGTACCTCCCATACAAATGTACTTTTCCGCCCACTTTAGATATGAAGTAGTAATATCAATAAATCCAAGGCGATCGTACCCAAATTCTTTATTTTAGTAAAGCTATAACAGGATAGAGTTTGTGAGAAATAAAACTGGAAGTCTATCCACGCCACATCTGGTACCACCCATACACATCTGGTACCGCCCACTTTAGAAATCGATTAATATTATTAATAGAACTAACGCGATCGTGCCCAAATTCTGTATTTAGTAAAGTTCAAGGAGAAAAGATCTGGATGTCTAGACACGCCCCTTCCGGTACCTCCCATATAAATGTACCACTCCGCCCACTTTAGAAATCGAGTAATAATATCAATATACTTACTTACTTACTTAAGTGGCCCATTACAACTTACAAACATGGTTTATCAGTTTGAGGCCTGAAGTACTAAAGAATTCCACACGCTTCGGTCTTCTGCGTGTGTTCTCCAGTTAGTCCTACCAGATGATGGCACATCGCATATCACTTGGTCCTTCCAACGGAGTTTGGGTCTCCCTGCTCTGCGCCGTCCTTCAGGTTCGCCTTCAAACACCTTTCTATCTGGAGCATTTACATCCATCCTGGCAACATGACCCAGCCATCGTAGTCGTTGCATTCTGACTCTTTTAGCTACGTCGATGTCGTGGTAAAGCTCATACAGCTCATGGTTCATCCGATGGCGAAACTCGCCGTCGACACAGATAGGTCCATAAATTTTTCGGAGTACTTTCCTCTCGAATACTCCCAGGTTTTGTATGTCCGTTGTCGTAAGCACCCATGATTCGGCAGCATACAAAAGAACGGGTAAGATTAGCACCTGGTAAAGCTGTTTCTTAGTATTCCGAGATAAGGTGGTATTACTAAAGTGCTGCCGAAGTCCGTAAAAACATTTATTGGCTAGCACTATTCTCCGCTTAATTTCTTGGCTGACATTATTTTTCTTATTGACGGACGATCCGAGGTAGGTAAACTCATCAACTACCTCAAAACAATAATCTTCAACGTTGACGCTGCGTCCCCATCGAGAGGACTCTTTGTTCGTCGAAATCATTATTTTTGTTTTGTCCTCGTTGACCGCTAAACCCATTTTTGCCGACTCCTTTTCTAGGGATGAGAAGACTGCAGTAACGTCCCGCAGATTTCGGCCAATGATATCTATATCATCGGCGTAGGCTAGTGGCATGTGGCTTTTGTGGAATATGGTGCCAGACATGTTGACACCAGCCTTTCTCATCACCTTCTCCATAACTATATTAAATAGTGTACAGGACAGGCTATCGCCCTGCCTGAGACCTCTTTCCGTGTTGAATGGTTCAGACTGATCTTTACCAATCTTAATCGAGGATTTGGTGTTTTCTAGGGTACATCTGCAAAGTCGGATTAGCTTTGCAGGAATACCAAACTCAGACATAGCCTCATAAAGCCTATTCCTTATCGGAGAGTCGAAGTCAGCTTTGTAGTCGACAAAGAGGTGGTAGGTGTCGATCTGTTTTTCATGGGTTTTTTCCAGGATTTGTCGTAACGTGAATATTTGATCCGTCGTAGATTTGCCAGGTCTAAAGCCGCACTGATATGGTCCAATTAGTTTTTCTACAATTGGCTTTAGACGTTCACACAATACGCTTGAAAGGACCTTGTACGCAATTGGTAATAGGCTTATTCCACGATAGTTCTTACATTCACTACGATCTCCTTTCTTGTATATGGGACATAACAGACTGAGACTCCAATCCCCGGGCATGCTCTCCTCTTGCCAGATGTTCTCCATGAGCTGATGCATGCTCCTAATCAGCTCCTCCCCGCCAGCCTTAAACAATTCAGCAGGGAGACCATCGGCTCCAGCAGCTTTGTTGTTTTTAAGGCGGGAGATGGCCATACGTATCTCGCTCTGGCTCGGAGGTGGACAGTTAATACCATCGTCATGGATTGGAGCGGGGTCTTCTGGAGTGGTGTCAGTATCCAGTAAATTTCTAAAGTGATCTCTCCATATCTTCAGAACGTTATCCGGATCCGTCACTAGCTGACCATCGCTGTCCTTGCAGGAGGGCAACCCTGTTCCACGCATTCTAGCTTTAACTCTCTTGTAGAATTTTCGGGCTTCCCCTCTACTTCGGAGCAACTCAGTGCACTCATCCTGCCTCTTCTTCAGCTCCTTCTTTTTTCTTGTAAAAAGACGAGTTGCCTCTCGTCTCTTCTCCCTGTGCCGTTCACGAACAGCTCGCGTTGCCATTGGCTGCAGTTTCGCCCTGTATGCAGCATTCGTCTCTCTCGTGGCATTGCGACATTCATCATCGTACCAGGCATCTTCTTGAGACGGCTTTGAGTACCCAAGTACGCTTCTCGCAGTCCGTTCTATGGAGTCGGCTATATATTGCCACTGCGATGTTATATTATCAGGGGTTGGAGCATTCCGCAGCAGTTGAGTTAGGTGGTTGGAGTAGGCGTCCGCTACCTCTGTGGTCCGCAGTTTACCGATGTCCAGCTTTCGTTGTGCCTGGTTACGTACGTTTTTCGCCATGCTTAGCCTAGTGCGTACCTTAACTGCGGTAAGGAAGTGATCGGAGGCAATGTTCGCACCCCTGATCACTCGTACGTCCAGAACACTCGATGCGTGCCTTCCATCGACTAATAACAGATTTATCAATATAACAGATTTTTTTTTGTTTTACTGAGGGTGATGGTATATGTAAGTCGGGTTGCCCGACTGAAACTTTCTTACTGGTTCTATAAAAATTTGGATTTAAACTGGAAGGAAGGTTTTTTTCTTACAAAAATGGACCACTAAAATTTGTTAGTTTTGTTATCGCGTTAGAATTTTATTTGGTTAGGAAACATGAATTATAAAGAAAATCTATGTATATTAGGGTTTTCCTTATATGGTATTTTTGGGAATTTCGAGAAAATAAAGATAGTATATAATATCCATCTTGGACATCGAGCTCCACCTTACGTTTGTTATTACAGAATTACGAATATATTATGCAAAATTTCGCATTGATAGTTAGGCATTGGAGTGTGCCGCAAATAGATCAATGTTCGATTTTATGTTAAAATCAGTTTATCGCTGCTGAATATTTTTCTTTGGTTGCAAAAGAAAATTACTTTTTTGCGGAAAGTGGGCGGTCCCCCTCTCTTTTTTAAAAAATATTATATTGGCTAAATAAATGGACCGATTGCAATTATATTTTCTTGGTGTGATTCTGTTAATAAGGCATCTATCATAGGCTACATGGAAACATAATTAGGCAAATGGGCGTGGCACCGCCCACTCAAACCGAAATATCAATCGGTCCTATCTCAAGAGCCATTAGAGACATGAATATAAGATTTACTACATATGTTACTGATACAAAGAGGAAAAAGTGTCGTGCCACGCCCCTTTAAAATAAAATCGTTATCTGGACGAAATAAATAGACCAATTGCAATGAAATTTTCTCATTGTAGTACTATCATAGGCTATATGAAAACATAATTTGAAACATGAACCGCAAAGACAAACCAAAAATTTAGTCGGTCATATTTCCCGAGCCATTAATGGTACGAAGATGAGATTTGCTACATATATAAGTGGTGCATGAGGGAACAAGGGCGATGCCACGTCCCATTTGAAAAAAAAATTCATAATATATATAACTTACTTACTTACTTAGCTGGTACTTCTATGCAATCCCAGTGGATTATATACTTTTTTTTTTTTTTTTTTCATATAATTCTTTATTTACAATCTATCCACTCAAGGATAATAAGCAAATTGTTTAATATATAAAAAATAACAGAATTGACGATCTCCATTGAGATCGTCTTTAAAAATAAAACAAACTCTATTCGGTTAGTGTGGTTATAAATTTATATGTTAAATGAGTAATTAAGTTAATTTACTTTCGAAATGGTAGATCTAATACGTGGTGTCTCTTGAGCCTTCGAACTTCATGTGTATCATCTAGTAGTGATATAGCCAGCGGGTTGACGTGATTACTCAGCCTATCTAAGTATTTAGCGCTAAATCTGTTGATTTCATCTTTGACGTATGGGATATGCAGGTCGTCATGAATTGTTTTGTTAGATACAAACCAGGGTGCGTTTATAATAAATCTCAGAGTCTTGGACTGGTATCTTTGAAGTATTTCGATGTTGGAGTTGCTAGCAGTTCCCCATAGTTGTATACCGTACGTCCATACAGGCTTCAGTATAGCTTTGTAGATTAAAATTTTGTTTTGAGTACTTAGCTGCGATTTAGTACCGATTAACCAAAAGAGCTTGCCAGTTTTAATCTTAAGTTGTTCCTTTTTAGCTTTAATGTGGTTTTTCCATGTTAATCTCCTATCAATGTGTAATCCAAGATATTTGACTGTTTGACTTTGTGGAATAGCGCTATTGTTCAGTGTAAGACCTGGACAGTCTCTCCGGCCTAAAGTAAATGTTATGTGTACAGATTTATCGGTATTTACTTTAACATTCCACTTGTTGAGCCATTTCTCTATTATATTGATGCCAAAATAGCCGTATCGTCTGCATATGTTGCAACAGTTACATTTTCAGTAGTCGGTATGTCTGATGTAAAGATGGTGTATAAAATGGGACCCAAAACGCTGCCTTGGGGCACTCCTGCGGAAATATCGTATATATCCGACGTATCGTCATTAACTTTGACATAGAAGTGTCTGTTTGATAAAAATGATTTCAGCAACAAATAAAGATGGGTAGGAAGAACTTTTTTAAGTTTATAGAATAAACCATTGAGCCAAACTTTGTCAAACGCTTGTTGAACATCTAAAAATACGCCCGAACAGTACTTTTTATTTTCCAAAGCATCTCTAATTTCGGCAACGATACGATGGCATTGTTCTGGGGTTCCATGTTTATGCCTGAAACCAAATTGGTGTTCCGGAATAATATTTTTTGCCTCTAAGACCGGCAACAATCTTTTCAATAATATTCTTTCGAATATTTTGGAGAATGTGACCAGCAGACTAATCGGTCGATATGATGCTACTGCATTTTCTGGTTTTCCAGGTTTTGGTATCATTATAATCTCTGCACACTTCCATTGAGAAGGAAAAAGATTTAGCCGCAGGATTGAGTTAAATAATAGCGCTAAGAACTTAATGCCTTCACTTGGTAGATTTTTAACAACCGCTCCATCAACACAGTCAAACCCAGGGGACTTTTTAGCATTTAGTTTCTTTATTTCTTCTTGTACTTCTTTAGGTGAGACAGATTTAATAGGCCAATCCATTGGGCATGGGCTTTGTATGAAATCAAGTACCTCGTTGGCATGATCTGAACTACAAATTGCATGTGGTTTAAATGTTTTGTGAAGATAAGATGCAAACACATCTGCTTTCTTTTTATCAGTTCTACACCAAACACCGTTTTCGTCTTTGATGGGTACATTTCTTTTTGATGGGCGCTTAAGATAGTATGTTGCTTTCCACAATGTGTGTTCACTATTCTTTACGTCATTGAGACTACGGAGGAAATTTCCTAATTGTTCGTTTCGTAGCTCAATGAGGCGACGTCTAAGATGTTTTGCTGCGTTATTAAATACTCGCTTATCGTTTCGATTTCGACTAAGTTGCCATTTTTTTCTCAATCGTCTTTTCTTTCTTACCAAAACTCTGATTTCATTAGACACAATAAAATTAGTCTTTGTTGTGTTATCATTATTTTCTGGAGTGGATAAAAATCCAGCTTCATGAATAAGATTGATGAATGACTCCACATGATCATCGAGTTCTGCTCCAGACGATATTGAAATATTCAGTTTTATATTACTTTCAATCCATTCACGAAACGATTTCAAGTCAGTTTTCGAAGATATAATTTTGTATCGTCGAGCTGCAGAATGAAGAAACGTATTAAAATTTATGATAACTGGTGTGTGATCTGAACTTAATTCATCGCAACCAGTTATAGTTAAAAATTGTTGAGCAATCCCATGGTAAACAGCAAAGTCTAATAGATCTGGTATTTTTCTTGGATCAGATGGCCAGTAGGTCGGCTGTCCTGTAGAAAGAGCAGAATAGTTGTTGTCTAAAATGCATTTAACTAGTTCTTTTCCTTTGGGGTTTATTAATCTGGAACCCCACCACTGGTGCTTTGCATTAAAGTCTCCTCCTACGATAAATCTTGGTCCATACCGACTAAAGAAATCTTTATATTTATCACATTTAACAGAAAATCTTGGTGGAAAGTAAACAGCACATACATTTACATTATTATTGTCACATTTTACTTTTATGCAGGCTTGAAGATATGGCTTTCTGATACTATCGGGTGTTTCATATTTAATCGACGATTTGATTAGTATGGCTGCACCAGCGTGAGCCCTATTATATGGATTGTTAGCACATATTAAATCATATCCATTTATTTTAAAAAAGGTTTTGTTGGTGAAGTGTGTCTCTGAAACTAAGAGTATATCGATAAAGTGCGAATTAAGAAATACTTCAACTTCATGTTTGTGGTTGGAAAGCCCGTTGGCGTTCCAGATTCCAATTCGTATATTTAATTGCATAATTTCGCTAGTAAAAGTGACATGACGTTCAACATGTTATTTGTGAGTTCAATTTGTTTATTGATTAAAACTTCAAGTTTGGCAAATGAATCAGTATTTGGTGGTTCAGATCTTAACACATTAGCATAGGAGAATGAGTTGTTGTGGGTATTGTCGACATTGTTTGGTGGAGTATAAAAATCATTGTTGTAATTATATGATGCATTTGTTTGTCTATTGTACGACTGTCGAATTTGTAGTTTTCTCTTTAAAATTTTTCTGTAAACATTACATCCTTTGTAGTTCGCAGGATGATTTTGCAAACAGTTGACGCAACGAGGTGGAGCATCAGCTTCCTTTGAACATTCAATTGTTAGGTGGCCTAAGCCACACTTTACACATCTAGCTGGTTTTCTGCAGTATGTTTTGCTGTGGCCGAATTCTTGGCATCTATGGCATTGTATGATATCAACGCTTTTTCTTGGTGGTTCCACTTGTACAATAGCACTGTTTAAACTCCACATATCATATATTTTTTTGTTTTCGGGGTCGGGTTCAAGGTCAACGTAGAACATTGAAAGTGGTTGCTTGGTATATCTGTGTCTGATATTAACTATGTTGCGAACTTTGTGTCCCAGCTTTTCTATTCCACTTTTTATTTCCTCAATTGGCGTTGAATAGTGTAGTTTTTTCAAAACAACCCTATATGCTCTTTCTTGTTTTAGTTGATACGTATGAAATGACAGATTTTTTCCATTCAAATATTTTACTAGAGTTCTATACGTAGCAACATTTTTAGTTATTATTCTCACTTGACCATCTCTCATTGCTTTGTAATTGAAATCATCAAGTGATATAATTTTCGAAAAACTATTTATCATTCCCTTGATATCATTTACCATTGGTATAAATATTGGTGGAGGTTTTGGTTCACTTATATGATTTACTTCATCATCTTCATCACTTTCAAATTCATCTTCTTCATTCTGCAGTACTGAGAAGCGGTTGTTACATTTTGCATTTCCCGACGCATTATTCGCCAATTGTTTAAAATTGTTGTGGTTGATACTTGCTTGTCGCGACGTACTCGGTTTATTGTTGTATGGTGCTGTGTTTATTGCATTGCTGTTTGCTGCGCGTGCAATGTTGTCGGCAAATTCTTGCTTTGATGTGCTTAGTTTGCTGTTGATGTTTAGTGTATCATTGTAGGTGATGTGTTGTTTCTTATGCGGAAATTTTTGAGGAGATTTTGTAAGTCGACGTTTATTTGATTTTGGGCTGGTGACGACTTGCCAATTCAAGTCGCTTTCGTCGCTAGAGTCGGAGTCATCATTCATTGTAAGTGAATGAAGACACTAACAAATTGCTTTGAAAAAAGTTGTGTTGTTTTTTTGTGTGTTTTAAATATTATTTTATAAATAGAAAAAGAATTTTTCGAAAGAAAGGGCACGAGATTGTACATGCGTACGCGTTCGCGGTCAATAAAAGACTGGGATTATATACCGCACGTAGAAAAATATTATAAGCGCCTCGATCTTCTGCGCTTCTTCTCCAGTTAGTCACACCGAGTTCTGTAAGGTTCTCAGTAACCTGGTCTTTCCAACGGAGTTTTGGTCGCCCTCTTCTGCGCCATCCATCGAGTTCATTGTCAAAGACTTTTCGAGCTGGAGCATTTTCGTCCATGCGTACAACATGAGCTAGCCAACGCAACCGTTGCACCTTAATGCGTTTGACCACGTCAATGTCAGTGTACAGCTCGTACAGCTCATGATTCATACGACGCCGATACTCTCCGTTAACGATGATGGGCCCATATATTTTACGGAGTATTTTTCTCTCGAATACCGCCAGAACCGATTCATCCGCTTGTGCCATAACCCAGGATTCTGAGTCATACATTAAGACAGGTAGAACCAGTATCTGGTATAGCTGGAGTTTGGTTCGTCGAGAGAGGGCTCTGTCATTGAATCGCTTGCTTAGTCCGTAGTAGCATTTATTTGCAAGCAGGATTCTTCTCAGGATTTCTAGGCTGACATTATTTGCTTTGTTGATGGCGGATGCCTAGGTAGACAAAATTATCTACCACCTCGAAAATATAGTTGTCAACGTTCACGCAGTTTCCCAAACGAGTAGATTCTTTGTTCGTTGAAACTAATAACTTCGTTTTGTCCTCGTTCCAATTAGGCCCATTTTCGCTGATTCCTTCTGTATACCTGGGAAGGCTGCAATCACATCCCGCAGTTTTCGACCGATGATGTCTACGTCATCAGTGTACGAGAGTAGCATGTGGCTTTTGTTGAATATAGTGCCACTCGTGTTTACTGCAGCTTTTCTCATTATCATCTCCATCACAATGTTGAAGAGATCGCACGATAGGTCGTCGCCTTGTTTTAGGCGTCGTCTGGTACAGAATGGCTCCGTAAGGTCCTTGCCAATCTTTACTGAAGACTTCGTTGTCAGTCAGCGTCATTCCGCAAAGAGGTATCAGCTTCGCTGGAATACCAAACTCAGCCATGGCTTTGAGTAATTTCTGCCGCATCGGGCTGTCGAAGGCAGCTTTATAGTCGACGAAAAGATGGTACGTATCGATCTGTTTCTCTTGGGTCTTTTCCAGGATTTGCCGAAGTGTGAATATCTGGTCAGTTGTTGATTTACCAGGTCTAAAGCCACACTGATAAGGCCCGATCAGGTTGGATAACACTGGCTTTAGTCTCTCAAATAGCACACTCGACAGGACCTTATATGCGATGGGTAAAAGGCTGATCCCGCGGTAGTTGGAGCACACACTTGGATCACCTATTTTCAGCACAGGACATAATACGCTTACCTTCTAATCGTCGGGCATGCACTCCTTAAGCCAAACCGTGCGCAGGAGCTGGTGCTTGCTCGTTATCAGCACCTCGCTACCGGTCTTGAAGAGCTCTTCCAGCAGACCGTCGGCACCGGCTGCTTTGTTGTTGTTCAGCCGCGATATTGCTCTTCTTACCTCGGCTTGACTTGGTGGGGTGGGCAATCTAAGCCGTCGTCGACAATTGGCGTGATAACTTCACGTGCGCTGCCTTCTGGAACCAGCAGTTGCTGGAAGTGTTCTCTCCATATGTGCAGCACACTCTGCGTATCCGTGACCAGATTTCCATCACTGTCCTTACAGGTGGGGAGGCCATTACCGTATCCATTTGCTCTTACTTTCTGGTAAAATTTTCGGGTCTTACCTCTATCCCTGTATCGCTCTATATCCTCGTTCTCCCGTTGCTTCATCTGACGTTTTTTTTCGCCTAAATAGCTGTCTCGCCCGTTTTGCTTTCTCCTTATGCCGTTCCCCAACAGCACGGGTTACAATTGGCTGTAGCGTTGCCCTATAAGCAGCATCCTGTTCCTCAGATGCTATGCGACATTCTTCATCGTACCAGGATTTTGAATAAAGTATAAATTTTGGAAGATATTATGCTTTATTTTTACCATGCCGCGACCTCGGCGGCACACCTCTATCCGATGGTCCATATTTTCGATGACACTGCCGTTTATGTGCCGAATTATCTCATCCTTTAGCTCTTGAATTGTTACTGGCTTATCGAAATTTTCAAATAATCCCAAGGCAAAAGGTTCAACGGTGTCAAATCTGATGATCTTGGCGGCCAATTGACATCGCCACCATGTGAGATAACACGGCCATTGAATTTGTCGCGCACAAGAGCCATAGTTTCGGTAGCTGTATGGCAAGTGACACCGTCCTTTTAAAACTACATATCGTGCACATCCATATCTTTCAATTCGGGCCATAAAAAGTTGGAAATTATCTTACGATAGCGGACATTATTTACAGTAACAGCCTGATCGACCTCATTTTGGGTGATGCCGCCAGCCCAAAAACCGCACCAAACAGTCACTCTTTGTGGTTGCATTGGTTTTTCGACAATCACTCTTGGATTATCATTCGCCCAAATGCGGCAATTCTGCTTATTGACGAATCCACTGAGGTGAAAATGTGTCTCATCACTGAAGATGATTTTCACTGTTGCCATTTCTTGCCACCATTTTGACCATTGAGGACGTTTGAGATGGTCAAGAGGCTTTAGTTCTTGAGTCAATTGCACATTGTAAGCGTGTAAATTCAATTTTTATGCATAATGTTCATCAACGACGAGCGTGAAAGGTGCAATTGTTGGGCACGACGACGAGTTGAGGCGGACGGCTCTTCAGCTACACTATCGCGAACAGCAGCAATATTTTCTGCAGTACGAGCTGTACGCGCATGCACTGGTGTTTTGACATCTCCTACAAACCCGGTTGGCTTAAATTTTTGTAAGATTTTTCCGATTGTACGCACATTTGAACGTTTAATTTGACCGAAAAAATCACGAAGTGCACGATACGCATTTTGATTTGAACGCCCATTTTCATAATAAGCCTGAATATCTGCATACCAAATAGTATATCCCTATTGCTAAAATACAAGTTTTCCACGCCCACTAATCTATAATTAAAATTTCGTCTGCATATTGATAACTGTGTTGCCGAGTACTATCAGGAAATCAAATTTTATCTCTCCATTGCTAATATACAGTTTTGCCACGCCCGCTTCCCCCACCGATCGAAAATTTAAATGTCGTCTGCATATTCATATTTGTGTTGCAGAATACTATTAGGATATCAAAATTTATTTTTCTAGGACTTAAATACAGGTTGGCCCCGCCCTTTCCGCCTACTGATCGAAAATAAAAATTTCGTCTGCAAATTTGAACTTCAAGTGTCCAGTGCTATTTGTGTACTAAATTGTTTCTCTCTAACTGAAAAAAATGTTTTGCCACGCCCAGACCGCCCATTTAATCCAAAATTTAAAAAAATATTTAACCTATCTTTTTTTTGTATGTAGATTGTTATAGTGCGAAATCCATAACGAAATTAAATTTTTGGAGCGTTTTTTAGGAATTTCAGATATACTAAAAAAAATGGGCGTGACCAATATTTTTGTTAATAACCAAATCGGTGCATGCTTTCTGAAGTGATGGCCTTGCAAAGCACAACAATTCAGTTTTCTATATATTAGATTGATTGATATTGATAGATCCACCATGTATATTCTCAAACTATGCAAAAGCGAAGCAATCCTGGTCTTACTAGTACATATGTACAGCCAATTCTCAACCTTTATACTTTTTCTTTTTAGCTACTCGCCTTACGACAAACACCCAACCAGTTGTGCCGACAACAATACGGCCTATTGTGCCGATGGTCAATGCCTTATCAGCAATTTGCTTATTCGTACCGGTCCCTTCAACGTAACATGCGATGGAGTCAGCGATGGCGGTGGTTGGCTCGTCGTACAGCGACGCATTAACGGATCCGTGGACTTTTACCGCAACTGGATAGACTACAAGAATGGATTCGGAGACTTGAAGGGAGAATTCTGGCTGGGACTTGATAAAATGCATGCGCTCACCACTACTCTGGCACCCGTTGAGCTACTTATCCAACTGACGGATCATGAGAATGTCACCAAATATGCCAAATATAAGGAGTTTGTTGTTGGCAGTGAGGCAGAGCTATACAAACTTAAGGCCGTTGGTGACTACGAAGGCACTGCAGGTGATTCTTTCAGTCTTCATAAGGGTTATAGCTTTTCAACAAAGGATAAGGATAACGATGTAGCTGATTTTAATTGTGCTGTACGCCTGGAAGGAGGCTATTGGTATGAAAGTTGTGGTTGGAGGTAATAAAAGTGTGTTGTACTCAATTGCGTTTTAAGTAATAAAATGTTTTTTTGCTTTATTTCAGCAATTTAAATGGTCTTTACTATAAGACTGGCAATGCATCTAGGCATTTAGATGGAATAAACTGGAATTATTTTCATGGCTACTCATATTCATTGAAATCCGTGCAAATGATGTTACGACCACGAAAAATAATTTCCGATTAGTTGTATCAGCATTAAAATATGTTTCATTGCGGAAATACTCAGGTAAATTACGACGCTTAATTGTCTATTTTAATGCTAATATGTAGGTATTGCTTATTGCAGGTTGGAGCACTGTGGTTTTTTACTGGCGGCCTAAATTTTTCATTGCAATTCTTTATATTTTAATGTTTTTTTGTATAATTTATTATTATCTGCATTTTTTGTGTATTCTTAAATAAAGTTATTTATTTAGTACTATCTCTACGTTAGATTCCTTAAAACGATATGTAAACTTTGCTCTCCGATAGGTCTGCCCGAAACTATTGTGTCATTTCTGTTGCAGGCAGAACATTTAAGAAGATCCGGAGGCAGAGTTATACACTTTATTTTACTGACTCAAAATAATTGAGTCTAGGAAACGACAGCACTTAGTCTTCTATATATCTGTGCCTTTATGGCACAAGAGTCTGAAACGTGACAAATTCCCATATACGATACTTACCAAATTCAAATTGATATTAAATTATTATGGCATGTAACTTGACAAAACAAATGATGCAGAACTTCTACTTTTTGGGGTTACTTTCACGTGCAGTTCTCAGAACAGAGTCCCAAAATCACGTGTTGTACTGTGTTATTGTACTATATGGAAATTACTATAGTCTATATAATTTTTAAATTTTTTAGCCTATGGGCGAAGTAGGCTTGTCAGTGTGAATATTTTTATAAGCTAGAGAAATAAAATTTGATACCCGGAGAGTACTCGGCAACACAAATATGTAAAATGGGCGTATTTTTGTCATAGAGGGAAAAAGTTTAGTATCTAGATAGTACTTCAGTTACAAATTAACAGACGAAATTTTTCATTTGGGTCAGTGGATAGAGTGGGCGTGCCCAAACTGTATTATGTCATAGAAAGATAAAATTTGGTACACAAATACAAATTTTGCAGACGAAATTTGTATTTTCGATCAGTAGGCGGTGTCAAACTGTATATTTGTCGCCGAGGTTAAAATATGCTGAAAAGGAGTGTTTGAAAAACACTCAAAAAAAATCATCAAAATCTGTTAACAACTCGCAGAGTTCTTCGAACATTAAGAATTCACTTTCGAGTACTTGTATGGGAGCTTCGCTCCAAAAATTGAATTGCTCGTAAAAAACTTAAATGAGCTGATCTAGAAAAACTGGGAGATACGTATATATTTTTTTGAGCTATATTTTCAGAATCTGGTCAGTTTGATCATGGGTTAAAAATCGTGTCGTACAGTGTAATATCAACATAATATAAATAGTTTGGCTTCACTGAGGGTGATGGTATATGTAAGTCGGGTTGCCCGACGGTTAGTGAGTGGAGGGAGCGTGTGCCAAGTGAACTTTACCACTATAGAGTTCAAATTTAATCACAGAAAGTACTTAGCACTATATATATGAAAATAAATACTACGTCTGCATAAAATTTATTTTCGATCTGTAGATGAATTGGGTTTCCACCATTGTAGGACACTGCACCTTAGCTGTGAA
The DNA here is from genome assembly GCA_964034835.1 of Muscina levida. Taxonomy (NCBI): domain Eukaryota; kingdom Metazoa; phylum Arthropoda; class Insecta; order Diptera; family Muscidae; genus Muscina; species Muscina levida. The sequence goes on along the minus strand of OZ035883.1, from coordinate 123,096,267 downwards.
TATACAGCTGAGCTGTTTAATATCGGTCTGTAGTCATATAGAGATAACAAGATCAACGCTTGAATTAAGTCTGGCATATTATTATCGAGCTTAGGAAGTGTTCTTATATATAAAGAGTGGTTAAATGTTAAGGGTCGATGTTGAATGTGAACCACATCTAAACGTCAAGCTCTTTTTATACCATCACCCTTAGGGATGAGGGTATATATCATTTGATACGAAAACCAGTACAGAAATTTCAATCAGGTAAACTGACTGATAAATACCATCACCCAATATAAGATATTGTTGAAGTCTTGAGTTATTGAATTTAATAGACTGTTCATTAAAATAAATATCTTATGTATAATTTTTCCCCTGCTTGTGGTGCAAAATCGTTCAAAACTTGCCTTATTTGTTTAGAAGGTATAGGGACCGGATTAGAATTTATGTGAGAAATATTAATTTATTTAAAAAAAGTTATTTTGATAGGGGGTACCGAAAGGGATGAATCAATACAGTCTTTTTCACTCCTGACTCAAATTTTCATACACACAACTTACGAAAAATTTGACTGAATTCAACGTACTTACAAAAATGATATGTAAGACTATGGGGGTGAGTTCGGTCCTTTGTATGGGAGGTACAGAAAGGTGTCTGTCAAATAGCTAGATTTTCTGGGGTTTTTCCTCCTATAACAACATAAATTATTCGACCAATTTTCATTACCCCCAATAGTCCGTTTGGAAGTTATGGGCGAAATATTAATTTCCAAAAATAGGTAATTTTGTATGGGAGGTACCAGAAGGCGTGAACCGATATAGTCCATATTCATTCCCGAGTCCCATTTTCATAAGCGCACTTCATACGCAAAATTTGAGTGATCTCAGTTTACTTACATAAAAGATATGTATGTAAAACTATAAGGGTCAATTCGGTCATTTGTATGGGAGGTACCAGAAGGGGTGTGTCAAATAATTAGGCTCTCTGAGGTTTCGCCTCCTATCATAACACTAATTTATCGACCAATTTTCATTACCCCCCAAGCGTCCTTTTGGAAGTTATGGGAGAAATATTAATTTTCCAAAAAAAGGTCATTTTGTATGGGACGTACCAGAAGGGGTGTGGCAAAAGTTTCGGGTTTCTTTGGGTTTGTCTACTATTGCAAGATAAATAATCTGACCAAATTTAGATATCCTCGGATGGTCTGTTTGACAGTTATGGAAGAAATATTAATTATCCAAAAATAGGTAATTTTGTATGGGAGGTACCAGAAGGGGTGGGGCTATTCTGCCCATTTACAATCCCAGAAGTTCGTTTCGAAAAATATTAATACTGGTAAATTTTCATACCGATCCGTTAAGGTTTACTCGAGTTATCCTGCTGACCAGCCATCCAGCCAGCCAGCCAGACAGACGGACATAGCTCATTCTTCTTAAAAAGTTCTGAAACGAATTTGGTCTTAAGATACTTGGGGTCTAACTCGTCTCCTTTAATGCGGCTGGCTGAATGGCTGGTCAGCAGGATAACTCGAGTAAACCTTAAGGGATCGGTATGAAAATTTACCAGTATTAATATTTTTCAAAACGAACTTATGAGATTGTAAATGGGCAAAATAGCCCCACCCCTTGTGGTACCTCCCATACAAAATTACCTATTTTTGGATAATTTATATTTCTTTCATTACTTCCAAACGGACGATCGTAGGATATTTAAATTTTGTCGGTTTATTTATCTTGCAAAAGTAGACAAACCCTAAGAAACCCGAAACCTTTGCCATACCCCTTCTGGTACCTCCCATACAAATTACCTAATTGACCATTATAGTTTTACATACATATCTTTTTTGTAAGTAAACTTAATTTACTAAAATTTTGAGTACGATGTTCGCTTATGAAAATAGGACTCAGGAATGAATATGGACTATATCGGTTTACGCCTTCTGGTACCTCCCATACAAAATGACCTATTTTTGGAAAATTAATAATTCTCCTATTACTTTCAAACGGACACTTGGGGGGTGATGAAAATTGGTCGATTAATTTATGTTATTATAGGAGGCAAAACCCTAGAAAACCTAACTATTTGACACACCCCTTCTAGTACCTCCCATACAAATGACCGAACTCACCCCCATAGTCTTACAAACATACCTTTTTTCTAAGTGCACTGAATTTAGACAAATTATGAGTAATTTGTACGCTTATGAAAAATGAATCAGGAGTGAATATGGACTATATCGGGTCACCCCTCCTGGTACCTCCCATACAAAATGGCCTATTTTTGGAAAATTAATAAATCTTCCATAACTTCCAAACGCACATGAGGGGTAATGAAAATTAGTCGGTTAATTTATATTGTGATAGGGGGCGAAACCTCAGAAAACCTAACTATTTGACACACCCCTTTTGGTACCTCCCATACAAAGGACCGAACTCACCCCCATAGTCTTACATACATATCTTTTTTTGTAAGTGCACTGAATTCAGTCAAATTATTCGTAAGTTGTACGTATGAAAATTTGAGTCAGGAATGAATAAGGACTGTATCGGTTCACCCCTTTTGGTACCCCCTATCAAAATTAAATTTTTGGAAAAATTAATATTTCTCACATAAATTCTCGTTGGGTGACTTGATATTATTACTCGATATATAAAGTGGGTGGAGTGGTAAATTTGTATGGGAAGTACCAGAAGGGGCATGGATAGACTTCCTATTTTTTTTTCGCAAAAACTTGGTCCTGTTATAGCTTAACAAATTAATGAATTTGGGAACTATCGCGTTGAATGTGTTGATATTATTACTCGATTTATTAAGTTGGCGGAGTGGTACATTTGTATTGGTGGTACCAGAAGGGGCACGGCTAGACTTCCTGTGTTTTTCTCCAAAACTTTAACATGCTACAGTTTTACTAAATACTGAATTTGGGAACGATCGCGTTGAGTGTATTGATATTATTGCTTGATTTAAAAAGCGGGCGGAGTGGTACATTTGTATGGGAGGTACCAGAAAGGGCGTGTCTAGACTTCCAGATTTTTTCTCCAAAACTTTATCCTGCTTAAACATTACTAAATACAGGATTTGGGTACAATCGCGTTTGGTCTTTAAATAGTTTTAATCTATTTCTAAAGTGGGCGGTACCGGATATGTATGGTAGGTACCAGATCGAGCTTGGCTAGACTTTCAGTTTTTTTCCAAAACTTTATCCTGTTATATCTCTACTATGTACAAAATTTGGGTACGATCTCATTGGGTGTATTGATATTATTACTCGATTTCTAAAGTGGGCGGAATGATGTATTTATATGGGAGGTACCAGAAGGGGCCCATTTTCAATTTTCAATACCGTAAGTAGTTTTGGGGAAATATTAATTTATGCGAAATTTAACAACATTTGGTTGCGTCTTTCGAAAGTTATCGTGCGCACCAGCCGGACAGCCAGACAGACAGACAGATGGACATAGCTCAAACGACTTAAAAAGACATGAATCGAATTTGGTTCAAACAAACTTAGGGTCTAAAGTGACTCCTTCTATGTGTTACACTTTTGGATCGTATCAAATGATATATACCCTCATCCCTAAGGGTGATGGTACAAGTATAAGTTTATAATGACGCTAAGTTTGAGGAAAACGTATTGATTTCCCTATTAGTGCACAATGGCAAATGTAATATTTACACTTACAATCAATGCGTCTCCACTCGGCCTGATCTACTACTATGCAATCATATGTAACATCTCGAAAATTTCACTACCGCACAAAGTTGAATGTCAGTGGTCTGAGTGCTAGCATTTGTTATCACTAAACAACAATTACACATATATATTGATTATATATGATCAAACTAAATTCGATTAAGGCGCTCTCTTATCAATTACGTATTCCAAAACATTTTCCCACCTTAGCTGTATAATTACAATAAGATTAATATCACTCAGCAATATATGTACAAAAAGTTCAACATAGCAATAGTTGACTAAACCTACACAACAAGTAAAGACCGCACCAGACCGGTTCCAGACCAACAGAGTATAACACAAAACTGTTATTTATATATTTTTATTAAAACAGTGTCAATATGCTGCAGTTAGAAGTAGTTTCATTGTATTGGTGTATTGCATTTACCATTACCCAGACTGCAGTTCATGTAAGTTACAAATATATTTCAAAATTGCAGCCAACTATTAATAGCATGCTCATCATAGTCTCAGAATATACCTAGAAGTGACCAGAATTCAATGTGCCTCAGTGTTAGCCATCAATTGGATAATCTAAAACTAAGTACAGAAAACCTTAGATTAAGACTGGACATAAGTTATGAGCAACAACAAAGTCATTACAATGATGTTGCTAGTAAACTAAACAATTTGGATGAGAAATTTGATCGATTACTAGAACTAGTGGCAACCAAATCAGATGCCGCAGATAATTTCGATAGACTTGTACGTGGTCCTAAATTGAGTGATATCAGAAATCAGTTACAAGAGGATGCAAAGAGATTTAAGAAATCGGACGAAATCACGCATAGCCTATTGCGTAATTTAACTGAAACAGGTAAATTAGCTGTATACCTATAAAATATCTTACAGTTACTAATAGTAAACATTTTGTGTTTTTTTTTTAGTATTTAATCAGACATGTAAAGTAACAAGTAACGATGCAATGTTGAGGTAAGTGACAAAATTTTGATTTTCCATTTTTTACTTGAAATGTTAACGACTATTGACGAATACGATTTGTGTAAAATTTTCAAATTTCGCACAAAAACTTTTTTTTTAAATGAAATGTTACTTAAACAAAAGACGAAGCGTTAAATGTATTATTCGTCAATGACCTCTAATGTTGTGCTTTGAATCAATAAATCTGATATCATACGTTTGCCTTTGGAAAATGACAGAAAAAACGATTTTTACTTAAATTTATCAGACAGTTATTTAAAAAGTTGCACAATATATTTGGCAAAAGTGCAGAATATGGGTCGGGAGCCAAAAAAAAAAAAATGCCACTCCCCCCAAATACGCCCTAAACCACAAGATCAAAGTTGGCGCGTAGGCCCAGGGGGCCGGGGGGCCAAAAAAAATTGAAAATATCATGGAAAAAGTTAGAAAAATTTAAGGAAATAAATGTAAAAAAATAGAAAATCAAAAAACCGCACGATTTTTTTAAAAAAAATAATTTTTTCTGAAAAACTCGTAAAAAATTAAAAAAAATTGGGAAAAAATCATGGAAAATTAGAATAATTTAAGGAAATGAATTGAAATATTCCATAGAAAAATTAAATATCATCAAAAATGTGTGAAAATTTTAAATTTTTTTGAATTTTTAAGGTTTTTTTTAATTAAAAAAAGAAAATTGAGAAAAGAATTAATAAAAAATTAAGGAAACAAATGGACAATTTCAAATTCAAATTCAAGAAAAAGTTTAAAAAGAAATATTTGAAAAAATAAAATTGATTTAAAAAAGGATAAAAGTGGAAAAAATTATGACAAATTTGAAAAATATTTAACAAAAGCTATGTTTTGTAATTTTTTTTGATATATCCCATTAAATTAATGTTTGTTTTTTAAATTAGAGTTGTAACGGTTGAGATGGTTGTAGCAGCGCCGCAGGCAAAAGCGCGATTTTTTTTAAAAAATATTTTCTTTTTGGTATATTCCGGGAAAAATATTTTTTATTTTTTGTAAATTAGAGTGGAAATGGATATGTTGGATCTAATAGCGCCGCAGGAAAAAATTATTTTTAAAAAAATCGCGCGATTTTTTTTTTGTATATCCCGGAAATTTAAATGGCTCTAACTCGGTCCAGGAGACCCGTAGGAAAAATAACATCGTTGGATTCGTCTCGAAAATAGCTTTCATTTGAGTTCCCGCACATGGGGGGTCATCATAGAACCGAAAAGGGCCCCTTTTTGACCCCCCTGGGCCCCATGGGCCTGAGCGCCAACTTTGACCTACCATTCCGATGTTTGGGAACCAAGACGAAGACAATGGCATATTGTTTTTTTTTAATCGGGCTCTTGCCCCTTTTTCTGCACTTCAGCCTTATTTTTATACCATCACCCTCATGGATGAGGGTATATATCAATTGATACGAAAACCAGTACAGAAATTTTAGTCAGATAAATTGACTATGACACGATGTTGTGGTAAAGCTCATACAGTTCATGGTTTATTCGATTGGGAAACTCGCCGTCGACACAAGTAGGTCCACATATTTTTCGGAGTACTTTTCACTCGAATACTTCTATGTTTTGTATGTCCGTTGTCCTAAGCACCCACGATTCGGCATGCATACAAAAGAAAGGGCAAAATTATCTCATGGTATAGCTGTTCCTTAGTATTCCGAGATAAAGTGGTGTTACTTAATTGCTGCCGAAGACCGTAGAAACATGTATTGGCGAGCACTATTCTCCGTTTGATTTCTTGGCTGACATTATTTTTCTTATTGACGGAAGATCCGAGGTAGGTAAATTCATCTTTTCCCTCAAAACAATAATTGTCAACGTTCACGGTGCGACCCCATCGAAAGAACTCTTTGTTCAACGAAATCATAATTTTTGTTTTGTGCTCGTTAACTGCTAAATCCATTTTTGCTGACTCCATTTCTAGCGATGAGAAAACTGCAGTAACATTCCGAAAATTTCGGCCAATGATGTCCATAGGCTAGTAATATGTGGGTCTTGTTGAATACGATGCCAGACATGTAGACACCAGCCTTTCTCATCACCTTCTCCATAACTTTATAAATTAGTGTACAGGACAAGCTATCACCCTGCCTGAGACCTCTTTCCGTGTTGAGTGGTTCACAGTGATCCTTACCAATCTTAATAGAGGATTTGGTGTTTTCCAAGGTCTATCTGCATCTATTTGGGAACACTATTCTCCGCCTGATTTCTTGAGTGACATTATTTTTCTTGTTGACGGAAGATACGAGGTAGGTAAACTTTACTTATCTACTACCTCAAAACAATAATTTTCAACGTTGACGGTGTTTGTCGAAATCATTATTTTTGTTTTGTCCTCGTTGACCGCTAAATCCATTTTTGCTGACTCCTTTTCTAGCGATGAGAAAACTGCAGTAACATCCCGCAAGCTTATATCATCGGCATAGGCTAGTGGCATGTGGCTCTTATGGAATATGGTATCAGACATATTGACACCAGCCATTCTTATCACAAGATACCTGAGTGTTGAATGGTTCAGAGTGATCTTTACCAATCTTAATCCTTGAAGCTGCATCTAAAACGTCGAATTACCTTTGCAGAAATATCAAACTCAGACATGGCCTCATATAGCCTATTCCTTATCGCAGAGACGAAGGCAGCTTTGTAGTCGACAAAGAGGTGGTTGGTGTCGATCTGCTTTTCATGAGTTTTTTCCAGGATTTGTCGTAAATTGAATATTTGATCCGTTGTAGATTTATCAGGTCTGAAGCCGCACTGATAAGGTCCAATTAGTTTTTTTACAATTGGCTTAAGACATTCACACAATATGCTTGAAAGGACCTTGCACGCAATTGATTATTGGCTCTTATGGAATATGGTACCAGACATGATGACACCAGCCACTCTTATCACAAGCTAGTAGGCTAGTGGCATGTCGCTCTTATGGCATATGGTGCCAGACATGTTGACATCAGCCTGATACCGCTTTCCGTTTCAGGAGGGCAAATCTGTTCCGAGCATTCTCGCCTTAACTCTCTGGTAGAATTTTCGGGTTTACGCTCTACTTCGGAGCAACTCTGGGCACTCATCCTGTCTCTTCTTCAGCTTCTTCTTTTTTCGACGAGTTCACGAACACCTCGCTTTGCCGTTGCAGTTTCGCCCTGTATGCAGCATCCGTCTCCTTCGTCGCATTGCGAAATTCATCATCGCAACAGGCATATTCTTGAGGCGGCGTTAAGTACCCAAGTACGCTTCTCACAGTCCATTCAATGGAGTCGGCTATATGTTGCCACTGCGAGGTAATATTATCAAGGGTTGGAGCATTCCGCAGCAGTTAAGTTAGGTAGTCGGAGTAGGCATCCACTAACTCTGTGGTCCGCAGTTTACTGATGTCCAGCTTTCGTTGTGCCTGGTTACCTACGTTTTTCGCCATGGTTAGCCTTGTGCGTACCTTAACTGTGGTAATGTGGTGATCGGAGTTAATGTTCGGACCCCTGATCACTCGTACGTCCAAAACACTGGTTACGTGCCTTCCATCGACTATCACGTGATCTATCTGATTCCTCGTCAATTAATCTGGAGATAACCATGTTGCCTTATGAATATTTTTATGGTCAAATCTAGTGCTGCTAAGTACCATATTTCTTTCCTGCAGCTTTTTTTTATTGTGCTCACTTATTTCAGTAACCCGGAACTGCCTTATCCGACCAGTTGTAACACCAACGATACGATTTATTGCTCCGCAAGCAAATGTCTCATATGGAATAAACTACTCGGTGAAGAACCATTTCAGGTGTCATGTGATAACATCAGCGATGGTGGTGGTTGGCTAGTCATACAAAGACGCCACAATGGATCCGTTGACTTCTATCGGGATTGGCAAGCCTATAAAAATGGATTTGGACATATAGATGGAGAATTCTGGTTGGGGCTCGATAAAATCCATGCACTAACCACCACTCTGGCACCGGTAGAGTTACTCATTCAAATGGAGTCTCATAACAATATCACCAAATACGCCAAGTATAATAATTTTACCATTGCCATTGAGGAAGAGCTGTACAAAATTATAGATATTTCTGGCTATGAAGGTGATGCAGGTGATTCATTTAGCAGTAACAAGGGTCATAAATTTACCACTAAGGATAAGGATGGTGACACTTGTAGGGGTAACTGTGCTACACACAGAAAGGGAGGATGGTGGTTTCACTGCTGTAGCACAGCGTAAGCTTCTGATGTCTTATAATAAGGAGCATAAGGAGAAATTTAAAAAAAAATATATTTTCACTTTCCGTAGGAATTTAAATGGTCTTTATTATGAGGCAAACATCATACCTGAGTTTAAAGATGGCATCTACTGGCATTCATTTCATCAGAGTTACTTTCGCTTATTGAAATTTGTTCAAATGATGATACGTCCAAGGGAAAAAGTAGCTGGTAAGTTAATTTCATAATTAAGGGGTACAAATTGTATAATCCAAATTAAATGTTGTTTTTCTATAATGTATAAAGGATTTAAATTTATTCTTTTGCTTACAGACGACGATTGTTGATTATACGGAACATTGATGTTAGTTGGACTAACATTTGAGCTGTGTAGATTTTGATACTTTTAAGCAGATTTAAGTTACACCTACCCATTCATTTCTACTGTTACAAAATAAGAAAATATTAGTCGTTTAAGGTATCCTTTGCCTCCACAACTTTGTTTATTAAGGAACATGATGAAAATTTCAATGAATTAATATGTGCCCTATGAAATCTTACTTAAGTTCCTAACAGCAACGATAATGTGTGTCCTACTACATTTACCAACAGCAGCCAACACCAACACCTTTAATAACTCAATATTGACCTAATAACCGCAATATCGAAAAGAAAATCGAAGATTCTGGAATCTATGTTAAGGTACATAAAAAAGGAATTTGTTCGTAATGTACGTGTTTACACACAATGGAAGATGATAGTCGGGCAACAATGCAAAAATATTGCTCTAGTTCTAGCAAACTTGGACACATTCCATACCACTGCTGCTGATACGACATGATGCATACAAACAATTACGACTTTAATTGTTCTTGTTTAACCAAAGCTAACGCTAGGAAATGTCAACACAAACACAGTGTTGCCGACAAATATGATCCTTTTGCTGATTGTAGAGAAATGAAATTGCGTTTGAGAGGAATATTAAGTGATTCAGCACATACTCCAGTGCGATGATGAATACATATTAAGCACTAGACGATGTGAAAAATTAAAGGCGGAATACTTAAAGATAATTAATAATTATATAGTCGACATAAGGGAGGTATTGTTCAAAGAAAGAAGAAATATTTAATAATATATATATACATAAAAAAAAAATGGTCCACGTATGTAAACCCATCACTTGAGAACGGCTGCACAGTGGTCGTCCCCATTGGCCAAAAATATAATAATTAAGTCAAAATTCTGGGTAATACTGTGGCAACACTATCTCACAATAGATTTTGCTCTTTCAAATACATTTTTTTTTGCTTTATTCCACCTGTCCTCTTTAAGAATAACTCTTTAACTTTTAAGTGCAGGTCCAAAATAAAACGTTAAAACCTCTTTAAAAAATGATGCTTAATATTTTATTTTATTTTATTTTATTTTATTTTATTTTATTTTATTTTATTTTATTTTATTTTATTTTATTTTATTTTATTTTATTTTATTTTATTTTATTTTATTTTATTTTATTTTATTTTATTTTATTTTATTTTATTTTATTTTATTTTATTTTATTTTATTTTATTTTATTTTATTTTATTTTATTTTATTTTATTTTATTTTATTTTATTTTATTTTATTTTATTTTATTTTATTTTATTTTATTTTATTTTATTTTATTTTATTTTATTTTATTTTATTTTATTTTATTTTATTTTATTTTATTTTATTTTATTTTATTTTATTTTATTTTATTTTATTTTATTTTATTTTATTTTATTTTATTTTATTTTATTTTATTTTATTTTATTTTATTTTATTTTATTTTATTTTATTTTATTTTATTTTATTTTATTTTATTTTATTTTATTTTATTTTATTTTATTTTATTTTATTTTATTTTTTTTTATTTTATTTTATTTTATTTTATTTTTTTTTATTTTTTTTTATTTTATTTTATTTTATTTTATTTTATTATATTTTATTTTATTTTATTTTTTTTTATTTGTTTTTATTACTTAAAAAGAATTAAAAACTTCTCAGCATTCTGTGTCTATTTTATTAAATTAATTTATTATATGTGCCCATTTCAGCACTAACTCGTGTGTAGACTTAAATTCCACTTTGAGTTTTAGTTGGGAAGTCGATCGAAGTTGACAACCAAATTTGTTGTAAAATGTTTACCAATATTTACAGATTCAGCTGCGGAAATTTGCGTATAGTTGAGTTATCTTCAATAGAACAAAGCGGCCTCACCGTTCTCGGTGTAATTTTTTTGATTGTGTACTCTAAGAGAAGTCCTTGAATCCTTTGTCCAACAATGACCAAACTGTAGATTTAGTCATAAATTGATGAAATCAATAGATATGCCAACTTTGGCATGCCTACTATGAAATTTAAATATTCAGGATATAAGAGAGTTCTTTGAATCCTTTGTTCGACATTGACCAAATTTTAGATATAGTCATAGATTGATGGAATCAATGGATATGCCAACTTTGGTATGCCTACTATGAAATTTAAATTTGCAGGATCTAAGAGAAGTCCTTGAATCCTTTGTCCAACATTGACCAAACTGTAGATTTCGTCATAAATTGATGAAATCAATAGATATGCCAACTTTGGCATGCCTACTATGAAATTTAAATATTCAGGATATAAGAGAGTTATTTGAATTCTTTGTTCGACATTGACCAAATTTTAGATTTAGTCATAGATTGATGGAATCAATGGATATGACGATTTGAGTGTGCCTACTATGAAATTTAAATATTCAGGATTTAAGAGAGGTCCTTGAATCCTTTGTCCGACATTGACCAAATTTTAGATTTAGTCATAAATTGACGAAATCAATAGATATGCCAACTTTGGCATGCCTACTATGAAATTTAAATATTCAGGATCTAAGAGAGGTCTTTGAATCCTTTGTCCGACGACATTGACCAAATTTTAGATTTAGTCATAAATTGATGAAATCAATGGATATGCCAACTTTGGTATGCCTACTATGAATCCTTGAATCCTTTGTCCAACATTGACCAAACTGTAGATTTAGTCATAGATTGATGGAATCAATGGATATGACGATTTGAGTGTGCCTACTATGAAATTTAAATTTTCAGGATCTAAGAGAGGTCCTTGAATCCTATCACAGATTTTAACCAAGTTTTAGAAATTTGTGTCACTAACAGAGACTACGAGATGTGCCAAATATTATTCACCTATGAAAACTCCTTCTATTTTTGGCCGCTTTTTGTAGGAAACTGCAACCACTGTGGGTGGGCTGCACCGATTTGTCAGATTTATGTATAAATGGACCCGATAGATTACGCTAGGGGTATTTATATGGAAAATTTAAATGGATAAACCAATTTAACTGAAACTAAGAATGTATGTTTGTTTGATCATCAGAAAAAATTGTATGTACAAATGTATGAATTTTCAACTAAAGTCACATATTGCTCGCGTATGCCGATGATATAGATATCATTGGCCGTGGATAGCGGGTTGTTACTGCGGCTTTTTCGAGCATTGACAAGCAGCCGGCGGAAGTGGGTCTGGTGATAAATGAGGACAAAACCAAGTTATTTGTTTCAACGAACGTGAACGTTGACGACTATAACTTTGAAGTGGTAGATGATTTTGTTTGCCTTGGCTCCGCCATAAACAAAAACTATAATGTCAGCCTGGAAATCAAAAGAACAGTATTGATCGCTAACTGCTGCTTCTATGCGCTAAGCAAGCGATTTAATGTCAAAGCGCTCTATCGAAAAATCAATATCCAACTCTACTAGACTCTGACCCTAACTGTCTTGCTCTACAGCGCAGAATCTTGGGTAATGACACAAGCGGATCCATCTATTCTGAGAGTCGTCGAGAGAAAATTACTACGCAACATATTCGGACCCATCATCGTTAACGGCGAGTACCGTCGTCGAATGAATCAAGAGCTATACAACGACATCGTCGTAGTCAAGCGCGTTCAAATAGACCGAATGCGCTGGCTTGGACACATTGTACGAATGGAGAAAAAACGCTCCGGCTCGAAAAGTCTTCGGCAATAAACTAGATGAGCGGCGCAGGAGAGGGGCGACCAAAATTCCGATGGATGGAGCAGGTGAAAGAGCTGTTAACTAAGCTTTGTGTGACGCATTACACTATGTAACAAAAATAAAAAATTTCTCAGTCCTTGGGATGTAATTGTTATTTCCTAGTCTGTTATGTCTTAAAAGTATGGAAACCTCCTAATATTCCTCGGAAACTTTGCTTTTGTGACCAGGACAATGTGATTCATTAAAATATGCTAAAATTATGAGAAAAACGTGTTTGAGTCTTTCACTACAGAGAAAATCATACAGAACAGCACATATAAATCAAAACTAGATTTTATTAAAACTTCAGAAAACCAAAAACATAAAAGTAAATCAGAAGCGGGTGGTTTTTCGACATTTGCGTTTATACTGCGAGTCACTTTCTCTAATCAATCCCCAAATGTAATCTCCCATCATGTACTCATTGTATTGTCCATGGTATCGCCGCTCAAATTCCATTATATCCTGATAGAAGCGCTCGCCTTGCTCCTCTGAATATGCTCCCATGTTCTCCTTGAATTTGTCAAGATCTGCGTCCAGAATATGGAGTTTGAGAGACATCCTGGAGCCCATTTTGCCGTAGTTCTCCACCAGACTTTCGACTAGCTCCACGTAGTTTGCGGCTTTGTGATTGCCTAGGAATCCCTGTACCACGTGTTGATGATTCGTGTTCTTCAATGATTCGGCTTCCGTCGTAAATCAGTTTGATATCCGCAACTCAGGATCGTGTTGATGATTCGTGTTCTTCAATGATTCGGCTTCCGTCGTAAATCAGTTTGATATCCGCAACTCAGGATCGTGTTGATGATTCGGCTTTCGTCGTACATCAGTTTGGTATCCGCAATTCAGGATCGTGTTGATGACTCGTGTTCCTTAGTAGATCGACTTGTGCAACTCGTAGTTTTATCGTTCCGAATTCGCGACCGAACTAATAATCGTACCCGACGGGGTGTTAGTATCAAAATGCTACGGTGCTAATTTCTAATACAATGCTACAAGAACGAAGAGTATCTTCGTGTGCCCGACCGAAATCTGTGCAACCGACGAGTCGGTACAAGCAACCGGGGTTGGATTCAACAAACCGAAGTCCGATTCAACAGACCGAGGTCCGATTTAACAGACCGAAGTACGATTTCACAGACCAAAGTCCGATTCAACAGACAGAAGTCCGATTTTACAGACCAAAGTCCGATTCACAGACCGAAGTCAGATTCAACAGACCGAAGTCCGATTTAACAGACCGAAGTCCGATTTAACAGACCGAAGTCCGATTCAACAGACCAAAGTCCGATTCAACAGACCGCAGTCCGATTTAACAGACCGAAGTCCGATTTAACAGACCGAAGTCCGATTAAACAAAATAATATTTCTTTCGATAAATGATTGCCCTAAGAAGGGCAGGGGAGATCTGGTACAAAGCAACTCAGCAATAAACTTCGCTGCGGTAGCAATCGACAAACTACCAAGCAAAATGTTCGATTATTTAAGTAAGTGGAGCTCTCAATGTAATGAGAATTACATCACATCACATAACACAGCATTGAACAACACTTTACCTTGTGATGTCGTCTCCTTAATGTGGTTGGTTGGATTTTCGTCGTCGGGCTCATTCGCCGTTCGTGGCGATTGTCGAATGTGTCGTTGGTGGCAGTTGTGTGCATTGCCGAACGCGTCGTTTGCAGCGGTCGTGTGATTGGTGGAATTGACTTTTGCCCTTCAAGTAGTTGAAGCATTATCAGTATTGAAGGGCAAATGAAGGTTGTAGGTGGCCGTTCGCGTGTTTGGAGTTGCTGCCATTGGCGATGTTGAAGGTCGAATAAAGGTTGTTTAGAGAAAGAATTGTGTATGTAGGTGAACGTATGTACGGACAACTGGCATCACGTTACAGTAAGTCGGGTTGCCCGACTGAAACTTTCTTACTGGTTAGAACACCATCATTGCCGATAGCGCCTATAAGGTGAATGTTAGGGCCTCTGGGCGACAGATTTACATGTATTGCTCGGGTACCGACCGGAGACCAACCTTGGTTGTTTCGTCAATAAATTCAAATTTGTTTGCCGTTGTGGATGTATTCACATATTGTTGGAACATATTGCGCTCTCTTTTCCTTATTATATACGTTGTTCATAGCATACGGTGTTTTCATCGTTCGGTTCAAGATCTATCCCTAGTATTGGTAATATAATATATTTTACAAGAGTTGTGTGAAATGGATTATGTTGACAGCTGACAGGGCGGATAGCTATTTCGATAGTTGCCATAGTATCTCATCAGGACCCTTTATTGTGCCTTCTCCACACGTTTTCACAACCTTAAGTGTTAAAAGTTTCAAGAAATCATCGTGAAGCCCAAACACAACGGTGCGAAAATGGTATCAACGAAGACCAAACGTCAACATAATCCGCACAAGCTCTTGTCTATGCTTTGTCCATCGGACAAAATTGCATAGAATTATTGTTGGCAACATGTGCCAACCCGGTGTACCTCCCGTGTAGGTTTTGCTCTTGTTTGTATTGTTGAGCTATACGTGTAAATAATGAACGTGTTTCCATCGTTCGGTTCAACATCTATCTCTATTACTGCTAATAGAATGTATTTTACAAGAGTTGTGTGAAATGGATTATGTTGACAGTTGGCAGGGCATGCTTCGCATTTGCAATTGTTGGTATTGATACCCACTTCTCCAATTCACTCTATACTCTTTGTTTAACTTCCTTCAGAGTTATTTGTGGTTTCGCTTCGACCCATAATATCAATAAAGTTATATCTTCTTTATTTAGCAGACGAGGTTTTTTTACCGCCTCAAGCTGAAGAGTCCCTTTATTAGACATTAGCCACGAACATTCTGTTTAATATATCACAGCTAAAGATGCAGCAAGCTTCGTCTTTATAGCTTTATGGAAAATGTTGTTTCAACTGTATAAACAGGAGTTAGGCTTCTTATGCAGCTTTACCTATGATTTTGTTTTCGTCGAAATATTGTTAAAACTTCAAGTCGCAATTATTTGGTTAATTAAACTTTAGAATTTTTTTCTCATACACTTTTCATCTAATCATTTATTTTTGGCTCATCATATTTAGTGTTCACACAATTTCTCTAGTCGTGAATTGATTGTTTGATTTTTAAATAATTTCAAATAACAATGATCATTATAATTTAATCAAACTGGATTTAGATGGGATTCCCCAGTAAGATAGGGAGAAGAACATAACGAAGAATTCTTATAGCTCTCTGGCTCTCTCCCTCGGTGTTTTTTTGCTCTCGCACATGCAATACAATGTTTACCTCAGTGAAAAAGCTTTCTGAGATTATTTGCAAGATCGTTTAAGCTACTTAAAGCAACAGTAAATACAAAGTATACTTTAGTCAATTCAAAATATCAAACAAGTGAAGAACACACAACGTTTTCAATTAAACATTAAAAGCAATTGAATACGTAATCAAAACACAATGCAAATATTACATTTGTCCTATTTTATTCTGCTTAGCATAGGCATGGTCTTAGGTTATGGTCAAGTAACTATAATTACAGAGAAAACTTTGTTTTTTATAAATTCTCATGGCCTTATAACTTCCCACCATAGAGCTCCTATGTCCAAAATGCTGACGATCAATCTATGTGCGGCAATGTCGCCTATCAGATCGATATTCTCAAGTCAACAAATGGAAATCTGAGATTACGTGTTGAAACAATGGATCAACATTTCGACAAACAGATGCAAAACTATGAGAAAATGGAGGAGAAATTTCATGGACTACAAGAAAAATTGCAAGAGCTTGAAGAGCGCCTTATGGAACAACAAGCGGTTAATCAAAACGAGTTGAAGAGCCTAATCGAATCTACGTCAGCCAAAAATTGTGCACCCCAACAATCGGACTTGCTTTCGGGCAATGAAAAATCAGAATTCTTAAATGAATTTCAAAAAGTCACCAAGTTACAGGAAAATATTTTAACAAAATTAAATGCTCAGACTTCAACGTCAACAGGTGCTACAGCTGCTACAAAAGGTGGAATACAAGGTATTGATAGTGCTGTGGTACAAGTTGATGGCTTCAACGTTTGTTGGGGCGTCTATACGAAAATTCTGGGTGAACTTAATAGTAACCTCACGATTTTACAAAATATCGATACAAAGTTGAAACAACTCAATGAACAGCATATCGCAGAAACGGACAATCATAAAAACTCGTTGCAAGTTACCGATGGACTGTTGAGGTTTTTAAATAAAAAAGGTAGGTTAATAGGTGACCAAAATTTTGTCGAATTAGGAATTTATACCGAAAATTCATTATAAATTTCAGAAGATACCAAAATATGTGTACGCTCGGATGATGAGAAGTTAATGTGGTAAGTGTTGAATATATATGGAGATTTGATGCCAAAACCAGTACAGAAATTTCAGTCTGGTAAACTGACTGATAAATACCATTACTAAATATAAGATATTGTTTAAGTCTTGTTATGTTGCAGAATGAGTGTGACAAATAGTTAGGTTTTCTGAGGGTTTGCCTCCTATTACAAGATAATTTAAACTACTAATTTGCATTACCCCCCAAGTGTCCGTTTGAAAGTTATAAGAGAAATATTCCAAAAATTGGTCATTTTGTTTGGATCGTACCTGAAGGGGTTAACTGATATAGTCCCTATACATTCATGATTCAAATTTTCATAACCGTACAACTTACGAAAAATTTGACTAAATTTAGAGTACTTACAGAAAAGATATGTCATTTGTATGGAAGGTACCAGATGGGGTGTGTCAAATAGTTACTTTTTTTGAGGTTTTGCCTTATGTTACAAGATAAATTAACCGACCAAATTTCACTACCCTTCAAGTGTCCATTTGGAAGTTATGTGAGAAATAGTTAATTTCTAGAAATAGGTCATTTTATATTGGAGGTACCAGATGGCGTGAACCGATTTAGTCCATATTCATTGCTGAGTCCAATTTTCAAAAGCGAACATCGAACGAAAAATTTGAGTGAATTCAGTGTACTTGCAAAAAAGTTAAGTATGTAAAACTATTAGGGTCAATAGTTGTATGGGAAGTACCGGTAGAGGCGGGGCAAAGGTTTCGGTTTTTTTAGAGTTTCTCTTCTTTTGCAAGATAAATAAACTGACCAAATTACGGTCGTCCGTTTGGATGTTATGAAAGAAATATTAATTATCCAAAAATAAGTAAATTTGTATGGGAGATACCAGAAGGGGTGGGGCTATTCTGCCCTATTAATTCGTTTTGAAATATATTGATACTGGTACATCCGTTAAGGCTTACTCGAGTTATCCTGCTCACCAGCCAGTCAGCCAAACAGAAGGACATATCTCTTATAAAGTCCTGAAACGAATTTGGTCTACATATACTTGGGGTCTTACTCGTCTCCTTTAATGCGTTACACTTTTTTTACCATCACCCTTAGGGATGAGGGTATATATCATTTGATACGACCCAAAAGTGTAATACATAGAAGGAGCCACTTTAGGCCCTAGGTTTTTTTGAACCAAAATCGATTCATGACTTTTTGAGTCGTTTGAGCAATGTCCGTCTGTCTGTCTGGCTGGTGCGCACGATAACTA
Source organism: Muscina levida (assembly GCA_964034835.1). Taxonomy (NCBI): domain Eukaryota; kingdom Metazoa; phylum Arthropoda; class Insecta; order Diptera; family Muscidae; genus Muscina; species Muscina levida. The sequence goes on along the minus strand of OZ035883.1, from coordinate 123,077,762 downwards.
TCGAAAGGCGCAACCAAATGTTTTGAAATGCACTAGTTAATATTTTCCCAAAACTACTTACGGTATTGCAAATGGGCTACATGGCCTCGCCCCTTGTGGTACCTCCCATACAAATACATCATTCCGCCCACTTTAGAAATCGAGTAATAATATCAATAAATTCAATGCGATCATACCCAAATTCTATATTAATTTAAGATATAACAGAATGAAATTTTTGAAAAAATATTGGTAGTCTAGCCACGCCCTTTTTGTACCTCCCATACAAATGAACCTTTCCGCCCACTTTAGAGATGGAGTAAAAATTTCAATAAATACAATTCTTTATTTGGTAAAGCTATAGCAGAATACAGTTTTGGACAAAATACTGGAAGTCGAGCCAAGCCCCATCTAATAACTCCCATACCCATCTGGTACCGCCCAATTTAGAAATCGATTAATATAATTAAGAGATCTAATGCGATCGTGCCCAAATTCTGTATTTAGTAAGGTTTAGGCAGGGTTAAGTTTTGGAGGAAAAAAGTGGAAGTCTAGTCACGCCCCTTCTGGTACCTCCCATACAAATGTACCACTCCGCCCACTGTAGAAATAGATCTTGCGCAAATTTTGAATTTTGTTATGCTATAACAGCACAAAGTTTTGGAAAATAAAAACTGGAAGTATAGCCACGCCCCTTCTGGTACCTCCCATACAAATGTAACACACCGCCCACTTTAGAAATCGAGTAATAATATCAATAGAATAGAAAATTTGTTGTTTTACTGAGGCGGTGGACGGAAAGGTACATTTCTATGGGAGGTACCATAAGGGGCGTGGGTCAATATAGGTCGCGCGATAGGTCAATTAATAATATATATCGATTTCTAAAGTGGGCGGTACCAGATCGGTAGGGAGGTACCAGATGGGGCGTGGCTAGACTTACAGTTATTTTCTCCAAAACTGTAGCCTGCTAAAGGATGTGGGTACGATCATGTTGGATTTATTGATTTTATTACTCCATATTCAAAGTAGCCGGAGTGGTACATTTGTATGGGAGGTACCGGAAGGGGTATGGCTAGACTTCCATTTTTTCCCAAAACTTTATCCTGTTATAGATTTACTAAATACAGAATTTGGGCACGATCCCGTTGGGTGTACTGATATGAATACTCGTTTTCTTAAGTGGGCGGAATGATGTATTTGTATGGGAGGTACCAGAAGGGGCGTACTTGTAGCCCATTTACAATAACGTAAGTAGTTTTGGGAAAGTTCGTGCAAAATTTCAAAATAATTGTTTGCTTCTTTCGAAAGTTATCGTGCGTACCAGCCGGACAGACAGACACACGGACATGACATAAACGATTTAAAACGAATTTGGTTCAAAGAAACCTAGCGTCTAAAGTGACTCCTTCTATGTGTTACACCTTTGGGTCGTATCAAATGATATATACCCTCCTACCCGTAGGGTGAGGGTATAAAAATACTATGTTTGTGGAAAGCGGGCGATGCCACGCCCCTTTTTAGAAAACCGTTATTTGGGTCAAATAAATGGGCCGGTTGCAATTAAATGTCTGCTGTGTTACACTATCCGTAGGGCCTCTTTCATAGGCTACATGAAACCATAATTAACATAGGAGCGTGACACGGCCCACACAAACCAACATTTCAATCGGTCATATTTCCAGAGCCATTAAAGGTAAGAAGATGAGTTTTGCTACACATGTAAATGGTACATGGGAGATTGCTTCTCTATGGGAAATGGGCGGTGCCACGGCCCTTTTGGAAAATTTGTTATATCGGTCATATAAATAGAAATTGCTTGAGTTAGTGATTGGGTGAAATGGCTGTAGATAGGATGATGAAATTTGGGGTGGTTGTTCCTCTTTTCGAGTTAACGTCAGCAAAGAGCAAATTTTTGAAAATTCGTACTTTTAAGGTATAAAAATTACTAATAAGGGATAAAACTTACACCATCTCCCATATCAATCGACTAATGCTATAATCACGAAAATGCTCACTATCAAATAGGATGGAATGTTTCTTTGAAATCTGATATTTCTGGGTAAATAAACGAAAAAAGCCCAGACCAAACTGCCAATGGTATAATATAATAATATTGATAAAACTCGTACTAAACGGCTAAAGGTATAGTTGCAAAAATTGAAGACCAAATGCCTAAAGGTAGAGTTATGAAAATGTATATAGAATTGCTCCCTTTAGAATTTGAAAGCCGCCAGATGGGAATTTTAGAAATTAGAACATTTAGGGGGAAAAATGCCAAAAAGGGAAAAAACTGATACTATCACCCAGACCAAACGGCTTAAGCTTTAGTCGTATATGGGCAAGTTTCCTATAGAATTGGAGGGGGTACCAGTCCCATTTAGTTGCGCGATACGAAAGAAATTCGTGCTTTTAGGGGGTGTTCGATCCTTAGCAGTTTACCTGTACAGCTTAAATTCTTAAGAAGATTGGGTGAAGCAACGTGAGCCGGGAATGCTTGTTAAAATATATAATAAATTCTAATGTTCATACTTTTTGATTTCATTCCCAAATAAGCAAATTACCGCGCTTCACACTATATAAGCTACAGTCGATTAACAGTCAATTTACTACACTTTAGCAAATATCAATCAGGTTGGATCTTCTACACAAATATTTCAGGGGCAGAAAAATCTATTACGGCACATAGAAAAGGCACACATATTAAGCTACTCCTTTATTAAATTCCATATTCATAACTTCTTTGCAACCCAAATTCATTCCTCAATTTTCTCGTTGCAGCACCGAGGAGCCCCATCCTGCCAGCTGTGCAGATCATGACACCACTCACTGTGACGATGCGAAATGTCGCATTAGGAGTGCACTTTATGGACCGGAAACTTTCCTAGTGCCGTGTGATGATGCCACCGATGGCGGTGGTTGGACCATCATACAAAGACGCATTAATGGCTCTGTGGATTTTTATCGCGATTGGTCTGAGTACAAAAGTGGTTTTGGTAATCTCGATGGAGAGTTTTGGTTGGGTCTTGATAAACTGCACAGCCTTACCGCTAGTCTCGAGCCTATGGAGTTACTGATTCAACTAAAAGATCACAACGATACCTTGAAATATGCCAAGTATAGTAAATTCTCCATTGGTTCTGAACTAGAACAGTACAAACTTAAAGATATCGAGGGCTATGAAGGCAATGCCGGTGATTCTTTTAGTATACACAAAGGACAAAAGTTTACCACTAAGGATAAAGATAACGATAATGACGAAAGGGTCAATTGCGCAGTGGACAAAAGGGGAGCTTGGTGGTATGATAGCTGTCAGTGGTCGTAAGTTTAAATCTATATATTGAAAAGGGGATTGAAAATATTACTGTTTTTTCTCGTTCTCTTTTCAGTAACTTGAATGGTTTGTACTATAAGGATGGAAAAGTGCCGGAAAATCGTAGAGGCTCTGGCATTAACTGGGGTCTGTTTCATGGTTTCAATTATTCGTTAAAATTTGTACAAATGCTAATACGACCCAAGAAAATTTAAAGTGAAAAGGGTCGAAAAAGTTATGAAAAATTAATAAAATTATTTAAAAAGAAATTAACTTATTGACTAATTTAAAGGGTTTTAAAATGGCAAAAATTATGACAGTGATTATGGCGTAAAGTTATGGTATTGTGTACATATTTTCTGGGTATGGGTGATTTATTTTTGGTTATTCCAAATGTGTTTTTTTTTTGTCATAGGAAGTGAATTTTGTGAATATTTTTCGAGTTTTTCTAATACAAATAAAATACTGCATCTTAATTAATGTTTAAGCTTTTAAACGGAGAACAATATAGCTAGATCGTGTTACCTTTACCATAAAGTCAGCACCAGTTATTTGTCATGAATTGCGCTTCGTAGCCGTAAATCTTGTTTTTGGTAGTAAAGATGACACAATGTGGTTGCTATTGTGGTTGCTATTTGACTACGCAAAGATCACACAATCGGCTAGCAACCAACCACTGTTGTTGGGTAGCATCAGCCATATCGGATGGAAGGGGAATGGTTATTGTGCCCAGATGAACCAAGTTCGCACAATAACGTGTGGTCTGACTATGAAAACTTTGTTATTGTTGTGATCAATTGCCCATTCATACTTTACCTCAAAATGCGGTTTCAAGTGGTCTCGTGTTGATAAGACCGGCATCAAATATTTGTTGGACGAAAATAAATATAGCAACAAAAACAATTAGCCAGCGTTGTTTGACCACTCAGTTGCAAAAAGTTGTTTTAGTGTGGCTATGATTCTATGCTTCATTCTCGTATTCGCAGTGCTTACAAATTCAAAACAGCAATGATGCGTTTTAGATCGAGATAAGTGTGCGATGACTCAGAGGGAATTTGCTTTCTAGAGTAGCTTAACCCTTTAATGACGAGAGTAAAATAATGGGTGTTTTTTCAAGATTTTGTCAGTAAAAAAGTAAGAAGCAAATCCATTTTTACTGGAGTTATAATGACAGTGACGATAGGGTAACAGCTGTTAATATTTGTAAACAGGTAACGAATGAAACATAGGTACCTAGGTAAATCATGCAATACATTTTTATGATACCTTGATATTCTTTTCAAATAAGAACCAGTAAAAAAGTTTCAGTCGGGCAACCCGACTTACATATACCATCATCCTAAGTACAACAAAAAAATTTCTATTATACTGATATTATTACGCGATATCTAAAGTGGGCGGAGTGGTACATTTGTATGGGAGGTACCAGAAGGGGCGTGTCTAGACTTCCAGATATTTTCTCCAAAACTTTATCGTGCTTGAACTTTACTAAATACAGAATTTCGGCACGATTGCGTTGGATTTATTGATATTATTGCTCCATCACAAGTGAGGGCGGAATGGTACATTGGTATGGGAGGTAAAATAAGGGGCGTGTCTAGACTTCCAGATGTTTTCTCCAAAACTTTATCCTGCTTGAACTTTACTAAATACAGAATTTGGCCACGATCGCGTTGGATTTATTGATATTATTACTCCATCACAAAAAAGGGCGGAATGGTACATTTGTATGGTAGGTACCAGAAGAGGCGTTGCTAGACTTCCAGATTTTTTATCCAAAACTTTATCCTGCTTAAACTTTACTAAATACAGAATTTGGGCACGATCGCGTTAGGTTTATTAATAATAATAATCGATTTCTAAAGTGGCCGGTACCAGATGTGTATGGGAGGTACATGATGGGGCGTGGCTAGACTTCTAGATTTTCTCTCCAAAACTTTATCCTGCGTGAACTTTACTAAATACAGAATTTGGGTACGATCGTGTCGAGTGTATTGATATTATTACTACTTCTCTAAAGTGGGCGGAGAGGTACATTTGTATGGGAGGTACCAGAAGGGGCGTGTCTAGACTTCCAGATTTTTTCTCCATAACTATATCCTGCTTGAACTTTAATAAATACCAAATTTGGTTACGATCGCGTTGGAGTTATTGATATTATTACTCCATCACAAAAGTGGGCGGAATGGTACAATTGTATGGGAGGTACCATAAGGAGCCTCGCTAGACTTTCAGATTTTTTCTCCAAAACTTAAGCCTATTATAGCTTGACAAAATACAGAATTTGGGTACGATCCCGTTGGGTGGTGTATTGATATTATTACTGCATCTCTAAAGTGGGCGGAGTGGTACATTTGTATGGGCGGTAAAATAAGGGGCGTGTCTAGACTTCCAGATGTTTTCTCCAAAACTTTATCCTGCATGAACTTTACTAAATACAGAATTTGGGCACGATCGCGTTAGTTCTATTAATAATATAATCGATTTCTAAAGTGGGCGGTACCAGATGTGTATGGGAGGTACCTGATGGGGCGTGGCTATACTTCTAGATTTTTTCTCCAAAACTTTATCCTGCGTGAACTTTACTAAATACAGAATTTGATCACGATCGTGTCGAGTGTATTGATATTATTACTAATTCTCTAAAGTGGGCGGAGTGGATTATTTGTATGGGAGGTACCAGATGGAGCGTGTCTAGACTTTCAGATTTTTTCTCCATAACTATATCCTGCTTGAACTTTAATAAATACCGAATTTGGTTACGATCGCGTTGGAGTTATTGATATTATTACCCCATCACAAAAGTGGGCGGAATGGTACAATTGTATGGGAGGTACCTTAAGAAGCGTCGCTAGACTTTCAGATTTTTTCTCCAAAACCTAAGCCAATTATAGCTTGACAAAATACAGAATTTGGGTACGATCCCGTTGGGTGTCTTGATATTATTACTCCATCTCTAAAGTGGGCGGAGTGGTACATTTGTGTGGGAGGTACCAGAAGGGGCGTGTCTAGACTTCCCGATTTTTTATCCAAAACTTTATCCTGCTTGAACTTTACTAAATACAGAATTTGGGCACGATCGCGTTATGTTTATTAATAATATTAATCGATTTCTCAAGTGGGCGGTACCAGAAGTGTATGGGAGGTACCAGATGGGTCGCGGCTAGACTTCCAGTTTTTTTCTAAAAAACTGTATCCTGCTATAGTTTTACTAAATAAAGAACTTGGGTACGATCGCGTTGGATTTATTGATATTATTACTCCATCTCTAAAGTCGGCGGAGAGGTACATTTGTATGGGCCAGGCTTCAAATTTTTTCTCCAAAACTTTATCCTGCTTGAACTTTACTAAATACAGAATTTGGGTACGATCCCGTTGGGTGTATTGATAGTATTACTCGATTTCTAAGGTGGGCGGAATGGTCTATTTGTATGGGAGGTACCAGAAGGGGCGAGGCCATGTAGCCCATTTGCAATACCGTAAGTAGTTTTGGGGAAATATTAACTCGTGCAAAATTTCAAAACATTTGGTTGCGTCTTGCGAAAGTTATCGTGCGAACCAGCCGGACAGCCAGACATATAGACAGACAGACGGACATGGCTCAAGCGACTTAAAAAGTCATGAATCGAATTTGGTTCAAAGAAACCTAGGGTCTAAAGTGACTCCTTCTATGTGTTACACTTTTGGGTCGTATCAAATGATATATACCCTCATCCCTAAGGGTGATGGTATAAACATATCACTGTTTTAGTAGGCGCAACTATGATATGTCCTCAACTGCTTGGTGAACAGACAATTGTTTGATGCAGTTTAAAGTCAAATGTTGAAGTGCGTGGGCAGCGCCTCGACACTTTTTACTAAGTTGGTACCAAATATCATGTTCATATCTCTAGGCGAACTTCAATATACTGTGAAATTTTGAGGACGATCAATCTATTACTATGACAGTAATAACGGTTTATGTTAAAAGGGGCGTGGCACAGCCTACTACCACTTTAGCTGTAATTCATACTGTATCAACCACATAAATAACAAATCTCATCTACCTACCTCTGGTAGTTCATGAGATATATCCATGAGCGGAAACACGCCCCTTTTTCTAATCACAACCATGAATAGCCAGGGACTTTTAACAGCGTATCAGTACCACTTTCTAAAAAATTCGTATCAATCGGTCTATCTATCTATTATTATTTTTGAAATGGGGGCTTGGCATCGCCCCCATTCACCCTGTCTGTAATTCTAACTGTACGAACAATAATATACCAAATATCATCTTTATACCTCTGACAGTTCATGAGATATGGCCTTTTTAAATTTCAAGCTGTATGAGCGGTGCCACGCTTCTTAATCCAAGCACAATCAAGTAAGGGACTATCAACAGGTCATCAGTACTACTACTGCACAAACAACATATATACAAAATGTCATCTTCATACTTCTGATAGTTCATGAGATACTGACGTTTGAAAATTTCAAGATGTAAGCCACGCCCACTGATCCCATCACGCCAATTTTTTGTTGGATCACGAATTTTGGTGTCAAATGCATCCACACAAATTTTCAAATTAAAATTACAGATAAACTTTTCTAATCCAGTCTGTCGTATTTTCAATCTTATTGAAGTTTGCGGCTTTTCTGTCAAAGCTAAGTGTGGATTCCCCACGATATTTCGAATTATGATTTCATTGTCAAATATTAATTATACATATAGCTTTTTTCTCAAAGGTGTTACTAACACTGCTGGACAGTGCAGCCGTTGATTAGCCGGTGTTTTTGTTTTATTTAGCCTCTTAGGTGAGACGATGCTATGATAGATTCATTTTAGCTTTAGTTAGTGTTGTTTGTATGTAGTTACCAAAATCTATATAATTGACTTGTCAAACGTGATTTTAACCGCAGAAAAACACAAACACTTATCTCATGCTTAAATAATGCTCTACCAGAGAATATCGGAAAGTCAAATTTGATTGTAGCCACAGACTCACAGAATCTCACGGAGTTAGAGTTCTACAAGAGCATAACGAAAAGCTTAATCGTAAGAGAACGACGCACGCTTTTAATACTAAAGATGCAGCATGCAAACTTATGGTTTATCATCGTCGTTCATAATATTTGAGTGAACCAATTTGCTGTCAGTTCAACTTATAAGCTAAGAAAGTTTAGACTATTTGAGCAGTTACAATTTATGAAATAAAGCAAACGAATATGCAATTAGTCAAATTGTGTATATTAATGCTTTTAAGTATTTGTTACGTCGATGCACAGGTTAGTATAAAAAAACTGTTTTGATCTCTTCACAAGTGCAACGAATCCCAAATTGAATTCCGATTCTATATGTTAACCCCTCTAGTGCCAGCAGTTATCCCAACAAAGTGAGGCTTTGCAAACAGACAATAAGAACCTAAGTTCACTGCTTGGCAAGGTGGAGGTTAAACTAGAGCAGCAACTTCAAAAAAATATTCAAATGGGCAAAGATTTTCTTGATATAGAAGAAAAACTACTGAAATTTCAAATGCAGCTAATGAAAGGCCAACAGGAACATTATGAGGCCGTAAAAACTATAATCGCTACAAAGAGTCCTCAAAAATTTAATCATTCATTGATTTATAACAGATCTATGTTTATGCAAGATTATGAAAAGTTTTCAAAACTTCAAAATATGATTTCGTCTAAATTGAATATAATGCCAAATGACATTGACGACGAAGAGAAAGATGAAGAAGACAACGATAATTTCTGTGATGATTTCTATACAAAAACTGTAAATCAACTACGTGCCAATTTAACGATTTTAGAATATATCGACACAAAACTTTATAGAGTTACTAAGAAATTCAAAAAGTCAGCGAAAGAAAACAAATCAGGTTTAGATGCCAAAGACTATATAACCAAGCGTTGGGATAAAAAAGTAAGAGAAGATCCTAAAGAAAAACCCCAGATCTGTATAAGGACAAAGGATACGAATTTGGTTTGGTAAGATTTGCATCATATTAAACTATATAAGTATTAAAGTCTTAGTTTTACATATAATAACAAAATCATTTATCAGTTTGTATATTGCAATTACAGCACTGACCCACCCTACCCTACCAGTTGTGCCGCCTATGATGCCTCACATTGTTATCAGGACAAATGTCTGATCAAGAATTTCCTTTATGGTTCCGAACCATTCCAAGTGACATGTGATGATGTCAGCGAAGGCGGAGGTTGGCTTATCATACAAAGGCGTATTAATGGTTCGGTAGATTTTGATCGCGATTGGACAGATTACAAAAAAGGTTTTGGTGATCAAAATGGGGAGTTTTGGCTGGGTCTCGATAAGTTACATGCCCTGACCACCACGCAACCCATGGAGCTACTTATTGAAGCAAAAGATCACGAGGATGTTATGCGATATGCCAAGTATACAGAATTTTTAGTGGCCAATGAAACACAGCTATATGAACTTAAGGTCGTCAGTGGTTATCACGGTAATGCGGGAGATGCATTCGGCTTACACCAGGGTTATCAATTCAGTATAATGGAAAAGGATAATGATGAAAGCCATGTTAATTTGGCTGAGAACATGAATGAAGCTTGGTTTGTACAAATGATGATAAGACCAAAACGAGTAACTCTTACAGCTTAGAGTTGGGAGGTGATGTGGTTGCTAAAATGTAAAGAGTAAGCTGAGGAAGGGGAGATGTTTAATACTATGACAAAGCCTATAATTGATATTTTATTTAGGACTTTCCTTTAAGATGGCTAGAGAAATATTTCTTAGCCCATCGTTCGGAGATTAAAAGTACAGTAGTTAACATGTAAACTTGCTGGAAAACAATAAAAGGAGAATCTTGTTTAAGCACTGAAGAATAGCACATAAAGACTTGATACACTTACTTAATTTTCTTGCTGAGTGGGTTCATGGTGGGAGAATAACAGCAACTTGTTTCTGAGTTATAAACAAATGGTGGATAACGCTAAGAGTTGCCAAGCATCTGACAATACAGCAAAACATGTGTGTGATTGAACACACATCTCTTTATAACACCTTGTAATGGATGCGATTTAATCATGAATTGATTCCGTATTTTCGAGACAGATTCAAAATTGAGTAAAACCAGTACACAATGCTAATTTTATTAGAACTTTAATTTGAATAAAACAGTTTAAAACTGTAAGCTGTGGTGGACAGTATATGCATTTTGTCCCGAAAGGACGCCAATCAATAAAACATATAATATTCTAGTATATTAATATTATTTCTTGATTTATGAAGTGGGCGGAGTGGTACATTTTTATGGGATGTACCAAAGGGGGCGTGGCTAGACTTCCAATTTTTTTCCAAAACTTCATCCTGCTTTAGCTTTACTAAATACAGAATTTGGGCACGATCGCGTTGGGTGTATTACTAATATTAATCGATTTCTAAATTGGGCGGTACCAAACGAGTATGGGAGGTTCCAGAAGGGGCGTGGCTAGGCTTCCAAGTTTTTTTTGAAAATTTTATCCTTCTTTAGTTTTACTAATTCAAAATTTGGGTATTTGGGTTGGATGTATTGATATTATTATTACTTCATCTCTGAAGTGGGCGGAAGGTACATTTGTATGGTAGGCGGCAGAAGGGGCGTGGCAAGACTTCCAATTTTTTTTCCAAAACTTTTTCCTGCTTTACTTAACACAGAATTTGGATACGATAGCGTTTGGTTTATTAATATTATAACTCGTTTTCTAAAGTAGGCGGAGTGGTACATTTTTATGGGAAGTACCATAAGGGGTGTGGCTAGACTTCCAATTTTTTTCTCCAAAACTATATCTTGTTATTGATTAACAAAGTACAGAATTTGGGTACGATCGCGTTGGATGTATTGATATTATAGCTCCACCTCTGAAGTGGGCAGAAGGTAAATTTTTATGGAAGCTACCAGTAGGGGCGTGGCTAGACTTCTTATTTGTTCTCCAAAACTTTATCCTGCTTGAGCTTAACTTAATACAGAATTTGGTCAAGATAGCGTTGTATCTATTAAAAATATTAATCGATTTCTAAAGTGGGTAGTACCTGATGGGTATGGGAGGTACCAGAAGGGTCATAGCTAGACTTCCAGTATTTCTCTCTAAAACTTTATCCTGCTGTAACTTTACTAAATACAGAATTTAGGCGCGATCGCGTTTTGGTGTATTGGTATTATTACTCGATTTCAAAAGTGGGCGGAATGGCACATTTTAATGGGAGTTAACAGAAGGGGCCTGGCTGGACTTCCAATTTTTCTCCAAAAGTTTATCCTGTTATAGTTTAACAAAATATAGAATTTGCGCATGATCGCGTTGGTTGTATTTATATTACTTCTCGCTTTCTAAATTGGGCGGAATTCTACATTTGTAAGGGAGGTACGAGAAGGGGCGGGGCCATGTTGCCAATTTCAAATACCGTAATTAGTTTTGGGGGAAATATTTACCTATGCAAAGTTTCAAAACAATTGGTTGCGTCTTTCGATAGTTATCGTGGGTACCAGCGGGACCGACGGACAGACAGACAGACAGACAGACAGACAGACGATATAAAAAGTCATGAATCGAATTTTGTCCAAAGAAACCTAGGGTCAAAAGTGACTACTTCTATGGGTTACACTTTTGGGTCGTATCAAATGATATATACCCTCCTACCCGTAGGGTGAGGGTATAAATATAAGCTTTTAACACTTAAGTTCACTTAAGTTCCCACCCTACGGGTAGGACGGTAAATATCTTTTGAGACGACCACAAAGTGTAACACATAGAAGTAGTAACTTTTGATATTATGAGTCGATTTCTAAAGTGGGCGGAGTGGTACATTTGAATGCGAGGTACCATAAGTGGCGCCGCTAGACTTCCAAAATTTTCTCCAAAACTTTATCATGTTATAACTTAATAATATACATAATTTGGGCACGATCGTGTCGAGTGTATTGATATTATTACTCCATCTCTAAAGTGGGCGGAGTGATAAATTTGTATGGGAGGTACCAGAAGGGGCGTGTCTACACTTCCAGATTTTTTCTCCAAAACTTTATCCTGTTTGAACTTTACTAAATGCAGAATTTGGGTACGATCTCCTTAAGTCTATTAATAATAGCAATCGATTTCTAAACTGGCGGTACCAGATATGTATTGGAGGTACCAGATGGGCGTGGCTAGACTTCTAGTTTTTTCTCAAAAACTGTATCCTGCTATAGCTTTTCTAAATAAAGACTTTGGGTACGATCGCGTTGGATTTATTGATATTAATACTCCATCTCTAAAGTGGGCGGTAAGGTACATTTGAAAGGGATGTACCAGAAGGGGCGTGGCTAGACTTCCAATTTTTTTCCAAAACTTTATCGAATACTTACTGTATTGAAAATGGGCTACATGACCACGCCCCTTCTGGTACCTTCCATACAAATGTACAATTTCGTCCACTTTAGAAATCGAGTAATAATATCAACACACCCAACAGGATGGTACCCAAAATATGTATTTAGTAAAGCTTTAATAGTATAAAGTTTTGGAGAACAAAATAAAAGTCTAGCCACACCCCTTCTAGTACCTCCCATACAACTGTACCTTTCCGAAAACTTTAGAGATGGAGTAATAATATCAATAAATCCTCCGCCATCGTACCCAAATTCTGTATTTAATAAAGATATAGCAGGATCAGGTTTCGAGAAAAAAACTGGAAGACTTGCCACGCCCTATCTGGTACCTCCCAAACACATCTGTTACCGCCCACTTTAGGAATCGATTAATATTATTAATAGAGCTAACGCGTTCGTGCCCAAATTCTGAATTTAGTAAAGCTCAAGCAGGGTAAAGCTTTGGAGAAAACAATTAAAAGTCTAGCGACGCCCCTTATGGTACCTCCCATGCAAATGTACCTTTCCGCCCACTTTAGAGTTGGCGTAATAATATCAATACACCCAACCCGATCGTGCCTAAATTCTGTATTTACTACTTACTTAATTTCTCTTTGCACCCCATGAATGAGGTATGGGATAGCTTCTCGCGTTGTTGTGAATTAACACGCTTTCTATTTTTAGATTGACAACTAACGGCACCTACTTGTTTATCGACGAATGCGAACGTCACTATTTGAGAAGCTCTTACTAGACACGACGATTGAATCGACGCTTAATACTGCGAAGTTGCTGTCAACAACATTCGAGGGGAGCCGACAATGAAAGAAAATTTTCTTTTTTTTTCTTTTAAGATGACTGGAGCCAGGTTTGAACCTGCGACCTCCCGCATGGTAGTCGCGTGTTCTAACCACTATGCCACGGCCGGTCCCAAATTCTGTATTTAGTAATGGTATAACAGGATAACGTTTTGGAGGAAAAATCTGGAAGTCTAAACACGCCCCTTCCGGTACCTCCCATACAAATGTACCACTAAGCCACTTCATCAATGTAATAGAAAATTTTTTGCTTTACTGAGGGTGATGGTATATGTAAGTCGGGTTACCCGACTGAAACTTTCTTACTGGTTTTATCTTGCAATAGTAGACAAACTCTAGTGTCTAGTAAGAGCTTCTCAAAACAGTGACGTTCGCATTCGTCGGTAAATAAGTAGGTGCCGTTAGTTGTGAATATAAAAATAGAAAGCGTGTTAATTCACAACAACGCGAGAAGCTATCCCATACCTCATTCATGGGGTTCAAAGGGAAATTAAGTTAAGTTAAGTAGACAAACTCTATAAAAATGAAACTTTGCCACGCCCCTTCTGGTACCTCCCATACAAATGACAGAACTGACCCAAACAGTTTTACATACATACATATCTTTTTTGTAAGTAAACTGAATACACTCAAATTTTGCGTATGATGATCGCTTATCAAAATTAGACTCAGGAATGAATATGGACAATGTCGGTTCACACCTTCTGGTACCTCCCATACAAAATTACCTATTTTTGGAAAATGAATATTTCACACATAAATTCCAAACAGACACTTGGGTGGTAATGAAAATTAATCGATAAATTGATATTGTGATAGGAGGCCAAACCCTAGAAAACTTAACTAGATGACACACCCCTTCTGGTACCTCCCATACAAATTGACCTATTTTTGGAAATTAATATTTCTCCCATAACTTCCAAACGAGCACCTGCGGGATATTAACATTTGGTCAGTTGATTTTTCTTGTATATGGGCGAAATCTCAGAAAACCTGACGATTTGACTCACCCCTTCTTGTACCTCCCATATAAAGAACCGGAATTGCTCCTTTTTCATGCATATATTTTTATATATCCACTTAATTTAGCCAAATTTTTGTTTTCTGAACGTTAATTTACAGAAAAATCTTCGGACACTTTGAGCTGCCCCTAACTGTACCTCGTAAACAAAAAAGTCAAACTTTTACGGTTTTGCTACATGTCTTTAGACCACTGGTATTATGACAACAACCGTTTACTGTCCACAAGCAAGCATATACCTAATAATACAAAAGTTATTTTACCATCACCCTTAGGGATGAGGGTATATCTTATATTAATTACAAATCGGTTAATTTCAATGACTCAAGACTTAAACAATATCTTATAGTGGGTGATGGTATTTTTCAGCCAGAGTATCTGACTGAAATTTCTGTACTGGTTTTATTCACATTTTTGTCAAAGCTAATGTTGGATTCCCCACGAAATTTCGAATTAAGATTTCATTGTAAAATATTAACTATACATATTGTTTATTTCTCTCTTACAATGCTAGACGGTGCAGCCGTAGATTAGCCGATGTTTTTGTGCTATTCAGCCTCTTGGGCGAACCTATGTAGAGGTAGATAGATTCATTGTAGCTTTATTTAGTCTTGCTAGTATGTAGTTATTGAAATTATTGTAATTGACTTGTCAATCGTGATTCTAACCACAGAGAAACAAAAACGCTCCTCTCTCGTCAAATTCAATTATAGCCACAGACTCACAGAATCTCATGGCATTAGAGTTCTACCAGAGCATAACGAAAAGCTTAATCGTAATAAGAACGCAAGCTTTGAATACTAAAGATGCAGCATACAAACTTTTGGTTTATCATCATTGTTCATAATATTGGAATAAACAATTTTGTTATCAGTTCAACTTAAAGGCTAAGAACGAGTAGACTATTTGAGCAGTTACAATTTATAGAATTAATCAATCAAATATGCAATTAGTTAAATTGTATATATTGATGCTTTTAAGTATATGTTACGTCGATGCACAGGTTAGTATAAAAAAAACAGTTTTGATCTCTTCACAAGTACAACGAATCCCAAATTGAATTCCGACTCAATATGTTAACCCCTCTAGTGCCAGCAGTTATCCCAACAAAGTGAGGCTTTGCAAGCAGACAATGAAAACCTAAGTTCACTGCTTGGCAAGATGGAGGCAAAACTGGAGAAGCAACTGCAAAAAAATATTCAAATGGGCAAAGATTTTATAGATATAGAAGAAAAACTGCTGGAATTTCAAATGCAGCTAATGAAAGGCCAACAGGAACATTTTGAGGCAGTAAAAACTATAATCGCTACAAGGAGTCCTCAAAAATTTAATCATGCATTGATTTATAACAGATCTATGTTTATGCAAGATTATGAAAAGTTTTCAAAACTTCAAAATATGATTTCGTCTAAATTGAATATAATGCCAAATGACATTGACTACGAAGAGGAAGATGAAGAAGAGAAAGATGAACAAGACAACGATAATTTCTGTGATGATTTCTATACAAAAACTGTAAATCAACTACGTGCCAATTTAACGATTTTAGAAAACATCAACACAAAAATTGACAGAGTTACTAAGAAATTCGAAAAGTCAGCGAAAGAAAACAAATCAGAATTGGATGCGAAAGACTATATAACCAAGCGTTGGGATAAAAAAGTAAGGGAAGATCCTAAAGAAGAATCCCATTTCTGTATAAGGACTAAAGATACGAATTTGGTTTGGTAAGAGTTTCTTCATATTAAACTATATAAGTATTAAAGTCTTAGATTCACATATAATGACAAAATCATTTATCAGTTTGTATGTTGCAATTACAGCACAGACCCACCCTACCCTACCAGTTGTGTCGCCTATGATGCCTCGCATTGTTATCAGGACAAATGTCTGATCAAGAATTTCCTTTATGGTTCCGAACCATTCCAAGTGACATGTGATGATGTCAGCGAAGGCGGTGGTTGGCTTATCATACAAAGGCGTATTAATGGTTCGGTAGATTTTTATCGCGATTGGACAGATTATAAAAAAGGCTTCGGTGATCAAAATGGGGAGTTTTGGCTGGGTCTCGATAAGTTACATGCCCTGACCACCACTCAACCCATGGAGCTACTTATTGAACTAAAAGATCACGAGGATGTTATGCGATATGCCAAGTATACAGAATTTTTAGTAGCCAATGAAACACAGCTATATGAACTTAAGGCCATCAGTGGTTATCACGGTAATGCGGCAGATGCTTTCAGCTTACACCAGGGTAATAAATTCACCACAAAGGATAGGGATAACGATGAAAGCCATGTCAATTGTGCTGAGGACAAAAAAGGAGCATGGTGGTATAACGACTGTCAATGGACGTATGTGTGAAAGAAGCTCTATGATAAATATGAAATTTGAAAACAGAGTACATTTCAAATTTCAGCAACTTAAATGGTATTTACTATAACAAGGAAAAAGCGACTAACCTTAGTCGTGGAGATGGCATTAATTGGTATGGATTCCATGGCTACAAGTATTCTCTGAAATTTGTACAAATGATGATAAGACCAAAACGAGCAACTGTAGAGGATTAAAGTGGGAAGGTGATATGGTTGCTGCGTAATGTAAAGGGTAAGTTGAGGAAGGAGAGATGTTTAATACTATGTCCTATGCTATAATTGATATCCTATTTTTGATTGTCCCTTAGGATGACGGGAGATCTATTTCACAGCCAACTAGTCGTCGATCAAAAGTACAACATGCTACTATGTAAACTTGTCGGCAAATAATAAATACGGAATTTTTATAGAGTCCTGAAGAAAAGCACATAAACATTGAATAAATTTAAACATCTTAATTACTGAGTGGGGTTAATATTGCGAAAACCCAGTACAGAAATTTCAGTCAGATAAACTGACTGATAAATATCATCACCCACTATAAGATATTGTTTAAGTCTTGAGATATTGAAATTAACTGATTTGTAATTAAAACCAGTTAGAAAGTTTTAGTCGGGCAACCCTATATCCTTACCCTCAGTAAAACAAATAATTTTCTATTATATTGATATTATTTCTCGATTTCTAAAGTGGGCGGAGTGGTACACTTGTATGGGAGGTACGAGAAGGGGTGTGTCTAGGCTTTCAGCTTAATTCTCCATAACTTTATCCTGTTATAGCTTTACTAAATACAGAATTTGGGCACGATTGTGTTGGGTGTATTGCTATTATTACTACATCCCTAAAGTGGGCGGAAAGGTACATTTGTATGGGAGGTACCATAAGGGGCGTGTCTAGACTCCCAAATTTTTCTCCAAAACTTTGTCCTATTATAACATAACAAAATTCAGAATTTGGGCACGATCGTGTCGAGTGTATAGATATTATTACCCTATTTCTAAAGTGGGCGTAGTGGTACATTTGTATGGGAGGTACCAGAAGGGGCGTGTCTAGACTTCCAGATTTTTTCTCCAAAACTTTATCTTGCTTTACCAAATACAGAATTTGTGCACGATCGCGTTAGGTCTTTTAATCATATTAATCGATTTTTAAAGCGGGCGGTACCAGATGTGTATGGGAGGTACCAGAAGGGGCGTGTCTAGGCTTCCAGTTTTTCTCTCGAAAACTGTATCGTGCTTGAACTTTACTAAATACAGAATTTGGGCACGATCGCGTTAGTTCTATTAATAATATTAATCGATTTTTAAAGTGGGCGGTACCAGATCAGTATGGGGCGTACCAGAAGGGGCGTGGCTAAATTACCAGTTTTATTTTCAAAAACTGTATCCTGCGATAGATTTACCAAATAAAGAATTAGGGTAAGATCGCGTTGGATTTATTGATATTACTACTCTATATCTAAAGTGGGCGGAAAAGTACATTTGTATGGGAGGTACCAGAAGGGTACCAATATTTTTTCCAAAACTTTATCCTGTTATGACTTAACAAAATACATAAATTGGGCACGATTGTGTCGAGTATATTGATATTATAACTCCATCTCTAAAGTGGGCGAAGTGGTACATTTGTATGGGAGCTACAAGAAGGGGCGCGGCTAGACTTTCAGTTTTTTTCTCCAAAATTTTGTCCTGTTGTAGCTTCACAAAATACAGAATTTGGGAACGATCGCGTTGTGTGTATAAATATTATTACTCCATCTCTAAAGTGGGCGGAATTGTACATTTGTATTGGAGGTGCCATAATAGGCACTGCTAGACTTCTAGATTTTTTTTTACAAAACTTTACCTTGTTACAGCTTTACTAGATAAAGAGTTTGGGTACGTTCACGTTGGATTTTACTCGATTTCTAAAGTGGAGTGGAACATTTGTATGGGAGGTACCAGATGGGGCGTGGCTAGACTTACAATTCTCCCAAAACTTTATCCTGTTATAGTATTACTAAATACATAAATTGGGTACGATCCCGTTGGGTGTATTGATATTATTACTCGATTTCTAAGGGCACGAACGCGTTTGGTCTATTAATAATATTAATCGATTTCTAAAGTGGCGGTACGAGATGGGGCTTGGCTAGACTTAAAATTTTTTTCTCCAAAACTTTATCCTTTCAGCTTTACTAAATACGGAATTTGGGCGTTTGGTTTATTAATAAAAGTAATCGATTTCTAAAGTGGGCGGTACCAGATGGGTGTTGGAGGTATAAGTTGGAGGCGTGGCTTGAATTAAAATTTTTTTCTCCAAAAGTTTTACTAACTATAGAATTTGGGCACGATCGCGTTAGGTCTATTAATAATATTAATCGGTTAATTTCAAAAACATACCTTGATTCTTTAAACGTTATAACAGTTTTCTTATTCTCAACTAATAACTACTATGTGCATAGTAGAAATGTTATTTGCCACTGAATGATTTTGCTACAAACTTTGTCCTCCGCACTAACCAACATCTAAGGCCACATTTCTCAACAATCACAAATGATACATAGGTGTGTGAAAAACCCCAACAAACTAAACAGAGAAACCCAAGAAAGTGCAGCACCACTATAAACTTTGCTAACGAAATATTGTCAGTGATGAAACAAGAAAAGCAGCAATAACACTATTACATATATATATACAGCCACATTTGTAAAGAAATACATTAACGCCCCCACCCTACCACGCATTACATACACATACGCGCACAATTATTTTACTAAAGATACATATAACATTGTGTTGGCCCTTTGCAGTCATTCCACAAAAGGGTTTTAAGGGAAACATGTTGGTGTGAGTAAAACAGCAAAAGCTACGGAAATGAAATGTTACTCTTATGAACCATAATTACATTTTTTACACCCACTTCGTTTCAGTGTCCCCGTGCAACTAAACTCTTTCGCCGTTTTTCCGCAGTTATGCTATTAAGACAAATAACCCTAAGTTCAAGGTGTGATGGCAACGGGATGAGATGGCAGCGCTATGTTGCGGCGGTGGCTGTGACGGCATCCAGTGCTGATGATGATGCATGCATGACGATCCACCCCCCTCCCCCCCAGCAAAGTAAACATCATGTAATTGAAAATATTATAATTCATATGAAGGAAAATATGATGACATCGCACTTTTCACATGCATTGCTGTGTTAAAATGTTCACAGTCTTTTGAGTTATTTTCACGTTATGAGTAAGGAAATGGAAAGAGCAACACAAAAAAAAAACAAATACCAAAATTAATATGACAAAAAGTTGCCGAAACACATTGGTTTGTGTGGTAAAAAAATAGATGGTCATGTTGACCTGAAGATAATAATTTTAGAAAATATTGAGCAGTTCCAAGCGATTTTATTCGCATAGTTTCTTTTTTCAAAATAAACTGTCTTTCTTAGAAATTACAGAAAAAAAAACACAGGTGCAAAATATAAAATTATTTTCAGTTGTATATCCATTATTTTCTCTTACACAGTATAACATTTTTCAGCTCATTGATTTGGGACTCAATTCTGAGAACTGCACGTAAAAGTAGCCCCAAAAAGAAGAAGTTCTGCATTGTTTTGTCACGTTACATGCCATAAGAATTTAATATCGATTTGAAGTTAGTAAGTATCGTATAGCGGAATTTTTCACTTTTTATGCTCTTTTGTAGACATAACTCGAAAACCACTAGTCCGATTTAGCTGAAATAAATTAAAAAAACCAGTACAGAACTTTCAGTCAGATAAACTGACTGCCAAATACCATCACCCACTATAAAATATTGTTTAAGTCTTGAGTTATTGAAATTAATGGATTTTTAATTAAAATAAAATGACTTATGTATTATTTTTTGTCTGAATGTAGAGCAAAAACGTAAAAAATTTTACCTATTTGTGCAGAAGGTACAATTAGGTACAATTTATTCGTAAATCTACGTTCAATGATCGCATACCTTGGCAAAATTTGTCTGAATTCAGTGCACATACAAAAATGATATATATGTTAAAGGGGAAATATCGGTTTTTTATATGGGAGGTACCAAAACGGGTGAGCCAATTAGTTATGGTTGCTGAGACTTTGCCTCCAATCTATATATATAAAAATGGTGGCAAAAATGTATAGTAATTCATCAATTGAGAACGGCTGGACCGATTTTGCTGAAATTTTTTTTCAGTTGTTCGTAATTGCCAGGAGCAGTTTTATGTAAAAGAAAATTTTGGGAAAATCCTCCGGAAAAGCCGGAAAATTGGAAAAACCGAAAATTGCTTTTTTGTATGGAATTTTGTGTAAAATTGTTACGAATGATTTTTCGAATGGAAAAATAAAAAAATTTTGTTGGAAAATTTGGAAAATTCAGGAAAAATTCGAAAGACTTTAATACTATTTTTCGACGAAATTTAGCTTTTTGTCGTACGATATGATAGTTTTGAACGATGTAACTTTGCGAAAAATTTCGGATAATTATTCCAAAATGACTTTCCGAATGGAAAAATAGATAAATTCTCGGTGGAAAACTCGGAAAATTCCGAAAAAATCGAAAAATTTTAATTTTTTCGGCAAAATTTTGCATTTCACCGCCTGATTTGAGGTAAATCGCAAATTAAATTTTAGTCGGTTTTCGAATGGAAAAAATAGAAAATTTTAGTTGGAAAATTATGGAAAATGCCAAAAAAATGTCTTTTTTTTCGACAAAATTTTGCATCTTATCGTATGTTTTGGTAATTTTGGGCGATGTAAATGTGGACAATTTCGAACAAAATGTGTAGTAATTCATCAATTGAAAACGGCTGGGTCGATTTTTCTCAAATTTTTTTTTCAGTTGTTCGTAATTGCCAGAAGAAGGTTTATGCGAAAGAAAATTTGGTGAAAATCCTTCGGAAAAATCGGCCTTTTTGTATGGAATTTTGTGCGCAATTGTTTCGGAATGGATTTTCGAACAGAAAAATAGAAAATTTTTGTTGAAAAATTCTGAAAAATTAAAAAAAATCTAATTTTTTTTCGATGAAATTTTTCATTTTAACAAATGAGTTGATAATTTTGGACGATGTTAATATGAAAAATTTTGGATAATTATTCCGAAACGACATTTCAAATTGAAAAATAGAAACATTTTCGTTGCAAAACTTGGAAAATTCCGGAAAAACTTGGATTTTCCAGAGAAATTTGCAGTGTATTACTTGATTTGTTGAAAATTGCAATTGAATTGTGGTATTTTGTTAGAAAATTATGACTTTTCAAATGGAAAAGTTAAAAAATCCTTTGTGAAAAACTCGGAAAATTCCGGAAAAACTTAGAAATTGGGATTATTTGACGAAATTTTGCATTGTGTCGCTTAATTTAATGATTACAGTCGATTTAAAAATGGAAAATTCATTAAAATGCTTAGAAAATTTCAGATTATTGTGAAATTTATTATGTTTTAACGTTTTGCATCACACAAAAATATAACGGAGGCTTTAAAATGACGTTATTTGAAGCCGACTCGGCTACAATCAGAGTTATAAAATAATGTCGTCTCATTACACAGTGGGACAGTGAAAAAACAAACAAACGTAGTTATGCATGTCTGATAGTATTACTGAATCTGAGTAATACCCTAGCTCAGTTCGACAAGAATAGTAAATTTCAAATAATATTATGTCATAGTCGCTTTTTTCAAAAAGTAACAAAATTAATTTTTTTTTTGTTTTGTTTTTTTTTAAAAATACGGAAGGCACAATATTTTTTGAAATTAACTATTCTAGGAATATCTTTAGCAAAATGTTAATTAAGTTAGGGTTTACTCAATACTGGGTGTTTTCGAAAAAATCTTCCAATTTTTTTAAAATTTGCTTTCAAACATTCATGTTTCAAACATACACCATCGATCGGCGCTTTGTTACCACCACCAAACGAAGATCATAAGTTCATTCAGATCTATTTCGTTGGTGATTTGGCAATTGAACTAGATCAACGTTACTGCGATTAAACTTGAAATGATCTTATAATTGCAAAATCTGCTGCAAGGGCATAATGCTTTGATCAGATTATCTAAGCAGACAAAAGACCCTCTGGAGGCCGAACATGAGATTCACGTTGCAAAACGACCCATCGGCTACTGAATTTTCAAGATAGCTACTGGCACTTAGTAATGGCCAAATTCCTGTTGATGTTTCAACTGGATTGATGAAGTTCCCGGCAAATTTTTTCGAGTTTACATCGTCGAAGAAGGAACTTTGCCTAAATTATAAATATATAGATTGGATTAGTGAACAGGACATTCTCGCATCTATTCTTCGCTTGACGTAGATAGCTTGAATTTTATTTTTCAAAGTCGAATCGATGGAGTCTGCATTCGTACAAATCCGTTGACAGCGTGACCGACGAGAATGAGGCGACCAACTAACCGACAGAATTTTTGAACTCCCTAGATGTGTCAGGAACTCCGTCGCATAATTTGCAGCTGAAGTTGGCATCGATCATACGCATGTTGCGGAATCTAAATCATCCGACATTGTTCAACGGTACGCTGTTGTACGCCAAGAAACTGATAAACAATGTGATTAAAGCGAGAATCATCAAGGACAAATTTTAAGGAGAGGAAGTCCTTATCCCACGTATTCCTATTATTCCAACCGATCGTCCCTTCCAATTCAAGCGAATTTAATACTCCATTCGATTGGCTTTTGTGATAACAATCAATCAATCGTAAAGCCACTCGTTGGAAGTTTGTGGGATCAATCTCGAATTCCCCTGCTTTTCGCACGGTCAGATGTACGTTTCCAGTTCGCGTGTCGGCAAACCGATTTCATTGTTTGTTTTTGCGCCGGAAAACAAATCGAAAAACATTGTTTATCGGATCGCTTTTCACAGATTTCGCTTACATTCACATAAATTACATTAAAATTTGAACTATCTGTATTTTAATATTACCCTGTAGCTTATATCAAGGCGTTTACTAAGGAGCGAGACGAAGTTCGCCGGGTCCGAAGATGTATGGCAGAACAACGTTTGCCGGGTCAGCTAGTAACAAGATAAAATAACTGACCAAATTTGATTTCCCCCTGGTGCCGGTTTAGAAGTTATGGGAAAAATATTAATTTTCCAAACAAGATCATTTTGTATGGGAGGTACCAGAAGGGGTGATCCGATATATTCCATATTCATTCATGATTCAAATCTTCATAACCGTACAACTTACTGAATTTAGTGTACTTACAAAAAAGATATGTATGTGAGACTATGTTAGTGGGTTCGGTCATTTATATGGAAGGTACCAGACGGGGTGTGTCAGATAGTTAGGTGTTATGAGATTATGCCTCCTATTATAAGGTAAAATAACTGCCCAAAACTGATTGTCCCCCAGGATCCGGTTTGGAAGTTATGGTAGAAATATTAATTTTCCAAAAATAGGTCAATTTGTATAGGAGGTACCAGAAGAGGTCAACAGAGAGTCAAATTTTCATGAGCGTACAACTTACGCAAATTCTTATTGAATTCAATGTAATTGTAAAAAAGATATATATGTAACACCATTGGGGTAAATTCAGTCATTTGTATGGGACGTACCAGAAGAGGTGTGTCAAATATAGAGGTTTTCTGAGGTACTGCCTCCTATCACAAGATAAATTAACCGACCAATTTTCATTATCCCCAAATTGGCCGTTTGGAAGTTTTGGGAGAGATATGAATTTTTCAAAAATAGGTCACATTGTATGGGAGGTACCAGAAGGCGTGAAGAGATATAGTCCATATTCATTCCTGAGTCCAATTTTTATAAGCGAACATCATACGCAAAATTTGAGTGAATTCAGTTTACTTACAAAAAAGATATGTATATAAGATTATAGGGATGAGTTCGGAAATTTGTATGGGATGTACCAGAAGGGGTGTGACAATTAGTAAGGTTTTCTGAGGTCTCGCCTCCTATCACAACATTAATTTATCGACCAATTTTCATTACCCCCCAAGTGTCCGTTTGGAAGTTATGGGAGAAATATTAATTTTCCAAAAATAGGTAATTTTGTATGGGAGGTACCAGAAGGTCTGAACCAATATAGCCCGTGTTCATTCCGGAGTCTAATTTTCATAAGTGAATTCAGTTTACTAACAAAAAAGATATATATGTAAAACTGTTTGGGCAAATTCCGTTATTTGTATGGGGGGTACCAGAAGGGGTGGGGCTATTCTGCCCGTTTACAGTCCCATTAGTTCGTTTTGAAAAATATTAATACTGGTACATTTTAATACCGATCCGTTAAGGTTAACTCGAGTTATCCTGCCCACCAGCCATCCAGCCAGCCAGCCAGACAGACGGACATAGATTTATCGTCTTAAAAATTTCTGAAACGAATTTGGTCTTAAGATACTTGATGATTTACGTGGAATATTACTTATGATAATCATGCGCCACCATATAGAATTTATGATATGTCAAACAAAAGAGCATAGGTTAGGTTGTGTTAATTCGGCAGCCACGTAGAACACAGCTCACTTGGGTCCTAGTATGAGTCCCGTTGTGATACCATTTTAAGATTTTCGCACCAAATGTTCCTATTCTATTCGGCCAACGTCGCTGTCCAGCCATTTCGTTGCTCTGATGAAGGCATGGATATTCCGCAAATCGCCTACGGATAGACAGGTATTGTCTAGAAGAGTCCGATGACCAAGCTTTTCGTATCTCAGGTCACCAAAAGCAGGGCAGTGACATAGAAGATGTTCCGTGGTCTCCTCTTCTTCCACATCATTGCAACTTCTACAAAAATCGTTGTAGGGTAGTTTCAGCCTCTAAACGTGTTTACCAACCGGCCAGTGACCAGTTATTACAGCTATGATGTTCCTCAGGTGGACTCTGGACAAGTTCAGCACAAATCGTGTCCTCTGTGCCAGAGAATGACAATAAGTACTCGGCATTAATGTATACTTAAGTACATACCCATAACTTGTGTACTTGTGTGGAACTATACCTAACACACAGAGAATGCTTACAAACTCTTATTTGCGTTGAAAAAGACATGTTTGCACACCATTTATAACGAACGTTACATCTACCTACCCTTACTTTTGTTTTTCATACACAAGTATACACAAAATACACTCGACGCACACGAGGTCAGAAGCCGAAGCAGACTCAACTTAATTATGAAGTTTTTTATCTACGATAATGATCATCATAGATCATCGTGTTTGATCGTTCTTACATTCGTCAACACTTCTAAGCACTACGGGTGACATGAGTACTCATGTGTACTCCTGTACATCCCATACTCTACGGAACAAAAATAGAAATTTGACATGTATAACTAGCACCAACACAAGCAACACTTGTAACAGCAGGTGTTGGGTTCTCGTGTACTTGGGTATACCAATGCACAAGTGTGTGCGGATATGGGCATGGTTTGATCGTTTATTCTTTACACATGTACATGTTTGGCCATTAATACTTCAACAGTATTCTTATTAAACATTTTGTCATTCTCTGCTCTGTGCATCCATTGTAGGCCAAATCTGTTTGGTCGTCGTGCAGGTGGGTTCTCTTGCCCATCTCTCTTCAGCAATGAGGTTCAGTTTCCCCGCAATGAGCTGTTTCCCCTTGTGAGAGGGATCCCATTGGTTTCAATATATGTCCCCATGTCCTGGAACCCATGTTAGGGTAACCGTCGAATGTCTCGCTATCTCCTCAGAGACGACCCGCATTCACGAACATTTCTCGAAGTGGTGAACACGTTCTCTAGGGATCTGATAGCCGCTTTACTATTAGTAAGAATATGAATATTGCCTTCCAATATCCCAATATACAAAAGAGCCTAAAACGTGACAAATTCCCCTGTACGATACTTACTAACATCAAATTAGATATTAAATTATTATGACATGTAACTGGACAAAACGAATGATGCAGAACTTCCTCTTTTTGGGGCTACTTTCACGTGCAGTTCTCAGAATTCAGTTCCAAAATCATGTCTTGTACCATGTTGTGTGCATTTTTCCTCGATTTTTGTTTGCCTTTCCAAACCACTGTACTTCACAGAGGTCTGCACTTTGGCGCTGTTATGAAAGTATAATTTTCATAGGGACTTGTCACAAATAACAAAAACTTTACTAACCGCCAAAAGTTATGCTACTATGTTTTCGCTCATTGCTACTTGTCGTGCAGTAAAAGAAAACAATAACAAATGTCAGGCAGACATATGCTATGAGAATGGGGAATAGAGCAAAAGAACACGATAACGAACACAGACAATGACAAAACGCACAGCATAATAACAATAAGAGAAACAATGACTATGTTAGCAGTAAAGTTCAGATGCAAGTCATTTGTGGCGTTTGAAGGTAAATGTGAAATGTGAAACTTTTATTTCGCTAACAGCGCAATAATGACTGTGTTAAAAAGGGCACATGTTAATGCCAGCCAGGTGGATCGTATGTTACGGCAATGTTAAGAGTATGTTTACCTCTGTTATGCTGTGTTACTACTACTCCATTAAATATGGGTCATAGGGTTGAAGCTGTTAACTATAACAGTGGCGACTTAACATAAAAATGTTACATTGTCCTGTTGTAAGTGGTCCAGCCAGTTGTTATAAAATCTTATGTTGCTGTAGTGTTAGCCTCAGTTTCAATGCTTTTACGCACGGTAACGGTTGTATAGCTGACGGTCGTATCGGTGGCCCTGGCAACATTTGTTCATTGGCTCGATTGCTATTTTTTCCGGGTGTTTTTTTTTTCATTATTGTGCTGTATACGCATACGAAATGTTAGCTTAATGGTGTGATGCCACTACTAACCTACTCAACAGTGTTCGATTTAACAAAGCCGGAAATGGGGGTTGGGAGTAATGTTGTAGCTTCCTAACCCGTCGTTTGGTAGTGGCTGTTTACTTTGAGCTCATTCAGTGTGTGTGTGTGTGTGTATAAAAATTGTTGCTTTGATGTAAAAGGAAAATTATGAAAAAATAAGTGGTGCGTGTGGCTGTCAAGAAATGTGCGTGTATGAAAAGTTAAAATGTTCACTTCTGTTAACGGAAGATACTATGTAATGTAAAAGTTTAAGGCGCGCGTGTCTCGTGTCCTCGTCTACTGTGATTACTGATGTTTATTTATCAATCAGTGAATGCTGGTTGGTTGCTTGTTTGGTTGATTCAACAGTTTGTACTGTAATGTAAACACGAAAGGCTTACATTCCGGTTACAGCAAAATTTTTGTGTTGTTGTGTTGTGTCAACCCCCTCCCCCCCCCCACCCATCCTCACTCTTAAGCAAAGGAATTAAGAAATTGTTTTCATTGTGTGTGTTTTTTGCTTGTGTGTTTGGTTTCAAGAATTATGAGTTCACACAAACCAATATTTACGGCAATCAGCGGACGAAGTGTTAAAGAATTTATTAACGAAATTCATTGCGTATTTTCGCAGAGCAACTATGAATGATAACAAATGAATTTTGTAGTGCGATATGTTATGTGGTGGCGTGAAAACGTTAAAGTCATGTGTGACTTATGTGCAATGAGAGAAAAACAAATGGAAATCCTATGTGAGAATAACTAAGGGCAATGTCTATACAAAATAAAAATTGTTGTTACTCATACGTAATGTAAATGTTTTTGTGCTGTGAGATAATATTAATCATACGTACATTTGATTTGAAAATTAACCAAGTTTTTTATGATTTTAATAATATGGCTTGCAACAAATAAAATTTGTTAAAAACATTTAACTCAAAATAAAAATGCAATGTACAGTAAGTACAAAAAAAGTCTTACGCCAGTGAAAAAATATGAGAATTTCGAGTGGTAATAATTAATTAATTGTACTAAAGGATATGTTGCGCGGTGGCGTGAGTACTTACATGCCAAAATTAAATTAAATACCCAATATCGGAAATATAACTAAGTGTAAAATTTGCACTAATAGCAAATTTTTATTACTCATATGGATAGTAAATGTTGTTGTGTTGTGGAATAATATTAATCATACGTGGTTTCATATGCCGTTTTCGAATTAGTCATATTTTTCATAATGTAAATTGTTGTGGCTTGAAAGTCATGCCATGTCTTAAAGAAAATCAGTTCAAAATTGACTTAACTTGTAAGTAAGTTCATTGTCTTACGACAGATACATATTGAAAATTTACAAAAATAAAAAATTTAGATTACTCAAACGATAACAGAGGAGAGTGGTCGCTAAACTACGTAGCTTTTCAGATATTAAAAAATGCCAAAATAAAAATTATGACAAAAAAAAAAATTAAGTTTATCCTGTCGATAACAGAAGAGAGTGGTCGCTAAACTACTTAGCTTTGATATTGTGTTGTTACTCAATCCAGATGATGTCTTTCGATGAAAGCCGAAATATTGAAAAACAAAAGATAAAACAAACCACTGATCCTAATTTATCCAAATTTGGGGTATAATAATTTATTCAAAGCAAACTAACAGCAAAATAATAAAAATTTAAGAGGGATGTCTTAAGTTACAGTGACATAAAAATGTCATGTGTGAGTGATAAGAAAATGCAAACCAAGACACAGTAGATATTAATATAATTAAAAAAAATTTAGTCAAAGCTGAAAAAAAATTTGTATGTGATTACACACTTGCAGCAGTTTAAAATATGAGTGGCAACAAATAAATATTGAAGGAGAATATCTTACATGGTTAAGTGGGAACGTAAATGTCATGTGTGACTAATGTGTAATAAGACTCAAAAAAACTTACCTCATGTAAGGGTAACTAAGCGTTATGTCTATACAAATATGTAATTTTGTTTCTCGTACGTATGCTCAATGTTGTTCTCTAGTGGGATAATATTTAACTACCATATGTGTGGTAATATTTGATTTGAAACTAAGACCATTTCTAATAATTTTGATAAAATGGCAGGAAAGTTTTACAAATAGTTGATATAAGTCATATAAAATATGAAAATTATAAGTGATAATAACAAAAGTATACTTTTAAAGGATATGATACGTGTTGCCGTGGGTACGTAAATGTTATGTTGATTTGTATTACGTATACGTACAGTAGATAGTGTTGTGTTGTGGTATAATATTACTCATGCGAGCAATGCCATAGAATGTTTGAAAAAAAATTTTTTTTTTACAATATTGATAAATGTCTCTGCAGTATGTAAATTAGGTAATGAAATAAAATTTAGACATCAGAACTGAAATATGACGCTTAAAAAAATATGAAAACTATAAGTGGTAATAAACGAAGGAACAACAATGTCATGAGCGACTACCGTGTAATAATAGAAAAAAAAACAACTCAAAAGTAAATATATACATATGAATAAATTTTTATCGTCTTGTTGCATATTAGTGCTAAGTGTTTTGCTCTAAATGAGAGTTTTATTTACTCATACGTACAGTAAATGTTCCCAGTAGGAAGTGTCTGCAAGACATCCTCAAGGATAGGTGCATGACCATAGTAATTCGTTGAGGACACGTAGGGGACCGTTCATACAAATCGTCGACGAAATTTTCATACAAGTGTCCGCTTTGTCATGCACGACCTGATGAGCGACAATGTCGGTCAAATTGTCGTTGATGCCTAAATAAGCGAAATGTCGCCCACACAGTCATGCAAGAACTTACGACCGACAATGTCGGTCAAATTCTCGTTACCAGTGTTTAATAATTTTAAATAACAAATTGAAGTAGTTTTATTGAAAACGTGCGATACATGAACCTTCACGCACAGCTGTTTTCAACAAACTGAACATTTTTATATGTTAGGGTATATATCATTTGATACGAAAACCAGTACAGAAATTTCAGTCAGGTAAACTGACTGATAAATACCATCACCCAATATAAGATATTGTTGAAGTCTTGAGTTATTGAAATGAATAGATTTCTAATTCAAATAAAATTACTTATGTATATTTTTTCCCCCTGCTTGTGGTGCAAAATCGTCCAAAACTTCACTTATTTGTGTAGGGGGTATAGGTGCCGGTTTGGAATTTATGTGGGAAATATTAATTTTTCAAAAAAAAATAATTTTGATAGGGGGTACCACAAGGGGTGAACCGAAACAGTCCTTATTCATTCCTAACTCAAATTTCCATACGTACAACTTACGAATAATTTGACTGAATTCAGTGCACTTACAAAAAAAAATATGTATGTAACACTATAGGGGTGAGTTCGGTTCTTTGTGTGGGAGGTACCAGAAGGGGTGTGTCAAATAGTTAGGTTTTCTGAGGTTTCGCCTTCTATCACAATATAAATTAACCGACTAATTTTCATTACCCCTCAAATGTCCGTTTGGAAGTTATGGGTGAATTATTAATTTTCCAAAAATAGGTAATTTTGTATGGGAGGTACCAGAAGGGGTGACCCGATATAGTCCATATTCACTCCTGATTCATATTTTCATAAGCGTACAAATTACTCATAATTTGACTGAATTCAGTGTACTTAGAAAAAAGATATGTTTGTAATACTATTGGGGTGAGTTCGGTCATTTGTATGGGAGGTACCAGAAGGGGTGCGTCAAATAGTTAGGGTTTCTAGGGTTTTGCCTCCTATAATAACATACATTAATCGACCAATTTTCATTACCCCCCAAGAGTCCGTTTGGAAGTTATAGGAGAAATATTAATTTTCGAAAAATAGGTAATTTTGTATGGGAGGTACCAGAAGGCGTGAACTGATATAGTCCGTGTTCATACCTGAGTCTAATTTTCTTAAGCAAATATCATACTCAAAATTTGGTTGATCTCAGTTTACTTACAAAAAAGATATGTATGTAAAACTATAAGGGTCAATTCGGTCATTTGTATGGGAGGTACCAGAATGGGTGGGGCAAAGGTTTCGGTTTTCTTAAGGTTTGTCTACTTTTGCAAGATAAATAAACTGACCAAATTCAAACATCCTCCGGTTGTCCGTTTGGAAGTTATGGAAGAAATATTAATTTTCCAAAAATAGGTAATTTTGTATGGGAGGTACCAGAAGGGGTGGGGCTATTCAGCCCATTTACAATCCCGTAAGTTCGTTTTGAAAAATATTGGTACTGGTAAATTTTCATACCGATCCGTTAAGGTTTACTCGAGTTATTCTGCTGACCAGCCATCCAGCCAGCGAGCCAGCCAGCCAGCCAGCCAGCCAGCCAGCCAGCCAGCCAGCCAGCCTGCCAGCCAGCCAGCCAGCCAGCCAGACAGACGGACATAGCTCATTCTTCTTAAAAAGTTCTGAAACGAATTTGGTCTTAAGATACTTGGGGTCTAACTCGTCTCCTTTAATGCGTTACACTTTTTTTCGTATCAAATGATATATACCCTCATCCCTAAGGGTGATGGTATAAAAATTGTGTCAAAAATTCGTTGATGTGTAATTACACGAAACCACTTAATAATTTTTAAACAACTGACAAAAGGTTATAACCTCTAACAGCCGACAATAGCAGTTGTAAGAATTATATGAAAATGCAATTTCTTATAAAAAAAATAAAATAACCAATGTTAAGAAGAAAATAATAACACAGTACAACATTTTTCAGTTATTTGATTGCCAACTCAATTCTGTGAACTGTATGTGAAATTAGACCCAAAAAGAAGAATTTCTGCATCATTCGTTTTGTCTTCTTACCTGCGATTTGAAGTTAGTATCGATTTGAAGTTAGTACTATCGTATAGGGGAATTTATCACGTTTTAGGCCCTGTTGTTTGACATAGCTCGACAACCACTAGCCCAATTTAGTTGAAATAAATTTTAAAAAATTAAGAATTACAATTCCCTTAATCTGTTCATATATTGTTTTCCTATACAAGTAACACTTTCGAAGTTAAAAATGAATGTATGAAGGGAAAAAATTTTTTTTTTTGCCTAAAAATTTAAATTTTTTTTTTAAAAATACATAAAAAATCCAAAATGGAAAAAAGTTTCAAGTCTAGTTATTTTTTCTAAAAGTCACATAACATATGAGCAAAATGAGACAAAGATCATAAAAATCGATGCACGCGTTTCGCTTTTATTCGCAATTGAGTAAAGGTATGAATTTCAAAAATCAGTTATAGCCACCACCCTTAGAATAAAAATAAAAATATAAATTAAAAAATTATCATGCAAAAAAAAATTTTATTTATAAAAACTTAATGAAAATAAAATAATATGCAATTAATACGCAATTATAATATGCATAAAAACAAAATTTAGAACATTTTTTCAATTATTGGCAATATCCATCCTTGTAGAAGTTGACGCTTCTGGTTCTGATGATCTTGTTTTCTTCGTAGGTTGTTCATATTCATGGTCTGAGTCTGTATCGTCATCCGAGATACACATACTATTCAAGGGCGTGTTTCTTTCACTGTGTCCACCAATTTCAATGTCTTCATCTTCGGTGCTTTCTTCAAACTGCATAATTGTGGAACTCCATTTTTTTGCTTTTGAACCGCTTTTCAAATGGCATGGTCACCTGGTGGAACCTCTCTCCTTGTTCGTCTGATTCCTGAGGTGATTGTGCCAAAAAAGTATCGAGGTGGTGGTGCAAGAAATGCAATTTCAGCGTCATGGATGCACCGATTTTTTCGAAATAAAACAGCAACCTGTCCACTCGTTGCTGTATCTCTTCTCGCTGGACACGGTTCTTTCCTAGAACGCCTTCTATTACTTCTTTCAATGCGTTCCATGCATGTTGGTGGTCGTGATGCTCTGAAAGCAAATGTGTGAAAGAATCACTTTTGATCAATTTCCGAATATCAGGTCCATTGAGAATACCTGTTTTAAATACATAAGAAAAACGAAAAAATTATTGGTAATGCGAATGTATAGAAATTAACAAATTTAGATATGACAATATTGAAATACACAGTACGATACGTACCGTTTTTAATAGTTTCGGAAAGATGGATTTCAAACAGTCAAAGGCTCATACGTACTCATACGTAAATGGTTACAGATAAAAAAGTGCCTAAAATAAACTTTACTTTTTTCTTCTATAAGAGCAGAGAAATTTATTTGCCAAAGGTACAAAAAAAATTTCATAAAATAGTCGACAAAGTTCGCAGACAAGCGATAACAGGAGCATAAAAATTAATAGTCAACAGTCGCGACTTTAAGATAACTGTTGTATAAATGTGAGGATAACAATAGTCATATGTAAGAAATTCACACAAGCAAAAACTATGTCGACAAGGGCTAAGATAACCATAAAAAAAAATTCAAGAAAAAAAAATTTCAACACCATATTACGTAAAATGGTATCACAGTAATAACTTTATTCATATGTGAAGTGATGATATATGGTGAATTTCTCTCCCAAACACACAAACGCCAACACCGATAATGTAAAAATGAAATTCTTAAATATCCATTGGAATGTTTTGTTATCATAAATAAAAAACTAAAAAAAAAATTTAACCACAATTTCTTTATGATCCATATAGAATTTTCAGAGATTTTTAAATGCAAATATGTGATAAAAGTTTAGCTTTAATATGGAAATCTCCATTCGATAACTATTTGTACCAAAAAATAAATGCATATATCGTGAAAAGGACTACCTTCATGTGAAATTTTCACTCAATTCCATGAAACCAATATAATAACTCATACGTATGATCATTAAACCATAAAAAATCAATATCACTTATACTTATTGTGGGATTTGCTGTTGGAAGCAACTAAAATTACATATACATACATACTGTCTTGCAATATTTTCAAAATGCATTAAAATATTGCAAGAGTAGTTTAAGTGAAAATCGTTGATAAAAGTTTAACAGTAATGCATCTATCTGTTTGAAGCGAAATTCCCATTTAGTAACTTTTTGTCGTAAAATATTGTATAAAACGTATAAATGTAGAAGACATAAAAAAACAGCTTCATGTGAAATTTTCACTCAGTTCCAAGAAACCAATACAATAACACATACGAATGATTTGCGGTCCATCAAATATTAATATCACACATACAAGTTGTGGGATTTGTTTTTGAATGAAACTAAAAATACACTTACATAAGTACAATATATGGTATTATATAGTTTAACACGAAGATGGGCATCTACCTGTTTTAAGCAAAATTTCCATTAATCTATATAATGGGTGACTGACTGATCACTCCCCAGCCCAAACGGCTAAAGCTAGAACCGTGACATTTGGAATGTAGGTTCCTTTTATAATGTAGGAGCGCACTAAAACAGGATTTTTGTAAATTCGGACTGGGAGGGTGTAAAATAGGTGTGATATCGCCCCATACAACTAGAATTTTTAAATAGCTGTATCTGCAGGGTCTCTGTCATAGGCTGCATAAAAACATAATTAGACAAAGGGGTGTGGCAACGCCCACACCAAACCAAAATTTAAATTTTTTTGGTTTTACGATCCATGTAAGGTATTAAGATAAGATTTGCTACATATGTAAATGGTACATGGGGGATTGGGAAATTTTTAGTTGTAGGGGTAAAAGAGAGCAATAATTGATAAAACTTTGCCATCACTCAGACCATATCAATTTTTCTATTAATATGGAAAAATTGATAAGGGTATCTCACAATCAAATTGGATTGAAAACTTTTTTGAAATCCGATATTTCTGAGTAAAAAAAAATCAAAAAGGGAT
Organism: Muscina levida; assembly: GCA_964034835.1. Lineage (NCBI taxonomy): Eukaryota > Metazoa > Arthropoda > Insecta > Diptera > Muscidae > Muscina > Muscina levida. The sequence continues at coordinate 123,042,346 of OZ035883.1, read as the reverse complement.
AAAAATATGTATATAGCCCAGACCAGTAATGATATAATTATTGCGATACGAATGTGTCTTTTGAAATTCGTACTCTTTGGGATAAAAAGGGACTTATGCGGTAAAATAACTCAGATCAATGGGATGCAGCTACAATCACATAAATGGGGTGTTCGTTTGTGTCATAAAAAAAAATCATTGTATGTACGTGCGAAGCAAATCGAGCCGGGCTAGCTTTACTATATGCAGCTAAATAATTCATAAATCGTGGAAAAATAGAAGACAAAGAAGAATTTTTCAATTTTTCACTCATTTTTTTGAAATCAGAAATTTCATAAAATATTAATTTTATTCATACGTATGTGGGTTCTGTTGTTTTTGAAAGAAACTGAAGACACACACACATATGGTCTTACTTTAATAAACAATTTAATACAAACAGTTGAAGCCATTATCAATTTAAAGCAATTTTAACCTTAACAAATAATGATAATATCATATCACTGATAGGAATGGTGAATTTTCTAATTTGAGTCTTTCTGGTTGTTATTCATCTGGCAATAACAAGAAGCTCTCTTTGGAGGTTCCCAAGCAACTTACAACGTCCAAGAGATCACGTATTCCCCGGGTAATGCCATTGAACATCCGTTCAGTGATAGAAAATGTGAGAAGGCGAAATGTTGAGTAACCTAATCGGCATGCTACCACCGATGCGTATTAAGAAGTAGGTAACAGAAGTTACTGAAGCTCAATACAGCATCACTTAGTGGTTTTGGCAGCCCCAAGAAAGTAGGATCGGTCGCGGTGGCCTAATAAGCCACTCTCCTTAAAAAGCAATTATTATGAAAACACGAATAAAAGAAATATCAATAACCACCCTTCCAAGCCCCCCCCCCCCCAAATGTTGACGACCCCCGCAAACGATATAAGGATCATGATTTTAGGATATGCACCTGGAATGTCCGAACTCTATACAGAGATGGTGCCCGTATCCAACTGGCAGATGTCCATATATAAAAGGCTGACATCACCGCCATACAGGAAATGAGATGGACGGTACAGTGATGCCCACGAAGAAAGAACTGTGACATCTTTTACAGCTGCCATGCAGAATGACACGAATTTGGATGTGGTTTCAGAACCGGCAAAAGACTTCGACACCTGGTCTCGCGGTTTTACCCTGTAAGTGACCGAATAGCCACTATTCGCATTCGGGCGAGATATTTTTACATTACGCTGATTTCTGTACACGCTCCGACGGAAGACAAAGGCGATGACATTAAAGATGCATTCTATGAGCGCCTGGAGGAGATATATGATCACTGTCCTGCACATGACATTAAAATTTTTCTGTTAGATTTTAATACTAAAATAGGAAGGGAAGATGCTCTTGGTTCAGCAGTAGGAAAATACAATCTACACAACAACACCTCCGATAACGGATTCAGACTGGTTAGTTTCGCGTGGGCAAGAAACATGGTAGTGAGTGAAACCAGATTCCCGCATAAAGATATCCACAAGGCAACCTGGATATCTCCCGATCAAAATTCAAGAAATCAGATTGATCAAGCGTTATGGACGTGCGTCTGATGAGCGGTGCAAATATTGACTCGGATCACCGCCTAGTTGCAGCCAGAGTACGCACACGATTAAGTAGTGCTAAAAAACCAAACGCCAAGGAAGCTAGACATCACAAAGCTGCATACCAACGATATAGCCAATACCTCCTCTAACCAACTGTCTCAACTACTTCAAACAAACCCCCCTAATATTGATGTTCCCGCCACCCAGTGGCAACATATTGCGAAGTCTATGACCACTACTGCAACGACCGTACTGGGTTATGCAAAACCACGGTCATACAAGGCCTGGTACTATGAAGAATGTCGCGAAATGTCTGAAGAAAAGGATACTACATACAGGGCAAAACTGCATCCAATGGCAACGTATGCCATGACGGAGCGTTATGGGAGATAAGAAAAAGCCAGGATATTGAATATTAAAGGGATAGATGTGAAAACCGAAAGTTCTAGCAAAAGGTAAAAGGGACGGTAAGGGCAGAGACAGAAATCTGGTCACGAACAGTCAGAGTGTGCAGCAAGTATAGTTCTTTCGTTCTTTTCTCATTCCCGAAGCCAGTATAAGTGAAGAAATCACGCCAATCATTGACGACGGAGTAGATAGTCCACTACAGAACCAAAACTAGATCAGCACTTTAAAATAATAAAGCTGCAGAAGCCGATGGACTACAGGCAGAGTTAACAATATTCCAAGGTCTATGAGCTGGCTATATGCATGCACAAGCTCCTAAAGACGATGTGGCTCAATGAGTGTCCTGTACTATGCTATGTCCTGTCATTAAGAGAGGCAATCCAAATGTCTGTACCAACTAAAGCGGGATCAGCCCATTGCTTACAAGGTCCTACCTAGTGTGATATGCGAAACACTAAAGCCTCTCTTACTCTAAGCGAACTTGATTGGACCTTATCGGTGTGGCTTTAGACCTGGTAAATCCACGACCGACCAGATATTCACACTACGACAAAACCTGAAGAATTCGCAAGAAATGCAGATCGATACCTATGTTTATCAACTACAAAACTGCTTTCGAAAGTCCGATGCGAAAGAAATTATTAGATGCTAAGGCTGAGTTTGGTATCCCCCCGAAGCTGATACGACTTTGCAGGATGACAATGACTGACACGAAGCCTTTTAGAAAATAATCAAAAAATCTAACAGAGCCATTTTCTTCCAATCGACGCTTTAGACAAGGCGATAGTCTGTCTAGCGATCTCTTTAATATAATAAGGGAGATGGATAGTCTGTCTAGCGATCTCTTTAATATAATAAGGGAGATGATCATGTCGAAGGCTGCTGTAAACACGACTGGCACCAATATTAACAAAAACCACATGCTACTCGCGTATGCTGATGGTAGAGTATCATTGGCTGAAGACTGCAGGACGTTGTTGCAGCCTTTTCGAGCATTGATAAGTAGTCTGCAGAAGTAGGTCTGATGAGAAACCGGATTATTTGTTTCAATGAACAAATTCTGCCCGTTTGGACGCTGGACAAAGATCCAACTGCACCAGACACTGATCCTACAGGTCTTGCTGTACACGCGCAGAATCTTGGGTAATGACACATGCGGATCTGTGGTTCTGGAAATCTTTGAGAGAAAAATCACTTCGAAAATTATTTGGACCTTAAACGTGAACGGCGTAGACAGAACAATGAGCTGATTGAACTGAACAACGGCATCGACGTAGTTAAACACTATCAAATAGACCGAAAACGCTAGCTTATTGGACGAGTGGATACAAATGCTGCATTTAGAAAAGTCTTCGATAATAAACTCGATAAGAGGCGCTGGAGAGGCCGACCAAAACTTCGTTAGATTGACCAGAACTGTTATCGAAGTTTTGTATGACGAACTATCTACCGAAAAGACCTTAGCACTCGGAATTTTATTCTACGTGCGGCTACTGATGTATGAATATGTGTTGTTGCTGCAATATAAGAAGCATATTAAGTGTATTCGGAAACAGTATAGCAAACAGCTCAACTCTGCAGATAAAACCTGTAGTACTTTTTAGCAAATTCATAGAAAAAGCGAATTGGCTAGATAGCTAGTCAATATTTGGGTATCATTAGCGTAAGAGCGCTACACAGTGTGGCGTCTTGCTACGTATAAAACTCATACGTATTATTTCTATGAATAAACTGCTTTATGATTATAATATCACTAACGCATATGTATATTTATAGTGAAATTCATACTTAATACATTCAATTCAATTCATACGTTTGTTAACTGTGCAAAAACTGCTTTATGACTATAATATCACTAACGCGTATGTCTATATAAATCGAAATTCGTCCTTAATTCAATTTTCATTACACATTTCAAACTTGACGATTAAAATATCATTTAAAAGTATTCTTGATGCTGCTTAAAATGTAGAAAATTTGTGAGCAAACAATTTGTGTGGCAAAAACTTACTGTGAGAACAAAGGGATTATTAATTTTTTGCAACGCATTTGAAATAAATTCCGCTCATACGTTACGATAAGAAATATTGATGGTAAATAATATTACTCATACGCCGTGATTTTCGTCCATACGTAACCCATGACCCAGCCAACGCAACCGCTGCACCTTAATGCGTCTGAACACGTCAATGCCAGTGTACAGCTCGTTCAACTCATGATTCATACGGCACCGATACTCTCCGTTAACGATGATGGACCCATATATTTTACGCAGTATTTTTTTCTCGAATACTGCCAGAACCGATTCATCCGCTTGTGTCATAACCCAGGATTCTGAACCATACATTAAGACAGGTAGAACCAGTATGCAGTCTATTCGCTCAGTTTTCGACCGATGATGTCTACGTCATCAATGTACGCAAGTAGCATGTGACTTTTGTCGAATATATTGCCACTCGTGTTTATTGCAGCTTTTCTCATTATCATCTCCATCACTATGTTGAAGAGATCACACGATAGGCATGCGTCGTTTGTGTTTTACATCTAGTATCGTCGCGTGGACCTGACCAGATGGTGGGCTCCACCCCACTAGAACATACTTTAAGCCGCTGTTAAGGCCCGGATCTAATTTCAAAACGCCACGAAATATTCAAACCGACCATTACTCTTATGTGGGGGTACCAGACCGACTAACAAGTACAAACTCGAGGCTTGCACTCCGTCCAATCTGGCCCCCCACTATTTATTATTTGCAACTTGATGTCATTAGATACTATTATTTGGCCAATGGACAATAACCATTCCTTCCTTAGCACTCAATTGCTCCACACCGCCATCTGCTAGAACCAAAGTTCCCATCCGGCCGGCACCACATCCACCACCAGATTACCGAGGTAATCTGTCGGCTCACCACATCTCCCTTTCGGGAAACCACAGATTAACTGCCTTCTGATAGGTACCAGTCTCACCTGGTACCCCATCCGGCCAGCATCACCACTTGTAACTCACGGTTACGCACTCGTTGGACAAAACAATCATAAACTGAATGGCTATTGCCCATTGACTTGATAGGAAGAGCTCAAAGAGTCTGAATCGGTTATATGCTTTCGCTTTATAATGAAATTAGGCCGTAACAACGTAACAGTGTTCCTGCAATCGCTGTTACAATTCTGTTCCATACCCATTGGTGGGTAAGTAGTTGCTACGCTACTTAGGGCTCCCGACCGCCAGTGGTATCATCTTTAGACTCCTTGGTCTGAGCTCGTAAAGATAATACCACCTTTACTGCCTCTTTTTACCTTGCAGAGCCAGAAAGAGGTCCACTGGCAGTCGGCTTGTTTTAGACCTCGTCTGCCAATCTTCACTGAAGACTTGGTGTCAGTCAACGTCATTCCGCTGAGGCGTATCAGCTTCGCTGTAATATCAAACTCAGCTATGGCATCGAGTAATTTCTGCCGTATCGGGCTTTTGAAGTCAGCTTTATAGTCGACGAAAAGATGGTACGTGTCGATCTGTTTCTCTTTACCAGGTCTAAAGCCACACTGATAAGGCCCGATCAGGTTGGATAACACTGGCTTAAGTCTTTCTCATGGCACACTCGACAGGGCCTTATATGCGGTGGGTAAAAGGCTGCTCCCGCGATTGTTGGAGCACACATTTGGATCACCTTTTTTCAGCTTAGGACATAATACGCTTAAATTCCAATCGTCGGACATGCACTCTTTGAGCCAAGCCTTGCGTAGGAGCTGCTACATGCTTGTTATCAGCTTTTTACCACCGGACTTGAGGAGCTCTGCCGGAAGTCCATCGGTACCGGCTGCTTTATTATTTTTCAGTCGCGATATTGCTCTTCTTACCTCGGCTTGACTTGGTGGTGGCTAATCTAAGCCGTCGTCGACATTTGCGTCATACCTTCACGTGCGCTGCCTTCTGGAACCAGCAATTGCTGGAAGTGTTCTCTCCATATATGCAGCACACTTTGCGGTTTTGTAACCAGAATTCCATTCTTGTCCTTACAGGAGGGAAGCCCATTACCGTAGCCTTTTGCTTTTACTTTCGGGTAAAATGTTCGGGCCTCACATCTATCCCTGTATCGCTCTATATCCTCGTTCTCCCGTTCCTTCATTTGACATTTTTTACGCTTAAATAGCTGTGTCACCTGTCTTACTATCTCCTTGTGCCATTCCCTATCAGGCCGGGCTACAATTGGCTGCAGCATTGCCCTATAAGCGGTCCTTATTTCTTTTTAACATTTCGTCAACATTTGGGGGGTTCCGTTTGTTACTTTTTCTTTGCCGTGTTTTCATAGTCAGTAAAAGACCTTAAGGCTGGTGGCTAGCCCAACCATCAGGGTTCGTCGCTCACTATAAGCCGCTATTCATGATAAAAAAAGTATCACGAACACCGTTGCCCAGGTGCCACCACGAAGGAGGTTGTGAGTCGGCTTGAGAAGCAAGATTCACTCTACATCGCCAACGGCAGTTATTTGGAGAAAAACCCTAAATGTTAAATAATATTACTCATGCGCACTTGAATAAGCCTATAAATTATATCACTCATACGTCAGAGATGTTTCAGATATATATATTTCAGAGATATTTCATAAGAAAATCAAATGTTGCTGATATGTAAATAAATTGTAAGGTAATCACTAAATTTATACCGCCTACTTCTTGTTTCCATGTTTAAGTTTAATTCGATAATTCGCCGAAAAAAATGAATAATATTACTTTTAAGAAAAATAGTTTCTATCGACAATTAAGATTACTCATGCGTAAGCATAGCCTTCAAAGTAAGCAACAAATTTGTACAGATATTTCATTAAATTATTTGGGTTATTATTCATACCTAACTAAGTAGTCATAGTTTTTGTATTATATCATTAAATATTAGAACACTACAAATACATAATTCGTACTCTTAATGTTGCTCATACCTTAATTATATTCCGCATTTACCTCATCACTCATACAACAGTGATGCCGTAATATGCAAATAAATTATTATGAAAGGTTCCATCCAATTCATTGCCAATGTGAGCTGATGCCTGCAATACGTGTGTATATAAAATGTTCTAATGAGTCACAGAATATAAATTATGTTACTCTTACGAAGCAAGAAATTCTTATATGAAATTACCCATGTAGAGGCACAACCGTAAAAGTGGGTCATAATAATATCGCTCAAAGGTAGAGTGAGTTCAACAGAGCAGCTCGATTTACAGTTCTACCTTAAAGTAATAAAAATATATTAGTTTTCATAAGTTGTTATATTTAATGAAAACAGATGCAAAAACTATATTAAGTTCACACATTGTGCTCTTATATGAAAAAATATTTCACCTTAGTCATATTTTTCATACATTAAGAACGAATATCATATGCTATGGATTTGATAATAAATTGTTAACAGTTTTATTAAATTGTCATTGTAATAGTGAACATGAGGAACATAATTAATGTGTAAACAGAATTTGCTAAATGCCAAAAAAACATAAACAATATTACTCATACGTAGTAAAATGCTCTTGCATGAAATTAATATCACTAATACGTTTAAGTAAGAAAATCCGAATAGTCTATAATGAAGTGACAAATTTTTACTAAAGCATATTTGGTATCCATAGGCATGAAACTGAATTTGTTAAAACACAATAGAACTCAGAGAGATATAGGAAATCCATTTCCATATCATCGCGGATATTTAAGTAATTTAAAATTGTAATGTAATTTCACAATTGCACACAGAAAACAAAAAAATTACTCATATATATATACGTAAAGCCCAACAAGTCAGGCTCATATTTCCACCAATGTTTATATTTATAATTTGTTAGGCAGCAATGTTCACATTGGCGCTGATAGCAGAAACATGCCAATAAATTACTTAGGATATCATACAAATTGCATTATCCAGACGATCAAAGGCAAATGACTATTGTGTTAAAGTAATTTAATAATTAAACGAAGAAAACAAACAAAATCACTCATACGTAAGACGACAACACTGAAGAAATGAACACAGTTCATCATGCCACAATTTCATATGACCTTTAAATTGTTTGTTTTCTGAAATTTCACAATGTTATTTAAGGTTGCAACTAAGTGATAACGATGTCTTTGAAATTCCTTTCATATAATTACTCTCATACATCAACCCCTACGTTTCTAATGTATCTGCCAATTATAAATAATGTTCCTCTAATGTGTTAATTATATTTGAGAAATTTTGAAGAATTTCGTTATACAAAAATAAATGAAGCGTTATACGAGCGTTGTATTGAGGTGAACACGTACACGTATGATTGATGCGTTAATGTCGCTCATTCATTATTTATATGATGAAGTAATAACACTCATACGTATGGTGACGTTTGTTTGAGGAAGGGATGACAGAGGTTTGTAAATACTAAGGATACAAGTAGGTAAGGGGTTTTATTTTTACTGTCTGAAGAGTGTGGCTATGGAATAACATAATGTTACTATTACGCACTGTTGACTTTAAGCAAATACGCAGAATTTTAGCAGACATATAATATGTTCTACTCAAGGGATTCTGTCATCAGAATAATTTGATTTGTATAATGAACATAGTAAGGCAATTATTACAAAATGGACTAAATTACATTTTGTTATGTAAAAAATATTAAAAAAAACTACAAAAAGTAATTTAATTATTAAAATTACAAATAATAATTAAAATATTAAAACTACAAAAAACTAGTAAGGCGGTTATCTTCGGCTATGCCGAAGCTCAGATACCCTTCACCATTTGTAAAAATGGTGGTAAAACTGGTTATTTGCACTACAACTATATTTTATTCAATTTTTTACCACAAAACATGGGAGTTGGTGAGAAGTGGACGTTACCTTTAGCTTCACACATCAATTGTGTTAATAATTTTGTATCGATTGTATTTGATTTACCGATAAGTTTGTGAGTTGGAGCTTATTTTTATGAATTTTGTAACTCCCCAAAAATGGAAGTTGTGTGGGATGTGGGAGTAGTTTAAATCCGATCATGCATATCTTACAACTTAACCCATGCTTCTGGACAGAAGCTTACATACCAAATTTCAGCCCGAAAGCTCGTGAACTATAGGGACATACAGACGGACACCCCCAAAAAAGGGGGGAGTTTGTATGGAAGGTGAGAGAAGTATTCGTCCGATATTGCTCATCTTACAACGTAAGCTCCTATTATAGCATTATAGCTTGCATATCCAATTTCAGCTCAATATTTTCTAACCTACGGCTATAATCGCGGGGGCAGTTATGCGGACACACCAAGGAAGGTAGTGTGAATGGGAGGTGGGAGTAGTTTTTGACCGACATTGCCTATCTTAGAAAGTAGCCTCCGCTTAGATATTGAATCCTACGTACAAAATGTCAGCTTTATACCTCTTAAAAAACGGCTGCAATCGCAGGGACAACCCCCGAAAAGGGAGAGTTTGTATGTCAGGTGAGAGTAGTTTTTGACCGATCGGTCTCATTTTAATACTCAACCTCCGCTTAGAGCAGAAAAGCTTACATACAATATTTCAGCATGATTGCTCTTAAATTACTGCTGTAATCGCGGGGACTTACATACGGACACCCCCAAAAAGAGGGATTTTGTATGGGAGATGAGATTAGTTTTAGACCGATCGGTCTCATTTTACTACTCAACCTCCACTTGGTATAGGAAAGCTTGCATACAAAATTTCAACTTTATTGCCCTTAAACTACAACTGTAATCGTAGGGATACCCCAAAAAGAGGGAGTTTGTATGGGAGGTGGGAGTATTTTTTGACCGATCGGGCTCATCTTGGAACTCAACCTCCATTTAGGGCAGTAAACCTTGCGTACAATATTTCAGCTTGATTGCTCTTATATTACTGCTGTAGTCGCGGGGACTGACTTACGGACACCCCCAAAAAGAGGGATTTTGTATGGGAGGATTGGAGTAGTTTTTTACCGATCGGTCTCATCTTACTACTCAACTTAGTGTAGAGAAGCTCACATACAAAATTTCAGCTTGATTGGCCTTAAACTATGGCTGTAATCGCAAGGACGGACCCAAAAAAGGGGGAGTTTGTATGGGAGGTGGGAGTAGTTTTTGAGCAATCGGGCTCTTCTTAGAAATGTACCTCCGCTTTGAGGATAGAAGCTTGCATTCCAAATTTCAGCTCGATATCTCTTAAACTGCGGCTGTAATCGCGGGGACAGACGGTCACCTTTAAATCGACTCAGATTTCCATGCTGATCATTTACATATGTATAATGTCATACCTACCACGCCTCCTTATGGGCGTTACAAATGGAAGAACAAAATTAATAAACCCTTCACTCTGTTCATGCGCATGGTGAAGGGTATAATAATTAAAATTTAAAATATATTAAAAAAATTATAAATGTTAAAACTACAAAGAATAATTAAAATATTAAACTACAAAAAAAATATCAAAAATATTAAAAATATTACTTACTTACTTAACTTCCCTTTGCACCCCATGAATGAGGTATGGGATAGCTTCTCGCGTTGTTGTGAATTAACACGCTTTCTATTTTAAGATTCACAACTAACGGCACCTACTTGTTTATCGACGAATGCGAACGTCACTGTTTGAGAAGCTCTTACTAGACACGCCGATTGACTCGACACTTAATACTGCGAAGATGCTAGCAACAACATTCGAGGGAAGCCGACAATGAAAGAACATTTTTTTTTTATGATGACTGGAGCCAGGTTTGAATCTGCGATCTCCCGCATGGTAGTCGCGTGTTCTAACCACTATGCCACGGCCTTTAAAATATCAAAAATTTTAAAAATATTAAAAATATTTAAAATATTAGAAACATTAAAAATATTAAGAATATTCGCAAATTATAAAAATATTAAAAAAAATTTAAAATATTAAAAAAATTAAAAATATTAAAGATATTAAAAATATTACAAAAAAAAAAACTAAAAATATTAAATCTATTAAAAATATTAAAAATATTAAAAATATCATAAATATTAAAATAATTAAAAATATTAAAAATATTAAAACCATTAAAAATATTAAAAATATTAAAAATATTAAAAATATTAAAAATATTAAAAATATTAAAAATATTAAAAATATTAAAAATATTAAAAATATTAAAAATATTAAAAATATTAAAAATATTAAAAATATTAAAAATATTAAAAATATTAAAAATATTAAAAATATTAAAAATATTAAAAATATTAAAAATATTAAAACTATTAAAAATATTAAATATATTAAAAAATCAAAACAAAAAATTTTCTTTTATATTGATATTATTACTCGATATCTAAAGTGACCGGAGTGGTACATTTATATGGGGGGTACCAGAAAGGGCGTGTCTAGACTTCCAGTTTTTTTTCTCCGAAACTGTATCCTGCTATGGCTATCGTAAATATAGAATTTGAGTACAATCGCGTTCGATTTATTGATCTTATTACTCCATCTCTTAAGTGGGTGGAGTGTTACATTTGTATGGGAGGTACCAGAAGGGGCGTGTCTAGAATTCCAGATTTTTTCTCAAAAACGTTATCCTGCTTGAGCTTTACTAAATACATACCAAAGGAACGATCGCGTTAGGTCTATTAATAATATTAATCAATTTCTAAAGTGTTTGGTACCAGATATGTATGGAACGTACCAGATGGGGCGTGGCTAGACTTCGAGTTTTTCCCAAAACTCTATCTTGCAATAGCTTTAATAAATACAAATTTGGGTACGATCGATTGGATTTTTTGTTTTACTACTCCGGAATGATGTATTCGTTTGGTAGGAATATTTCCCCGTACGTAGTTTTGGGGAAATATTAACGCGTGCAAAATTTCAAAACATTTGATTGCGTCTTTCGAAAGTTACCGTTCGCACCAGCCGGACAGCCAGCCAGACAGACAGACAGACGGACATGACTCAAACGACTTAGAAAGCCATGAATCAAATTTAGTTCAAAGAAACCTAGGGTCTAAAGTGACTCATTCTATATGTTACACTTTTGGGTCGTATCAATTGCTATGTATATAGTGTATACATACCCTCATCCCTTAGGGTGATGGTATGTATGTATAATAGTAAAACTATTCAAACATTTAAGAATAAACGTATTATACTGACTAAGTGCATCACGAGTGTTACAAAAACATGTATGTCAGTAAAACATTTAAAAAATTGCGCCATATATTTTAATTCAAAATATAAATTTCAATAGCTTCTACATTCTTCTGCTTCTTCTTTTATGTCAGCAACAACAGGAATTCATCCATCAGTAGCCGCACGTAGATAAGATTTCCAAGCGCTTCTGTCTTTTGCGCTACGCAGATAGTTCGTCACTTGGTGTGATAACAGATAGATAACAGCTCTTTTACCTGATCCATTCAACGAAGTTTTAGTCATTATTATTTTTGTTTGGGACCGGCCGTGGCATAGTGGTTAGAACACGCGACTACCAGGCGGGAGATCACAGGTTCAACTCCTGGCTTCAGTCATCTTTAAAAAAAGAAGAAAAAAATTTCTTTCATTGTCGGCTTCCCTCGAATGTTGTCGACAGCAACTTCGCAGTAATAGTGTCGAGTCAATCGGCATGTCTAGTAAGAGCTTCTCAAACAAAGCGAGAAGCTATCCCATACCTCATTCATGGGGTGTAAAGGGAAATTAAGTTTTTTGTTTTTTTTTTGTTTATGGTCTACGGCCAATGATTTCTATGCCATCGGCATATCTGTGGCAGCAACGAGTGATTTTTGTTAAAGATGGTCCGAGTCCTGTTTACTGCAGCCTTTCGTATAATCATCTTCATTACGATGTTAAAGAGAGCACATGAAAGAATCTCTCCTTGCCTTAAAGCCTTGCTTGGTAGAACATGGCTCAGTTAGATTTTTGTCTATTTTCACTGAAGACTTCGTGACAATCAGTGTCATCCCGCAAAGTCGTATCAGCTGCAAGGGAATACCAAACTCAGTCATAGAATTTATTAATTTCTGTCGTTTTGCACTATTCAATGCAGCTTTGTAATCGATAACCATATGGTAGGTATAGATCTGGATTTCTTGGGCCTTCTTCAGAATTTGTCGTAGTATGAATATTTCGTCGGTCGTGGATTTACCAGGTTTTAGGCCACACTAATAAGGTCCGATCAAGTTCTCTAAGATGGGCTTTAGTCTTTTACATAATACACTAGAGAGGGCCAAAGGCGGTGGGTAAATGGCTAACTCCGCGATAGTGATACACACATTTGGATCGCCTTTCTTAAGGACAGGACATAGCACCGTATTGGACACTGAGGTTCCAATCATCAGGCATGCATTCCTTGAGCCAAATCGTGTTTATGAGCTGGTGCATGCATTTTGCCAGCTCATCACCATCAGCAATATTATTTTATAGTTCTGCAATTGTCGCGCTGATCTCTTTTTGGTTCGATGGTGGATAGTCTACTCCTTCGTCGATGATTGGCGTGATTTCGTCACTAATGCTGCCTACGTGAACGAGAAAATAACGAAAGTGTTCCCTCCATATTTGCAGCACACTCTGAGTGTCCGTGACCAGATTTCCGTTTCTGTCCATACATGTGGCGATCTTTTGCTTTTTACCTTTTGCTAGAACTTTCGGGCTTCACCTCTATCCCTGTAATTTTCGATATCGTGGCTCTCTCTTTTCTTCCATAACGCTGCGACATAACACACGTTGCCATTGGCTGCAGTTGTGCCCTGTATGCAGCCTCCCTTTCTTCAGACATATAGCGACATTATTCATCGTACCAGGGCTTGTCTGAGCGTGGTTTTTTATAACCCAGTACAGTCGTTGCGGCATGGCTCATTGAATTAGCAATATGCTGCGACTGGGTGACGGGAACACCATGATTGAGGGGGTTTGTTTGAAGTAGTTGAGAGAGGTGATTGGAGAAGGGATTGGCTATCTCGGTGGTATGCAGCTTGAAGTGTCTTGCCGACAGTCTCGCCCATAGCGTTTCCTGTATGGCTGGTCGTGGATCGTCAACATTTGGGGGTTCTGGTTTTTTTTTATTTTCTTCGTGTTTTCATAATAATTGGGTTTCTTAAAGAAGGGTGGGTTATAAGACCGCCTTGCTTGATCCCAGATTCTTGAGGCTTCTAAGAGCCTCTGTGTTGAGCATTAGTAACTTCTGTTACCTACTTCCTAGGACGCTTCGGTGGTAGCATGCCATTTTTGTTACTCAAAATTGCGCCTTCTCACATTTCGTACCACTGAACGGATGTAGATTTACATTACCATGGAATATTTCTTAGCATTTTGAATTGCGACATAGGGATGAACATACTACCACACATACCATTCTCAGTATCTTATAATAGGTCATGAGTATTCCCATGACAATAAATAATGACTCTTGTATGTATGTATAAATAACTAAGATATTAATTACACTCTCTGTCAATTCCAAATAATATTGAGTTCTTATATGTCTAATATGTATATGATGTGTAAAATAAACAATTAAGAATTCACGTTAGAATGCAATAAACCAATTAAATCTGCCTTAATAAAAAATGTCAGGAAGATAACTAATTGAGGTTTATAAAAAGAGATGTTTTAATTTATGAAATGAACCTGTTTATTAGAAAGTGACTACTGCCACATGTATAAAGTATTTAAAACTTACAAATCAATGACAATGTTTATGTTCATAACAAAAACATAGGTGTGTGAGAGAGACAATTAAAAAGAAGTAATCTTATCGAACTGGTGTGCCCACCATATACCCGACTGAAGGCGACCATAAAGTAATACTCATGTATTTGTAAGCAAACTTCCGGCAAACTAAACGTATTATATATAAATAACATTTTATAGAAATATTGTTTTATGTACTCTAAGTGGTATAACAAACTGATATTCCTTTTACGTATTGTGTAGAATTGCTGCACATTTTGTTTTCTCAATAAAATAACTCCGACATGTCGCAAACTGAAATACTCTTCAAGAGCAATTACTAACTCTTATGGCACACAATAGTAACCAAATAATATGTATAACAATTTGTCTGAGTAAATAATAGGATTAATGCATTTTTATTTGTGTGTAAGAACGATCAGCGACAACTTAAGGTGTAACAAACAACCACAGATTTGAACTACTATATGTTATGATCAGGGCCAACACAAATATGCCCGGAAAAACTAAAAACATGCGCATTAGATAAGCACGAAAAACACTTAAAAATGCCTTTAAAACTGATAAAAAATGCACAAAAGATTTTGACTCGTAGTTAATTTAATTCACTGAATACATTTAATTTTTAATAAGAATTCATCACAAATAGTGGAAAATTAAATGGTTATTTTTTACATTACATTTTAAAGATTCCGAATCTATTAACCGGCCGTGGCATAGTGGTTAGAACCCGCGACTACCATGCGGGAGATCGCAGGTTCAAACCTGGCTCCAGTCATCTTAAAAGAAAAAAAAAAATAAATAAAAATTTTCTTTCATTGTCGGCTCCCCTCGAATGTTGTTTGACAGCAACTTCGCAGTATTAAGCGTCGATTCAATCGTCGTGTCTAGTAAGAGCTTCTCAAAACAGTGACGTTCGCATTCGTCGATAAATAAGTAGGTGCCGTTAGTTGTGAATCTGAAAATAGAAAGCGTGTTAATTCACAACAACGCGAGAAGCTATCCCATACCTCATTAATGGGGTGCAAAGGGAAATTAAGTAAGTAAGTAAGAATCTATTAATTGAATAATAACTCTACTGTTAAAAATATTACATGTAGTTTCTTGACTAACAGGTCTGTATACATATTTCGGTAGTGCTGAATTCAATGGCGTACTTAAACTTTTAATTTATTATAAATATTATGTATACGCCTTCACTTGAATTTTTGTCACATATTCATGATTTCCGCGATAAAAATCTTGTTCAAAATTCTGTTTATGAATATATGTGATGATAAGAAGCTGTTTTGTGTAAGAAAAGATTAATATTTTTATGGGAGAAACGGGAATTTTTTTCACATTTATATGGGAACATATGTTTCCGAGGGAGTTAGATAGTCCAACTTTTAGTATAATTTCCCAAAGCTTGTTGTTTCAATATAAATAGTTTTTTTTCGCAATGCTATCTGTTTTGCCATATTTGAAAAGTAAGACGCTAATTGACTTTTTCTCTTTGGAAGTACGCATTGCTTTAGCCTACTCACTCTTCCACTATTGACAACATGCAATGGATAAAACTGGTGGCAACGCAAAGTTGGGTAGGAAATTATTGACGGCGGACTGGATCCTTAGTACAAACATAAAAATATTATTACGATTAGTTAGTACCGGAAAAAAATACAGCCTTGGTAGAAGATATTAATTTATTAATAATATTTATTTAACAAAAGATAGATGTTCCCCGTTGCAAAAAATTATATACACTATTTTTTAATCTTAAAGAAATAAACAGGTGTTGTCTATAATCCCAAAATTTATATGAAAAGTAAAAAAAACATTACAAAAAACCCTGAAAACTCCAAAATATGCTTTTATATGCATAAACCCCTAAAACATGCCCGCAGGGCTGCAATATGTATTTACATATGCAAGTATGCAATGCATACTTTTGTTGGCCCTGGTTATGATGCTAATGGAATGGAAAATAATATTACGTATACGTTATGTGGTGGGGAAAATAATTGATATACCTCATACATGCTGCTAATAGTATTACTTAGGTAGTAAGCTTAGTTAAATTACTCTGGCATGTGTGGGTGCCACAACAGCTAGCACTTTAAGAGTTCATCTGCAATGCAAGTTATAACAATCATACAACATAGTAATGTCTAGCATAGCTGTGATAACTAAGAAGATTATGTTATATATACAAATGAGTGCATTTAAATGTGTATAAGTGTGTATTGTTGTTTACTGCGAAATTAAATTCTTTTAATCACTAAAGTATATTTTATACTTAACAATTGGCCATCAAAGCCGTTAATTGTGTGGTTGGACATGTACAAAATAAATACTCTCAGTAGTGTAAATAAATAATGGTACTCATATGTTGTGTGTGAGCTATTATTATGAATTCAGTAGGCGTAATATAGAAGTTATAATAGAACTACTATTGATGACAATTATAGTTAAGAAGATTAAAGCATTTGTGAGTTAATGCACTTTGAATTGTCGAAGTTTACTTTGTGCAACCTAAACTAATTACAGATCATTTCAGTTATTGCTTATAAAGATTATTTTACAAGAGTTGTATAATGAATCATGTGACATCTAGGCAGGTTACATAGTTATATCGGGCGATTTGTGTACGCATTTTTTTTGATTTTAAATGAAATTTGTAACTTTCATTTGCATGTCGGAATCTTTGCTACGACACAAAAGAACAATTTACGACATTTACTTTTTAAAGATAACTGTAGGACTCGACTTAGTCTTATGTGGTATACTAGCAAGGACTTACAGTCGTTCGCTTTTCCCAGCATGCGAACATATGTAAATCTTGAACCGTAGCAGTGACAACATTTAATAATAACCCTAAAGAAATAAAAACAGGGGTATGATATCACACGCTTTAGGCGTTCCTGATGGCGAAGCCACCTGCTCACTACAATGGTTCCATAATAAAGTAATTTTATCGAATATTATGTGTACTTATTATAGGCTTCACGGTCAGGCAACATAAAGTCCTTTATAATGATGATGAGGTGGCGCACTGTCCGGCCTCCTTTTTGAAATACATACTGATCACACAAAACATAGCAATTTCACATTAACCTTTAAAATTAAACGATTTAAAAAGTAAAACGATGTTGCGCGGTAAATTGTAAAAAACAAGTTCATAGTAATGAGGTGATAGCTCAACTATGTTATGCGAGATGTGTCAAACCAAAACAATTTAAACACAAATCTCTTAATGAATCCTAACCGGGAATTAGTGCCCACAAAGTTAAGGCCCAAAAAAATGTATTATCACCTTCCTATAACAAAATTTTCATACCACCCAGACACCCAGGCTTTATGACCTCCGTCGAAATGGATATAAAGCCCAGTAAATAGGAGGACTTAAAGTCCATGACCTCCCCCTATGTGGACATTAAGCTTAATTTCAGTTATCTATATATATAAGAGGCTTGGGTGACTGACTGATCACTCCCCAGCCCAAACGGCTAAAGCTAGAACCGTAAAATATAGAATGTAGGTTTCTTTTATGACGCAGGCGCGCACTAAGAAGGGATTTTTGGAAATTCAGACTGAAAGGGGGTAAAATGGGCGTGGTACCGCCCCATACAACTGGAATTTTAAAATTACTGTATCTTTTGAACCATTATTGGTACGAAGTCGAGAATTGATACCTATATCGATCGTATAAGAAAAAATACGTTGTTTGTGGAAAGTGGGCGGTGCCACACCTCTTTTTTAAAAATAGTAATATTGGCCTTATGAATGGACCGATCGCAATTGAATTTTTTATGTATGATACTGTCCATAGGGCCTCTATCATAGGCTACATGAAAACATAATTAGACAATGGGGCGTGGCACCGCCCACACAAACTGAAATTTCAATCGGTATTATCTCAAGAGCCATTACAGGTATGAAGATAAGTTTTGCTATATAAGGTACTAATATAAGGATTATGTCTCGCTGGAAAATGGGCGGTGACACGACCCTTTTGAAAAATTGCAATGAAATTTTCACTGTGTAGTACTATCCGTAGGGTCTCTATCATAGGCTGCATGAAAACATACTTAGACAAAGGGGCGTGGCACCGCCCACACAAACCAAAATTTAAATCGATCATATTTGGCGATCCATTAAAAGTATAAAGATGAGATTTGCAACATATGTAAATGGTACATGGGGAATTACATCTCGCTGGGAAATGGGCATTGCCACGCCAATTTTGAAACAATTGTTTTGTCGGTCATATTAATAGCTAAGAACGGATTTTTAGAAACTCCTACTTTTATGGGTTTAAATTTTCAAATAAGGGATAAAAGTAGTATTATCACCTAAACAAATCGGCTAATCGTATAATCGCTAAAATTGATATTGAAATGCTTACTATCAAATTGGATTGAAGTATTTTTTGTAACTCCGATGTTTCTGGGTAAAAAAATCGAAAAAGCGGTAGAAATGTTACTGTCGCACAGACTAAACGGCTAATGATGTAACCATGATAAGTTATATAGGCTTGCTCCCTATGGAGTTAGAACGAAGCAAGAAGGGTTTCCTAATTTTTGCCTTTGAGGGGTAAAAAGGACTGAAAAGAGGTAAAAAAAGGTACAGTTGTGCGATATTGTTTAATTTTTCTATCTATAGGATTTACCTCTGCCAATGGATTTTTAAAAACTTAATTTTTGTATGCCACCTTTCAGAGGCCATAACTATTCAACCAAGATTTGCTTCTGAAATACCTCATTTAGTTTGTTGGGAAGCCAGTAATACGCAGAAGGTCTCAAAAATATATATCTGAAGTTTTCGGTTTGTGCTATTGTAAAACCAAAAAAAAAAAAAATCTCAGTCTGAAATCTTCATTTTTCCCAGCGCGAGCTACTAAGTCATTTTAGAAACAAAGTTTATTGGTGAAATTTTCTAACAATTTATCGTAGATTCCGATATGGTATACGATTTTTGCGGAAAAAAAATTAACCGGCCCTATTGTTCATGTGTCTAGGCGTACTGCAATATACTTTTAATTTTTAATTTTTAATTTTTAATTTTTAATTTTTAATTTTTAATTTTTAATTTTTAATTTTTAATTTTTAATTTTTAATTTTTTTTCCAAACGTTCATACAATTCTCATCAACCAAAAGGCTAAATTTATTCATTGTAGTATATTAAAATACCATTGCAGTTCCACCCAAATACACTTAGCATTTCAACAAATTTCTGTTTATTTTCAAATGTTTAATTTTAATGCCAATACTGATGTTATTTGATTTATGTAATATTTCCGCTCCAGTAAGCTTAGAGTTGGTGACAATAATTTACCGGAAATTTATGTAAACTTTTCAATTATTTTAATTTCCCAATAAGTCAAAATATTGTGATTAGTTTGTCAAGGGCTCTATGTAAATGTTAGCGATTATTGACGAACGGTCGCAGTTTATCGCTTTATTCATTCATTTGACAACATCAAATCCATTACTCAATTATTCGTGATAGTATGCCTCATATTATGTTCGTTTCGTTACATTATTTTTACATATTTCTGTCTGTATTTTATAATATATTACACCTTTTAGTGGGTGTTTTTTTTTGTCGAACACATATGCTTTTATATTCGTGTTGTAATGTTGATTGTATAAGCATTAGATGGAACATATATTATGTTTTTTTTGTTTTTTTTTGTATTCTTTTTATTATTGCGATAAGAGCAAACCGTGTTAGCTTATGAAAAGAAATAAGCTACGCCACATTAAATTTACTCATTTATGTTGGAAATCTATTCAAATCAAAGTCTCAACATTATCACAATGTTAGTTGTGCAAAATTTGTAATTTCAAACGTTTGAATTCTTATGCTCGAAAATAATATTACTCATACGTATGGTACGTAATAAATAACAACATTATTACGTAAACGTTCTAGTCAATCACTTAGCGGTATAAAGTAAAACACAATCGGCCATATTTAATTACATAGTTCGAATTAAGTAATAATAGGTATGCAATTTTGTAGAAACCTTAAAAATACTTTGGAATTCATAAAAGTTGACAAACAAAAACAATAAATAAATTCCCATAAATTTGAAGTTAGATTCCTTGGTATGTGTAACAATTAGCATATCTAAGAAAATGTAACAACTTGTAAGAGCAACATCAAAGTACAATTTGTTAAGAAAACTTATCAGTATGTAAAATGTATTTAACCCTTATGTGAGTGACAGGGTACCCGGAAAGAAATATTTTCTTTCTACAACCGCTGAGAAACTTTAAATCGGTTGATATTTAACCACGTTACTGGCTTTTAAGTGCGTAAGAAACAAAAAAACCGGTATCCTAGTGGTCTTTCTGAGCTATTTAGATTGCCTAGACCCCTTCAGATTGTATTGGTATGTTCACGAAAGTTATTCAACTTGACCATGGCTACATTTTTGGAGAACATTGTTCGTGAAAAATTCGACTCCTTTAAAGTAATGCCCAAAAAAGTGAAAAATTAAAATTTTTTCTTAAATTTTTTTTGAAAAAGTGCAGGGATAACCAACCATTTTGGCATAAATTGTTAATAAAGTTAGAGCGCAAAACTCCCAGCTACAATATTGCCGAATATAGTTTAGCGCTATCACGAAGTGTGAGTTAGCTGTTGGACAACAACTGATGACACCTTTTTTCGAGGGGCACAGTGATTTTGAGAATCTTCTGGGGCCCATAAAAAAAAATTGGTCACCAATTTTGCCAAACAGAGTATAGGGTTTTATTACCCTTCGATAGTAGAATCGAACCTATACTGTCTAGTTTTTGTATTTTACAAAAAGTCTTCTTTTGTTGCATAGTGTAATTAACCCTTATGTGAGTTACAAAAAAAGCACCTTCTCTAGAGTGACAGGGGTACCCGGGTACCCATATACAAATTGTATGAAATTTTCATATTTATCTCATCGTACTGTACCTTAAATTGATATAAAAAGCTACAAAATATAAAATCATCGTTTTATATCCATTTTACCTACAGTACGATGAGAAAAATATCCAAATTTCATACAATTTGTATGTCACTGTGGAGAAGGTTATTTTTTTTTGTCACTCACACAAGGGTTAAAAATTCCTCGAAATTACTTGGCATATGTATTTAGGGACCAGCAACGTACAAAGAGTAACTTATTGATTTGTCCTTAGGATTCTAGGGAATATGTGCATCATATTATAGTTATTGAATAGTTTAGAAATTCGTTTCAATATTATTTAATTACAGGGTATCTACGGATTATTTTTCGATGGAAATATGACACAATTTTCCATCAAAATATTCAATGAAATGTAAATTGTATTGCATTGATGACTTTATTAGTAACAGAAAATCAATAATACATGCTATAGCGTAGACATTTTTAATGTAAAATTTACGTTATTTTGTTGTAATGATATAAAGTTTATATTAATTAACCTATACGTCAACGGTAACAAAACTCTGAACTAAATAATCGGAACGACTTGAAATCGGCTTGATATCCTTGCCAAAACTGTTTTACATAATATCCCTAAGTTTCGTTAGGATTCAACCATCCGCTTTCTAAAAAAGTTGCATTCTTACGTCAACAGCATACGTACCAGAGTATGTATATAAAAAATTCATGCAAATATAATGATATAATTGGAAAGTATAGTTTATTTTGAGTTAATTTTTAGAGGGCGACGGTTATATTGGCCTCGTCTGGTAAGATCGGACTGTTAATATGGAAGATAGAACGAAAAAACGAAAAAGGCGACCCCTACGTTAGGCAAAAAAAATAAAATTTTTTTTTTTTGAAATGTCCTTGGAACAATATTTCATATTCGCTGGTGTACGAAGAACTTTTTTTGTGTGCCTGTACGGTGATACGGTCTAGTACACACATATTATGTTAGGGTCATTTTATGACCCCTTATACATTTTGTCAATCGGTGGCTAGTTGTTCTGTACTCTAACTTGCAGGATATTTCTGCTATCAACTCTTTTATAATGAGGGCCGAAAATAACCCTCAATGGCAAGAAAATAAACTGCGCAAAAGGAGCATATTTTTAGAGCAACCCAGCTAAGCCTTAGTCTAAGATCATATCAAAAGGCGACTTTTTGGAGCAGAAGCCTATGCATCGTTAGTACAAATAATCCGACCAGAGGACAGTGCATAGCCATCTGCGCATTCGAACGGAAAATGTGGAAACTTTGTCCGTCGAAGAAAGTTTCAGTCGGGGAAACCGACTTGCATATACCCTCACCCTCAGTAGAACATACATTTTTCCAGTATATTGAATTTATATAAAGTGGGCGGAATGGCATATTTGTATGGGAGTACAAGATGAGGTTTGTCTAGACTTCCAGTTTTTTTTCCAAATCTTCATTCTGCAAGAGCTTTACTAAATACAGAATTATGGCACGATCACGTTGGGTGTATTGATGTTATTACTTGATTTCTAAAGTGGAACTAATGGTACATTTGTATGGGAGGTACCAGAAGGATCTTAGCTTGACTTCCAGATTTTTTCCCCAAAACTTTATTCTGCTTTAGCTTTACTAAATATAGAATTGGGGCACGATCGCGTTGGGTGTATTAATGATATTAATCGATTGCTAAAGTGGGCTGAGTGGTACATTTATATGGGAGGTACCAGAAGCGGTGTGGCAAGGCTTGCAGATTTTTTATTCAAAAGGATGCGGAATCAGATGGATATGGGAGGTACCAGAAGGGGCGTGGCTAGACTTCCAGTGTTTTCACCAAAACTTAATCCTGTTAAAGCTTTACTAAATACAGACTTTGTCTACAATCGCGTTGTGTGTATCAATATTATTACTTCATTTCTAAAGTGGGCGGAGCGGTTATTTGTATGGGAGGTACCAGAAGGGGCGTGGTAATGTAGCTCATTTACTATACTGGAAGTAGTTTTAGAAATATTAACCCGTGCAAAGTTTCAAAACAATTTTTTGCGTGCATACCAGCCAGACAGACACCTACTAAGAGTAGGTTTACTGAGTTTATAACATGAATAAAACATGTTTGTCCATCACACCGACCCACAATTTCTCTAACGACATCTTATTGTTATGATCACAAGTTTTAAACATTTATTTTAAACTATAGAAAATTAAATTTTCTCAATAAAACTATATAGGGTCATAATATGACCCAAACATAACGTGTGTGATTTTTTCTAACATAGTAGCAGGGTTAAACTACGGCTGCAATCGCGAGGACAGACAGACGGATACTGTCTGGGGGATATTTGTATGGGAGAAGGGAGTAGCTTTTGTCCGATCTTACTCATCTTAGAACTTAACCTCCGTTTGATAGATAGAGCTCTTAAGGGACCGGCCATGGCATAGTGGTTAGAACACGCGACAACCATGCAGGAGATCGTAGGTTAAAACTTGGCTCCAGTCATCTTAAAAAAAAATTGTTCTTTCATTGTCGGCTCCCCTCTAATGTTGTTGACAGCAACTTCGCAGTATTAAGTGTCGAGTCAATCGGCATGTCTAGTAAGAGCTTCTCAAACAGTGACGTTCGCATTCGTCGATAAACAAGTAGGTGCCGTTAGTTGTGAATCTAAAAATAGAAAGCGTGTTAATTCACAACAACGCGAGAAGCTATCCCATACCTCATTAATGGGGTGCAAAAGGAAATTAAGTTTTTTAAGCTCTTAAGCTGCGTCTGTAATTGCAGGGACGAAACACCCTAATATGGGGGGTTTGTGTGGGAGGTGGGAGTAGTTGTTGACCAATCGGGCTTATATTTGAACTCAATCTCCTCTTGGAGGACAGAAGATTGCGTACAAAGATTCAGCTCGATAGCTCTGTAATCGCAGGGACTGTCACCAAAATGAGGAAGGTCTTGACTGACCGTGCTCATCTCCGCTTAGAAGTTGGAATCTTGCGTACAAAATGTCAGCCATATATCTCATAATAGACTGCTGGTCAAATCAACCTCCGCTTAGCAGACAGACAGACAGACGAAAGAAATATGTAAACAGACATTATAACTGTTGTTTTCTGTCTAGCCTGCGAGTTTGCAAAAGCATTGTATTTTTATTTATTTACAAATGTTATACAAGCTAATTTGGAAGAGCTTAACTAAAATCTTTGGACAAAATATATTTATTAGCCAGATTACATCAATGTTTATTGGGCAATTGTTTGTTTCTTTCAAATCTGTTACAGTGTTTGTAAATAATTTACTGAAGATTTGGAAAGCGTAAACTTCGCAAACTAATTTGGAAAAATTAACTAAAATCTTTGGAAAACATTTACATATTTGCCGGCTTTCATAAATTTTTACTGGGTTATTATTCAAAAATATAGGTATAGTGCTTAAAACTGAACGGTAGAGGACAACAAAATATTGGCATGATAGAAATTGCCATTTACGGCAAGATGTTCACCGAAATGTGCTTAAGCAACAGACTCTTAATATGTTGAACAATCTTTTCACACAAAACAGTCCACAAAAACACGTGGGTATCACCTGACCATTGCAGTAAGAATCAGATAAACCACATCGCCAGAAGCATTACACATCGCGGTTTCATACCAGATGTGAATTTTATAATTGGATGTCTCACATACATTAAACCCAACCGTACTACAAATCCAAATGAAATTTGCTAAGCCAGACATTCAAATTTAGTAGGAATCAAATTCATATAACCCTTTAATATTCGTAGACTTCCGTTTATCTGAGACACATCATCACTTGCCAACTTATTGTAAAAGTCCTAAAAGACATATCATGCAAACAAAAAATCCACATGAAATAACCGGACGCATCAACTTATGCCATAACAGTACTGAAAAATTGTACAAATTCAATTTCCTAATTATTACTTTTTGTTACCCCGTCATACATTGTATGAAAATAATTAAAAAGTTTTTTTTTTTATAATAACTCAGTGCTACACATTGATAGTTATAAAACCTTTTACTATATAGTGCAAATAATAAAAAATTTGAGCAGTTTAACGAAGCATACAATTCACCAGCGCATTGTGCCTAAGTGATGTGGCATAATTACTAATTAGATGAGTATTTATCATACGCTCAGGTAACCAATTATGCACTGAGTTAATGAAGTTTTAGACTTTATGATTTTTTTATGTCTCATTTAATTTTAATTAAAAATTGTGTTTTTTTGCGTGTTTCACAAACACACAGCCACACTCACATACCCGGAATAATAAATTGATGATCAAGGAGTCAGAGGAGTGATGCAGCATTTAGTTGATATACCTAATTGCAAAAGTGTGAACGTATTGTGATGAATAGTAGAAATGTAACTATAGATAAAACTTTGATTACCTTCCGCTGTAACTCATAATAGTAATTATGGTTGGTTTTGTTTTGCGACGGCAAATTGTGGCGAGTTATCTTGCGAGTAATACAGTTGGGCTAGTAAAGATAAATTATGTAATTATATGCGTTATTTAGAATCTGTGTAAGAGTAACATTTAAATTATATTCAGCAATGGTCTAGGATTCTTATCGTGGGATTATGTTTAATTTTGTTTATGCTGCAAGTTACAGTTTGCAGTGACATTACCTAACAGTAATGTTTTATTAATAGTACGTTTACGAATAAGCATTGGTTTCAGTTTCTTCTTCTTTAATGGCAGCAACAACAGAAAATTATTTACCGGTAGCCGCACAAAGAAAAGTATATAATGCGCTCGAAAACTCCCAGAATAGATTGATCCGCCTGCGTCATTAAAGTGCTTGCTCAGCGGATAGTAGCAGTAGTTTGCAATCAATACTCGTCTCTTGATTTCCAAGCTGACATTATTATTATTTTTGTTTATGGTGGAGCCCAGGTAGACAAAATCATCTACCACTTCAAAGATCTTGTTCTCAACGTTCATGCAGCGTCAAAAACGAGTAAACTCTTTGTTCGTTGAAACAAATAACGGATATCTATATCATCGGCATACGTCCTGGATGCTAGGACACCTGAGCATATATGGTAACCAAAGAGCCGATGCATTGGCAAAGACCACCACCACCATAAACGACCACAGACCATCTTCTATGTTACTGCCCCGCTTCTGATGATCTAAGATATAAAATATTTGATTATCGGACCCTTATGGATAACACCTGTCCACCAGTAGGCGATTTACATAGCATCCACACTACGGTGGGCCTTCAGTGTAGGGCAGAACTGAAAACTCATTTGTTCCAAAAAACTGGTTAGTTTTGTGTGTAGCTAGGTTAAAAAAGAATTGACAAACATATGAGCTCGGTCGGTTGGCATGCTGCCCGCAGTTTGAAGTTTGTGAAAACTAAAAATTAAGATTAAGTGTTTTTATTTTATTTATACGTATGAGTTTTATTTATTAGCTCTAACTTATTACATAATCCTCAAAAGTTATATAAGAATATCTGCTGTTATTAAAAAGTATTATTTGTTGTTGTTGTCACAACAGCACTCAAAAATCCGCACAAAGATTCCCAAACACCGTATCTGTACTTTATTGTATATTATAGGTTAAGCTTATGTAAGCTGTTTCATAAGCTGTAGTACAATTTTAACGTTTCCATCATAATATTTGTAATGTAATTTTCGGAGATTTGAATTCCATTTAAACCAAACGCTAGATAAGTTAATGAATGAAATTTCTTTTCAATTTAACGTTTTTTTATTATAATAGCTCGGTTCGTAATTCAATGTAATTAAATAAAAATAAATAAAATAAAATACATATATGTCTATTCTCTGGAGGCCTAGAGACAAGTCAGCGAGTAAATGTTCATAAGTTGCTCTTCATTTTGTTTTCACGTTAATTAGGAATATGTCCGTCACATTTTTTGTATCAAAATACGTATGCAAAGTATTTCCAAGTAATTCTAAGATACAATTTACATTCGACTATATATTCTCAGCCATCAATACATCACTGTTGCTTTTAATGTTGTTTACTTTTTTAGTTATGCTAATTGTTATGGGCGTATGAGTTAATGTTTATGAAATTACATATTTGTGATACTAATTAAACTTCTCCTTTTCTACTGATTTACTGTTCAGTCCTACAGGTTTTTCCTGCAGAGCAACTGTGCTTACTATTCTGTTTTCGAATTCCCTAAATTTAGTCCACTAAAATTAGGTTACTTATAAAAGAGAGATCAATTCAACATAAGGTGTTTCGTTATTTCATCATACTCTTCCATGCAGTATCTACGGAGAATGGAGTTTCTAAGGCCTAATCTAAGGACGTGCTTCCTATATCTCGGTACCTCTGCCTGATGATCAGATATTGCTTTTAGGGTTTAATATTACGCTGGCTGTCTCTTGAGATACAGATACATCGAAGGTGACACTATTTTTCAGTAGCCCTGCAGTCTCGCAATGGTTCGACAGCTTGATGAAGATATTAGGGTCCGATAAATGGACATTACATTACAAACATTCTCGTCTAATTATGATCTATTTGCAAAAATCGGTTACTACTGGTATTCTCCTCCAGTGACCAAAATTAATACATGGAACACATGGATAGGACATGGTTAATTTCTACAGCAGAGAGCATTGCGTGGGGTATAACTGATCAGTAGTTCGGGTTCAGAAAAGGTTTTCTAGCGAACATTTTCTTACCATGGAACACTTTTCTATTTTCATCTCCAAAAGTAGTTCTTATCTTTCTTTTAAACAAAGTAAAATACTTGTCTGTTTTCGGATCGCTTACGTTTAACGTTTCTTTGAGAAGAATTTACTAAACAATAGTTAATAGGTTTCACTTGCGATGAGTTGCCTTAAGTCTATGGACATGTCCTTATATGCTTTAGTATCTTAATTATAAAATATCTATTTGTATGTGTGTATTGGATACAATAAAGTTTGTATGAGAGTTGGACGTTAGTTTTATCATCTTACGTCCATTTGTTGTTTTATATGGTCATCATGACTTCCAGTTTATTTTCTCCAAAACATTTCCCTGTTATAGCTTAATAAAATACAGAATTTGGACAGGAGCGTGTAGAGCGTATTGATATTATTACTCCATCTCTAAAGAGATCGGAGTGGTACATTTGTATGGGAGGTAGTAGAAGGGGCGTGTCTATACTTCCAAATTTTTGCTTAATAACTTTGTCCTGCTTGAGCTTTACTAAATACAGAATTTAGGCACGATCGTATTGGATCTATTAATAATTAATCGATTTCTGAAGTGGGCGGTACCAGATCGGTATGGGAGAAACCAGATGGGGCGTGGCTATACTAGCTTAACTAAATAAAGAATTTGGGTACGATCACGTTGGATATTATTGCTTCATCTCTAAAGTGGGCGGATAGGTACATTTGTATTGGAGTTACCAGAGGGGGCATGGCTAGACTTTCAGTTTGTTTCTCCAAAACTGTAGCTTTACTAAATAAAAATTTTGGGTACGATAACGTTGGATTTATTGATATTATTACTCCATCTCTAAAGTGGGCGGAAATATACTTTTTTATGGGAGGTACTAGAATTGGCGTGGATAGACTTTCAATATTTTTTTTCCTAAACTTTATCCTGTTATAGCTTTACTAAGTACAGAATTTGGGCACGATCCCGTTGGGTATATTGATATTATTACTCGATTTCTAAAGTGGGCGGAACGATATATTTGTCCGGGAGGTACCAGAAGGGGAGGGACCATGTAGCCCATTTTCAATACCGTAAGTAGTTTTGGGGAATTATTATCTCGTGCAAAATTTCAAAACATTTGGATGCGTTTTCCAAAAGTTATGGTGCGCACCAGCCAGACAGGCAGATAGACGGACAAAGCTCAAATGACTTAAAATGTCATGAATCGAGTTTGGTTCTAAGAAGTGACTCCTTCTATGTGTTACACTCTTGGGTCGTATCAAATGATATAACCCCTTCACTATGTTCATGAGCGTGGTCAAGGTTATACAAAGTTAGGAAATCACTTAGAAGTTATAAAATTTTAAATGTAATAGTTAAATCTTTATCCCAGAACGCATTTTTTTTTAATTTTTAATTTTTAATTTTTAATTTTTAATTTTTAATTTTTAATTTTTAATTTTTAATTTTTAATTTTTAATTTTTAATTTTTAATTTTTAATTTTTAATTTTTGGTTGGTTGGTATGCAGGCATCTCCTTCTTCAAAGGAGAACACTTAGGTCCCTATGGACCCATTGTGACACCCGTTGGGCATTTGTGCCATCCCTTCAACCTATTCTATCAGCGCGTGTGCTGACTGATCGCGTTGCCAGTTGTCGATTGGGAATCCGGAGTTTCGATCCAATCCGTCCAGTTGATAATTTTACAAAAGTTGTTAATCCTTCCGATGTCCAACGATGCAAGTTCTTCTACACCATTTAAGAAGGGTTTCCCCAGGGTTTCCAGTCTCCTTCTGTATAGCGCTGGGCAATCACAAATAATGTGGTCGGTGGATGGTTCACTGCTACTGTTTCCGCAGTAGTAGCATTCGCTTTTCGTTGCGAATCCCATTCTTCTCGCATGCTTGCCTATGGGTCCATGTCCCGTCAGGAAGGCAATAATCTTCCTTATCTGGTCCCTCTCAAGACTTACCAGGTACGATGTACGTTTCGCGTTGTATTCTGGCCAAGTCATTTTGGCCTTTCTACAGGTTTCTTCATTCTTCCATCTGTCGTTTGCAATTCTAAACGTTAGATTTTCAATGGTACTTTTACAGGTGGATATAGGGCGAAGTGCTACGTGTTCAACGTCGCTTTCCAGCAGGGCTGAGCCCTGTCTGGCCTCTTCATCCGCTCTACAGTTGCCCTCGATTCCGCTGTGTCCGGGAATCTCGTTAAGAGATTTCCGGCAGGCACTGACCACTTTCGATTTGATGTCACAGGACTTCAACGAGTTTACCGCCGCTAGACTGTCCGTGAACAGGAGAATATCCTCCTGTGATATCTTCCTCACGTTGATCACGTCCGCGGCTCGTTTAATAGCAAGTATTTCCGCTTGGAAAACGCTGCAGAAATCTGGAATTCTTGATCTTATATTTAGGCCCAGATCCGCGGAGTAGATACCGTAGCCGACCTTGTCATCCAGTTTGGACCCATCGGTAAATATGTTTATTGGTCCATACATTGCGTTCTCGTTCTCTGCCCACTCCTTTCTGGAGGGCGTTCTAGTTTCGTATAGAACATTTGATTTCCGTGTGTTTAGCACGTAGTCAGTTTCGAGTGAGATGTTGATATGGTTCAGGATCTTTGAATGTCCGATGGAACGATCCCAATGATCAATCTCGTTTAGTCGAATAGCCGATTTGAGAGCGGAGCATTTGCAGCTCAGATCAGGTGGTAGTAGATTGAGTATCGTGTAGAGAGCCTTAGAGGGGGTCGATCTCATACATCCGGTTATCAGGAGACAAGAGGACCGTTGAACACGATCCAGTTGTTTAATTAAAAATTTAAAAGTGAAAATTAAAAATTAAATAAAACATATACTTAATAAGAACTTGTTAAATTAATATGACTCATACGTCATGTGACTCTTTCGGGCCGTTTAGCTCAATTTAATCTATTAATGTTGTTTTATGAATGAAGAAACATGAGTTCTTTATACCTAAACAATATTTTTGTCCATTAAACTAATTAGTGGATTAATGTTTTAGTGAAAAATGTACTTTAGCTTACTCAAGTGATTATCCCCTCATGATTTTCTGTTCCAGGAAAAGCCTTTCGTTTTTACATTTCGCATTACATAATTTGTTTCTTGATAAAAACTGCAATTCTGTAGTTTACTGAAAGCCAATTCTTTCTTTCTTCCCCTCAATTTCAGCAGTTGGCTTAACAGCAAGTGAAAACTGTGGATCATTTTATATTTTCGACAATTTAAACCAATGCAATAAAACGGAATACAAGAAATAAAAAAGTGGCTTAAAAGCAAAATATAAACCAAAAAATACAACATGAAAACAAAAAACATTTTATGATATAATGAATACGAACATGATATGAGAATAAAACAAATTAAATAAACGAAATCGAAATGAAATTTAAAACCTAGTGCCAAGAGCACACAAAACTATTGTTCTCCTCCTCCCACAGCAAATGTAACTCAAACGAAGTGAATTGTGAGAAATGACGAAAATTAAGGGAACGTTTCGCCCCAGAAAGTATCGATGTCTGTAAACTAAACATATCAATTTTATTTGTTGTTTTCGGAACAATCATCCCCGCATCAGAGACACTTGCGTGTCCATGTCATCGCCGGAATGGGATTTACGTGCTGCCAAAGCACGGGAGCAGGAGGAGCGCCATCAACGACTGCGGCGCAAACAGCAGCTGGAATACTTGGCATTATCGCAAAGGTCTTTGTACGAACCCTCACCCACACCGCCCTCTATGAAGAAACTGCTGAAACAGCAAAACTCTCAACCCAGTGGAGCTCAGCTGTATCTACATGCGGCCTTAAATGAGTCTAACGAACGTATACCACTTCCACCCCATGCGGGGCAGACGGGAGCGGCGGGCATGACGGCACCTTCGTCATCGTCCGCCAGCTATATGCAACTGCAGGCCCAGCAGTTGTTAAAGTTACCCACTATCACCGAGAATCATTCACAGTATTTGGCAAAGAAAGGCAAAGCGAAGGATCAAAGCGGAAGCGGAAGTAAATTGAAATTTTCCAAAGTCCTATCATTATCAGCTCAATCATTAACAAATCGTTTTGGTGTCGGTGGTGGGGTAGGTGCAGCGAGTGGCAGCAAAAAGTCAAAGAAGTCTAGTGACACCTTTTCACCCGGCCGCACTGTGGGTGCATCGCCCGTGTATACGCCACCACCCACGCGGCGTTGCAATACGTTACATCATACACCCACAGTTAGGAAAACTTTTAAAACTTTACAACAATTGGAGCGTCAGAAACTTGAGGGTGGCCATGGCGAGTTGCAGATAACAAGGACCTTGCATCGCATTGCGGGGACCCATAAGACCTACTGGAAATATGGACTTAATTCCACCGCCAATTCTATAGTGGGCCAACATCAGCAACAGAAACAGCAGCAGCAGCATCAACAGCAACACCAACAACACCAGCTTAAGCATAGAAAAAGCATCACTTCCGAATTGGAATCAAACACTTCCGATGAATTGGGCTCTGAGGAAACCCAACCCATAGACAATCTAGACACCACTAAAGCAGAGCAGAGGCCAAGGCAAGACGACGACGATTTGAATGAACCGGGCGATTGTGATGATTCTGCCACCGATGTGGGCTCTTGTACGGTACCTTTGGCTTCTGATTCCATAGAAATGATGAATCTTATGCTTTCGGCAGCCCAGACAGCAGTCATAACACAACCTAACAACAATAGTGACCCAGCCGCAGAATTGCAATCACCTTGTGGCCAAGCCACAATGATACAAACAACCCCCGATATAGCGCTAGCAACTGGTGGTGAAGGTGGCATTGTTGATGTGCCCAAATTCCCCAAATACTTCACCTTAAGCCATCAACACCAACGTCATCATCGTCATCATCCCTACAATGCCAACAATAACCCCGAGTTGACGCTCTCCTCTCTGCCCTATCCCCTGAATCATTCCAGTACCAGCACACAAAATAACCAGCACAACAACAACAACAATAACGACTACGATGACAACAGCAACGACGATGAC
The DNA here is from genome assembly GCA_964034835.1 of Muscina levida. Classification (NCBI taxonomy): domain Eukaryota; kingdom Metazoa; phylum Arthropoda; class Insecta; order Diptera; family Muscidae; genus Muscina; species Muscina levida. The sequence continues at coordinate 123,009,116 of OZ035883.1, read as the reverse complement.
AACGAGGAGGAAGAAACTGTTGCTTTTCAAGCTTTTACGCAAAAGCTATTGAGGCGCAAAAGCTTTTCAGGGGAAAAAATGAGAGCCCATTCATTACAGCGCAATTCCTCGCTAAACTTTTACGATGAAGGGGACCCAGACTTGGATGTTAATCTCTCCTTTGATCGTAATGTTATTGCCAGCACGCGTTTACCATCACGTAGCATGACTGTTAACAACAGAATGCTATTAAAGTCCTCCTCGCTGGATGTTGCCTCCTCTGCCATGTATACGGATCTTAACATACCCACTAACACCGCTACCGCTGCCACCGCCGCCGCCGCACATTCGTTAATAACTCACAACAAAACATCTGGTGCCGGTAATAAAACGGCGAAAATTTTAAAATCTGCGCAAATAAAACAAAAGTTATTAACGCCCGCGGCCTTAATAACATCCGGAGGATATAATAATTTAAATGCTCCTCTACAGCAATTATCTCCCTCGAGTATGGTGTGTTCCACGGACGATGAGACGCCGTTGTATGTGGCTCATCAGCATCACAACCATCATCATCATCATCAACAACAACAACATCCGCATGGACTCAGCCACAGCAGTCATGATAACTTTGACGACATTTGTGGCGGCAATAATGGTCTGTGCGGGGCGGTCATGTCTTCGCTGATCATCGACGATGAGTTGGAACAACATATCAAACAGTGTTCGTGTTCGTGCAATCATATGGGCTATGGAAATTCAATGGATTATCAGGTAAGTTGAGAAGCTAAATTTTAAATAGAAGAATGACAATTGGGGGACGTTTAAAGGGGTGTGTGTACATCACAAATATTAAAATAAATAAAAAAAAATATTTAAATCAGTGTGGAAATTTTAGTCAGTTAAACTGATAAATACTTTCCCCTTTCCATTAAGTTAAGTTAATGAAATTAACCGATACTTATGTATTATTATAGGACAATATGTCGTTTAGCCAGACGATAACAGACATGATGTAATGTTAATGAATTTGCCAACTAATAAAATTAAAAATTGTTGCAAAAAAATAATATTTCGCGAACTATGATAAATGGGACCGGTCGTGGCGTGATGGTTAGAACACGAGACTACCACACTGAAGATTCCAGGATCAACTCCTGGCTCCAGACATCTAAAAAAATATAAAAACAAATTCTTTCATTACTGGTCGAGTCAATTGGCATGTCTAGCAAAAAGTTTCCCAAACAGTGACGTTCGCATTCGTTGACAAACAAGTAGGTGCCGTTAGTTATGAATCAAAAAATTGAAAGCGTGTTAATTCACATGGGGTGTAAAGGGAAATTAAGTAAGTATGTTTTAAGAACTATGATAAATGGTATGGAATGTTCCAATAGGGGCAGCTAAACGAGCCCAAATTTTTATTCTTAAGTCAACGTTCAAAAAACAATAAGATCGAGCGAAATATGACTTATTCAGTAAACTCGCAACAAAGATATGTATGTAACGTATCCATGAACAAAATAGTCTTGGTAAAATCCTTAACCTTCTTTCTCCTTGTAAGGTTTCCATAAATTTGTCCTTCAAGTTCATAAAAGTTTTTGATATCACAAATCCACATAGTTTGATTCCATTTTTGCAGGTTTTAATGTGTTGTATTGGGCGAATTTTGTACTTCCTCGTTAAGAAAACTGAAATTCATTGATTGTAAGATTTTCACTTGATTTGTAATAAGCTGGTATGTTGCATTCAGCGCTGTCTATATATCTCGGATTAGTGTAGCCATGTCCGTAAGTATTTTTTGTCTAATGGTGTTTGCATTGCCAAAACGAATATAACGTACCAATGATCAGAATCCGTTTGAGCCGAGTGTTACTCGGTATATCGAGTAAGATGCAATTGCCCACAAATATTTCGAAATATAATTATTTTAATGACTTGCGCCAGACCTTAGCCAGACCTTGCGCCAGACCAGCTTCTGTTACATCCTTATACTTGATTGTGTAACGCACAATTATGCTCAACATTTCTACTCTCAGATGGTATTTTAAATATTGAACTTTCGTCATCAATATTGTTGATGGTGCTGGACCACAATCTTGGAGTATAGTATTGTAGCTCCTGATTTAATGGGACGTTGCAGGATTCTTATACCATCCAGTGCCATTGCGAGAAACATACATTACTTCTAGTTACAGGTCGTTCAAGTTAGCCATGACTTTCATCCGAACTTTCATTATAGTATTATCTTCAACATTGGTCAACCATAGCATCATCAACTGGGATCTATGTCTGACATATCCTACAAATAATGAATCCTCAACGTTAACGAAAATTTTGCGATGTAAAATAACTTTTCTTTCCAAAATTTTTAAAATATTCGTTATGATAGCACAACAAATGTCTGTTCATCAAATCTGCAAAATCAGTTATAGAAAACTAACAAAGAAGTGATAAAACTATGGCACAACTGAGCAAAATATGAAGTGTTTCTAGGATTCTCGAGGGAGAAACTGTCGAAACGAATATTGATTGAAAAAGATGTGAACTCCAAATTTTAGGTTATTTATTTGATACAAACTGTACATTTCCTATTCAGTTCTGATCGCTGTTGCACTAGAGAGTAAAAAAATTGCTCTCAAAATGAAAATTTTCAATATTATCAAGTTTCGGCAGGGGTTGCAACTTCTTAAAAATGTCGGCAAGAAAATCAACTTTTGTTGATAGGTATTAAATAATTTTACAGTTTGGTATTTCATAAAATGAGTTTTGGACATAATTAACGTAAATGTGTAATATTTTACATAAAACCACGAAGAAAGTACTCTTGGTTACCCGGGTACCCGGTCATTAACATACGTATATTTTTTTGGTAATTGAACGAAGGGTTAAACTGACCATATTTAAATATCCTCCAGTTTTTCGCTTGGAAGTTAGGAAATATTGAGAAATTTTTATATTTTATTAGTACTACAAGGTCATTTATCTGACGAAATGCAATTTCTATATGGAAGTTGTTGGTACCAGTCGGTGTAGGGCTATTCTATATATTTACAATCTCATAAGTAAATAATTTTTCATTTGAATCAGCGAAGGCTTATGTTACTTGGGTTATTGCGCCCAACTGCCAGCAAGCCAGACAGACGGACATGCCTTAATCGGCTTAAAATCTCCAGAAACGAATTTTGGTCTTGAGATACTTGTGGTCCAACTTGTTTCCATTTATGTGTTGACGTTTTTTTATTTACATAGGGTACATACATATATACTTTTAGGTGAGGCTATAAAAATATGGACTGGTGCACCAAAGTCAGGTTCCCTTGATTTTGAAATTGTCAATTTTTTTTAAATTTTGCAGAAAAAAAATTTACTTAGACTTATCAAAGTAAATTCCATACAAAAGTTGTACAGTCATCCAAAGTCGTCGTTAATAGGGAATGAAACATATGGACTAGGAAAATAGTAGTAATGGTTTATCTGATCTAGAAAAAGTCTTAAAATTACTAAGATAACTATATTCGGCTATGCCGAAGCTCAGATACACTCTTCACAATATACAAAAATGGTGATAAAACTGTTTACTTGCACAACAACTATCCTATACCGCAAAAAAAGGAAGTATGTATGAGACATGGACGGCAGTTTTAGCCAATCAAATCTATTTTTTTCAGAAACTTTTTATTACTTCTGAAATATCAATTACGGGGCTTGAGTTGTTTAAATGGGCTTAAAATATTGTTATACATTTTTTAAACCCAAAAAAGTTGGAGTTTAGTATCAGAGGTGGGAGTAGCTTTTGTACGATTTTGATCATCTTATAACTTAACCACTTAGAGAATTGTAGCTTGTCTACCCAAAAAGAGGGTAGTTTGTATGAAAGATGGGAGTAGATTTTGTCTGATCTTGCTTATCTTAAATCTAAAACTCGGTTAAGAGAAAATAAGCTTGTTCACCAAATTTCAGTTTTATGATACCTCTCAACTTTCGCCCCCACCCCACCCGGGTGACCTTTTCGGTTTTATTTCTTTAATAACATTAATAATTTTGTTTCGATCTTAGGGAAATTTTGACTCACTGAACAAATTGTTAAGTTCTTTATAATTTTACAGAAAACTAGTAAGAAAGTTTCAGTAGGGCAACCCGACTAACATATACCCTCATCCTCAGTAAAACATAATATTTTCTATTATATTGATGTTATTACTCCATCTCTAAAATGGGCGGAGTGGTACATTTATATGGGAGGTACCAAAAAGGGCGTGTCTAGACTTCCAGATTGTCTCCAAAACTTAACCCTGTTATTGCTTTACTAAATACAGAAATTGGGCACCATCGCGTACATCCAGCGCCCTCTAAAGTGGGCGGAATGGTACATTTGTATGGAAGGTACAGCAAGGGCGTGTCTAGACTTCCAAATTTTGTATCCTAAACTTTATCCTGTTATAGCTTTTCTAAATACAGAATTTGGGCACGATCGGGTTGGGTGTATTTATATTAAAACTCCATCTCTAAAGTGGGCGGAATGGTACATTTGTATGGAAGGTACCAGAAGGGGCGTTTCTAGACTTTCAGATTTGTTCTCAAAAACTGTATTCTGCTTGAGCTTTTGAGCACGATCGCGTAGGGTGTTTTAATAATATTAATCGATTTCTAAAGTGGCCGGTATTAGATGGCTAAGGGAGGTACCGGATGGGGCATGGCAAGACTTCCATTTTATTTCTCTAAACTCTATCCTGCTACAGCTTTACTAAATAAAGAATTTGGGTACGATCGTGTTGAATTCATTGATATTATTACTCCATCTCTAAAATGGATGGAATGGTACATTTGTATACGAGGTACCAGAAGGGGGGTGGCTTGACTTCCAAATTGTTTCAAAAAAAAAGATTTGTTCTCAAAAACTGTATTCTGCTTGAGCTTTTGGGCACGATCGCGTTGGGTGTTTTAATAAAATTAATCGATTTCAAAAGTGGGCAGTATCAGATGGCTATGGGAGGTACCGGATGGGGCATGGCTAGACTTCCTGCTATAGCTTTACTAAATACGGAATTTGGGTCCGACCCCGTTTGGTGTATTGATTTTATTACTCGACTTCTAAAGCAGACGGAATAATGTAATTGTATTGGAGTTACCAGAAGGGGCGAGGCCATGTAGCCCATTTGCAATATCGTAAGTAGTTTTGGGGAAATATTAGCTCTTGCAAATTTTTAAAACATTTGGTTGCGTTTCTCGGAAGAGAGATGGACATGGCTCTAAGAAACCTAGGGTCTTCAGTTACACTTTTGGGTCGTTTTAAATGATATATACCCTATATATAGTAAAAACATTTTAAATATTTATTTATTTTAAAATTATTATTTTTTGAAACATTTGGGTAACATACCTGGAATGCTACCATCGGTGCTGTTTTTTAAGGATTAAGTTATACAAGTTTCTGAAGTTGTAACTCCAAGTGCTATCTTAGTAGCGCTGGAAACCCCAAGAAACTAAAATCGGGCGCGCTGGCTTAATATGGCCCTTTTTTTAAAATCGGTGGTAGTTTTTAGACATATAGATCTTCTGACAGGCATAACTGTAAAACTAGCTATCATACGTTTGAAAGTGCATTTGACTGTTATAATTATACTTTGGCAACTGAACATGTGCAGACTTACACCAGAGCAACGTTTACAAATCTTAGAAATTTATTTCCAAAATTCGCGCTCTGTTCGATAAATGTCTGAGAAACCAACATCGATTGACAACTTAGGAGCCATAATTTGACGCATAACACTTGTTATGCTCAAAAAGTGGTGCAAGATATGACCGACAGAATGGTTTTCATACGGCTCAAGCGCGGAGTCTACGCGCCAGAACTTATCTTTAAACATTAAATCCTTTGCTAGCCAATAAATAAGTATTTTGGACATTCCACTTAATTTCACAGTACAACATTTTTCAGCTCAATGATTTGTGACTTAATTCTGAGAACTGCAAGTGAAATAGCCCCAAAAAGAAGAAGTTATGCATCATTCGAGAACCACTAGTCCGATTTAGCTGAAATAAATTTAAAAAAATTAAGAAGAATTACAATTGCTTTAATCTGTTCTTATTACGTTTTCCTACCTAAGCAACAGTTTCACTTTTCCATGCATCAAATGATTTTAAATTGGGTTTATTTTGTAGCAGTTACAATAAAACTGTTGTACTCCGTGGCGTATGATTTTCGTTGAATATTACTTATGATAATCATACGCCACGATATAGTATTTATGTTATTGACAAAACGAATGATGCAGAACTTCTTCCTTTTGGGGCTACTTTCACGTGCAGTTCTCAGAATTGAATCCTAAAATCATGTGTTTTACTGTGTTTGTGGTTTTTTTTTTCAAAAAAGTTCTGTCTCTAAAAAATACTGTTTTTAAACAAATTATTATGAAAACACATACCACAGACAGGAACTCCATACATGTTGATGACTCACACAAACATTTTAGGGAATATGATTAAATCATATGTACCTGTAAGATCTGAAGCTCTTCACACGAATGGTGCCTTTATCGTATTGGGAGATGCCCTTGACATATATAAGTCTGACACTTAAGCCATACAGAAAGAAATCTTTTACTGCTGCCATGCAGAAAGATTTAAACCTTGATGTGGACTCATAGTTAGCACGAGACGGGTGGACATCTGGTCCTACTATTTAATTCACATTCACTGCCCTAACCATGACATTAAAATTGTTAAGGGTGCCTAGTAAAACCAGGAAGAGAAGAATCTATTGGTTCAGGAGTCGACAAATTTATTCCCACATCTGATAACGGATTCTGAGTTATTAGCTTTGCGCGAACAAACGCCAAAAATTCTAATGTTCCTTACACACAATGGCAGCATATCGCTCATTTTATGAACGATCGCAGCAACGATCGTATTTGGGTATGAACAACAAGCTCAGAATGTAGCGTATTGTCTGAACAAAATGATGATGTATAAAAGTCGACACTGACAGCAAAAAAATTTAATTTCATTAAAGTCGGCCACTCTCAATCTAACATCGATTTTTCCCATAAATCTTTTGCTTTTGTTCAAATTTGGTACATACACTTTCAAGACTAAACAACAGAAGTATGCCAAGTTTTATTACGGTTGGCTGTTATTGGTATTTTGCAAAAAAACTCTATTTTTTCACAAGAAATATTCCTTATTTAGGCAAAAGTGTTAAAATTTGGTACATGATGGTACATTTGCATATAATTATTTTTATTATTTCCGAGAATTATTATTTTCATAGCCTTTAACACGCGCACGAACGGACTGAAGTTTACATTAATTTTGTTCTTTCATTTGTAACGCCCATAAGAAGGCGTGGTAGGTATGACATGCACTGGTGATCAAAAATTACTTAAGGGGTCATAATCCAAAAACAGACAGACAGACTATACTTTTACATCCAACAACAACATTTTTGGGTGATCATGAAATTAAACGCAGTGGTTTTTAATTACTAAATAAAACTTTTTTATTAAAACAAAAACCGAATTTAAAAAAAAGACTTTTTAATAATGCGTATGACCCACTATTTTGAATAAGTTAAAAAATGCCTTTCTGTCTTACTATTAGGGACCGGCCGTGGCATAGTGGTTAGAACACGCGACTACCATGCGAGAGATCGCAGGTTTAAACCTGGCTCCAGTCATATTAAAAAAATTGTTCTTTCATTGTCGGCTCCCCTCGAATGTTGTTGACAGCAACTTCGCAGTATTAAGTGTCGAGTCGAACAGTGACGTTCGCATTCGTCGATAAACAAGTAGGTGTCGTTAGTTGTGAATCTAAAATAGAAACCGTGTTAATTCACAACAACGCGAGAAGCTATCCCATTGTTCATTCATGGGGTGCAAAGAGAAATTAAGTAAGTAAGTAAGTCTTACTATTTATGAGGGTTTTTTGGGGTTGGACCTAGTACGAAGTCCCATGCCGCTATTATTGCCGATTTTAGCTCTCCAACGCTATTTTATTGCCTGTTGCTGAAGAACATTTTATGAACAAGTATGCGCCATACATTTTCAGAAGGGTTCGTGTCATGGAAACTCGCTGGCCCCTCTAAGACTTCATCGTTTTCTGACCGAATCCAATCTTTTGTTTCCTTACTGGAGTGAGTGGACGCAATACCTTGCTGAAAAATGTAATTTATCTCCTGGTTTAGCTTTAAGAAGTCCAACAAATAAATTTTCAGTCTGTTTCTCCGGCGCACAGTGGCTGAAAATCGTTTTTCATTGGCCAAAATTCTTTGCCAAAGTTCAGGACTTTTTAAGGAATTCTGGGTCAAAGTTGAACTTTTGATTTTTTTTAACTTTTAGAGTGAAATATGGGTATAATATTTTTTTAATCATTAACAAATTTTATATTTGGAACTTAATAACATTTATACACTCAAAAAAAAAAAAATAGTAAAATCAACTGAAGATTTTGCTACTATTACAGAAAAATTAAAAATTGTTTAATATTATCTAAAAATCTTGCTATTAATACAGAAAAATTTATTATTTTTGTTGTCAAATTTGATAATTTAAAAAACAAACATTTTAAAAATGAAAACTGCAACAGATTTTTATAGGACTTGAAACCGTGGTAGTTTTGTGTTTATGGTTTTCGTACTTAAATATATTTCAGTCAGGTAAACTGACTAATAAATACCATCACTCAGTATAAGATATTGTTTAGGTCTTGAAATATTGAAATTAATAGATTTTTAATTAAAATAAAATTGCTCATTTATTATTTTTTGTCTGCTTGTGAAGCAAAAACGTGAAAAATTAACTTATTTGTACAGGAGGTACAATTAGGGGCAGCACACGGTGTTTGAATTTTTTTTTACTTAACCAACGTTCAATTTACGCTTACCTTGTTAAAATTTTTCTGAATTCAGTGTACATACAAAAATGCTATGTATGTAAAAGGGAAAATATCGGTTATCTATATGGGAGATACCAGAAGGGATGTGTCAAATAGTTAGGGTTTCTGAGGTTTTGCCGCCTATTACAAGATAAATTAACTGACCAAATTAAAATTATCCCACAGGTGCCCACAGGTGTTTGGAAGTTATGGGAGAAATATTAATTTTTCAGAAAAGGTTATTTTGTAATGGGAGGCACAAAAGGGATTTCTTATTTTCCAAATTTTCATAACCGTATAACTTACGCAAAATTTGACTGGATTCAGTGTACTTACAAAAATTATATGTATGTAAGACTATAGGGGTGAGTTCGGTCATTTGTAAGGGTGGTACCGGAAGGGGTGTGTAAAATAGTTAGGTTTTCTGAGGTTTGACCTTCTATCACAATATAAATGAACCGACCAATTTTCATTACCCCCCAAGTGTCCGTTTGGAAGTTATGGGAGAAATATCAATTGTCCAAAAATGTGTAATTTTGTATGGGAGGTACCAGAAAGCGTCAACCGATATTGTCCATACTCATTCCTGAGGTCGATAATCATGAGCGTACATCATACGCAAAATTTGAGTGAATTCACTTTGCTAACCAAAAAGATATGTATCGTCTGTTTGGCAGTTATAAAATAAATATTAATTATACAAAAATAGGTTATTTTGTATAGGTGGTACCAGAAAGGGTGGGGCTATTCTGCTCATTTACAATTCCATAAGTTCATTTTGAAATATATTTATACTGGTAAATTTTCATACCGATCCGTTAAGGTTTACTCGAATTATGTATACAAGGGCTACTTATAGGGCGTAATTTAATTTTATTTTTAGAAAAAGTTCATTAAAATAAAAAAGTGTTCTACCGGCGGCACGTGGTGGGTACAAAAGTATATACAGGGTTAAAGAGAACACTTTCACCTTTCTCTGGGTGGTGAACGTTTCTTGTTCCCTTTTGTTCCCTAGAAGTTCTATCCCACTAAGGTTTAAATTTGAGAAAAATATAGTAGTTTCATAAAAATTTCATAACGCCCCTAATTATGAACGCTACAGCTGTGACCACTTACAACAACTAAAGACTATAATCCTACCAACATTATAAAAAAGGCCGCAGGCAATTATCGATGATAACTTGCGAGTAGTAACCATTTATTTTTGAGGAAAAAAACAAAAAAAAAACTTTTTCTGAAATTAAAAAAAAACAATTGAGTTTGACAGCATGCCACGCCCACAATTATCAATTATTTAACCTAAATTTTTGCCTACCTTAATCTGGATTATTAGCTGCAAAACGGCATAAAAATTTTAAAAATCGGTGACAAAAAAAAATTTACTTTTGGCCAATGAAATCAAAATTTTAGCCACAGTGCGGCGTTTATACTCTTCGGCCAGCTCTAAAGTTAATTTTTCAGAGAATCCACCCAAACCAATAACCTTTATGTCAAAGGCAACATACCTAATGTAGCTCTGAACTGGATGATCGGATCGACTTGAAATTTCTTGGTATCCTAGTTAAAACTGATTTACGCAATATTCCCAAGTTGGTTAGGATTGGATTACCCCGTTTGGGAGATAAAGCCTCAAGTCAACAGAATACATACTTGTGTATATATAGTACTTACTTACTACTTAATTTCCCTTTGCACCCCATGAATGAGGTATGGGATAGCTTCTCGCGTTGTTGTGAACTAACACGCTTTCTATTTTTAGATTCACAACTAACGGCACCTACTTGTTTATCGACGAATGCGAACGTCAATGTTTGAGAAGCTCTCACACCGATTGACTCGACACTTAATATTGCGAAGTTGCTGTCAACAACATTCGAGGGACCCCCGACAATGAAAGAAACAATTTTTTTTTAAGATGACTGGAGCCAGGTTTGAACCTGCGATTTCCCGCATGGTAGTCACGTGTTCTAACCACTATGCCACGGCCGGTCCCGTATATATAGTACAATGCATGCAAATATGATCAGTGGGCGACAGTTACGTTGGCGTCCTCTGGATCGTTGTCAGATTCCAAAAGGTCGTCCTCATCTACTGCTACTGAGGAACCGAGTTAGATTCTTCGTTGATAAATGAACACACCGTTTTATCATCGCAAATGTTGGAGCCCCCCTTGAGCTGAAGGCTTCTTTCGATCGTCGCTTTTGTGATACTGCGAAGTTGCTGTCGACAACATTCGAGGGGAGCCGACAATTAAAGAATTCTTTTTTTCTTTTAAGATGACTGGAGCCAGGAGTTGAACCTGTGATCTCCCGCATGGTAGTCGCATGTTCTAACCATCATGCCACGGCCGGCCTTTTTTCTCTCTTAGTAGCAAAAGTGAATCACTATTAAGTATTATGATGGCCTTCCTGGAGTCTTCCCTCGCTTCAGTAACCTTAACTACTTTTCAGTTGTGTGCGAGTAGTTGAGGTTTATTGTATTGAAGAACTGCCAGGATTTTCATAGGGTCGGTGGGTTCAGCGGTGTTTTGTGCCTAGGGGAAATAGTAGTAGTCAAGGCCGTTGAGGCCGTAGGAGGTGCTTCGAAGGGAATCGAATTATTATTCGCCTTTTTTCCTTGCCTCAACTTCGTTGATAAATGAACACACCGTTTTATTATCGCAAATGTTGGAGCCAACTTGAGCTGAAGGCTTCTTTCGATCGTCGCTTTTGTGATACTGCGAAGTTGCTGTCGACAACATTCGAGGGGAGCCGACAATTAAATACTTTTTTTTTCTTTTAAGATGACTGGAGCCAGGATTTGAACCTGTGACCCATCTCATCAGGACCTTGGGAGCCTTTGTACCAGGCTTAGATTATGACTGTGCTGGTTTGGTTTTTGACACACTAGTAGCAGATCGGCCGTGGCATGTTAGAACACGCGACTGCCATGCGGGAGATCCCAGGTTCAACTCCTGGCTCCAGTCGTCTAAAAAATAAAAAAAATAATTGTTCTTTCATTGGCGGCCGCATCGATGTTGTCAACAGCAACTTCGCAGTATAACTTAAATATTATGCTATCGGGCTCAAACATTGAAATTGTTAAATCGGCTAAGAATCTGGGAGTTACTTTTAATAATAGACTACTATGGAATGATCACGTAGGAACAGCGATTGGTAAAACGTATAGGGTATTGAGAAATGTTTATATTTACAAAAATTTTACGCCTCCGAATTTAAGAATGCTACTAGCCAAAACTTATCTGATTCCTAAACTTCTGTATTCATGTGAACTGTTCTGTAATTGTGGTAGAGAATCTATGTCCAGACTGCGTGTTGCGTTCAATAGTATTGTAAGGTATGTATTTGGTTTGGGAAGAAGAGACCATGTTTCTGTTTTTGCTTATCAAATATTTGGCGTTTCTTTCGAAACCTATCTTCAAATAAGGACTTTAATATTTTTACATAAAATCATTTACACCCGGAAACCTAAATACTTGTTTGATATTCTACGTTTCTCACGATCCAATAAAGGCAACCAATTGATACAAATAAGACACAATAGACGTATATCTGATCATCATTTCTTTGTTAATGCAATTCGTCTTTGGACTAATATCCCTAATAATATACAAACAATAAGTAGCGAAAGGCAATTTAAGACAAATTTGTACAGACATTTTCAGCAATCATAATTAAATAATGTTATTAATACTTATAGATATATATTTTATTTTAATTTTATTTTAAGTAATTTTTAATGTTAACTTTTTGATTCTTATCTAAAACATATGTTTAATATTTTATATTCTGTTTTTTGTTCTCCTCTTTTTATGTTATTAATGTTAGTTTTAAGTTTAATTATGTGTTACGATCTTGTTTATTTTGTTTTTGCAATAACATGTTACTCTCCATTATTCAATGTAAAATTATATATTTACCATAACCAACCATCTGTCCAACATAAATGTCCTGTACTTAATATAAGACTATGTCTTTTGTGCAGGTTATATTAATAAATAAATAAATAAATAAATAAAATAAGTGTCGAGTCAATCTTCTTAAACAGTAACGTTCACATTCGTCGATAAACAGTAGGTGCCGTTTGTTGGAATCTAAAAAAGCTTTTTCATACCTCATTCATGGGGTGTAAAGGGAAATTAAGTAAGTAAGTAATAAAATTATATGGGGTCATAATATGACTTAAAAATAACTTGTGTAATTTTTTTAACATAGTAGCAGGGTTAATGTTTCAATATATTCTTAAATTTAAGCTTTCTTTTTTATTATAAACAATAACAAATGTGTAATCTTTATTACTGTACAATCTCAGTACGTTATATTTATTCCATAAAAATTCCAAATATAATAGAATATGTACATATGTCTCATTAAATTACGTAGTCGCACTAACCTCAACATCAGATATTGTTACTAATCCGCAACTAAGCCTTCGTTTGGTGATACATATTTAATTTCTGTTTATATGTAGAAACTTTCCCCTAAAGAGGCATCTTAAATGCTGCTCCTAAGACCACATCAAAATTATATCATATAAAAATATGTGACAAAGCTGTCAGCTGGCATTTAATGTGACCATTCAATAAATATACAAAACAAAATATGCTATAATCTGGGAACTTTTCGACTTTATTATCAGAAAGTTTCTACTTAAAGCATCTGGTGTGCCAAAATCACACAGCTAACTGAAAAATCCTGCTTATATCTTCTAACACTGCATGTAAATAGTGACAGGAAAAAGTTGCCATTCAATAGTGAAAGCACACTACTCAAAGACAGGCACAAAAGTGATAAAAAGGAAAAAAAAAACTTTTCTTGTAACTGTCATAAAAATTGAAAATATTATGAAACCTTGAACAATTTTCTAAGGAAAACATTTTATTTTTATATATTCCAAGGACGTTGCTGGGGATGATAATGTCCTGTCACTATTGTGGCCATTGCCAGGCTTAACAAAATACAGACATAAGCGGCATCAAGAGTAAACATAAAATTAAGTAAAATAACAAAAAACATTTTATAACATAATTTCGCAGGACGTGAAAGGTGGATTCACGCCACCAGAGTGCAGGTCATTGTTTAATGTAGATGCTAACGCATTAAATCTAAGTGTTTTGTGCAATAATAATAACATTTAATATATTACATATGGTAGGAATGGCTAATAAAACATACATATACGGGTGGAAAATGTCTGGGATAAATAAATAGCCCTGATATATAACAGAGAACTGTTACTTAGTAAACATAAGGAAAACTCATATAAACTTAAGAGCAAACATACGAAACGAACGCACCAACAAGTAAACAGATTCTTCGTTTTTTTTGCTATTATATAACTTTATTGTACGCTCATGTACTCATACTTGTGTAAATATAAACATTGTTGTATGTGTACACTCATACCATAAGCACTGGAGAGAAGAGCTTATAATACGTAAGTATATAACACGTGTAACACGTAAACGCTTAATAAATGTGCAAACAAACACAAGTAGTTATATGAAAATGAATTTAGTACATATGGACTTTAATGAGAAAAAATTTTCGTCATATTAGAAAATGTTCTCCTACCACCAAAAAACAAACAATTGAGGCAAATGACAAAAAGGTTTTTGAGTGAGTCAAAGCAATTTGTCAGCTATCCTAAAAGTGGTGCCTACGATACCTTAACAATAGTGTGAACTTTAAGCAATATTCGTTTAGTTTAATATTTATACCATCACCCTTAGGGATGATATGAAAACTAGTACAGAAATTTCAGTCAGGTAAACTGACTGATAAATACCATCACCCAATAATAATTCCTAATTACCAAATTTGATTATCCTCCAAGTGCCGGTTTAGAAATTATGGGAGAAATATTAATTTTCCAAACAAGGTCATTTTGTATGGGAGGTACCAGAGGGTGATCCGGTATAATCCATATTCATTCCTGATTCAAATTATCATAACTGTACAAGTTACGCCAAATTTGACTGAATTCATTGTACTTACAAAAAAAGATATTTATGTAGGACTATGAGGGTGAATTCGGGAATTTGTATGGGAGGTACCAGAAGGCGTCCGTCAAATAGTAAGGTTTTCTGAGGTTTTGCTTCCTATCGCAAGATAAACTAACCGATCATTTGTCATTATCCTCCAAGTTTCCTTTTTGGAAGTTATGGGAGAAATATTAAATTTGCAAAAATAGGTAATTTTGTATGGGAGGTACCAGAAGGGGTGATCCGATATAATGCATATTCATTCCTGATTCAAATTTCCATAACTGTACAAGTTTCGCCAAATTTGACTGAATTCATTGTACTTACAAAAAAAGATATGTATGTAGGACTATGAGGGTGAATTCGGGAATTTGTGTGGGAGGTACCAGAAGGCGTCCGTCAAATGGTAAGGTTTTCTGAGGTTTTGCTTCCTATCGCAAGATAAATTAAACGACCATTTTTCATTATCCTCCAAGTTTCCGTTTGGAAGTTATGGGAGAAATATTAAATTTGCAAAAATAGGAAATTTTGTATGGGAGGTACCAGAAGGCGTGAACCGATATAGTTCATATTCATTGCTGAGTCCAGTTTTCATATGCAAACAACATATGCAAAATTTGAGTGAATTCAGTTTAGTTACAAAAAAGATATGTATGTAAAACTATGAGGGTGAATTAGGTCATTTGTATGGCAGGTACCAGAAAGGGTATGGCAAAGGTGTCGGTTTTCGTAGTGTTTGTCTACTTTTGCAAGATAAAGAAACTGACCAAATTTAAATACCTACGATCGTCCGTTGGGATGTTATGAAAGAAATATAAATTATCCAAAAATTGGTAATTTTGTATGGGAGGTACCAGAAGGGGTGGGGCTATTCTGCGCATTTTCAATCCCATAAGTTCGTTCTGAAAAATATTAATACTGGTAAATTTTCATACTGATCCGATAAGGTTTACTCAAGTTATCCTGCTGACCAGCCATCCAGCCAGCCAGCCAGCCAGACAGACGGACATAGCTCAATCGTCTAAAAAGGCCTGAATCGAATTTGGTCTTAAGATACCTGGGGTCTAGCTCGTCTCCTTTAATGCGTTACACTTTTTTTCGTATCAAATGATATATACCCTCAGCCCTAAGGGTGATGGTATAAAAAGTGTAACGCATTAAAGGAGACGAGTTAGACCCCAAGTATCTTAAGACGAAGTTCGTTTCAGAAATTTTTAAGACGAATGAGCTATGTTCGTCTGTCTGGCTGGCTAGATGGCTGGCTGGCTGGATGGCTTTTTCGAAACGAACTTATGGGATTGTAAATGGGCAGAATAGCCCCACCCCTTTTGGTACCTCCCATACAAAATTACCTATTTTAGGATATTTAATATTTTTTCTATAGCTGCCAAACAGACTATCGGAGGATATCTAAATTTGGTCAGATTATTTATTTTACAATAGTAGACAAACCCCAAGAAAGCCGAAACCTTTGCACACCCCTTCTGGTACCTCCCATACAAATAACCGAATTGACCCCCATAATCTTACATGCATATCATTTTGGTAAGTAACCTGAGTTCATTCAAATTTTGCGTATGATGTTCGCTCATGAAAATTAGACTCAAGTATGAATATGGACAATATCGGTTCACGCCATCTGGTACCTCCCATACAAAATGACCTATTTTTGGAAAATTAATTGTTCCCCTATAACTTCCAAACAGACACATGTGGGGTAATGAAAATTGGTCGATAAATTTATGTTGTGATAGGAGGCGAAACCTCAGAGAGCCTAACTATTTGACACACCCCTTCTGGTACCTCCCATACAAATTACCGAATTCACCCCTTAATCTTACATACGTGTTTTTTTTTGTAAGTATATTAAATTCATTCAAATTTTGCGTATGATGCTTGCTGATGAAAAGTGGACTCAGGAGTGAACATGGACTTTATTGGTTGACGCCTTTCGGTACCTCCCATACAAAATTACATGTTTTTGGAAAATTAATATTTCCCCTATAACTTCCAAACAGACACATGTGGGGTAATGAAAATTGGTCGATAAATTTATGTTGTGATAGGAGGCAAAACCTCAGAAAACCTAACTATTTGACACACCCATTCTGCTACCTACCATACAAATAACCGAATCCACCCCCATTTTTTAATCTACAAATCCAAAGAACTAATTAATTTAGTCTCATGTCTTGTTAAAAGAATCGATTCAGAAATCGAATACGGAATATTTTTACTGTGTTCGTTTAAAAGGCTGCATCCGGAAGTACCTCATTCTGTCACCCCAATTTTCCAAGACCTTGTTAAAGCCTTCGGACTGTAGCTCACGGATTGCTTTGATGATATTGGCCTTAAGTGTTTGAATCGCTTCTGCATTAAAATAAACTATGATTTTAAAATCCGGGACCGGTGGTGGCATTGTGGTTAGAACACGGGACTACCATGCAGGCGATCGCGGGTTCGATTCCAGCCAGTCCAGTCATCTAAATTTTTCTTTCCTTGCCGGCCCCTCGATGTTGTTGGCAGCAACTACGCAGTATAAGTGTCGAGCCAATCTGCATGTCTAGTAAAAGCTTCTCAAGCAGTGACGTTCGCATTCATTGATAAACAAGTAGGTGGCGTTAGTTGTGAATCTAAAAATAGATAGCGTGTTAATTCACAGCAACGCGAGAAGCTATTCTATACCTCATTCATGGGGTGTAAAGGGAAATTAAGTTAAGTTTATTCAAAAGTTGCTGTAGACTGTAACAAGTGGGCCGCCGTTCAAAAAAAAATTTAGATGGCCGAGACAGCGCTCGAACTCAGCTCTCCAGCATGATAGTCGCATTATGAAACCGTCATGCCAAGGTTGCTTTCATTACTTTTATCTCAAAATGAACTTCCAATAAATCGAGTCGAATCATTTATAAGGGTTTCTCCAATAGGATCGCATAACAGTACTTTAGAACATTATAAACAATACAATATCGTTATTGAGTGATTACTCATCTACCTTTTCCATTTGCAGTTACCTGCCAATTATGATTATTAAAAGCTTCTAACATAAATAACAACAACGTATCCTAGACTGTGGCTGAATTTAACTAACAATCTTCTTTTCACAATTACATTGCTTATCTAGTGTTCTCGTCGTCACACACACACACAAATTCATTTTCTGACATATACAAATTACATTTTACCTTCTCTTACAACAACAAATCTCATAAGCATTATCCCTCATCTAGAATTTATAGTACTGACATCAAAACGACCACAGAGCCACAACACAGATATCACTAGCTCATTATTTTAACTAACCAGTTTAGCTCCTGAAACGTACATACATTATACGAGTACTGTGAATAAAACGCATGCCAGTATCAAGTATCAAGTTAATTCCAACCCATCGTAGCTACAGCAAATGTATCCATTATGACACGTACAGTAATGTGTAGTAAATGATGTTTTCTACTGCCCATCAACATTGAGTTTATACCCAAATTTCTTTTATCTCCAAAATATTTCTAACACACAACCGTACAGGTTTGCACATGTTTGTCTTATACCAGATTTGCAATTCGTTCTCTTTCACATGTATTATAGCATGAGCACCAAAGCTGCTTATACAAAATCTTTGTTAAAAGGCGGCAACATTTACAAATGTTATGTTTATAACATATTTCTCAAACATAACATCACACGACGACCGGCCATCCCTGTATCCCCAGTCTCCGGCGTATCGTCCTTGTTCTTATACTCCATCTCTGACCATCCGTAATTCTATCCATTTGTCCTTGGGCAGCACAACGACGACGGCGACGACGACGACGACCTATATACGAACCCCACATTTATTAAATGCAACTTAGTGACCAGTTTCTGTTCCTCTGTACAACAACACAGAAACACGTTCTTAAGGATATGCTTTGTATAACCATAAAAATTCCTTTACTTAAATGAAATGCTAACGCACGTCTACTTCCTTTATTACATGACCTACTCTTATTGTTTCTAAAGCCAAATCATATGATGCAATTGTTGTAGATGGATACTGAGTGTTATGTTGTTGTGTTCCTATGATGTGTGTGTTTGTGCTGTGCTGTGCTGTCCTTTTGCTTATAGGACGAAGGATATTACTATGAACGTGTTGGATTGCTATTGTTTTGTGTAGATACAAATCCTAATGGGTTTGTTGTTGCTGTTTAGTTACAGTTGTAATTTTGAAAGCAATAACATTCACTTACTTGTAGCTGGTAAGAAAGTGAGGGGGTAGGAATTGAAGATTTGTGTTTGAATGATAAATGGAACCGACTTATTATTATATTATTAGCCTTAAAAACAACTCGACAGCATATTTATATCTCAGTGTCTTAGGTCGAAATTATTAGAGATTTCCATTCGCTTCGATCTTGTGCGCAGTGTCTTCGGTCAGGCCTACCAAACAGCTGCCGTGACCCCTTCACCTGGTCTTATACCCTTCAAGGACATCTGCCAGTTGAATAGAGGCACCAATTCTATATATAGTTCTAACATTTCATGTTTATATTCTCTTATTTCTCATTTTATTCACTGCCATTATACCGCTCTGGACACGGACTACTTAAAAATCATATTTAACCTACATATCAGTTGGATATTTTGCTATCCGCCACTCGCTGACACCCCACAGTAGTACGAGCTGGCCTTATGGTCGGAGCTAGCAAGTCAAACAGAGGTCAGTCTAGCACTATGGCGGCTGAAAATAATATAGCAGCCAGTGCCGACGGAATTTTCAAGTCCGGTGACGTGAAGCTGACAACGAACAGGCACTAGCTTCTGTGCTGAAAAAATATGATCCAAATGTGTGCTCCACCTAACGTGAGATCTACATTTTTTCCATCGAATATATGGTCCTGTCGAGTGTAAAATACAAGTTTATTTGACCTTATCAGTATGGTCTTAGACCTGGTAAATGAAAAACTGACCAGATATTCACACTTCGGCAAATCCTGAAAAGACCCAAGAGGAATATATCGACATGTACCATATTTTCATCGACTTAAAAGCAGCCTTCGACAGCCCGATATGGCAGAAACTAATCGAAGGCTGAGTTTGGTATTCCAACGAATCTGATATACATTTGCGGAATGACGCTGACTGACATTGTCTTCAGTAAAGATTGGCAAGGATCTACGTGGCCGTTGTATACCAGGCGAGGCCTAAAACAAGACGATCGACAATTGTGTAACCATTTCAACATAGTGATGGAGATGATAATGAGGAACGATTGGAACGATATTGAATAAAAACCCCAAGCAACATACGTATGTTGATGACGTAGAGATTATCGGCCGAAAACTGCGGAATGTGACTGCAGTTTTCTCAGAAATACATAAGGAATCAGCAAAATCGTGAATGGTGAACGAGAACAAAACTAAGTTATTAGTTTCAACAAACAAAGAAACTACTCGTTTGGGACACTCCCTGAAAGTTGGAAACTACAACTTTTAATTTCAAGGTGATTTTGTCTACCCAGGATCAGCCATCAATGAAACTAATATCGTCAGCCTAAAATCCGAGGAAGAATCCTGCTTGCGAATAGATTCTATTACTGTCTCTAAACTTAATAATCGGATCGACTTGAAAATTTCGTGATATCTTAGCCAAAACTATTTTACGCAATATTCCTAAATTTTGGTTAGGATTGGATCACCCGTTTTGAAGATAAAGCCTACTAACAAAGTTGCACTATGTACCAGTCTTGGATTATGACTGCCTTTTGGCGGTGTCGGTTTTGTTTTTAGCTGAGCCCGGCGCCACCTCTCCACTAGACGAAGTTTCAGTAACAGACATCATACTACAGCCTGAAACCGACGCAGTAGTAGTCAGGTCTGCGGAGACTATGAAGCTTTTGACCGGACACCCAGAGCATGGTGTTTTGCGACATTTGGACGAAATCTAGTGGGTTGCATTTTATGCCAAACTGCCAGGCGTTAAAACCTGTCGCTCCTCTGGAAACAGACGCAGACCATCAACCGCTCACTATGAGGACAGACGATGATGGATTTTAAGTATCGGTCCGACGACCTTTAAAAGGACGGATAAAATACCCTAAGGATGAACAGATGTATGTTTCCAAGCCGCCCTAACTGGACACTAGGAAACAGAGGGATGATTAATTCTTTGTTCGTTCTTAGCTCAGGCCTCATTGGCATTCGAGACTATTTAGGCAATAACTGAAACTACTACCGCACTACTCTACATGTCAGTGTGACTAAAACGCCCCATAGACAAGTACTGCCGCTCGAACGGCAATATGGGTGTGTTGGTGAACTTGAGAGAACATGAGAATGTGTTTGTCACATAGACAATGCAGTATGAAAATCAAAACAGTTTTGATTTTCAAAATTAACACCTATTCAGATTCAGATTCTATAAAATTCTTTTATGAATGTGTAAAAAGCGAAATTTAGAAACTGTTTGGTGTAAAAAATAAAAAGGAAATATGGAAAAGCAGTTAATTCTTACATATATAAAGATTGTACCAGTTCTTTTCGACATTGAGGAAAATAATTGTGAAGGAGTAGCCAAAGTGTTACTGTTTCAAAAATCAAAATAAAACAACGATTGATTAGTGTGTATCTAAACTTTCAATCACACACGTACACAAGGGGTTCATCGGCATGAACTGCATCAGTACTCGTGTATGGGGCGCTTAAGTTATTTGTTTCAACGAACAAAGAGTTTACTTGTTTAGCATGCTGCGTGAACGTTGACAACTATAACTTAGAAGTGGTTGATGATTTTGTCTCAATCGGCTCCGCCATAAACAAAAACAATAATGTCAGCCTGGAAATCAGCTGCTGCTACTATGCGCTGAGCAAGCGTTTTAATAATAAACCCTTCTCTTGACGAACGAAGATCCAACTCTACCAGACACTGATCCTCCCTGTCTTAATCTACAGCGCAGAATCATGGGTAAAGACGCAGGCGGATCAATCTATTCTGGGAGTTTTCGAGAGAAAAATACTTCGTTAACGGCGAGTACCATCGTCGAGTGAATCGTGAGCTGTATGAGCTGTACAACGACATGAACATAGTCAAGACCGAATGCGCTGGCGCGGTCACGTTGTACGAATTGACGAAAACGCAGGCGATGGACGGGACAGGGATACTCACGTCGAAAGAACTGTGACATCTTTTACAGCTGCCATGCAGAAAGACACGAATTTGGATGTGAATTCATAGTCGGCAAGAGACTTCGATATCTGGTCTCTCGGTTAAACCCTGTAAGTGGCCAAATAGCCACTATTCGCATCAAGCCGAAATATTTTTACATTACGCTGATTTGTGTACACGTCCTGACGGAAGACAAAGATGAGGACATTAAAGATGCATTCTATGAGCGTCTGGAGGAAATATATGACCGTTGCCCTGCACATGACATTAAAATTGTTCTGGGAGAATTTAATGCAAAAATAGGAAGGAAATATGCTCTTGGCTCAGCAGACGGAAAATTCAGTCTACACAACAACACCTCCGATAACGAATGCAGACTGGTAAGTTTCGCTTCGGCAAGAAACATGGTAGTGAGTGGAACCAGATTCCCACATAAAGATATCCAAAAGGTAACCAAGATATCTCCCGATCAAAATACAAGAAATCAGATTGATCACGTGGTAATTGATGGAAGGCATGTCTCAAGGGTTATGGACGTGCGTGTGATGTGCGGTGCAAATATTGACTCGGATCACCACCTAGTTGCAGCCAAAGTACGCAAGCGATTAAGTAGCTCTAAAACCGCTCGTAACCAAACGCAAAGAAAGCTAGACATCACAAAGCTGCATACCACCGAGATAGCCAATGCCTACTCCAACCAACTCTCTCAATTACTTCAAACCAACACCCCTAATTCTGATGTTCCCGACACCCAGTGACAGCATATTGAGAATTCTATGACCACTGCCTCAACGAATGAATTGGGTTATTAAAAACCACGCTCAGACAAGCTCTGGTACGATAATGAATGTGGCGAAATGGCTGATGAACTGGATGCTGCATACAAGGCTTAACTGCAGACAATGGCGACGCGTGCGGTGACGGAGCGTTATAAGAGAAGAGGATTGAGATGTATTGCTTATTCAGCCGGATAAAGCGTCTGCGCAAGAAAAGAGAGTGCCAGGATATCGAAAACTATAGGGATAGAGATAAGGCCCTAAAGTTCTACCAAAGGTTTAAAAGCAAAGGCTTTGGAACAAGGATTCCCACCTGTAAGGACAGAGACGGAAATCTGGTCACGGACACTTAGAGTGTGCTGCAAATATTGAGGGAACACTTTCAATCTCCACGTGTTCCCGAAGGCAGCATAAGTGACGAAATCACAGCAACTATAGACGACGGAGTAGATTGTACAACACCGAGCGAAAACGGAAGGCATACAAATTATAAAGCTGCAGCAGCCGATAGACAACCGGCAGTCGATAGACTACCGGCCGGAGGCGACGAGCAATATTTGGCTCAAAAAATGCATGCCCGATGATTGGAATCTGAGTGTTTCATATCCTGTGCTGATAAAAGGCAATCCAAGTGTGTGTGCCAACTATCGCGGGATTTGCCTTTTACCCATCGCAATACATTCTCGTGAACCTGATTGGACCTTATCAGTATGCCTTTAGACCTGGTAAATCCACGACCGACCAGATATTCACACTACGATTTATCCTGGAGAAGATCCAAGAAATGCAGATCGACACCTACCATCTGTTCATTGACTACAAAGCTCTGTTCGACAGTCCGATGCGACAGAAATTGTTGGATGCTATGGCTGAGTTTGGTATCCCCGCGAAGCTAATACGACTTTGCGGGGTGACACTGACTGACACGAAGTCTTTAGTGAAAATTAGCAAAAATCAGACAGATCTACAAGGCGAGATCCTGCGATATCTTTAATATCGTAATGGAGATGATCATGCGCATGGCTGCAGTATACAGGAATGGTAACATTTTTAACAAAAGTCGCATACTGCGTATGCCAATGATATAGATATCATTGGGCGTGGATTGCGGTATGTTACTGCGGCCTTTTCGAGCATTGAGAAGCTGCCGGCAGAAGAGGGTCTGGTGATAAATGGAACAAAGCCAAGTTGTTTGTTTCAACGAACAAAGAGCACACTCGTCTGGGACGCTGCTTGAACGTTGACAACTCTAACTTTGAAGTGTTAGATAATTTTCCTACCTCGGCTCCGCCATAAACAAAAATAATAATGTCAACCTGGAAATAAATAATAACGAGTATTGATAACAAACCACTGTAACTATGCGCTTAACAAGCGATTTAATGACAAAGCCCGTTTCCGAAAAACAAAGATCCAACTCTTCCAGATTCTGATCCTACCTATCTTGCTCTACAGCTCAGAATCCTGGGTAATGACACAAGCGGATCAATCTATTCTGGAAGTCTTCGAGAGAAAAATATTTGGACCCATCATCGATAACGGCGAGTATCGTCGTCGAATGAACCACGAGCTGTATGAGCTGTACAACGACATCGATGTAGTCAAGCGCGTTGAAATAGACCTAATGCGCTGACTTGGACACGTTGTACGAATAGCTGAAAATGTTTCAGTTCGCGAAAGTTTTCGTCAATAAACTCGATGGGCGGCGCAGGAAGGGGCGACCAAAACTTCGTTGTATGGATCAGGTGAAAGAGTTGTTATCTACACTTGGTGTGACTAACTATTATACTAATTTTATTTTCCCAGTTTTAAAAAAAGTTTTTTTTTTGGAAAAATTTCTAGTCTACGGTAATTTGCATATAGCACACTATCTCTCTTCAAAATTTCATTGAAATCGGTTCAGCCTTTTAGGCGTGATTGGGCCACAAACATACAAACAATCAAAAAAAAACCTAATTTCCCTTTACACCCCATGAATGAGGTGTGGGATAGTTTCTCGCGTTGTTGTGAATAAACACGCTTTCTGTTGTTAGATTCACAACTAGAGGCACCTACTTGTTAATCGACGAATGCAAACGTCATTTTTTTAAATAGTGACGTTCAAACAAACAAACAATTATTCAAATTTATAATACTAATAGGGATAGGGATAGGTATGTCAATATAATGCATACTCATATTGCAACTGACTGGACATTTTGTCTTAAATACATGCCCCTTACACATTTCTCCATCGATAGTCCAACAGACTACTTCGTCTCCGCCTTCTTGTTTGTGTTTCCTTCTTTCTCATTTTGCAAGCTGTCTCCAGCTGTAAACTTAATTTTGCCAAAGTAAGCAATCGACTATCTTTAATCTCCACCCAGCTAAAGTGCAGAAAAAAAGCGAAGTTTTAATCAAGAACAAACTACAAATGTGTCGTCCTATTAAAGGCACAAACAGAATAAACAGGAAGAACGAAAACGAAAAAAATGGCAGTGAATGATAAATGTTTGCTAGACCAAAAACTAAACTTTGATTCATTCATGTTGATGCCACCATTGTGAGACAAGCACAGGAACAACTGGTGAAAAAAAAAGACAATGACAACCGAATGTTGGTAGACATTTGGTAGAAAGGCCTGTACGAGGAGCAGAGAACACAAAAATCTACATAAAAAGTTACTAAAAATGCCAACAATAATGGCAAGTGACACCCAGACATTGTTCCACTAACACTCCCACATTAGCAAACATTCCCAGCAGCAAAAAATGGGGCTTTGCATGCCTTCTTACAGGCCTGCAAAGGCAGTCAGAAGCCCTACCCTTCAAATGCAGTCTTCATTTCAAATTAACATAGGGTGTCATAGGCAGGCAAGGCCTGCACATTCCCTTTCTCATTGAAGGCGTTTCAGTAGGCATGTCTAGTATGTCCTGCTTGGAGTCCTAATAACAAGGGCCTTCTATGAGGCATTGCTACTGCAGACCAGCTTGCAGGCCTGCAAAAGAGCATTTATAAAAGGACTTAAATAAAAAAAAACATATGCGAATTATTTCCATATTAAATGATTTCCTACTTTTTATAAATTTTTACTACAATATTTATTACAATTTGTAATAACTATTTTTTTTAAACTCCAGCAGCGGGAATCGAACTCGCGACCTCAGCACTCATAGTTGGGCATGCTACCTACTCGGCTATCACGTGATATAGTTGTTGTACGACAAATAACAAACATGTGGTTTTCATAAGCAACAGCATCTGTCTTTCCTTCCCTTTAGAGGCCTGTATACAGGGCTAATCGTAGAAGTGACAAGTGCATGGCTATGAACGTCAATTCTGCCTTCTACTAATAGTACTGTCAACAGGCCTGTTTAAGGCAAGAAAGTTTGCATGCCCTTTGTGCACATCTATGGTATTTTGTGGGGTACACAGTAGGGCTGCTCACAGGCCAGTTTTTAGAAGGGAAAGAGGCATGTCTGCGGGATCTTTTCTCACCCTAGTAAGAGGCCTCATTACAGGTCTCATTTGGGAAGCGAAATGTGCATGGGTATGGAATTTTTTGTTAGGCTTAGTGAAGAACTTATTATAGCCTCTATACATGCCTGGAAAAGGAAGGCGTATTTGAATGTCAACAAACTGCCTTTGAAGGCATGTTTGCAGGCATATTTTTACAATGCCTCGTCTTTTCCGCTGCTGGGTTTATACTGGGATGGATAAACACAAACACAAGGCCCTCCCTTCGTCGAAGCAAATAGACAGAGAATATACCCAGCAGCGGAAAAGACGAGGCATTGTAAAAATATGCCTGCAAACATGCCTTCAAAGGCAGTTTGTTGACATTCAAATACGCCTTCTTTTTCCAGGCATGTATACAGGCTATAATAAGTCCTTCACTAAGCCTAATAAAAAATTCCATACCCATGCACATTTCGCTTCTCAAATGAGACCTGTAATGAGGCCTCTTACTAGGTGAGAAAAGATCCCGCAGACATGCCTCTTTCCCTTCTAAAAACTGGCCTGTGAGCAGCCCTACTGTGTACCCCACAAAATACCATAGATGTGCACAAAGGGCATGCAAACTTTCTTGCCTTAAACAGGCCTGTTAACAGTCCTATTAGTAGAAGGCAGAATTGACGTTCATAGCCATGCACTTGTCACTTCTCCGATTAGCCCTGTAGACAGGCCTCTAAGGAAGGAAAGACAGATGCTGTTGTTTATGAAAACCACATGTTTGTTATTTGTCGTACAACAACTATATCACGAGATAGCCGAGTAGGTAGCATGCCCAACTATGAGTACTGAGGTCGCGAGTTCGATTCCCGCTGCTGGAGTTTACAAAAAATAGTTATTACAAATTGTAATAAATATTGTATTAAAAATTTATAAAAAGTAGGAAATCATTTAATATGGAAATAATTCGCATATGTTTTTTTTTTATTTAAGTCCTTTTATAAATGCTCTTTTGCAGGCCTGCAAGCTGGTCTGCAGTAGCAATGCCTCATAGAAGGCCCTTGTTATTAGGACTCCGAGCAGGACATACTAGGCATGCCTACTGAAACGCCTTCAATGAGAAAGGGAATGTTCAGGCCTTGCCTGCCTATGACACCCTATGTTAATTTGAAATGAAGACTGCATTTGAGGGGTAGGGCTTCTGACTGCCTTTGCAGGCCTGTAAGAAGGCATGCAAAGCCCCATTTTTTGCTGCTGGGTAAATGTTGAATACAGTTGGGCTCTGTCGTTGGAGATGTATCTGTGTGTGTGTGTATGTGTGTGTGTGTGTGTGTGTGTGTGTGTGTGTGTGCGTGTGTTTTGTTTTGGTGGCCTTCTGTGTGTTTGGCGGAAAGAATTCCTCACACTCACAATGAAAATTTAAAGTGAGTGTGTGACCTAAGTTGAATCATTGAAGGGTAGCTGCCTATTTAATTCTTGAGTTTTTAACATAAAGTTAAAAACACTAAATTTATTGATTTTGCAGCAAAATGTTGTTTCTATGGTGATTTAGTATCTACCAAGATTAGATATTACCACCATCGTACATAATTTAAAACACAAGCGCACCTCTTGAGATGATATTTCCAACTAATTTTATTAAGAAAACTAGTGGACCCGGCCATGCTTCGCTATTGCATAATTGACTAAAATTAAAAAATTAACTTAATAAAATTCACAAATATCAATTAAAATTGGCTCACAGTTATAAAAGCTATGCATATGCCACATTAAAACATACTTTGACAACGTTTCCTTAACTCGATAATAATATGTTTTGGCTTTCTTAATGGGATAATTATAAGCGTTGACCTTATTGCTTAGGTAAATAATTCGTTACCCCAAGTAACTCCCAAAGCAGTTCAATCAACAACGTTTTGTTGTGTTGAATGTTATATCTCACTATGACCATCCGGCCGCTGATCAAGTACTATCTGTACACCAAATTGCATGTCTCTAGGATAAAAATATTAAAATTGTCGTCTGAAATATTGTAATTGTAGTGCCGAATGCTATCTGTGTAGAAAATTTTATTTTTTACTGATTGAATATTTGTAATTGTTACGCATAGTATAATCTATTTATTGTGTTGCATCTCTCGTGGGCTAAAATACAAATAAAATTTCCTCCGCAAATTTGTACTTGTAGTGCCAAGTAATATATGTGTGTCAGATGTTATCTTTTTAGAGCTAAAATACAGTTTTGCCACGCCCCCCACCCACTGATTAAAAGTAAAAATTTGGTCAGAAAATGCCCCTTTAGGGCTAAAATACAAATTGGCCACGTGAAATCCGCCCATTCATCATAAACTAAAATTTCGTCTGTATATTCATATTTGTGTTTTCGAGTACTATCTGGGTATCAAATTGTATCTTTTTAGCCCTAAAAAGTTTTGCCACGCCCACTATACCCATTGGATCCAAAAATAAAATTTCGTCTGCATATTCATATTCGCGTTGTCAAGTACTATCTGGGTATCAAATTGTAGCTCTAAAAAAGTTTTGCCATGCCCACTCCGCCCATTGGGTCATAAATAAAATTTTTATCTGCATATTCAAATTCGTGTTGTCGAGTACTATCTGGGTATCAAATTGTATCTTTTTAGCTCTAAAAAGTTTTGCCACGCCCACTATGCCCATTGGATCCAAAAATAAATTATCGTCTGCATATTCATATTCGCGTAGTCGAGTACTATCTGGGTATAAATTAATATCACTCTATCTCT
The DNA here is from genome assembly GCA_964034835.1 of Muscina levida. Classification (NCBI taxonomy): domain Eukaryota; kingdom Metazoa; phylum Arthropoda; class Insecta; order Diptera; family Muscidae; genus Muscina; species Muscina levida. Next base: position 122,980,171 of record OZ035883.1, on the reverse strand, counting down.
AAAACAAATTTTTTGCCACGGCCACTCCGCCCATTGAATCAAAAATGAAAATTTCGTCTGCATATTCAAATTCGTGTTGTCGAGTACTATCTGGGTATCAAATTGTAGCTCTCTAGCTCTAAAAAAGTTTTGCCACGCCCACACCCACACCCACACCTAAACCCAAACTTATCAAACTAACCACGTCTTACTAACCGATATTAAAACATCTGTCTGCAAATTCATATCTATAGCTCCAAGTACTATTTGTACACAATTATTGCCTTACATAGTGCTAAAACCATTTTTCTCACTTTCCCTTCTGTCCACTGATCGGAAACAAAATGTTCACCTTCACGCCCACTCCGCCCACTGGTCCAAAATTAAAATTTCGTCCACATATTCATATACGTGTTGCCAAATACTATCTGTGTATAAAATGTTATCCCCCTAGCTCTAAAAAAATTATAGCCTACGGTAATTTCCCTATAGTACGCCAACTGTCTTCCAAATTTCATTGAAATCGATCCAACCGTTTAGGCGTGATTGAGCCACAAACAAACAAACAGACAAACATTCACATTTTTAATATTAATAGGATAGGATTAAAGATGTTTGCCTTTATACTCCTAATTTTCTTAACTTACTTACTTAACTTAATGTGATTTTATGCCCACTTGTTGCTACATTCTGGAACCAGCAATTGCTGGAAGTGTTCTCTCCATATATGCAGCATTACCTGCTTATATGTAACTCGTTTTCCATCCATTTCCTTACAGAACGGCTGTCATACATCGTTTCCTTCTGTCTTATCTTTCTGGTACCATTTTCGAGCTTAACCTCTAACCCTATACGTCTCTTTATCCTCGTTCTCTTGTTGGCTGCAGCTGTTGCCCTACAAGCAGCATCCTGTTCCTCAGACGCTAAGCGACATTCTTCTTCTCATCAGTATTCGTCGGAGCGCCGTTTTTCAAATCCAAGCACGGTTGCTTCGGTGGTTGCCATGAAATGCTGTCAATGTGTATCGCGAACGTCAGAAGTAGAGACGTTGTGTCGTAGTAGTTTGGAGAGTTGGTTGGAGTATGCAGTTCATTGAAATTCGTTCAGCCTTATAGGCGTGATTGGGCCACAAACATACAAACAACCAAAAAAAAAATAATTTTCCTTTACACCAAATGAACGAGGTATAGGGGTAGCTTCTCGCGTTGTTGTGAATTAGCACGCTTTCTATTTTCTGATTTACAACTAATGGCACCTACTTGTTTATCGACGAATGCGAACGTCACTGTTTGAAGCAGCTTCGCATTGACCAGCTTTATTTGTGTATGGATGAGTGCGTTATGCGCACTGCTCAATCTTGTACGCACCTTAGCTGCAACCTTGTAATGATCCGAGCCATTATTAGCACCTCGGATCACGCGCACGTGTGTGCTCCGTTTGTTACCTTTTTCTTATTTGTGCTTTCATAGCCAGTAAAGGACGGAAGGACGGGTGGCAAGCCCAACCATCACGGTTTGTCGCCCACTATCTGCCACTATTCACAAAAAAAAAAAGACAAACATCGTTGCTCAGGTGCCAACATGAAGGAGGTTGTGAATCCGCTTAAATAAGTGTAATAGTTTTCAATGCGACTTAAAATGGCTCTAAAGTTCATAAATATAATAATAAAACAATTGGTTATGTGTTCTTTCTTACTGGACCGAACAAATTAGTAGTTGTAATCGTAACTTTTTCAAATTAATATTACTAATATTATTATATAATTACTCCATCTATAAAGTGGGCGGAGTGGTACATTTGTATGGGACTTACCAGAACTTACCAGAACCCAAAACTTTATCCTGCTTGTAATAAATACAGAATTTGGGCACGATCGCGTTAGGTCTATTAAAAATATTAATCGATTTCTAAAGTGGGCAGTAACTGATGTGTATGGGAGGTACCAGATGGGGCGTGGCTAGACTTCCAGTTTTTTTCTCCAAAACTGTATCCTTACTTACTTAGCTGGTACTTCTATGCAAATCCCTCGATCTTCTGCGCTTCTTCTCCTGTTAATCACACCGAGTTCTGTAAGGTTCTCAGTAACCTGGTCTTTCCAACGGTGTTTTGGTCGCCCTCTTCTGCGCCGTCCATCGAGTTCATTGTCGAAGTCTTTTCGAGCTGGAGCATTTTCGTCCATGCGTACAACATGACCTAGCCAACGCAACCGTTGCACCTTAATGCGTTTGACCACGTCAATGTCAGTGTACAGCTCGTACAGCTCATGATTCATACCACGCCGATACTCTACGTTAACGATGATGGGCCCATATATTTTACGGAGTATTTTTCTCTCGAATACCGCCAGAACCGATTCATCCGCTTGTGTCATAACCCAGGATTCTGAGCCATACATTAGGACAGGTAGAACCAGTATCTGGTATAGCTGGAGTTTTGTTCTTCGAGAGAGGGCTCTGTCATTGAATCGCTTGCTTAGTCCGTAGTAGAATTTATTTGCAAGCAGGATTCTTCTCCGGATTTCTAGGCTGACATTATTTTCTTTGTTGATTGCGGAGCCTAGGTAGTCAAAATTATCTACCACCTCGAAATTATAGTTGTCAACGTTCACACAGTTTCCCAAACGAGTAGATTCTTTGTTCGTTGAAACTAATAACTTCGTTTTGTCCTCGTTCACCGTTAGGCCCATTTTCGCTGATTCCTTCTGTATACCTGAGAATGCTGCAGTCACATCCCGCAGTTTCACATCCCGCAGACCGATGATATCTACGTCATCAGCGTACGGGAGTAGCATGTGGCTTTTGTTGAGTATAGTGCCACTCGTGTTTACTGCAGCTTTTCTCATTATCATCTCCATCACAATGTTGAAGAGATCGCACGATAGGCCGTCGCCTTGTTTTAGGTCTCGTCTGGTATAGAATGGCTCCGTAAGGTCCTTGCCAATCTTCACTGAAGACTTTGTGTCAGTCAGCGTCATTCCGCAAAGACGTATCAGCTTCGCTGGAATACCAAACTCAGCCATGGCTTCAAGTAATTTCTGCCGTTTCGGGCTGTCGAAGGCAGCTTTATAGTCGACAAAAAGATGGTACGTGTCGATATGTTTCTCTTGGGTCTTTTCCAGGATTTGCCGAAGTGTGAAAATCTGGTCAGTTGTTGATTTTCCAGGTCTAAAGCCACACTGATAAGGCCCGATCAGGTTGGATAACACTGGCTTTAGTCTTTCTTTACATTCCAATCGTCGGAAATGCACTCTTTAAGCCAAACCTCGCCACCGGACTTGAAGAGCTCTGCGGGCAGACCGTCGGCACCGGCTGCTTTGTTGTTTTTCAGCCGCGATATTGCTCATCTTACCTCGGCTTGACTTGGTGGTGGGCAATCTAAGCCGTCGTCGACAATTGGCGTGATAACTTCACGTGCGCTGCCTTCTGGAACCAGCAGTTGCTGGAAGTGTTCTCTCCATATGTGCAGCACACTTTGCGTATCCGTGACCAGATTTCCATCACTGTCCTTACAGGTGGGGAGACCATTACCGTATCCATTTGCTCTTACTTTCTGGTAAAATTTTCGGGCCTCACCTCTATCCCTGTATCGCTCAATATCCTCGTTCTCCCGTTCCTTCATCTGACGTTTTTTTCGCCTAAATAGCTGTCTCGTCCGTTTTGCTTTCTCCTTATGCCGTTCCCTAACAGCACGGGTTGCAATTGGCTGTAGCGTTGACATATAAGCAGCATCCTGTTCCTCAGACGCTATGCGACATTCTTCATCGTACCAGGATTCGTCTGAGCGCCGCTTTTCATATCCTAGCACGGTTGTTGCGGCGGTTGCCATGGAATGCGCAATATGCTGCCACTGTGTATCGGGAACGTCAGAAGTAGAGGCGTTGTGTCGTAAAAGTTGGGAGAGTTGGTCGGAGTAGGCAGTAGCTATCTCTGGGGTTTGCAGCTTCGCGATGTCCAGCTTTCTTTGTGTTTGGTTACGTGCGTTTTTCGCTCTGCTCAATCTTGTGCGAACCTTGGCTGCAACCAGGTAATGATCCGAGCCAATATTAGCACCACGGATCACACGCACGTCCATGACACTAGATGCATGCCTGCCATCAATTACCACATGATCAATTTGATTTTTGGTGTTTTGATCGGGGGATAGCCAAGTTGCCTTGTGGATATCTTTGTGCTGGAATCTGGTTCCACTAACTACCATGTTCCTTCCCGCTGCGAAGCTAACCAGCCTAAACCCGTTGTCTGACGTGTCGGTATGCAGGCTGAATTTACCGATCGATGGACCAAGAACATCTTCCATTCCTATTTTTGCATTAAAGTCTCCCAGAACAATTTTAATGTCGTGGCCAGGGCAGCGGTCGTATGTTTCCTCTAGGCGCTCGTAAAATGCATCTTTAATCTCATCGTCTTTATCTTCCGTCGGGGCGTGTACACAAATCAGCGTGATGTAAAAATATTTCGCCCGGATGCGAATGGTGGCTATTCGATCACTTACGGGGTTAAACCGCGAGACCAGGTGTCGAAGTCTCTTGCCGACTATGAAACCACATCCAAATTCGTGTCTTTCTGCATGGCAGCTGTAAAAGATGTTACAGTTCTTTCGTCGTGTGCATCCCTGTCCCGTCCATCTCATTTCCTGTATGGCGGTGATGTCAGCCTTGTATTTGTCGAGGACATCCGCCAGTTGGATAGAGGCACCATCTTTGTAAAGAGTTCGGACATTCCAGGTGCATATCCTTAAATCATGGTCCTTATATCGTTTGTGGGGGTCGTCAACATTTGGGGGGGTTCTTGTTTTATTTATTCTCCGTGTTTTCATAATAAATTTTGTTTAAGAAGAGTGGCTTATTAGGCCACCGCTCCCGATCCTAGTTTCTTGGGGCTGCCAAAGCCACCAGGAGAGCCTGTGTTGAGCTTCAGTAACTTCTGTTACCTACTTCCTAAGACGCATCGGTGGTAGCATGCCGATTAGGTTACTCAACGTTTCGCCTTCTAACTCTAAGCGGTTGCTTTAAAGTCATTGCCCAGGGAATACTTGGTCTAAGACCGGAAGTAGTTAGCTGCTTGGACAGTGCCGCAAAGGAATCGATTCTGGTCACTCCCAAGTGAGTGACAATCAGTAACTTTCAGCCTCTGGGCAAAGTCCCATTCTCCTGCTTTACTAAATATAGAATTTGGGTACGATCGCGTTGAATTTATTCATATTATTACTCCATCTCTAAAGTGGGCGAAAAGGCACATTTTTATGGAAGGTACCAGAAGGGGCGTGCCTAAACTTCCAATTTTTTTCCAAAACTATCCTGTTATAGCTTTAATAATTACAGAATTTGGATACGATCCCGTTGGGTGTATTGATATTATTACTCAATTTCTAAAGTGGGCGGAATAATGTATTTGTATTGGAGGTACCAGAAGAGGCGGGGCCACGTAGCCCATTTGCAATACCGTAAGTAGTTTTGGGGAAACTCGTGCAAAATTTCAAAACATTTGGTTGCGTTTTTCAAAAGTTATCGTGCGCACCAGCTGGACAGCCAGATAGACAAACGGACAGACAGACGACTTAAAAAGTCATGAATAGAATTTGGTTCAAAAAAACCTAGGCTCTAAAGTGACTCCTTCTATGCGTTACACTTTTGGGTCGTATCAATTTATAAATTCCCTCATCCCTAAGGGTGATGGTATAGAAACTAATGAATTCCTAATTATGACGTGTACTAGGTCGATAGGTAACAATAAAAACATGAAGTATTCTTTACAATAACGTTTCCTAGTAGTGTCATTGTATATGGGTTTGATTAAGTGTCATATTTGTGCAGTGCCACATGAAATAACTTTTGTATGCAAAAGTGCAACAATAAAAAAAAAAACAATTACATGTGCTTTTTATATTGTAATTACTACTGACTCACTCTATGAACATGTTTAGTTTCGACAGATTTTTTATGAGCTTAATGAATATTTTATTTGCCTTAATTGTAGAATACATTGACACATAAATGTTCAAGATGTGACTAAAATGCAACATGATGTCAAAATAATTGAGAAATATTTACTTGATTGCAGGAATAGCTTTTAACAACTGATATATTTTAATTGACATATGTATATATATGTGATTAAGATAGATACATATGTGATTATTTATATATTTGAATGTGTTTATTTAAATAAATTTTAATTTGCATTTATACAAAAAAAAACAATATCCTTAGTGATAAGAAAGCAGTAAGTCTCTTTTAGTAATTCTAGTAATCTAATAGTTGTTTGAAAGGCAAGATTTTTTGCTATGGCTTTTTTTAGCAAAACATCACTTCAATATAGAAAACATCTGCCTGCTCCTTATACCTGTGTTATAAATATCAAAGTCATAAGCATAAAATACAATTTCATAAAAGCATAAAGCACAAATGTATTACATACAACAGCCTCTCTCTCTCTCTGTATCTGCGTTTAAGTCTATAAATACATTACATTACCTAAGAACAATAAAGTCAATTTCAATTTACTAAATCACCCATAACTTTGACCCACTGGCTCACATCTAACAAGAATACCTCACTGTTCATTTGAATACTTCCTGCCAATCTAAGGTTTTTTTATTCTTCCCCCGCCTCCTTCTAACCACTTGTATTTGTATCGAGTTTTAGTTCTATACATAAGATACTCGTACTTCAATACAGCCGTTTTTCGTTGTTATTTCCTCTTGAGGACCACATAGGAGGATAACAACTTTTGTACAGATGTCAACACAAGATGATTTCAATTTGAATGAAATGTTTTTTATGTCATTATTTTTGTTTGTATTTTTTTGGTAGTTGTCGTTATTGCTGTTGTTGCTGATAAATATTTGATGCTGTAGTTGATGCTTTTTGGCATTGTCAAAATATCATTTAATATCAAATGGTATTTGTGTGTTTTATGTATCTTGTAATTCTGTATTTTTGCAAGTGACATGAAAATATACGTTTAGGTAAATTTATTGGAATTTTATTGTTATGTTCTGTTCTGTTCTGTTTGTGGTTAAGTATGAGATACAAAGATGTAAAAAACATACGATGATTTTCCATATAGATGATTTGTGGTTAGAAGGTAAAAAATTGTTGAGAGGAAGTAAATACATATATGACATGGCAGTGGTAGACAAATATTTATGTATGTGGAGAAAAAATTTCCTTAAGTTTACAAACCACAAGGTAAAAATTTACATAAAACCAGTAAGAACGTCTCAGTTGGGAAAATCGATTTACATATACATTCGCTCTCAGTAATACATAAAATTTTCTAGTATATTGATATTATTACTCAATTACTAAAGTGGGCGGAGTGGTACATTTATATGGGAGGTACCAGAAGAGGCGTGGCTAGACTTACAGTTTTTCTCCCAATATTTTAGCTTTACTATATACAAAATTTTGGGCACGATCACTTTGAGTGTTTGATATTACTACTTTATCTCTAAAGTAGGCGGAACCGTACATTTGTATGGGAGGTACCAGAAGGGACGTGGCTAGACTTCCAATTTGTTCTCCAAGCCTTGAGCATTACTAAATACAGAATTTGCTCACCATCGCGTTGGATCTGTTAATAATATTAATCGATTTCTAAAGTGGGCGGTACCTGATGGGTATGGGAGGTACCAGAAGGGGTATGGCTAGACTTCAATTTTTTTTCTCAATAACTTTACTTTGCTACACTTTTGCGGTACCAGCCGGACATACAGACAGACGGACATGGTTAAAACGACTTAAAAAGTCATGAATCGAATTTGGTTCAAAGAAACTCAGGGTCTAAATTGACTCCTTCTGTGTGTTACACTTTTGGGTAGTATGAAATGATATATCCCCTTCTACCCGTAGGGTGAGGGTATAAGTATGAAAAGCATTTTTTGCAACGAAAATACTTATGATCACGCGACTATCATGCGGGATCCATGGTTCAATTCCTATCTTCTGTTACATACATTTTCTTTCATAGGCGGCCCCGTCGACGCTGTCGACAGCAACTACACAGTATAAACGCATGTCTCTCAAACAAATGATGCTCGCATTCGTCTCTAATCAAGTAGGTGCTATTAGTTCTAAGTTTCAAAATAGAAAGCTTGTAAATTTACAATAACTCGAGAAGCTATTGTATACCTCATTCACGGGGTATAAAGAGAAATTAATGAGAAGAGGTGAGAGAGGAGACGCCTCTTCAGGTGAAATAAAGCGACTATAGAATAAAAGAGAGAGCTAGGATATCGAAAGTTACAGGGATAGAGGTGAAGCCCGAATGTTCTACCAAAAGGTAATAAGCAAAGGTTTTGGAACTGAGATTCCCACCTGTAATGACAGAGACGATAATCTGGCCATAGACATTTCGGGTGTGCTGCATATATGGAGAGAACACTTTCGGTCTCTACTCGTTCCCGAAGGCAGCATAAGTGACGAAATCACACCAATTACACCAGTTTACAAATCTTTATTTTTTTTGAGCTGCAGAGTTCTAAATAATTTTTTTCTATAGATTTCGGCCTCCTAAACACGAATATGACATTTAAAAAATTTTCCTCTGATTAGTTTTCAAGATATGAATTTTTGAATTATTTTGCAAATTTTTCATAAGATGCATCTGCTTATTGGAGAATAATTCGTAAACGGGTCCAACGATTTGAACAACAGTGGTCTCCAATAAAAGGTAGTGTGCACCCCTAAAATATTTCTATACAAACTTTTAACTTCGGTTGGGTAGTTTTGATGGTAGGAGCATTTTAAGTTTAAAAAACTAATTTTTTTGTGCAGAAATCACGGTTTTAAATTGATAAAAAAAATTATAAAAAATATAAATCGCTAAAATAAATTTAATTTCATAAATTGAGTATAAAGATTGGACTTTCCCGAGCAAACCAAGCTATCGTTTATAAAAATTGGGTAATAAGAGGGATAGTTACACATTTTTTAAGAAGGCACTACAAATGGCAATTTTTTTGATTTTAAGCATATCACTGCAGGCTTGAAGCTAAACTTTACTTTGCATGAAAATAACGATAAAAAGTGTAAATGCCACTGTATTCTGGGTTGATCATGCATCACAAAAATGCTTAAATTGAAATCCTATCTGACCCTTTTTAGAAAATATCGATATATTTCATTTCTGCCGACTGGACCAAAAGTCTTTTTACTTTTTAAATGATGATAGTGAAAAACTGGACAAACGAGATAAAAACTGTTTACTTATTTTAAAAGGTACAAACACAGGGATTCAGGCACGAGCATTGATTATTTTGACATTGCTGCAACCTGGAGACTTAAAGTGCATTTTAAGCCTATATTTTTAAAAAATATTGATATTTTTAATTTTTTAATTTTAATCGCAGACCGCTGTTACTATGCGTAAGCAAGCGATTTGATGACAAAACCTTTTCTCGACGAACAGAAATCTAACTCTACCGGACACTTATCCTAACTGTCTTGCTCTATAGCATAAAATCCTGTATAATGACACTAGCGGAGCAATCTATTCTAGGAGTCTTCAAGCGAAAAATACTTCGCAAAATATTTGGACCTATCATAGTTAACGGCGAGTATTGTAGTCGAATTAACCATAATCTCTATAAGGACATCGACATAGTCAAGTGCGTTCAAATATTCCAAAAATATACCTTGTACGAATAGAAGAAATGTTTCATCTCGAAAACTCTTCGGCAATAAAGCCGATGAGCGACGCATGAGGGGTCAACCGAAACTTCTTTGGATGGACCAGGTGAAAGAGCTTTTAAACTAAACTAAATGTGACGAACTATCTACGGGGCGCAAAAGACCGAAGCGCTTGGAATTATTTTCTACGTGCTGCTACTGATTTATGAATTTCTGTTGTTAATTTAATATAAAAAGAAGAAAAAGAATCTAACACCATTTTTGCATTATAGCCTTTCAAATACATGTAAACCGTTTGTGGCACATCGATTATATGGTTTTAAAGTCTATAATATACTAGCGGACCCGGCGAACTTCGTCTCGCCCCAGATAAGCTCAGTAGAGAATGATATAATAAACAATGTATTTCGATTAGTGTTCCGCCGCAAAAACAAACAGCAAAGGCGATTCTCCAAAACGCGAAAAACAGGGATATTCGAGACTTCCAACGATTGGCCTTGCGATTCATAAATTGTCATTGCCAAAGCCAACCAAAAGGGGAATTGGAATGAATGATCGCTGAAATAATCAGAATTCGTAAGAGAGGGACTTCCTCTTCATTGAATTTGCTCTTAATGATCGTCGGTTATCACATTGTTTATCTGATTCTTGATGGACAACCGCGTACCGTTGCACGATTTCGGTAGATTCAGATTCCGCAATATGATTATGATCGATCCCACCTTCATCTGTGGCACATCAAGCGAGTTGAAAAGTTCGGTCGGATTGTTGGTCGCTTCATCCTCGTCGGTCGAGCTGTAAACAGCGATTTAACTTTCTAAATTGAAAATCTAGCTATCGATGTTTCTAGTCTTCGCTTCTAGTAACATGCCCCTTAAAATCGTTCAGTCATCAAATCATGCAAAAATTGCAAAATTTCGTCGATAAAAATATTATTTTCTTTGCGTTTTCACGGAATTTTATGAGTTTTTCCTTTTTTTGGAATTTTTCCATAATTTTCCAACCAAAATTTTCTAGTTTTCTAATCGAAAAGCTATTCCGTTACAATTGCACACAAAATTCCATACAAAAAAAAAAATTTGATTTTTCCAAGTTCCTGATTTTTCCGAAGGATTTTCAAAAAATTTTCTTGCATAAAACTCACATATCAATTACGAATAATTGAAAAAAAAAAATTTGCAAAATCGGGCAGCCGTTCTCTCTTTTCCATCTTCACGTCGTCTAAAATCATCAAATCAAGCGATACAATAAAAAATTTCGTCGAAAAAATCCAAAACTTTCGAGTTTCTTTCGGAATTTTCTGAGTTTTCCACCAATAATTTTTCTATTTTTCCATTCGCAAGTCATTTCGGAATGATTATCCGAAATTTTTCATATTTACATCATCCAAAATTATCAAAACTTACAATAAAATGTAAAATTTCGTCGAAAAAAATTAAAATTTGTGGAATTTTTCCATATTTTTCCAACCAAAATTTTCTATTTTTTCAATCTAAAAGCCACTACAGAACAATTGCAAACAAAATTTTATACAAAAATTCAATTTGCGATGCAAAATATTTCCGAAAAAATCTAAATTTTTCGAATTTTTTCGAGTTTTTCACCGAGAATTTTTCTATTTTTTCATTCGGAAAGTCATTTCGAATTATCCGAAATTTTTATCAAATCATACGATAATATGCAAAATTTCGTCGAAAAAATATTGTAAAATTTTTCGAAATTTTCCGGAATATCCCGGAATTTTCCGACTTTTTCAAAAACATTTTTTTTTTCATTCGAAGCCATTCGTATGCCACATTTGCAAACAAAATTCCATACAAAAAAGCAATTTTCGGATTTTCTCATTTCCCGGCTTTTCCGGAGGATTTTTCCGAAATTTTCTTTCACAGAAACCTTTTTACACCATTTTTATATATATCTTATATATAAAAATGAATTGCTGTGCAGTTGTCTCGCTAAAACTCAAAAACGGCTGGACCGATTTTCAAAATTTTTTTTTGGTTTTGTTCGCTATAGCTTCCGGATGGTTTAAAAGGTTTTATTTTTTCAAAAAGTGGGCGGCGCCACGCCCCTTTTTTCAAATATCGCTCAGACGGGTTTTCTAATAGACCGATTGATACAAAAATTTTACCATGAGGTACTATTGACCTGTAGATAGTTCCTGACTACATTTGGTTGTAATTGGATAAAGGGGCGTGGCACCGCCCATACAACTTGAAAATTAAAAAGGCTATATTTCATGAACTATCAGAGGTATGAAGCTGATATTTGGTATATATGTTGTTGGAGCAGTATTAATTACAGCCAGGATGGAAGTAGGCGGTGCCACGCCCCCTTTTCAAAAATCGCTCTAACGGCTTTTCTAATACATCGATTGATACAAAAATTTTACCATGAGGTACTGTTGACCTGTAGATAGTTCCTGACTACATTTGGTTGTAATTGGATAAAGGGGCGTGGCACCGCCCATACAACTTGAAAATTAAAAAGGCTCTGTTTCGTGAACTATCAGAGGTATGAAGATGAGATTTTCAAATTTTTTTTTTGTTTTGTTTGCTATAGCTTTCGGATGGTTTAAAAGGTTTTTGTTTTTCAAAAAGTGGGCGGCGCCACGCCCCTTTTTCTAAATATCGCTCTGACGGCTTTTCTAATAGACCGATTGATACAAAAATTTTACGATGAGGTACTGTTGACCTGTAGATAGTTCTTGACTACATTTGGTTGTAATTGGATTAAAGGGCATGGCACCGCCCATACAACTTGAAAATTAATAAGGCTATATTTTAGGAACTATCAGAGGTATGAAGATGAGATTTGGTATATATGTTGTTGGAGCAGTATTAATTACAGCCAGGATGGAAGTGGGCGGTGCCACGCCCCCTTTTCAAAAATCGCTCTAACAGCTTTTCTAATAGGTCGATTGATACGGTGCCACACCCTCTTTCCAAAAATCGCTTTAACGGCTTTTCTAATACATTGATTGATACGAAAATTTTACCAAGTGGTACTGTTGACCTGTTGATAGTCCCAGGCTATATTTGGTTGTGATTGGATGAAGGGGCTTGGCACCGCCCATACAACTTGAAAATAAATAGGGCTATATCTTATGAACTATTAGAGGTATGAAGATGAGATTTGGTATATATGTTGTTGGAGCAGTATTAATTACATCCAGGGAGGAAATGGGGGTGCCACAACCCCTTTTTTAAAATCGCTCTGACGGCTTTTCCAAAGACAGATTGATACGAACATTTTAGAAAGTGGTACTGTTGATAGTCAGTGGCTATATTTGGTTGTGATTGGATAAAGGGCCGTGGCACCGCCCATTCAACTTGAAAATTAAAAGGGATATATCTCAAGAACTATCAGAGGTTTGAAGATGAGATTTGTTACATATGTTGTTGTTGCAGTATGAATTACAGTAAGGGTGGAAATGGGCTGTTCCACACCCTTTTTAAAACTAAAACTGTCAAAATTCCACAGTATATTGCTGTTCGCCTAGAGATATGAACAGTAAGGTGGGTCAATTTTTTTATTCGCAAGAATCGTAACCAAAATCGGAATCTACGATAAATTTTAAGAAAATTTCACCAATAAACATAGGTCTGAAGTAACTGAATAATTGCACATTGCTAAAAAAAAATCTCTACCTGAAATCTTCATGGTTCTGAGCGCGAACTAGGAATTGATTTTAGACATATAGTTTCTTAGTGAAATTTTCTAAGAATTCTTCGTACATTCCTATACTGATATGCGATTAACACGTTTTTTTTTTGACGCGAACTTATTGATTCGCTCTAATGATCATGCTATTTCGAACTAAATAAGTTAAAAGTGCCGAGGTGCTGCCCACGCACTTCAATAGTTAACTTTTTAACTGTATCAAATAAAGGTCCGTACACCAGGCAGTTGAGGATGCGCAGACTAAAATAGTGATTTTTTTTAATTTACTTTACAGGTATGTATTTTTCAATTAATTTTCAGAAGAGCGAATCGGTAATAAATCGTATAGATAGAAAAACTAAGCAATATTCATTGTAGTTATACTAAATTTTTATAGTATATCAGAGGTAACATTAGCAAACAATTGTAAATAACCTATGCAAGGGGTATTTTTCTTGACATATAGAACTTCTGATAGGTATAAGTGTAAATCTAGCTGTCATATTAATGAAGTGTGATAGACTTTCTTTTAGTATAATGTGCAAAAACAACGTTTACAAATCTTGCACATTTATTTTCAAAATGTATGTTCTGCTCGCCAAACTTATGGAGCCCTTTGTGAAGTTGAGGGTGCATATAATGATCCATATGAGCAGCTAATAGAACCATCGACTCTGTAGACGTTAGTGTGACAGGGGACTCGAATTTATCGAACGGACGTCTTTCTCAGCAACTCGGTCTCTGCAAATTCTGAGGAAAGATCTTGGCCTACATTCATATAAAATCCAACTGGTAGAAGAACTAGAGCCAGTGGACGATGAATAGATTTTTTTTATTTAACATGTCATGGCACATTATTTGAAGGAGAAATGGTTCCAACACGAAGGTGTAACATGCCATACAGCGCGTGAGACCATCACTTTGTTAAGCCAAACGTTGGTGACCGAATTATCTCTAAAAATGGTAATACGAGTTAAATACAAAAAAAAGTATTCCGGATTTTTCTTGATCCGTGTGAGAAGAAGACATGACAAAAGAAGTTTTTATGGCTAAAGGCATGAAGCTTCAAACGGAATTTTCAGTTGCGGTCAATAGGAGAAGGCATAACAAAAATGTTTTTTTTATGACCAAAGATATAGTTAGTATACAGATGGTTCCCGCTACTACGGAACAAAATAAATAATTTTGATCTTTAGAGGAATGTCTGTTTCCGATTTGTGGAAGAAGTGTTTTTTCGCCCCACATACAGAAAAATCTTAATCTGCATGTCGGCACTATAGACTTTTCTGATGAACTTTTTATTAGCATTTACAACAATAAAACGTAATTGGTTAACTTCGATGTTAAGGAGTTACTTCAAATTAGTTACATAAGTTAATAAACTCAACATATTATTGTCGAGCTTAAGTACCGTTTTCACAGTACTTTGTAGACCTAAATGTGAAATATATTACAAGTTAATATGCAATAGCGAAGCATTGCCGGGCTCACTAGTAGATATATATATATATAGATAACACAGTACAAAATTTCTCAGCTCATTGCTTTGGGACTCAATTCTGATATATAAAACACAAACATTGTGTCCACATATTTCAAATATTACATGGTACAACACATGATTTTGGGACTCAATTCTGAGAACTGCATGTGAAAGTAGCCCCAACAAGAAGAATTTCTGCATCATTCGTTTTGTCAAGTTACATACCATAATAATTTAATATCGATTTGAAGTTAGTAAGTATCGTATAGGGGAATTTGTCACGTTTTATGCTCTTTTGTTTGACATAACTCGAGAACCACTAGTCCGATTTATCTTAAACAAAAAATTAAGAATTACAATTTAATCTGTTCATATAACGTTTCCCTACATAAGCAACAGTTTCACTTTTTCATTCATCAAATGATTTCGATTATTTTGTAGCAGTTACAATAATACAACAGTTTTATTGTAACTGCCAACATATAACAATGTAACAAAAGAGCCTAAAACGTGACAAATTCCCCTATATGCGACTTACTAACTTCAAATCGATATTAAATTATTATGGCATGTAACTTGACAAAACGAATGATGCAGATCTTCTGCTTTTTAGGGCTACTTTCACGTGCAGTTTTATGAATTGAGTCCCAAAATCATGTGTTGTACTGTGTAATATAAAAAAATGTGTGGATACAATGTTTGTGTTTTATATATATAGATTGATATTTTTCGTGAAAGTACGACACAAAATATACATGTTCTACATCATTACATTATGTACTGAGGAATTTTGGAAAACTTTAAAAGAGACCTATATAAAGTTCGTTAAAAGTACATATTCGGATGTTTCATGGACCTTATAACACAAGAAATAGCGGCAAAAAGTTATGGACCTTATGTCGACAAGTATTGTGACAGAAAGTCTATGAACCTTATGCCATCTTTTTGTGTCTTAAGGTCTCCAAATACACTTTAATGGTACCTTTTGACCATAGAGTAATAACAAATAACAAGCAGTAAGTAATAACAAATAAATTGGCAAATTGGCAATAATTGTAACTGTATAGATAATACTATCGTCAATACCACAAGAAAACCTAGAATATAGACAAGGTAGTTAAAACATACTACCACGAAAGTAATTATTCTGGCAGATGTCATAAGATGTCTGTGATACATAGTACTACAGTCTGGAACTCCCTAATAGCTAAGGTACTAAATAAAATAATTGTTACTGTTCCTGCTCCTTAACAGCCAAACCAAGTACCTTGATTACAAATGTATTTTTTTTTTTGTTAAAATATTTTGCTACATAAAAACAAGCCAACAAAATCTTATTAAAACCCACAAGCAATTTATTGCCAGTTTTTTTTTGTCATCCATGGAGAATGAAACCTTGCCAAATACGTATATGTATGTGTGTATAAGTACCAAAACAATCAAAACTAGTTGAGGACATTGTTTTGCTGTTGCAAATCTTCCATTAAGGGTCATATTGTTTGAATGGCACACAGGTAGCAAGGCCAAGTAGTAGTTTATTGTTTTTCTTGGTAACAATTTCATAAACCATATATTTGCTATCAATACCTAAGGGCAAAGGACTTGGCTTGGTTAGCAAACATATCACAACATTTCATTGAAACAACAACTTGTGCAAATGTTGTTGTTCTTTTGGATATTTCCAAAGGATACTTGAACTTGGTATACAGGCTACCTTGAGCTTTCATAATGCCCTTGAGGGTCATAAGCAATCATTAATATATGAGTTGATATGAATATGAACCTTTCTGTTCGCTGAAAATGGAGATACAATAATAAGATTTTGAAAGAATCTAAAGGACTTGTAGACATGGATAATATTTGAAGGGCATATAGCGCTATAGGGTCATAGTAAATATTGTATTATAGCCCTGCCTTAAATACGGAAAAAGGGTAACAAATAATTACAGTGTTCAAATTCAACTTTTTCCTACGTTCTGTCACAAAATACAATCAAGTTATGTAATAAATTAGCTTAAAATAGAAGTCATTATCAAGGTATTACTTTTTAGTTACAATAAACAACGTATTTTTGCGGTTGAATAATTATCATGCCTATAGAATGTATTAGGTTGATATAGTAAAACCTCCAAAGAATGTGGGCCTGTGTGCACTAAACTACTTATGGCCGCTTTAAGTCTCAGAAGTTAATGTAATAGTTTTAATATAAGGACCGATTGCAATGCGATTTTTCCCAATGAAGCACGATTGCGAGGAAAGTTATCCCATACCACAATTCATGGGGTGTAAAGGGAAATTAAGTTCAATCCGTAGGGCCTCAATATAAGTTATATAAAATCACAGTTAGATAATGGGCGTGGCACTGCCCACACAAACCGAAATTTGACATATCTCAAGAGACATTTGGGGTATGAAGAGGAGATTTTCTACATTTCTTACTGGCACAAGGAGGATTATGTCATGCTGGGAAATGGGCTGTTTCTTCGAAGTCCACACATTCTGAGTTAAAAAAAATCGAAAAAGGCATAACAATTTTATTACCATAATCGTGAAAATTAATATGGGCGTCCTGTACTGTTAGAGGAAGCAAGAGAGTATTTTCGAAATTCGTACCTTTTAGGGGTAAAAATGGCCAAAATGTGATATAACTAGTACTATCGGTAAGTACATATGTACATAGTACATTCGCCCAGACAAAACTTCTAAAGGTAGAGTCACCAACATTTTATATAAAATTACTCTCTATAGAATTAGAGAGCCGCCAAATGAGGTTTTTAGAAATTCGTACTTTAAGAGAAAAAATACCGAAAAGGGATAAAACATGTACCATTACCCAGGCCAAAAGGCACTAGCTATAACCATATAGAATAAGAGGGGGTACCAGTCCAACTTAGTTATGCGATAGGAATGATTTGTTTGAAATTCGTAATTTTAGAAATAAAAACGGACTTAAGTGCTACATTCACCCAGACCAATGGGCTCAATGTTACAATCTCATAAACTTGGATGTATGATTGTCTTATGAAGCAGATGTGCGATAAAGAAAGGGATTTATAAAAATTCGAACTTTTAGGTATAAAAAGGAACAAAAACTACCCAATAAACATTGGTGTAAACCGGCTTATAAATAAATATTTTCCAAAGATTTAAGTTAATTTTTCAAAATTAGTTTGCGAAAATTACGTTTTCCAAACCATCAGTAAATTAATTACAAACACTTTGTAAAACATTTGTAAAAAAAGAAAAATACAATTGCCCAATAAACATTGATGTAAGCTGGCTAATAGATATATGTTTTCCAAAGATTTTTGTTAATTTTTTCCAAATGAGTTTGTAACACATTTTTAAAAAATTAAAAATACAATGCTTTTGTATGCTCTACTAAGCAGGCGACCCAGGCTAGTCAGAAAATATTTTTTATTTTTGTATTTTTTATTTACAAATTTCGTTTCGTCTTTGCATTTAGTATCATTTGTTGCTTCTGAATAATTGACGTGTTTCGTGTAAAAGGTAAAATGCCTTATAAATATAAAAAAGTGTACCGAATAATGTGGTGAAATAATATATAAATTAAAAAAAATGGTGGTCGATTTGTGAAGAACTGCTGGCGTAAAATACTAAAGGACGAATTCGTTGAAAAATGGGAACAGCAGAAAAAAAGTAGCTTTGGATACAGCGACCAAAAAAAGTAAGTAATTACAACACACATAATATCAAAATTATTTTTTAACTTTTGAATAGATCCTACAATAAAGCGTGGCTTGGATGAAGGCCATTTCGCTCAGGAATCCAAATCATTTTCCCAGATTGTCAAAAATAGACAAAAACAACGCGGATACGGAATAATAAATACGACTTAATAAATTTTAATAATTATATGTATGTATATAATATTAATATATAAAACATTTAATTTTAATATATGAATTAATAATGTAAATATTTATAAAATAACAAAATAATATGTTAACTTAAATTTTTATTTAATTTTCAATTAATGAATGTTAATTAATATAATAAATTTTAATAAATATCAATTGAAATAATTTTTGTATTTACTTTGGAATATAAACGATGTTTGGAAAATCTTTATCGCAAACATTGTAACTTGTTAAGTTCCAATTATTGGATAAGCGAAAAGAGTCCCTTATTGTACAATTGTATTCATGATTGGATAATATTTGGAAATAAACATAATAATGCAATGCATAATCAATAAGTTGGTAAGCTTGTGGTGAATTTATGTATTAATTTATATCTAATTTGGAAATAAATGGAAACATAAATTTACTACAAGCTTTCCAACATCTTTATTATGTATTGCATTATCATTTTATTTCCAAATATTTTCCAAACATGAATACAATTGTACAATAAGGGACCCTTTTCGCTTATCCAATAATTGGAACTTAACAAGTTACAATGTTTCCGATAAATATTTTCCAAACATCAGGTTTACTAATGTAAGCTTATAGTAAGTTTATAGCAAGTTTATAATGTTTATTGGGTAGTATACCCATTATTTTATGAAGTATTTGTGCGATATGTTTTTCGAAATGTTTACTTTTAGATAGGGAAAAAGCTACAGTTGACACTTTGACTATAAGCTCACCTTTTTGAGTAGTTGTGTATTTTGAAATTAAAATTTCACCTGTACGAAGATTATTTTAAGAAGATTCATTGTAAAAACGAATGGAGCAACGCGACCAGAAAAATTAGTACTGATTTGAAGGACATATGTATATTTTGCGTCGTACTATTACAAATTACTTTAAATGTATCAAAAAGTACTTTTACTGTAGCAAAATAAAATTTGTGCTAAAAGAAACTTTTATTGTACAGACAAATATTTTAACTGTACCCACAAAAAACGTTATTGGAATAAGAAGTAATTTCGTTGTACCAAGTATTACTATTTACGTGCCAGAGAGTACTTTAATGTTTCTAAAAGTACTATAATCGTACTACGTCATCAGCATATGCAAATAGAATGTGGCTTTTGTCATATCTCTCTTATCATATACATCACTATGTTGAAGTGGTGACACAATTGTCCATCGACTTGTTTTAGGCCTCGCCTGATATAGAATGGATCCGTAAGGTCCTTGCTAATCTTCAATTTAGACTTCGTATCCGACAATGTCATTCCGCAAATGCGTATCAGCTTCGTTGGAATACCAAACTCAGCCATGGCTTCGAGTAATTTCTTCCGTATGGGCTGTCAAAAGATGGTAAGTGTTGATTTTTTTACTTGGGTTTTATATGTATACTAGTGGGCCCGGCAATGCTTCGCTATTGCATATTATCGAATATTGCCATTTTCACCCCCTAAATGTAGAAAAATCCAAACAATGTGTAGCCTATGTTACTCGCGGGGTTATTCGGAAGATTCCCTGAAAATTTCATCAAAATCGGTCCAGCCGTTTTCGAGTCCCTACGTTACATACATACACACATCCTCTTTTATATATATAGATAAGGACATCTTTAAGCCCGCAAACTCGGAGCACCTCTTCACATGTTTACATCGCAGGATGATAAGTTGAGAGTGCTTTCAATGATGTGGTTGACTTTAAGGAATGCAACCTAAAATCAGGTGATTTCACTTTATCTGCCTGTCTGGATATAGAAGAGGCTTTCAATATTGTGACGTCATGCAGAACATTTGGTGAACATTTATGTGACGTCTGCTGGTTAATTGTATGGACCTCATGCTGGAAGCTGCGTGAAACAGATAGCTACTAGAGAAACGCCACAGTGGGGTGTCCTGTCCCCTCTTCTTTATCTCTTTGTGATAAAAGGTGTACTAACGTTGCAATTCGGAAAAGATCGGAATGGAATGATAGCGGGACTCCTTATGTTGACATCATCCCAACCTTACTAACAGATCGAAGATGGAAGATTCGAAGACAGAACAGAGCACATGAGCTGTTGTTTACTATGAAGACCTCTCTTTAAGGCTACATATTGAATGCATTGTTTTTTCAGGCTGAGCTACTGGCGGTTCTGAAAGCCGCGAAGGCTATTATGGGATGTGGAATTGATGCTACCAGACGAATAACTATATGTGTAGATAGCCAGGCTGCAGTTGTAAATTGTGTACATCTAAGTTAGTAAACTGAAGGAGAAGTTGGATGGACTAAAGCCTCTGTTCGGTCACAGGACAGTGCGAGATCCATGGTAATGAAACAGCAGACCTATTGTCCAATACAGGTTGTACTATGCCTGATCATGACTATCTGGCAGATGTTCACCCGCCGATGTATTATATTTTGGACTTAGTAGAGGGAGGATTGAATGGAAGACTGTAAAACTGTTTAATCGCAGAGTCCCGATTACAGCAAATACCGATTGACGTGCAGTATTGTTCTGAGACTGTCCTGTGGAATTCTAACTGGCCATTGCAAAATCAGGCACCTGGCAGGCAAATGGGATGGTTCCATACCGAACTACTGCTGTGTGTGTGAAGACGAGGATAATTCGAGACGATGAAACACCGTCTGTGTAGCTGGCCCGCTTTAGTCCGTAGGAGGCTAAGATACTTACGGAAAACAGAAGACCTAAAATCTCTCTCATTTGTCGGTGTAGGCAATTAAATATGCTTTCTGGGCCAAGATGACGATCGAGATTTTCTCTACTTTCTCTATTCCTCCCCTCTCTCCTTTTTTCCCTTCTCTTCCCTTTCTCCTTTTTCTAACGAACAATCATGTATCAAAAATTAATTGTATTCTACCAGCAAGTATTTTATTGTGGGGAATGAGAGATTTTCTAATCGTACACTTGTCAATAACCAGAGTCTCTCTTTGGAGGTTCACAAATGGCTCACAAAGTTGTATAGATCGCGTGTTCCCCGGGAAATTTCATTGAACATTCGTTCAGTGGTGGAAAATGTGAGAAGTCGCAGTGTTGGTATTTACCTTACTTCTCCTAGGTAAGCTCTTTTTATACCCTCACCCTACTGGTAGGAGGGTATATATCATTTGATACGACCCAAAAGCGTAACACATAGAAGAAGTCACTTTAGATCCTAGGTTTCTTTGATCCAAATTCGATTCATGACTTTTTAAGTCGTTTGAGCCATGTCCGTCAGTCTGCCTGTCTGTCTGGTTGTCCGGCTTGTACGCACTATAACTTTCGAAAGTCGCAACCAAATGTTTTGAAATTTTGCACGAATTAATATTTTCCCAAAACTACTTACGGTATTGCAAATGAGCTACATGACTCCGCCACTTCTGGTACCTCCCATACAAATGTACCTTTCCGCCCACTTTAGAGATGGAGAAATAAAACCAGTACACAAATTTCAGTCAGATAAACTGACTGATAAATACCATCACCCAATAATAATTCCTAATTACCAAATTTGATTATCCTTCAAGTGCCGGTTTAGAAATTATGGGAGAAATATTAATTTTCCAACCAAGGTAATTTTGTATGGGAGGTACCAGAGGGTGGTCCGGTATAATCCGTATTCATTCCTGATTCAAATTATCATAACTGTACAGCTTACGCAAAATTCGACTGTATTCACTGTACTTACAAAAAAATATATGCATGTAGGACTATCAGGGTGAATTCGGGAATTCAAATAGTAAGGTTTTCTGAGGTTTTGCTTCCTATCGCAAGATAAATTAACCGACCATTTGTCATTATCCTCCAAGTTTCCGTTTGGAAGTTATGGGAGAAATATAAAATTTGCAAAAATAGGTCATTTTGTATGGGAGGTACCAGAAGGCGTGAACCGATATAGTTTATATTCATTGCTGAGTCCAGTTTTCATATGCAAACAACATATGCAAAATTTGAGTGATATCAGTTTACTTACAAAAAAGATATGTATGTAAAACTATAAGGGTCAATTCGGTCATTTGTATGGGAGGTACCAGAAGGGGTGTGTCAAATAGTTAGGCTCTCTGAGGTTTCGCCTCCTATCACAACATTCATTTATCGACCAATTTTCATAACCTTCCAAGTGTCCTTTTGGAAGTTATGGGAGAAATGTTAATTTTCCAAAAATAGGTCATTTTGTATGGGAGGTACCAGAAGGCGTAAACCTATATAGTCCATATTCATACCTGAGTTTAATTTTCATAAGCGAACATGATACGCAAAATTTGAGTGATATCAGTTTACTTACAAAAAAGATATGTATGTAAAACTATAAGGGTCAATTCGGTAATTTGTATGGGAGGTACCATAAGGGGTGTGGCAAAAGTTTTGGCTTTCTTAGGGTTTGTCTACTATTGCATGATAAATAATCTGACCAAATTTAGATATCCTCGGATGGTCTGTTTGACAGTTATGGAAGAAATATTAATTATCCAAAAATAGGTAATTTTGTATGGGGGGTACCAGAAGGGGTGGGTCTATTCTGCCCATTTACAATCCCATAATTTCGTTTTGAAAAATATTAATACTGGTAAATTTTCATACCGATCCGTTAAGGTTTACTCGAGTTATCCTGCTGACCAGCCATCCAGCCAGCCAGCCAGCCAGACAGACGGACATAGCTCATTCTTCTTAAAAAGTTCTGAAACGAATTTGGTCTTAAGATACTTGGGGTCTAACTCGTCTCCTTTAATGCGTTACACTTTTTTTCGTATCAAATGATATATACCCTCATCCCTAAGGGTGATGGTATAATCAATAAATTCGACTCGATCGTACGCAAATTCTTTATTTAGTAACGCTATAACAGGAAAAAGTTTTGGAGAAACAAATCTGGAAGTCTAGACACGCCCCTTCCGGTACCTCCCATACAAATGTACCACTCCGCCCAATTTAGAAATCGAGTAATAATATTAATATGATAGAAAATATTTTGTTTTACTGAGGAAAGTCAGGTTGCCCGACTAAAAATTTCTTAATGGATTATAAAAGAACTTTCTAAAATCTGAAACTGGAAATATACAAACTGCAAATAAAAGTTAAGTGATTTCATCTTTACATGTGTAATATCAATCGTATGAGATTTCTCGCAATATTGGAAGGGGATACGATCTTTTGTGTTCTGTTATTAATTAAATTTGTTGTCAATGCAAAAGAAATTCCCCCACATGGTATATTCAACTATAACGCCTGCTTTTTATTTGTATGAAACAGTTTATTTGTTCAATTGTTATTATTAATCCTTAGTATTAACTTTTCAATAACGAATTAATCCTTAAATACCAACAAAAGTTATGGCGCTTATTTATTTATCTGTTTACAGTTTTATATATTATAATTATTTAATCATCTGCGTTTAATATATGAATTAATTTAACAAGTATTACGTTTGAAAAACTATTTACATATGAATCGTGCGAAGCCTTAAAATTCAAATAGGGCTCATAACTTATACGACTTAACTGATACCTTATAGCCAACATGACTTTGTAGTCATACTAAACTAAATGTTTCTCAATATAATTAAACTTAAGATAATTTTACATTTCATTTTACAATTCCAATAACAATTCTCTATATAAATAGGAAGCAAATTCCTCAAGAACCACAAGGCAAATAAATTGCGTTAACTAAGTAATAACAAACATGTTGTAATTGCTAAAATAATATTTAAATTGATTCTACATAATTAATTTAACAAGTATGCCAATGTGTGTTGCGTGAGATACGCCAGTCTGTAGCATTTACAATATTATATAAATTGTATATAATTTAAGATTAAATTACTACACTAAGGGGGAATTCATATCACTAGACAAACTCTGAAAAATGTTAACATGTTTAAGAAAGTTTGCAGATACTTAAGGGGGGAATTTAAATCAAGTTTTAATTAGATCTTTTGTGGGACTTGTAGCAAAATTAATCAATATAATATTGATTAAATCACCAAAATATGAAAAATATATTCTGACGCATAAAAGTAGGAAAAGAATTTTCAATTTAATTCAATTGATTTTTGATATCTAAATTACATGGTTTTAGATTATCAGAAATTTGGTTGTAAATTTCCTTTACAGAGTGTCATCAGTGAAAAGAGAACTTTTGAAAAATCAATTTTTTACTTTTCTATAACAGAAAATAAAATTGAAATAACGTCACTTGTAATCAAAGGTATGGGATAGCTTCTCGCATTGTTGTGAATTAACACGCTTCTATTCTTAGATTCACAACTAACGGCACCTAATTGTTTATCGACGAATGCGAACGTCACTGTTTGAGAAGCTTTTTACTAGACATGCCGATTGACTCGACAATTATACTGCGAAGTTGCTGACGACAACATCGAGGGGGCCGGCAATGAAAGAAAAATTTATTTATCCTTTAGTGTTTAATATATATTTATATTAAAAACATTGTTAATAAATAACAACTTTATTTTATTTTCTAATAAACCTTTTGCAAACTGTTGCATTAATACTTAACATATATGGTATAATTTTAAGATCCAGCTTTTAGTAATCAATTTTCATTTCTATGTTGTTACAGGTAAACATTAAATGATGTCACACAACTAAATTCTATATAAAGATATATGTAAGTAGCTAACGATATCCAATTTTTAGTAATACAAATGTATTTAATAACAATACGGTAATTTATGTTTAATATACAGGTTATTTTCTGTGCTGTTCTGTTTTCAAGTGCTTAATGTTTGCCCACACAATTAACCGAATTGTTGTCATAAAAATTATATTTCATTTTTTACAATATACTGTTTGTACAAAAGGGGCTTGGGAAGTGTGATGCAAGTTAAAGCTTTTGAACGGTTTAACTTGACAAACCCAGAGTGATCCTTGCCTATTACACTTTAAGTCTACTCACAGAGCTTCGTATTCGTGGCACTACTGCGGACAGAGTATATCCACGTGGTGACGCCTGGAAACGTGCTTTTAACACCCTTCAAAGCACGGCTAACTGTGAGGGGTGAAACATAAAACCCAGTCACATCGGCTCAGAGTGAGCCCTATCCTGGTCAGCGTCTGACCCAGAATGGGCGGCTGTAATAAAATCCTCGCAGGAGGAGAAAACTGCGACGTGGTGCGCTGGCCTTGCAACCCGCCACTGATTTTTAAACTATTGCAATGAAAAGAGGTAAGAAAAGAATAAAACAGACCCCCCCAAAGTAACGACGACCACCGCAAACGAATTAACGACCATGATATAGGGATATGCACCTGGAACGTTAGAACACTGTACAGACCAAGTGCCTCCATCCAACTGGCGGAAGTCCTCGAAGAATACAAGGCTGACATAACCGCTTTACATGAAATCCGGTAGACGGGACACGGGTGCTCGCGCATCAAGACGTGCGACATCTATTATAGTGGCCATGCGAACAAGAACGAGTTTGAATGTGGATTTGTTGTTGGCAAGAGACAGCGACACCTAGTCTCAAGGTTCAACCCGGTGTGTGAACGTATAGCCATCATAAAAGTCAAGGCAAAGTTTTTGCACATAACACTTATATGTGCCCATGCTCCCACAGAAAAGAAAAGCGATGAGGACAAAGACGAGTTCTACGACAGCCTAGAAAATGTATATGACCGTAGCCTGAGCCATGACATGAAAATTGTACTAGGCAATTTTAATGTTAAAAAAAGAGGCAGGAAGACCGTATTTGAGGCTACCATTGGGAAATTCAATCTGATTGATTTCTCAAGGATAAGAAATATGGTAGTAAGCTGCACTAGATTTGACCATAAAAATATTCATAAGGCAACATGGTTATCTCCAGATAAATTGAGGAGAAATCAGATAGATCACGTGGAAGTCGATAGAAGGCACGCATCGAGTGTTCTGGACCTATGAGTGATCTGTGGTGCGAACATTGACTCTGATCACTACCTTACCGCAGTTAAGGTACGCACAAGACTAAGCATGTCGAAAAACGTACGAAACCAGGTAAACCATCGGTAAACTGCGGACCACAGAGGTAGCGGACGCTTACTCCAACCACCTAACTCAATTGCTACAGAATGCTCCAACCTCTGATAATATTACCTCGCAGTGGCAATATATAGCCGACTACATAGAACACACTGCGAGAAGCGTACTTGGGTGCTCAAAGCCGTCTCAAGGCGATGCCTGGTACGATGATGAATGTCGCAGTGCCACGAGTTAGACGGATGATGCATACAGGGCGAAACTGCAGACCATGGCAACGCAAGCTGTTCGTGAACGGCACAGAGAGAAAAGACGAAAGGCAAAAATACGGAGCTGAAAAAGTGATAGGATGAGTGCACAGAGTTGCTCCGAAGTAGAGGGAAATCCCGATAATATTACAAGAGACAAGGCGAGAATGCGTCGAACAGGACAGCGATGGCCAGCTAGTGACGGACCCGGATAACTTTCTGAAGATATGGATAGATCATTTCATAAATTTACTGGATATGGACTTCATTCTAACAGACCCCGCTCTAATCCATGACGATGGTGTTAACTGTCCACCTACGAGCCAGAGCGAGATACATGTGGCAATATACTTAATTGCCCTTTGAACCCCATGAATGAGGTATGGGATAGCGTCTCGCGTTGTTTTGAATTAACACGCTTTCTATTTTTAGATTCACAACTAACGGCACCTACTTGTTTATCGACGAATGCGAACGTCACTGTTTGAGAAGCTCTTACTAGACACGCCGATTGACTCGACGCTTATACTGCGAAGTTGCTGTCAACAACATTCGAGGGGAACCGATAATTAAAGAACAATTTTAATTTTTTATGATGACTGGAGCCAGGTTTGAACCTGCGATCTCCCGCATGGTAGTCGTGTGTTCTAACCACAATGACATGTGGCAATATTCCGCCTTAAAAACAATAATAATAGATGGTCTCCCTGCTGAATTGTATAAGGCAGGCGGGGAGAAGCTGAAAAGGAGCATGCATCAGCTCATGGAGCACATCTGGCTGGAGGAGAGCATGCCCGGGGTTTGGAGTCTCAGTCTGTTATGTCAAATATACAAATAAGGAGATTATAGTTAATAAAATGCAAGAACTACCGTGGAAAAAGCCTATTACTAATTGCGTACAAGGTCCTTTCAAGCATATTGTGTGAACGTCTAAAGCCAATTGTAGAAAAACTAATTGGACCACATCAGTGCGGCTTTAGACCTGGCAAATCTACGACGGATCAAATATTCACCTAACGACAAATATTGGAAAAAACTCATGAAAAGTAGATCGACACCAACCACCTCTTTGTCGACTACAAAGCTGCCTTCGACTCCCCGATTACAAATGGGCAATATCAGGCCATGTCTGAGTTAGATATTCCTGCAAAGCTAATTCGACTTTGCAGATGTACCTTGGAAATCACTAAAGCCTCGGTTAAGATTGGTATGGATCACTCTGAACCATTCAACACGGAAATATGTCTCAGGAACGGTGATAGCCCGTCCTATACACTATTTAACATAGTTAAGGAGAAGGTGATGAGAAAGGATGGTGTCAACCATATGTCTGGCACCATATTCCACAAGAGCCTCATGCTGCTAGCCTATGCCGATGATATAGACATCATTGGCCGAAATCTGCGGGATGTTACTGCAGTTTTCTCATCACTAGAAAAGTAATCAGCAAAAATGGGTTTAGCTGGCAACGAGGACACAACAAATATAATGATTTTGACGAACAATGAGTCCTTAAGATGGAGACGCACCACCAACTTTGTTTTGAGGTAGTGCTCGCCAATATATGTTTCTACGAACTTCGGCAGCACTTTAATTACACCACCTTATCTCGGAATACTAAAAAACAGCTATACCAGGTGCTAATCTTACCTATTCTGTTGTATGCTGCCGAATCGTTGGTGCTTACGAGAACGGACATACAAAACCTGGGATTATTCGAGAGAAAAGTACTCCGAAAAATATATGGACCTATCTGTGTCGACGGCGAGTTTCGCCATCGGATCAACCATGAGCTGTATTAGCTTAACAGCGACATCGACGTAGCTCCGATAACGAATGGGCTATATGAGGCCCTGTCAGAGTTTGGTATTCCTGCAAAGCTGATTCGACTTTGCAGATGTACCTTGGAAAACACCAAATCCTCGGTTATGATTGGTAAGGATCACTCTGAACCAGTGCAAACTGCACTATTTTTGTAAATGCGAGACAAATATGAAAGGTATTATTAATGGGACCGGCCGTGGCATAGTGGTTAGAACACGCGACTACCATGCGGGAGATCGCAGGTTCAAACCTGGCTCCAGTCATCTTAAAAAAAAAGAAAAAAAAAGAAATAAAATTTTCTTTCATTGTCGGCTCCCCTCGAATGTTGTTGACAGCAACTTCGCAGTATTAAGCGTCGATTCAATCGTCGTGTCTAGTAAGAGCTTCTCAAACAGTGACGTTCGCATTCGTCGATAAACAAGTAGGTGCCGTTAGTTGTGAATCTAAAAATAGAAAGCGTGTTAATTCACAACAACGCGAGAAGCTATCCCATACCTCATTCATGGGGTGCAAAGGGAAATTAAGTTTTAAGTAAGTATTAAATATATAGAAATTAAATTTATTAAGTTTAAATTCATGTATAGCATAATTTTCATAACCTGTTGACTTTCACTCAAATGTATTAAACCTCCCAATGAAACTTTAATTCTATACAATCTCTTCTCTCTCTCTCCTCTCATTTCATATCACATTTAATGTTACTGCTAAAAAACTTTTCAGCATTCACCATTTGCAATTAACGCACAAAAATATGGCATATAATTTATTTGCATAAAGAGCAGATGTCACAAACATGTCAATAAATTTTATGTTGGAAAAATTAATTAGCAGCAAAGAATTAGGGAACTAAAAGCGGAAAGAGTTTGAAAACTTTGTAGGATACGCATACTCTTAAATAATTTTATTGCCGCTGCCGCTGTCGGTGATAAGCACTTTAATTGTCGAAGAAATTAGACTGTCAATGACATAAATATAGAAACGAGTATTGAATAATTTCTTATAACACTAGGGAAATTACATTCTACCATAGCAAAATGTTTGCCTACTTTGTTTCACCATTGAACCGTAAGAAATTACAGTTCGAACTTAACAATTTCTTGTACCTCTTCTCTTAGCTATAAGTTATTTTTAGACAATTTGTTTCCAGAATATGTTGCAACATAATTAACAAATTGTTATTAATTAGGCGTCGTTAAATATTGCTGCTAATAAACATTAATAACTGATGGGGTGTATTGGCAGTTGTGAATGCTTTGCTTGTTGGGTAGGTTAATGAAAATGGATTGTTGTGTTCCCTTTTGAGGAGGAAGGAAAACGGCAATCAGAACAAAATATTAAATATGCGTTTAATTTTTATGTGGTTTTGACTTGCCTAATTCTTTGCTACTATAAGAGAGGGAACCCACATATTTTGCATTGTTTTGGCAATGGCTTAAAAACATAAATAGGTTTGAGAATATATAATGAAAAAAAAATTTATACGAAAATATAACAGAAAACAGATTTTGTTCAGTATCACTTGACATAGTTTTATAATAAAATGCACCTATTTTTTTTAAAGGTAGATTATTAGATTATAGACAACAAAATATAGTATTGAATATTATTAGAATTGTTTCTTTTGGTATCGTTAGGCTTGAGGTCATTGATATTAATTTGAGAAAAATCACTGATTTTATTACATTTTTTCTTGTTTTATTTTTCCAATTTTTCGATTTTGGATTTATAAAACGAAGAACAAAAAACGCTAAACGTCTGTGACGTCTCTTAAGTACTTGATGACTTAATTTAGCACAAAAAATATGTTTCTATAAAAATATTGGCATTAATAGAATTAAATGATTAAATTTTTTCCGAAGTAATTGAAAGGGAATTTCGAGGAAGGTTTTCAATAATATAAATACTTTATGCAAAGATTCTGCAATATCTAATATTACCATTTGAATGGAGTACATACCTCTTTATTGGCTTATAACACTGTAAGACAAATTTAAACTTTTGGCCTCACCCACGATCAAACTGAACAGATTCTGAAAATATAGCTCCAAAAAAAAAATATATAAAAAATATATATATTAGACCATTTCATTTTACCAATTTTTTCGAAAAGTCATTGGGATAATTTGTTTTTTAATTCTACTTAAAAAAACAAAAATTTTGGTATATAAAACTTGAAAATTGAACGACGTTTAGGGGTCGCGCAAAATCGTTTAAGGTTTTTGGCTGCAAAAAGGCATTTTTCAAATATACTGATTTACTTATATGATTAAAAGTTGTGATACGCTTGACCGATTTTGATCAGAATAGACTTGTTTTAAAGATAATAATATTTCACACATTTTCTGTGAAGACATCAAAACATTTCAGATAGTAGTTTGAGTTTAAGAACTCTTCAAACCTAAAAATTTTAAAATTTTAATTCAAAATTTACCTACTTTTGCCCATTAAAAAATTATTTTTTTTTGTTTTGGATCTAATTTTTGTATATCTTTAAATGCACAATTGACAAACACTTCCTAACGATACTTTTGATGTATAACATAATGAATTGAATTTTTAATTGTTGCTGAAATGTTTACTATTTCGCTGGTGATGAGCTAAATGGATTAATTCAGATCAACATTTTTGTGGTCAAACTTTACATTCAAAACTTGTTTTAAGTGTCCTCTTGCAACACAAGCCCCATTAAACGACATTTTGTTGATAGAATCTTAAAAAATACCGCAAATCAAATGAAATGATAGCAAATGTTGCACTCAAAACTTTTGTGTGGCATTTATGGTATATAAGTGACATCGCGTTCGGCTTTTTTCTTTTCGACCCCACGCATACCGAAGGAACTTTAATTAAAATTACATCTGCATTAAAGCATCCTGGTGACCAAGATTGCGAAGGAAATGTTACAAAAATGATTTCAGAAAATACTATGAAATTCTTCAATATTATTGGAGTAGACAGCAGTTTTCTTGCTATCCACCCGTCAAATTGGCCCAAGAATGAGAATTGTAAACGGATTAAAGAAATTGTGAAAAACATCAGCGTTGTCAACGATTGCTATTGGGCTTATTAAAACTGTGAACAACACTTTGACGAAGGATAATAACCAGCAAAACTAATTAGTACAAGTCATCTAAAAACGCAATAAATCATACAAAAAGAACACAAAAGGTGTTATCGTATCCAATTTGAAAAAAATCTTCTTTTTAATTACCTAAATCGTTTTCCTTACTAAAAATATACATAGTAAACAGTTTTCGTTTAATTTTTATCACTATTGATTATTATTGCTGCTGCTGAACATATGTCATTTGCATGGTCCTGCCATACATCAAAAGTATCGTTAGAAAGTGTTTGTCAATTGTGCGTTTAAAGATATACAAAAATCAGAGCCAAAACTAAAAAAAATAATTTTTTAATGGGCAAAAGTAGGTAAATTTTGAATTAAAATTAAAAAATTTTTAGGTTTGAAAGGTTATTAAACTCAAACTATTATCTAAAATGTTTTGATATCTTCACAGAAAATGTGTGAAATATTATTACCTTTAAAATAAGTCTAATCTGATTAAAATCGGTCAAGCGTATCAAAACTTTTATTCATATAAGTAAATCAGTATTTTTGAAACATGCCTTTTTGCAGCCAAAAACCTTAAACGATTTTGCGCGACCCCTAAACGTCGATCAATTTTCAAGTTTTATATACCAAAATTTTTGTTTTTTTAAGTAGAATTTTAAAATATATTATCCCAATGACTTTTCGAAAAAATTGGTAAAATGAAATGGT
This sequence comes from Muscina levida, assembly GCA_964034835.1. Taxonomy (NCBI): domain Eukaryota; kingdom Metazoa; phylum Arthropoda; class Insecta; order Diptera; family Muscidae; genus Muscina; species Muscina levida. The sequence continues at coordinate 122,947,730 of OZ035883.1, read as the reverse complement.
CTAATATATATATCAAGTTTTTCTAAATCAGCTCATTTAAGATTTTTACGAGCAATTTAATTTTTGGAGGGAAGCTCTTATACAGCGGCTAGTTCTTATTTTGATGAACTTTTTTTAATGTTTTTCAAATGGCCAGAGGCGGGTTCTGACGAAGCCCAAATTTTAAATTTGTCACAAATTAAGTTTGTCACAGGGAGACTTTTATGCAAAACTAGGAAGGGAAGATGTTCTGGATCCATCGATCTGTAAATTCAGCCTGCATACCAACACGTCAGACAAAGGGTTTAGGCTGGTTAGCTTCGCAGCGGGAAGAAACATGATAGTGAGTGGATCCAGATTCCAGCACAAAGATATCCACAAGGCAACTTGGCTATTCCCCGATCCAAACACTAAAACTGAAATTGATCATGTGGTAATTGATGGCAGGTATGCATCTAGTGTCGTGGACGTGCGTGTGATTCGTGGTGCTAATAAAGGCTCGGATCATAACCTGGTTGCAAACAAGATGCGCACAAGGTTAAGCAGAGTGAAAAACGCACGTAACCAAACACAAAAAAGCTGGACATCGCGAAGCTGCAAACCCCAGAGATAGACACTGCCTACTTTAACCAGCGCAACTACCTCTACTTTTGACGACCCCGATACACAATGGCAGCATATTGTGCATTCCATGGCAACCGCCGCAATAACCGTGCTAGGATATGAAAAACGGCGCTAAGAGGAATACTGGTACGATAAACAATGGCACAGCATGCCGCTTATAGAGCAACGCTGCAGCCAATTGTAACCCGGGCAGTTAGTAAACGGCACAAGGAGACAGTAAAACAGGCGAGAAAGCTATTTAAGCGAAAAAAATGTCAGATGAAGAAACGGGAGAATGTGGGTAGAGAGCGATACAAGAATATAGGTGAGGCCCACCATGTCAACCTGAGGTAAGAAGAACAATATCGCGGCTGAAAATAAATAAAGCAGCCGGTGCCGACGGACTTCCAACAGAGCTCTTCAAGTCCGAGATCAGCCTTTTCCCCATCGCATATAAGGTCCAGTCGAGTGTGCTATGTGAAGTTTCAGTATGGTATCCCCGAAAAGCCAATACGACTTTGCGGGACGACACTGACAGACACGAAGTCTTCAGTGAAGATTGCGGGATGTGACTGCAGCCTTCTCAGCTATTCAGAAGAAATTGGCGAAAATGGGTCTAACGGTGAACGAAGTTATTAGTTTCAACGAACAAAGAGTCTACTCGTTTGGGAAACTGCGCGAACGTTAACAACAATAATTTCTAGGTGGTAGATAATTTTATCTACCTAGGCTCCGCCATCAACAAAACAAATATTGTCAGCCTGCTTAGTCAGCCTACGGACTAAGCAAGCGATTCAATGACAGAGCCCTCTCTCGACGACCAAAAATCCAGCAATTCCAGATAATGGTTCTACCTGTCTGAATGTATGGTTCTGTCAGTATTCGAGAGAAAAAATACTCCGTAAAGTATATGGACCCAACATCGTTAACGGAGTGAATCGGCGTCGTATGAATCATGAGCTGTACTGTCTGTAAACTGACATTGACGTGGTCAGACGCATTAAGGTACAGCGGTTGCGTTGGCTAGGTCATGTTGTGCGCATGGACGAAAATGCTTCAGCTCAAAAAATATTCGACAATGAACTCGATGCACGGTGCAGGAGTGGGCCACCAAAACTCCGTTGGAAAGACCAGGTTACTGAGAACCTTACAGAACTTAGTGTGACTAACTGGAGATGAAGCACAGAAGATCGATGCACTTTTAATATTTTTCTACGCGCGGTATATAATCCAATGGCATTTTAAAGTAGTGCCAGCTAAGTAAGTATGTAAGTAAGTTTTATGGGCCCATGTTGATTTTGAATAAAATAATTATTAATTAGTAAGTTGTTGTCATTTATTTTTATTATGATAATATTGGTATGGTTCAATTATGTATGGAACAAAATATCGACCAAATGGCCACCGCGACCCCGGCAGCACGCCGACACCGATGGTCCAAATTTTCGATGACACTGAGGCATAATTGAGGTTTTATGCCGTAAATGTGCCAAATTGTGTCATCCGTAACCTCTTGAATTGTTGCTGGCTTATCGACGTACACCTATTCTTTCAAATAACCCCATAGAAAGAAGTCCAACGGTGTCAAATCACATGATCTTGGCGGCCAATTTATATCGCCACCACGTGAGATAACACGGCCATTGAATTTGTCGTGCCAAAGAGCTGTTGTTTCGTTAGCTGTGTGACAAGTGGCACCGTTCTGTTGAAACCACAAATCGTCCACATCCACATCTTCCAATTCGGGTCTTAAAAAGTTCGTTATCATCTCACGATAGCGCACATCATTCATAGTAACTGCCTGACCGCCCTCATTTTGGAAAAAATTCGGCCAGATGATGCCGCCAGCACATAAACCGCACCAAACAGTCACTCTTTGTGGGTGCATTGGTTTTTCGACAATCACTCTTGTGATTCTGCTTATTGACGAATCCACTGAGTTGAAAATGTGCCTCATCACTGAATATGATTTTCTTCGAAGATTGATCATTCACTGCTGCTATTTCTTGCCACCATTCTGACCATTATGCGTATTGTTCATCAACGACAAGCGTGAGAGGTCCAATTGTTGGGCACGACGACGATTTAAGGTGGACGGCTCTTCAGCAACACTATCGCGAACAGCAGCAATATTTTCTGCAGTACGAGCTGTACGCGCATGCACTTGTCTTTTCACATTTCCACACACACCCGGTTTGATAAAATTTTTGCACGATTTTTGTGATTATACGCACATTTTGACGATGCATTTGATATGAACGCTCATTTTCATAATAAGCCTGAATAACTTTATCGCGCTGCTCGATGGTGTATCTTTCCATGGTTTGAATTAGTCTGAAATTGATAAATATCAAATGAATTGTAGAAAGGAACTAAACGTTTGGGTGTGGTTCACATTCAACATCGGCCCCAACAATTTAACCACCCGATATTAATTGCCTTAAATAATACTATACGTATATGTAATATTTCCCATTAACATAATCATCATACGTCGCCGACAATAAATTCAATCCTCTCATTTCCCTCAGTCTTTGCTAAACGCAATAACAACCAGCTTCATTCAAATATCTAAGACCATAAATGTTCCTTTAATTACCGCACTCGCGAACATTGCAACAAAACCCCTTCAGATTACAAATTGTTGCAACGCCACCATAAAAACGAAACCATAAGTTTCTGTTGCTGGTTCTTTTATAGACGAAGTGAAATTAATATGCAAATCGTGCGTTGCACAACAAAACTCATTTAAAACCAAAACTAAACACAGCAACAGCACAATAATGGAACCCATACACAGCCCTACAAAATATTTGCATACAACCGAACAGATCCTTTGAACAGTAGGGCGCCTTTGCTCGGGGGAAAACGCGAAAGCAAATCGCGCTCAAAAGTTTATATTTTATATGCATAGTAACATAATAATTAAATGCGACATTTGTGGCTGAAATTTGCTGGGTTGTTGAAGTTGCAGCAAATAAAGCTGCACTGGAAAAGACAGTGGGTCAAGAAGTGAAAAAAATGTTTTTGTATGGAACGCAATAAATACAACTAATAAACTTGAAAATTAAAGTTATGACTATAGAATGTAGAAAATTTTAAATATTTTTAGTCATATAACATTTCTTTGAAGTTAGGCCAAACAGCTTTAAGTCAGAAATTGTGGTTTTTTGTAAAAATAAACTGAAATTAATATGTTGTACAAGAATTATTACTTACTGCCTAAAAAGCAACTGATTACAATTAACAACATTAGTAGACTTAAGTTATTGATAGCCAACGATAGAGAAACGAAATTGAGTTAAAGCCAATCAAAATATGAAAATTAATTTTTTTGACTTATTACCTTATTACCTCATATGACAGATTTAATATTTCAACATTTTCAATATTATAGTTTAATCGAAACTCCCGCTTTATTGTCACTGTTTGCTATTGCCTTTACATTCTATGTTAAATGCATTACAACACAAAATGTTTGCCTAACAAATACCATTTTTTTTTTGGGGGGGTAGGGGTTTAAATATATACAAAACCCAAATGTACATACATTTTCATTTACTTTTATACATTTTGGTACATTACCCCGAAAAGCAGCGCAGTTGCAGTCTACAAATTTCCTCATTTGAATGCCAAATACAACAACGTGCATACAACCACCAAAGCTAAAAATGTTGTAAATTCACTCGAACGACACTAAACAAATCGGGCAGAGGGAAAAGAGTAAATCGTCTCTAGAGTAGTTAACCTTATAATGTTGGTGTTTTACAAACAAATGGCTTAAATGGTAAATAAAGTTTCGGTAGAGCAAAAGCCAAAGAAAAACTACGACGTTTGCTGTCGTTGGTTTTTTTTCTGTTGTTGTTGTTGTGTTGTAGCCACTTTTTTTTCGTGAATCCCATGAAATGGCAATTCGGAACTTAAATAACGAGTGAAGGCAAGATAACCACAATGTTGGTATGAAAAGAGCACAATTTAGGGTAAATTAGACATAGTCTTGAGGAAGAAATGCTAATACTTACTTACTTAGATGTCATTTTTCTGTTCAATGGTTAATACCATGTTATGAGCTCTTCTCCAATTCGTCGCATTAAGTTCTGTAAAACTCTCAGTAACATGGATATTCTAAATGAGTTTTTGTCACCCCCCTCTACCCCGTCTAACTAGATCAGAATTTAAACTTGCCGCACCAATATCTGCAAGGCTGTCTATAAACTGGAATTCCGTTTTCTGCGCCGTCCAATAAGTTCAATTTCGAAAAATTTTGAGATTGATGATTTTCAGCTGTATTTTAAAGCGCTTGAACTTGTGCCGTTCTCTAACACCCATAGATTCCTTTGCGTTTGGTAACGAGAGTTTTGGCACTGTATTAATTACTTACTTAGCTGGCACTTCTTTGCAAGCTCACTGGATTATATACCGCACGTAGAAAAATATAATAAGCGCCTCGAACTTCTGCGCTTCTTCTCCAGTTAGTCACACCAAGTTCTGTAGGTTCTCAGTAACCTGGTCTTTCCAACGAAGTCTTGGTCGCCCTGTTCTACGCCGTCCATCGAGTTCATTGTCAAACACTTTTCGAGTTGAAGCATTTTCGTCCATGTGTACAGCATGACCTAGCCAACGCAACCGCTGCACCTTAATACGTCTGCCAACGCCAATGTCGGTGTAAAGTTCGTACAGCTCATGATTCATACGAAGCCGATACTCTCCGTTAACGATGATGGGCCCATATATTTTACGCAGTATTTTTCTCTCGAATACAGCTTCATCCGCTTGTGGCGTAACCCAGGATTCTGAAACGTACATTAAGACAGGTAGAACCAGTATCTGGTATAGCTGTATTTTTGTTCGTCGAGAGAGGTCTCTGTCATTCGTTTGCTTAGGCCGTAGTAGCATTTATTTGCAAGCAGGATTCTTCTCCGGATTTCTAGGCTGACATTATTTGTTTTGTTGATGGCGGTGCCTAGATAGATAAAATTATCTACCACCTCGAAATTATAGTTATCAACGTTCACGCAGTTTCCCAACCGAGTAGATTCTTTGTTCGTTGAAACTAATAACTTCGTTCTGTCCTTGTTCACCGTTAGACCCAATTTTGCTGATTCATTCTGTATGCCTGAGAAGGCTGCAGTCACATCCCGCAGCTTTCAACCGATGATGTCGACGCGAGTAGCATGTAGCTTTTGTTGAATATCGTGCCACTCGTGTTTACTGCAGCTTTCCTCATTATCATCTCTATCACTACGTTGAAGAGTTCACACGATAGGCCGTCGCCTTGTTTTAGGCCTCGTCTGGTTGTTGTTGTTGTAGCAGCATATGTGTCTGTTTGTTTATCCTGTGTCGTTGGATACGCCTTGTGTGTGGTTTCCTGCTGCACTTGTATCCAGGCCAAGGAAGGTAGCTACTTCCACTGGGTGGGTCCAAAGAGACCTGGGAACAAGTAGAGTTGGATTGGCTGGGCAGTTGAAGAGGTGTAGCGTGTCGTGTGGTCCTTGGTTGCAGGCTGGGCAGACGTTCGACGTACTGCCGTCAATTCTTGCCCAATATGAATTGAGGCGGCTACACCATCCGCATCTTAGTTGGGCCAAAACAACTCTCGTCTGCCGCGGTAAAACCTCTTCTTCCGAAGCCACTGATGGAGGGTGATCTCCGAGCACGACATTCACTCTATAGTTGTTTACTGCTTCCAAGACTTCGTCTGAGTGAATGTCTGCTAATCCTGCTTGATATGCGCTTTGATCTAGAGGCTCTCTCTTGTAGCGCTGGATCTCGCGCTCTAGATCGTGAAGGTCTTTCCTGACCTGCCTGGGGGAGGGAGCCTATCCATAAGGTGGTGGTTGGGATGGCTGGTCCGATAACATCCAAGCAAGTACTGCTTCGACAAAAGGAAATTATGTCGTCGCACGGGAATGACCTTCGTCTCCTCATGTAAGTGATCCACAGATGACATGAGGAGGCACCCTGTCGCAGTTCTCTTAAACTTAAAACTTAATTTCCCTTTGCACCCCATGAATGAGGTATGGGATAGCTTCTCGCGTTGTTGTGAATTAACACGCTTTCTATTTTTAGATTCACAACTAACGGCACCTACTTGTTTATCGACGAATGCGAACGTCACTGTTTGAGAAGCTCTTACTAGACACGACGATTGAATCGACGCTTAATACTGCGAAGTTGCTGTCAACAACATTCGAGGGGAGCCGACAATGAAAGAAAATTTATTTATTTTTTTTCTTTTAAGATGACTGGAGCCAGGTTTGAACCTGCGATCTCCCGCATGGTAGTCGCGTGTTCTAACCACTATGCCACGGCCGGTTCTCAGGGCGGCATTTTGGCATATCTGCGGGTTCTTCCACTGCGTCTCGCTCACGTTCGGTGACCACACTGGAGCTACGTGGTTCACCACAGACAGACCTATCGCTTTGTAAGAGGTCAACAAGGTTTCTTTGTCGGTTCCCCAAGAGCTGCCGGCAAGCGACTTGAGGACCTTGTTCCTACTTCTCATCTTATTGCAGATAGCTGTGGCGTGCGCGTTGAATCTGAGCAGACTATCAAATGTGACACCAAGGACCTCGGGGTGGTTGGTGGTCGGAATTGTTGTGCCATCGACTATCACATTGAGCTGCTCCTTCACTTGCGCTGTCCATGCGGTGAACAGTGTGGCCGATGATTTGGTGGCGGAAATTTTCATCCTTATCGCAGCGAAGAAATTGGCAATATCAGCGAGGTAGGCATTCAACTTTCCACATATGTCATCAGTCGAGGGACCCGACGCCAATATCGTACAGTCATCGGCATACGATACGATATTTACGCCGTCAGGTGGTGGTGGAATTGCAGAAAGGTAGAGGTTAAACAGTGCCGGAGATATCACCCCACCTTGGGGAACTCCCTGTTTCACTCTACGGGGCTTGGACTTTCTATTTCTGAATTCCACGTATGACTGGCGTCCACACATGTAGTTTACGATCCAACGTTTCAAATAGTTCGGGAGGGACGTGTTGGCGATGTCCTCGAAGAGCGTAGCGTGATTTACTGTATCGAAAGCCTTCGATAAATCAAGCGCCACGAGGACCGTCCTGTCACTGGGCTTATTCTGGTTGAGACCGCGACTTATTTGTGTGGTGATGGCGTGTAAAGCAGTGGTAGTGCTGTGCTGCTTACAGAATCCATGCTGATGATCGGCAATTGGGAAATGTCCTGTCAGGCTCGGGAGAATTAGCGCCTCAAGTGTCTTGGCTACTGGCGAGAGGAGAGAGATGGGCCTGTATGATTCTCCTTTGCTCGCGTCTTTGCCAGGTTTCAGTAGCGGGACCACTCTACCCATTTTCCAGGCCTCGGGTACTACTAGAGTGGTCAGGGACAGATTGAGGACATAAGACATATATTCGACTCCCGGTATGCCCAATTGTTTCAACATCAACATGGATATTCCGTCGGGGCCTAGCACTTTTGATGCCTTTGCGCTGCGGATGACATCTGCAAATTCTCCAACTGTAAATTGTGGTGGTGCTTCTTCGACTCGGAGAGCATGAATACGTCGCATTACTCTCCTTTTCGCCATGTCACTCTCGGGGTGCTCAACAAATTGACGGTTAAAATAACACGCGCACCTCTTTGGGGTCTGTCACAGTGGTGTCACCAAATGTGATAGCCGTCCGGTCTTCTCTCCTTCTTGGATTCGAGAGTGACTTAACCGTTGCCCACAATTTACTGATACCGGAACTTAAATTGCAGCTTATATTCGTCGACCATCTTACTAATTTCTAGGTTCAGTTCACTGAGTCTAGGATCAGCAGGGTTGGCAGTACGAATTCCATCACGCTCATCTGCGAGTCCCGCTGCCTCTGCTGGGAAGTTAGGTCGTATCTCGGGTATTCGACCAGCAGGGATAAAGCGAGCGGCCGCTGCGCGTATGATGTTTCGGAAATTTTTCTCAGCAACCCGAACATCTGAGGGTATGGGTAGAGCACTGAAGCTGTGGTTGGTGAATTCTCTGAACCCGTTCCAGTCCGCTTTCTTATAGTTCAAGAAAGTACGGCGTTCAGAGATGATGTAATCGGTTGGTCTATCAATGGAGAGGATTATGGGGAGATGGTCCGATCCAAGTGCAATGACGGGCTGCCAGGTAACATCATTGATCAGACCCGGCGAAACTATGGTAATGTCTGGCGAGCTGCTGCAATCACCCATAATCCGTGTGGGGTTACCCTCATTCGCTGTGCAAAACGTTGAGCCATCGATTTGCTCGGCCAAAGCTGTTCCTCTATGGTCATTGGCTAGGAGAGAATGCCAGAGTTCATGGTGGGCATTAAAGTCTCCTAGGACCACGCGGTTATTGCCCTGGAGCAATGGGCTGATGTTAGGCATATAACGCGGAGAACAGCTGCCAATCGGCGGTATATATACGTTGTACAGCTCTATCTCGGCAGTCCCGGACTCAACTGCTACCCCCATACATTCAATGTATGGGTCTCTAGAGTCAAGCTCAGGCGATATAGGTCTGTACTGCACAGAATGGTGCAATAGGAAGGCCAATCCCCCACCTCCATTTCTGGTGCGATCCTTTCGAAGCACATTGTAACCTTGACAACTGTGCAAGCTGCAGGTGTCGGTTAGCATAGTTTCCTGGATCGCGGCGACCTTGATGTTTCTCCGATTCATGAAATCCACTATCTCGCTGATTTTGCCACGGAGACCATTGCAATTGAATTGCAAAAAGGTTGCACGATCAGGGGTTGGTACAGCAATATGTGGTGTTAATTGAGGTGTTGGTTGCTGTATATGCTGGTATTGCTGTGAGGGAGATTGCGGTGGTGTCCCGTAGATCGAAGAGGTAGACGACGTAGACGACGAGGGCGACGACGAAGACGACTGCGAGTCTTGGGACAGACTGCGGGATACGGAGGCACAGCAAGCAGCAACGTATTCCTGGCAATACTCCCTTAGGTGGCTGAGGCCAGAGCAACCCCTGAAGTGCACCCACTCCATGCATCGGTTACACCTTACTGATGTCGATTGGTGATGGAGGAGGTTTCTGCAGACGGAGCAGAAATATTGTGTAGTTCCGGGGTTTTGTTCAGTCCCGGCACGGACCAACAGAATGCGGAGCAGACACTCCGGGATGTGCCTCTCCCAAAGCAAAAAGATAAACAAACATATAGGGACACATAGTACTGAGGTGGCAGCCCCTGGCCGAAGAATTGCTGCTTCGGGTCAATCCGGTACAAAGAACCGGCTGCCTCGTCTGGTGTATAATGGCTCCGTAAGGTCCTTGCCAATCTTTACTGAAGACATTGTGTCAGTCAGCGTCATACCGCAAAGACGTATCAGCTTTGCAGGAATACCAAACTCAGCCATGACTTCGAGTAATTTATGCATGTTTTTATGTATGTTTCCTCTAGGCGCTCGTAAAATGCATCTTTAATCTCATTGTCTTTATCTTCCGTCGAGGCATGAGCACAAATCAGCGTGATGTAGAAATATTTCGCCTAGATGCGGATTATTCGATCACTAACAGGGTTGAATCGCGAGACAAGATGTCTGAGTCTCTCGCCAACTACAAATCCATACCCAAATTCATGCTTTTCGGCATGGCCGCTGTAATAGATGTCGCAAATTTTACGTCGCGAGCGTCATTGTCCTGTCCATATCATCTCCTGGATGGCGGTGATGTCAGCCTCATATTTTTTGAGGACATCCGCCAGTCCGATAGAGACACCTTCTCTATAGAATGTCCGGACGTTCCAGGTGCATATCCTTAATCCTTATCCTGACTTGAAAAGCTCTGCCCGCAGTCCGTCCGCAAATGCTGCTTTATTATTTTTCAGCCGCGATATGGTTCTTTACACCTGTGTTTGACTGGGTGGTAGGCAATCTAAGCCTTCACGTGCGCTGCCTTTCGGCATCACAATCTGTAGCCAGATTTCCATCCCTGTCCTTACAGGAGGGGAACACATTACCGTGGCACTTTCTTCCCGTTCTCGCCTGTTTTAAAAGTTGCCTTGTGGATATCTTTATAATAAAATCTGGTACCACTTAATGCCATGCTCCCTCCCGCTGCGAAGCTCATCAGCCTTATCCCGTAGTCGGACGTGTCGGTATGCAGGCTGAATTTTCGAATCGATGGGCCAAGAACATCTTATATTATACTTACTTACTTACTATTACACCCTCAACCTTGGGGTTACCTAACGGTACCCATTTTATTTTAGGATGCTCTATTAAAATCAAAACCGAAATCTTCCACTTTCTATACAATTTTCTTTGGCCTCAACAAAATAACTATATCAATTGCTATCGTTTGTTGCAAGACTATTCGTTGGTCATACGAAAGGCATTATTAATATTTTAATGAAGTTTTGTTATTCGAAGTTCCTTTCCTTAACATTACCTGGACATCTTCTAAGGATGCCAAATTTTTTCCGTTCTCTTTTTCACTGCTGACTTCATTAAGTTTCGAACAGACAGTGACATGAAATTTATTACATTTATACAAATAAAATTCAATATTTCTTTCTCACTCATGAGTAAAACTTTTATTAAATTTTTATACCCTGGCAGGTGTTCTGTAGTATGTTGGATTTAGTTTACAAGAATATTAATAGAAAATTATTGCAAATATTACAAAGTCATACAAAGTCTTTCTCTTACACTCTCCAAGAACCCAGCACAGGTTGATGATTATGCGAAAAAAGTTGATATTTTCACGTGTCATTTGTACAGACAAGTAAAGCCTTAAACTATACCATTGTTTTTCTGACCTATCATCTCCTTGCTATAGGCTTTGGTATTTTGCCCTCGAACGTAGTAGGCAATACTTTGAAAGTATGAAATTGAAAAACAATATACATTTTCAACAGCAGAATATTAATCAAAACTTGCAAAGTTTTCTTTTTTCTACTTCTATTTGCTGTTGTTTAACATTAACTTTTAGTGTTATTAATATGCCCAGCTTTTGCTTTGTGAAAAATTGCTGGTGGTAGTTTGTTATATTGTGCTTTGAGAAAGAGTTTTTCTGTTAACTCATGGCTAGAAACAAAAATATAGTAAAAAGTTATGCAACAGACTTACTAAAGCTGGAGCAGTAGCGAATAACAAGGGTTCAGTCAACTTTATGTGCTGTCTGCGCCAGGCAAGTTTCCTGTAATTGTAAGATTAAATGAAAAATATATTTGTGTTCAATAATATTTACAAATTGCAAATTGTGTTAATTGATTAACACAATTTCATATCCTGTGTTAATTGCTGTAAGCCTCTTGCGTTATCGTTACCGTCATTATGCATTGCTCTTGTCCTTGTTAAATCTCCAGTTTTTTTTGTCATGTCACAGCGGTTTTCCAGATACTTTGCACAAATTAGTGTCACCTTTGTCTAGTATTGTGTTGGCGTTAATAAAACTGTCCGATTAATTTGTTTTTGTATTTAAATTGTGATAAATGTAATTAATTTACAAGTTAACAAGGGCTTGACAATTTGATGAATTTATGGCTTGGCCTGAAAGTGTTAATGAGTGCAAAATGCTATCAATTATAATTTATACAATGTAAATTAATTAAAAATTGTATTTAAAATGTATTCATAAAATCGTGGGACAAGAAAAAAGAGTAATACATTGGCAAATGTGTGAATCTCTTTTATATAGCAGTTGTGTGTGTGTGTGTGTGTTTATGTGCCCACAATGTAATGTAATGAGTGTTAATAAATTTGTTAAACATCGACAGTTAGGATTGTGATATCGACGATAAAATTATCGATTATGTTACTACATTGCATAGTGATTACACAGTGTGGATTCATATAGAGTTTGGCATACATATATACATTAAATCAATACTATGGTATAAATTAAAGGGGGGAGTTAATGAACATTATATCGTATATATACAAGTCTACCCAGCAGCGGAAAAGACGAGGCATTGTAAAAATATGCTTACTAACATGCCTTCAAAGGCAGTTTGTTGACATGCAAGTAGGTCTTCTTTTACCAGGCATATATATTAGGGCGGGTCGATTTAATAATCGCCCATGGCTCAGTGAAAATCGTATTCTAGGGATCAAAATAAGAAACTTTGCCGAAGGAACCATACCTCTAAAACGAATTCTACTACCCCCAAACTGTTCACTTTTGTCCCGTAGGGTCAAGTTTTGAAAAATCCATTTTTTACCCATTTAGAGTGCCCCAATCAAGTATAAATGTATGACCGACCCCCACTAACTTTGGAGGGCCGATCCACCCATGCCAGTGGCACACCCCCTGGAACTCCCCTGGGGGGTTAACCATACAAACATTTAAAAAAATCAAAATTTTTGGCACTTTATTTTATTATTTTTTATTTATTTTATTTATTTTTATTATTTTATTTACTTTTTCTCTTTAGAATTTTATTTATTCAGAACATATGTAAATGAAAAAATTAATTTATCTTAGTAATATTAACTAATATTAACTTAGTAATTAGTAAAATGTAGAGGCTGTTATGGCGACGACATTAGACAGCCGTGCGAAATTGCCCAGACTTGAAAGCAAAAAAAACTTCAAACAGTAATTTTTTTATTTTCTTTTCTATTACTAAGTTAAATTAATTTTTTCATTTACATATGTTCTGAATAAATAAATTTCTAAAGAGAAAAAATAAATAAAATAATAAAAATAAATAAAAAATAATAAAATAAAGTGCCAAAAATTGTGATTTTTTGAAATGTTTGTATAGGGAACCCCCCAGGGGAGTTCAGGGGGTGTGCCACTGGCATGGGTGGATCGGCCCTCCAAAGTTAGTGGGGGTCGGTCATACATTTGGACTCGATTGGGGCACTCTAAATGGGTCAAAGTGGGATTTTTCAAAACTTGACCCTACGGGACAAAAGTCAACAGTTTGGAAGTAGTAGAATTCGTTTTAGAGGTATGGTTCCTTCGGCAAAGTTTCTTATTTTGATCCCCAGAATACGATTTTCACTGAGCCATGGGCGATTTTTTTGCCTCCCCACAAATCGACCCGGCCTAATATATATGGGTAACGTTGTTCATGATATTTTTTAACATGAATAGCCGCTGATACTGAGCGACGAACCCTGATGGTTGGGCTAGCCAACCGCCTATAGGTCCTTTACTGGCTATGAAAATACGACAAAGAAAAAGTAACAAACTGAACCCCCCAAATGTTGACGACCCCCGCAAACGAAATAAGGACCATGATTTAAGGATATGCACCTAAAACGTCGGGACTCTATATAGAGAAGGTGCCACTATACGACTGGCGGATGTCCTCAAAAAATATAAGGTTGACATCACCGCCATCCAGGAGATGAGATGGACAGGACAAGGGTGCTCGCGACATAAAAGTTGCGGTATATATTACAGCTTCCATGACGAAAAGCACGTTTTGGATGTGGATTTGTAGTTGGCGAGATACCCAGACATCTTGTCTCGCGATTCAAGTCTGTTAGTGATTGAATAGCAGCAATCCGCATCAAGGCGAAATATTTCTACATCACGCTAATTTGTGCTCATACTCCAACGGAAGATAAAGACGATGAGATTAAAGATGCATTTTACGAGCGCCTAGAGGAAACATACTGATGAATTTATTTGTTTCAAGTTTAAAGTTTATTTAGAGAAATTCAAAAAATGATGTTTACATTTAAAGAGTTCAAAACAGACTAAGCATTGCAGAAGGCAATACGCAAAACAAAAAGTAACAGCATACATGTTGTACAAGGGTTGCAATATGTTTCACCACATACGACCGCTGCCCTGGCCACGACATTAAAATTGTTCTGGCAGGCTTTAATGCAAAAATAGGAAGGGAAGATGTTCTTAGTCCATCGATCGGTAAATTCAGCCTGCATACCGACATGTCAGACAACGGGCTTAGGCTGGTTAGCTTCCCAGCGGGAAGGAACATAGTAGTGAGTGAAACCAGATTTCAGCACAAAGATATCTCCAAGGCAACTTGGCCCCGATCATAACACCAAAAATCCAATTAATCATGTGGTAATTGATGGCAGGCATGCATCTAATGTCAGGGACGGATCATTACCTAGTTGCTCGAGTCATTACCTAGTTGCAGCCAAAGTGCGCACAAGATTGAACAGAGCGGAAAACATACGTAACCAAACACAAAGAAAGCTGGATATGGCAAAGCTGCAAACCCCCGAGATAGCCACTGCCTACTCCAAGCAGCTCTCCCAACTTTTGAGACACAACGCCTCTACTTCTGACGTTCCCGATACACAGTGGCTACGGCCGATTGTAACCCGTGCTGTTAGGGAACGGCACAAGGAGACAGTATAACAGGCGAGACAGCTATTTAAGCGAAAAAAAACGGCAGATGAAAGAAAGGGAGAAAGATGTTATAGAGCGATACAAGGATAGAGGTGAGGTCCGAAAATTTTACCACAAAGTAAAAGCAAAAGGCTACGTTAATGGGCTCACCTCCTGTAAGGACAAGGATATAAATCTGGTCACGCAGAGTGTGCTGCATATATGGAGAGAACACTGCCAGCAACTGCTGGTTCTAAAAGGCAGCGCAAGTGAAGGTATCACGCCAATTGTCGGCCCGACTTAGATTGCCCACTACCAAGTCAAGGCGAGGTAAGAAGAGCAATATCGCTGCCAAAAAATAACAAAGCAGCCGGTGCCGAAGGACTTATAGTCCGGTGGTGAGGAGCTGTTAACGAGTATGAACCAGCTCCTACGCACGGTTTGGCTTAATAAGTGCATGCCCGACGATTGGAATCTTAGCGTATTATGTCCTGTGCTAAAAAAGGCGATCTAAGTGTGTACTCCAACTACCGCAGGATTAGCCTTTTACCCATCGCATATAAAGTCTTGTCGAGTGTGCTACGTGAAAGACTAAACCAGTGTTATTCAACCTGATCGGGCTTTATCAGTGTGGCTTTAGACCTGGTAAATCCACAACTGATCAGATATTCACACTTCGACAAATCCTGGAAAAGAACCTAGAGAAACAAACAACGGACTATAAGGGTGTACAAAAAAGCTTGGGTAAAGGATAGCTTCTCACGTTGTTGTGAATTAACACGCTTACTATTTTTTGATTCACAATTAACGGCACCTGCTTGTTTATCGACGAATGCGAATGTCGCAGTTAGATAAACTCGACACTATACTGCTTCTGTCGACAACATCGCGCAAAGTTTTGCCAAGTTTGTGAGTTTGAATTTGAATCTAATCTAGAAGAGATAAAACCAATAATGCAAGTTGACTGCATTTTTGAATATTCAATCAAAATTGCAGGAGAGGCAAAATCTTTCACTGTGCACCGTCATCTACATTTCTTTGAACGCTTACTTCTTTGATATCGTTAACAGAAACTTGGCAGTAGCCTAGTCAATCGGCATGTCCAGTAAAAACTTTTGAAACTGCTGACATTCGGATTCGTCGTTGAACTGTAGGTCCAGTTGTGCGAGCCTAAATATTGATGCGTTTTAACCACTCAATTGTGAGATGCACTCCCACATTTTATTCATGTGATGAACATGTGAACATCCTCACTTATCATCCTAAATGTCTACGCATAATATGCAGTGTGTTCTGGCCAAACACAATTCCAAAAAAGGGGACCTATGGAGTACGACCCACGAGGAAATCATAAGATGGCAACTAATAAGATGGAAGTGGAGATCGATAGGCCATTC
Organism: Muscina levida; assembly: GCA_964034835.1. Taxonomy (NCBI): domain Eukaryota; kingdom Metazoa; phylum Arthropoda; class Insecta; order Diptera; family Muscidae; genus Muscina; species Muscina levida. Next base: position 122,931,488 of record OZ035883.1, on the reverse strand, counting down.
ACTAAGAGAACCAGTGGAAAGCATCACCAGATCGGCACTGGAATTTAACCATCAAGGAATACGAATAAGACAACAAGACCTCACATACGATGAGACTATGTGTAACAAGAGAAGTTATTGGAATAACCTTATAGAAGCCCTTTGTTCCCAAGCGGAATAAACATGTTAGCATGTTTGAAGATTGAAAAGTATTCCATCAAGACGTTGAAAAGTTGGAGAAGCGTTACAAGGTTAGATGACGTCTAAGGATTGTTGCTGACTACTGCTGGTCGATCGAGAGAGAGCAATCGACCTTTAACTTTCAAACCACATTATTCATATGTTTGCTCTAGAAGCCTCCCATAATAGATTGTTCCGTTTATGTCATTACCCAAGATTGTGCGCTGTAGAGCACAACAGGTAGAACCAGAGTCTGGTAGAGTTGGATCTTTGTTGTTCGAGAGAGCGCTTTGTCATTAAATCGCTTGCTAAGCGCATAGTAGCAGCGGTTTGCGATCACTACTCATCGTCTTGTGATTTCCAGGCTGACAGTATTATTTTTATTTATGGCGAAGCCAAGGTAGACAAAATCATCTACCACTTAAAAGTTGAAGTTGTCAACGTTCATACAACGTTCCAGACGAGTGGACTCTTTGTTTATTGAGTCAAACTGCTTTTCGAGTTTCGGCCGACTGCTTTTCAACGCTTAGAAAAGCCGCAGTAACATCCCGCAATCCACTGCCAATGATATCTATATCATCGGCATACGCAAGCAGCATGTGTCTTTGTTGAAGATGGTACCATTCGTGTTTACTGCAGCCTTCCGCATGATCATCTCCATTACGATGTTAAAGAGATCGCAATAGAGACTATCGCCTTGTCTAAAACCTCGCTTGGTAGAAAATGGCTCTTTTAGGTAGTGGTAGGTAGGTAGTCATCAGTGAAAGACTTCGTGTCAGTCAGTATTAGCCCGCAAAGTCACATGGATACCAAAATCAGCCGCAGCATCTAATAATTTCTGTCGTATCGGGCTGTCGAATGCAGCTTTGTAGTCGATAAACAGATGGTAGGTGTCGATCTGCATTTCTTGGGTCTTCTTTTCTCGACCAGTCATCTGGTCGGTGGTGGATTTACCAGGTCTAAAGCCACACTGATAAGGTCCAATCAGGTTCGCCAGGATGGGCTTTAGTCTTTCACATAACACAATGGACAGGACCTTGTATGCGATGGGTAAATGGCTAATCTCCCGATAGTTGGTACACACACTTGGATCGCCTTTCTTAAGCTCAGGACACACAACATTCAGATTCCAATCATCGCGCATGCATTCCTTGAGCCAAATAGTTTCTATGAGATTGTGCATGCATGATGCCAGCTCATCACCGCTGGCTTTAAAAAACTTAAGCCTTGCGATCGCCGTGCTGATCTCGTATTCGCACGCTGGTGGACAATCTACTCCGTCGTCTATGATTGGTGTGGGAGCTGGAAGAGATCGAAAGTGACCCCACTGAGTGGCCGAGATCAGATTTCCATCTCTGTCCTTACAGGTGGGTATCGCTGTTCAAAAACTTAGCTTTTAAGCTTTTGGTAGAACTTTCTGGCCTGACCTCTATTCCTGTAGGTTTCGATATCCTGGCTCTCTCTTTTCTCTTACAGACGCTTTTACCGCCTGAACAACAAGGAGATGAAACTCCTCCTTCCTCTTCCCATTATAACGCTCCGTCAACGCACGCGTAGCCATTGGCTGCAGCTTTGCCTTGTATGCAGCATTCATTTCCTCACACATATCGCGACATTCATCATCGTACCAGGGCTTGTTTGAGCGTGGTTTTTCATAACCCAGTACGGTCGTTGCGGCAGTTGTCATAGAATTCACAATATGCTGCCACTGTGTGTTGGAAACATCAGATTTAGGGGGGTTGGTTTGAAGTAATTAAGAGAGTTGGTTGGAGTAGGCATTGGCTATCTCGGTGGTATGCAGCTTTGTGATGTCTAGCATGGCACTACTTAAACGTGTGCGTACCTTGGCTGCAACTAGGTGGTGATCCGAGTCAATATATGCACCGCGCATCACACGCACGTCCATAACGTTTAAGACATGCCCTCCATCAATTAACACGTGATTAATCGGATTTCTTGTATTTTAATTGGAAGATATCCAGGATGCCCTGTGGAGAACTTTATGCAGGAATCTTCACTCATAGCCATGTTTCTTGCCGACGCGAAACTAACCAATCTGAATCCTTTATCAGAGGTGTTGTTGTGAAGACTTGATTTTTGGACTGCTGAACCAAGAGCATCTTCCCTCCCTATTTTAGCATTAAAATCTTCCAGAACAATTTTAATGTCGTGTTCAGGGTAGCGGTCATATATCTCCTGCAGGGGCTAATCTTTAATGTCATTGTCATTGTCTTCCATCACACAAATCAGAGTAATGTAAAAATTTTTCGCCCGAATGCGTAAAGTGTGTTAAACCCCGAGACTTTGTGTCGAAGTATCTTACCAACTATGAAACCACATCCAAATTCTTGTCTTTCTGCATGGCAAGAATTTGGATGTGGAACATTGACATCTACAAAATCCCTTAAAGTTCATTGCCTACCATGCCATGTGATAGGATTATAATACATTACAAATCACAAAAGGTTAATTGCAAATTGTTGCAGCAAATGTATAACATTTAAAGTGTTGTGCTTTTAATTAAATTTAAATTTAACATTTTTCAAGCGCCACTATTGCTGCTGCTCCAATTAAATCCAGCAAAGCCAACCAACCACTTCAGTTACTCCTGAATTGACAGTGCGAAAAGTTGGTGAGCCATATTTCAGCTGTCACTGCCAACGCACACACATATGGCAGCAGAAAAAAAGTACTTGCAACAAAAACAAACCAAAAACAACAACCACAACAACTCTAGTATTGGAAAATTTACCAACACAGTTGAAATATATACATAAGAACAAGAAAAAAAACACTCCCAATGTTTTTTGCCCACATTTTTGGCGGCACAAAAACTGTCAAAAAGAACAACTTTCCATTCGTATGGTTCTTTGTGGCGGCCGTCTCACTTACATATGAATGATTCCAATGAATGGGTTCTTCTTACGGCTCAGCTCAAATCTAGAGTAGCTTGAGTGCCTTCGTTCAGTGAAAGAGCCAGAGAGCTTGAGTATGCTCTTGATTCTCCTGTGTGATGCTAAAGAAACTTTTTCAAACGTCTGAAGAGGGCTGCATGTGATGTGATTTTGGGGTAAGAAATGTGTGGGGGTGGCTAAGAGATTTTCATAGCATATTGCGCCAAAAAGTCTGCTTAACTTTCTTTTTTTGTTTAAAACTTGCGACGTTTGTGCGTATGCCAATATGTGTATGTGTGCAAATTTATATGAACTGCGGTTTTGTGTTGATTGAGAACAGCAAAACAAAAAGAAATTGCTCATACGTTTTTTTTATATCTGGCTTCTCACTGCCTGCTATTGTGGTTTTTAGAGGAACAGCACACAACACCAAAGATAATTTGTAACTCACAAAAGTTTTAAAGGATTTACCAATAATCATCGTGAATATGTGAAAGGATTTGTATGGAACAAGAGTTTATACGTACCAACGTGTTAGAAGTTAGATCATCAGTTGTGCGTGAGGTAAGACCTTGGTAGTGACAAGAAACATTTGTAATCCACTTAGGCAACCGTATAATTTATTACACAAAATTCAAAAAATTTCTGTTGACATGAAAATTTCTGATGGAATTTTAAAACTTAAAAAAAAATTTTATTCTAAAGGAATTTGTATTTCGTTAAACTTTAAAAGTGCATTACGAAAAACACAACTTTTTAAGATTAAAGCAATGTAGAGCTTCATAAAAAAATAAGGGATTACGAAGAACTCCATCGTGGTCAGTGTATAACGACTTAAGAGTAGAAAGAATGAAATGCAAATAACTGAGACAGAAATTGAACTTCATGACACAGTAAAAGTTTGTATATGCAAATATTCGTTACCCCAAGCCTCCCAACAGATTATTCCTTAGGTGTCATAAGCCAAGATTGTACCACGTAGATAAGTAGGAGCATTGTCTGATACTGTAAGATTTTTGAGAAACATAGATAAACCCTTACTTAGCTCACAACAGCAACACATCTATTGATTACCAGGCTGACATTTATATTATACCCTCAGCCTACGGGTATGAGGGTATATATAATTTGGTACGACCCAAAAGTGTAACACATAGAAGAAGTCAATTTAGACCCTATGTTTCTTTGAACCAAATTCTATTCATGATTTTTTAAGTAATTTAAGCCGTCTGTCTGTCCGTCTGCCTGTCCGTCCGGCAGTATGTGCGGCTGGTGCACACGATAACTTTCGAAATACGCAACTAATTGATTTCAAACTTAGCATGGATTAATACTTCCTCAAAACTACTAACGTTATTGCAAATGGGCTACATGGCCACGCCCCTTTTGGTACCTCCCATACAAAAGTACCATTTCGCCCACTTTAGAAATCGATTAATATTATAAAAAAAATAAAAGCGATCGTGCCCAAATTCTGTATTTAGTAATGTTACAGCAGGATACAATATTGGTGAGAAATATTAGAAGTCTAGCCACGCCCCTTCTGTTAACTTCCATGCCAATGTGCTACTCAGCCCACTTTAGAAATTATGTAATAATATCAATACAGTCAACGCGATCGCGCCCAAATTATGTATTTTGTTAAGCTATAACAGGATAAAGATTTCAAGAAAAAATTAGATTATTATAATTATTCCCCTTCTGGTACCTCCCATACCTACATATCTGGTACCGTCCACTTTAGAAGTCGATTAATATTATTAATAGACCTAACGCGATCGTACCTAAATTCTGTATTTAGTAAAGTTTAAACAGGAATAAGTTTTTGAAAAAAAATCTGCAAGTCAAGGCACACTCCTTCTGGTACCTCCCATACCTATCTGGTGCCGCCCACTTTAGAAATCCATTCCAGAAATCCAATCTATTAATAATATAATAGACCCAACGCGATCGTGCCCAAATTCTGTATTTAGTAGAGATATAACAGAATAAAGTTTTGAAGAAAATATCTGGAAATCTAGACATGCCCCGCCTGGTACCTCCCATTCAAATGTACCACTTCCCCCACTTTGGAGATGGAGTTATAATATCAATACACTCGACACCATCCTGCCCAAATTCTGGATTTTGTTAAGCTATAACAACATAAAGAAAAAAAAAATAGAAGTCTAGCCACGCCCCTTATGGTGCCTCCTATACAAATTTACCATTCCGCCACTTTTGAAAACGAGTAATAATAATTTTAAACCAAATGCTATCGTATCCAAATTCTTTATTTAGTAAAGCTGTATCAGGAAAAAGTTTTGGAAAAAAAATTGGTAGTCAAGCCACGCCCCTTCTAATACCTCCCACACAAATCTACCATTCCGTCCACTTCAGATGTGGAGTAATAATATCAATACATCCAACGCTATCGTACCCAAATTTTGCATTTGGTAAAGATAAAGCAGGAAAAAGTTTTGGAGAAAAATCTAGAAGTCTAGACACACCCCTTTTGGTACATCCCATAACTTTAGAAATCGATTTATATTATTAATAGACCCAACGCGATCGTACCCAAATTCTGCATTTAGTAAAGATAAAGCAGGATAAAGTTTTCGAGAAAAAACTTGGAAATCTAGCCACGCCCCTACTGGAACCTCCCATACTACTTATATACCAATTTAGAAATCGATGAATATAAGTAATACACCCAACGCAATCATGCCCAAATTCTGTATTTAGTAAAGCTATAACAGCATAAAGTTTTGGAAAAAAATTGGAAGTCTAGCCACGCCCCTTCTGGTACCTCCATACAATTGTACCAATCCGCCAACTTTAGAAATTAAGTAATAATACCTTTACCTTTTCACCCACTTTAGAGATGGATAATATCAATACATCCAACGCGATCGTACCCAAATTCTGTATTTACTAAAGCTATAATAGCCACGCCTCTTCTGGTACCTGCCATACAAATGTACCAATCCGTCCACTTTAGAAATTAAGTAATAATATTAATATACTAGAAAATTTTATGTTTTATTAAGGATGAGGGTATATGTAAGTCTTGTTGCCCGACTTATACTTTCTTACCAGTTTCAACTTACCTTATGATTTCAGTCTACCGCAGCCATAAGTGTAATAGTCTACCCGACTATAAACAACCTTATTATTAAGTAGTTAAGCCATTATCCTATTAACAAACATTTTTGTAATAAAAAACTTTTCGAAATCTTTACTCCCATAGCAGCTGTTAGTCCTAGTACCCTTAGCAGCTAAACTGTAAATAATACAGCTTCCGGCTGAACTTAATCTCCACCAATTAATCTGTTTAAGCATCGTAAATGTAAAGCAGTTTATGGATACAAACAAAAAAAAAACTCATATGCAGCAAAATCATTCAACAGCGTAATGCGTTTTTTCTCTCTATCGTTTCTCTACCACCACCACCATCATCATCCAAATTCCACCCTATCGACCAACTGTACTGTAGTTACATGCCCGCCAGTCAACTCTATTGCCTGATCATTGGAAATGCTGTTAAAACTATAAAATCCGATATAATTAGCATTACCAAAGCCGTGTCGCCTTGCAATTCCCTGAATGCTTTAAGCCCATTAACCAAATACTTATGAATGCAGGGCAGGGTGAAATTGGTGGACGGGAGGAAGAGAATGAAATGCGATGCGGACAATTTAACGGTATAAACAGCAAAGGTAACCACAAAGCATTTATTGTGAGCGCTTCAAAAAAATAAAAGTGATGGAACACTGCAGCATAGAGTTAACATGAAATTGTACACTGCGAATGTGACTAGAGAGTAAAGCCGGAAAGGGGATGTATCAAACTCATGTACAATAGTTAAACAGGGAGGGCGAGGGGCAAAATGTTTACAAGGGTACTTTACTTTACGATTAAACAAGAGATTTCACAGAATCAATTTGATACGGAAATTACAGTTTTTAATAGGGGACATTTTGATGTTTACAGGTGTAAAGAATTTCCGGTAAATAGTTGAGATATATATAGTATCTGATATGCACGACCCTATGAAATAAAAAAAAGACAAATTTCTTAAATATTTCATACAAAAATTATTTTGTACCAGTACATTTTCGACCCGCCCCTATTGAAAAGTCCTGTACTTTTGTAGTATTTGTTGAAGTTCATACATCAAATATATGAACTATATATACAAATAAAGCTTAATTTCCCTTTACACCCCATGAATGAGGTATAGCATAGCTTCTCCCGTTATTGTGAATTAACACGCTTTCTATATTTAGATTCACAACAAAAGCACATTCTTGTTTATCGACGAATGAGATAACACTGTTTGAAAAACTTTTTACTAGACATGCCGATTGACTCGACACTAATACTGCGAAGTTGTTGTCGAAAACAACGAGGGGGACCGGCAATAAAAGTAAAATTTTTTTTATGTTATTTTTTTTTTTAAAGACTGTATTTGAACCTGGGATCTCCCGCATGGTAGTCGCGTGTTCTTACCATCTTGTCACGGCCGGTCCCATATACAACTACTTCCGAATATTATGCAGCAATCCATCCATATCACTACCCTCAACCCAATTGGATAATTCCTCGTCCTGCTGGCCACTCCAGCTATCTGTTTCATAACGCATTAATTTATCTCATAATTAATGTCATTTAGATTTTTTAAGTTTAACATTAGCTCATATTTATTTTTGAATAACTATTCCATACCCTACTGTCATTGGAACCACAAACGCAAAAGAACACCTAACTAACCTTGAGCTACTGTATGTATCTCTGCCAATAGGTAAACAGGCGGATACAATTTCTACTATTTCGTTATAATTTTTTCCTTCCCTTCATTCGATTTTCTTTTTCCCACTCCCTCACTTCCCTGACAAAGTCAATTATTTTTAAGCTTCAACATTGTTGTGGCAATTATAATGGACAAAAATTTTGTAAATAAATAATAAATTCAAAGGAAAAGAAACGGAAATGAACAAATAAAGCGAAAAGAGAAAAAATCGTGCCTTGAGTTGGGACTTCAAACATAACAAGTGGTACATAAACAAAACAAAAAGATATCCAAATGGATTCCAAATAAAATTTCTAAGCACTTTAAATAAAATGTATGGCAAACAAGAGAATTTCGGAAGACGTTAAATGAAAATAATTGCAGAGTAACAAATACAATACAAATACACAAATTTGAGAGCAGATAAGTGAGGAGAAACCGATTTTTAAGACATTTTAAGTACAGAAAGCGAAGTTAATATTTTTGTATATTAAACTAGCTGGCCCGGCAGACTTCGTCCTGCTTCCAAATTATTTTAAAAGATTTTGAGTGCAGTTGAAATCTGATAACGATTGGTTTATTACTTGTCCTCTGAAATATTTAAATTAAAAGGGCGAGGTATTCCCGGACATATTCAGTACTTCGTATAATTCTATATAAATCTAAGAAATTACATTTGTAAGAAATGCTAAAATGTTTTAGCAGTGTCGTCCAGGATATGATAAAAACTTACTTATTGATAGGCATATATTTTAAAACCACATTTTTAAGTCGATTGGCTGACATATAACTTTTTGTATTGGTGTACTGGGTGATTGATACTTTAGGTGTTTGGTCTAAGGTGTTTGGTCTGAGCCATGCCCCTTTTTATTCCAAGGAGTTCCAGTTTCCAAAAATCCCTTCATTTGGCTCAACAACCCTATTAACCGTTTGGTCTGGGTGAGAGCAACAGTTGTTCCCATTTTCGTGTTTGTCCCCTAAAAAAACCACTTTGTGAAGCTCTCTAATTCTATAGGAAGTGCACCAACATAAATGTTCGCCATTCTACCTAAAGCCGTTTTGCGGTCTGGGTGACCATCTACAACCCATCCCTAACTTTCACTGAAATTTTGGAACAAATGGGATCAACCGTTTTCACAATTAGTGGTGACATCAAAATCTACATCTTTTTTATATATATAGACTTCTGAATAACTATGATGTTAAAAAAAGTGACTAAATGACATGCCAAAAATTAAGTGTATCATAAGCTAAACACCGGCAACTGGTTTCAAATATACATTCAAAATTTTCTCATGCCAAAAAAAAACTTATATTTTAAGTTTGAGTAAAATCGGACAATCGATATAAATTTTCGAAATAATTCAACCCCAGCCAAATAAATTGCGGGTCCATATATACAAAAAAAATTTTCATAATAATTTCATAATAAAACAAATATATACCGGGTCAATTAATACAAAAAAATTTTCTCAGGGTTCCACAAACATAAATACTAAATTTCAGTTAAATTGGTACATGCATTCAAATTTTCGATATAAATCCACCCTAGCGCCATCTACCGGCTACATTTGTACATACAATTTTTACTGATGATCAAACAAACATAGATTCTGAATTTCAGTTAAATTGGTCCATTCTTTAAAATGTTGATTGTAAACCGACCCCAGCGCCACCTACCGGGTCCATTTGTACATAAAATGTTTTCTCATGATCAAACGAATATCCATTCTAAATTTCAGGTGAATTGGTACATGCATTAAAATGTTCGATATAAATCCACCCTAGCGCCACCTGGATTTGATTTTTTCAACACAAACAATCTACGGAAAATTTCGAATCCAATAAAAGAAAAATCTGGAAAATCGCTCCAGCCGTTCTCAAGTGGACCATTTAATTTTTATATATATAGAAAAAAATTCTGTATGTCACGCACTAGGATTACGCGTTTCGAACTCCATGACGAGTTCATCTTCATACCCCTTTGTGACTAACTGATGCACAATGGTACATCATCAGCTGTATATATATCTACAACTAGCTGACCCGTCAACGTTGTTCTGCCATGTTTGCTCTATTTTGTTGGAAAATTCCGAAAAAATTCAAAAATGTAAAAAAAAAAATTTTGGACGATATTTAGCTTTTTGCCGTATGATTTGATAGTTTTGGACGATGTAAGTGGAAAATTTTTAGATAATTATTCCGTTATGACTTTCCGAATGGAAAAATAGACAAATTTTTGGTGGGAGAGTTATTTACTATACTAATGCCTCCTATTAGACAATCAAACTTTGGTCGACGTACGAGTCGTGCTATAATTAGTCAGAACATCCGTAATAATCAAACGCAAAAGGAACGTGCCAAAAATATGAATGGAGATGTGCCCATATTGCACATTTTCGCGCTGCACAATCACCACCTCAAATTCGACAAAATGTTACTAAAAGAAGACCAGTCGTAAATATAGACTTGAATCGCGCTGCTTTTAAATACGATTCCGCAATCGCCTACAAAGATCTTCGCTGCGTTGATATCGGTTCATTGTCTGTCGTATGCCAGCATTGCAATACATTGAAGTTACAATCGGAAACTCCCGGCTTATGCTGCGCTGGTGGCAAGGTGAAATTGGAGTTTTGACTCAGCCGCCAGTGCCATTGTAACATATTCCTTTCTCTATGGAAATACAATATAATCAAAACATTTCCTGGCAAATACACAAAAATATGAAGGATGCTTTCGAAATGCCGTCATTCGGAGTCGAAGTTGTTGATCACTCCGGCAACAATCCGAGTTAAAAGGTACTGGCGTCTCGTTACACAGTGGAACAGTGAAAAAAACGCACGAACGTTGTTATGCAGTTCAGATAGTATTACTGGAGCTGAGTAAACCCCTAGCTCAGTGAAAAATATTTTTTCACTTTTTTAAAATAGGTCGCAAAAACTTTTTATTTCATTTCGTTGCTTAAAAAAAAGAAACGAAGACATACTATTTAATGAAATTAAATATTCTAGGAATATCTTAAGCAAAGTGTAAACTGAGGTAAGTTTTTGCCCAACGTTCGAGTGTTTACGAAAAAGATTGATTTTGTGTCAGTGTTATTATTAAAAACAATTCCCTCCATTGCTTCCACACATTCAGATTCAACCACCACCCAACGAAGATCATAAGTTCCTTCAGATCTATTTCGTTGGCGATTCGGCAATAGAACTAGAACAACGTTGTGCAATTTTTACTTCGATAAAACACGATATTATCGAAATTACCTTTTTCCAAAATTCGGTTTTCTAATACTCGATTTAGTAGATTTAGGATATTTTTCTGTAAAATTTTTTTGTGTAAAAATAAAAATACCCTGGTTTAGAATTAAGGTATCCATTTGATCATATGAATGTTAAACACCTTTTTACCATTCCATATGAATATCGACGGCGGTGAGGATCCCAGTGAGGTGAGATCGAGGTGAGATCCCAATCTATTTTAAGATGAGATCCCAACTGTATCCTTTTCGCGATCGAACATTTTTGTTAGGAGATAACTGCATTTAAAGTTATTCATATGAATATCGACGGCATCACAGCTATTGCAGGGTGAGAATGCGGAATTACACGATATTGTTCTTAAGCGTCGGGAGACTCATCGGCCATATGATGCACTTCAATACCCGTTAATGTTCTGCCGTGGAGAGGGTGAATATCACCACAATTTAATGATGGTCAATACAACCACAGGTTTGTTTACAAGTCATCAGGAAAAGAAACGAATAAAAAGGTTATCTCAAATAATTTGTATGCGTATCGACCGCAAATTGCGTTAGCTGTTGCACCATCTGCTGCCATTTTCTTGAAAGACAGTCGAACTGCACACTCCGCTTTGAAGTTGTCGATGAATCTTCTCACAGTTGACAAGCCATTGGGCACAATATCCAGAAGTTCGGCGACAGCGAAATTGTTGAGAGAATGAAAAATCATCATTTGGGATGAATGCACGATAGCGCATCAACGAGCTTTGGAGGCAGTTGACCGAAAGATGAAGGACTTATTAGGTGATTCGAAACGATTTGGTGGGGCTATAATATTTCTGTCGGAAGATTTTCGTCAAACGCTTCTCGCCATCCCAAAATCTACTGCTGCTGATGAAATGAATGTCTTTGTGGCGGAATGACAAGGAGTTGAAATTAACTACGAACATGAGAGTCACGTTGCAAAACGACCCATCGGCTACTGCATTTTCAAAATATCTACTGGCGCTTTTTAATGACCAAATTCATGTTGATGTTTCAACTAGATTGATGACGTTCCCGTCAAATTTTTTCAAAGGAGAGGAAGTCCTTATCCCTCGATTTTCTATTATTCCAACCGATTTTCCCTTCCAATTCTAGCGAATTCAATTCCCCATTCGATTGGCTTTTGCGATGACAATCAATAAATCGCAAGGCCAATCATTGGAAGTTTGTGGGATCAACTGCGAATTTCTCAGTTTTTCGCGTGTTGGCAAACTGTCTGTCTGTCTGTCTTATGATATTTAGATTTTAAAACAATAAAACTTAATTGGTTAACTTCCATGTTAAGGAGTTACTTGTAATTAGTTACATAAGGTAACAAACTCAACATATTGTTGTCGAGCTTAAGTACAGTCTTCATAGTACTTTATAGACCTACAAATATAAAAACTAGCGTTTATATAGCATTTAGGATAGTAAGAAATTTGAAATATATTACAAGTTAATATGCAATAGCGAAGCATTGCCGGGCCCACTAGTCTTCTAATAAATTATTATAAATATGGCCATATGTGTCTAAAATCAATTCCTAGCTCCCCCTGCGTAGCACGAAGTTTTCGCGTTGAGGTATTCGCACCAAGCCATTATAAAACTGCTTGTGTGTGTGTCAACTTTAGACATATTCTTTCAGCGTTACGGAAAAAACAAATCCTTTAACAAACATTGCACCAGGATATCCTTGAAACATACCACTACTTCCTCTTGCCATTTTATCAGCTTTTACCACTTTCATTACGTTTTCGGTGACCACTTTCAATCTTTCTCAAGACATCTTGTACGCCATTGACTTAGCTATCAATGCTGTATAATTCGATTTATTTTTAGTTTCCTTCAATGGCTTCGTAATGGAAAAAAGTTGAGTTATTGGGATGGTTGATCATCCCGGTCACATATGCGACGAATTATAGTGGACAACAAAGTGTGAAAGTTTAACTATAGCAGCAACATCTTGGTCAAATGAAGTTGATACTGTGTGTTCAGGGTGCAAGAGGAGACAAATTGACATGACATGAATCTAACTATGGAATAATAGGTTTGAAAATCGATATGAGAAAATTGAGTCACTGCAAGCACTGCAGTGCGTATGAGTTATATATATGGTTTATGTTTACAGAATATATCGCTCATACGTCATGGATGACAATGTGTCTTACATTTGTAAACTAGTCTTTCAAAGTAGGAATATACTAGAGAGAGAGGTAGAAAAATACATAAAACAACTTTATTTATTAAAGGTGTTATTTATTTAAACAAAACTATCCAGGTTTCTTTGACAATTTTCTACTTTCAAGAGTACGAGTACAATATAGGTAACAAAAGAGAACTTCTTTTACTTTATTGCGTTTAAACCATAAAGAAATTTCGCAATGTGTTATGAAAATTCTAAATATTAAACAAATTGTTTTACTAATGGCCTGCAAATTTGTTATTTAATGTGCAAACATCTGTTAATTTGTTGGCAAGTATGAAATACATATTGTATATGTACGTTGGTGGCTACCTAACACAGATTATGTTGTTTTACACCAGGTTATAAAATCTGACCAAATTATACCAAACATACTTCATAAGCACCTGTACACTTTTTCTTCACTGTAAATATTCAAATTCATAAAACAATTATAAATTTGTACCATTAAGAAAATCTCCCCTCTAATTTCTTTAATATTCTCAGTACTTGCCATTTTTCTTTCCCTTACCCTAGAAACATAATTAGTTCCGCGTATTCAATATCCCACGTTTAAAAAATTCTCCCACGTTCCTTAAGTTAAGTTTCAAGTGTGAAATAAAAAATTTCTCATCTTAAAATTTAATAGCATCACATAAATTGTAGTATGACAGAGTGTTATAAGTAGGATAAAGTGTGCTAATTCTGAGGGACGACACAAGTATCATGTCTTAAATTGTTCTTTACGATATTACAATATATTAGCTACTTCAAAGTTATTTCTTTACAGTTTAGAAATAAAAGAACAAATACGTGGAACACAGCTTTTTATTGGCAGCTTAAACGTTTTGTTAATTTGCTCATGTAACATTTCTCAGAAGTTTTAATGAAATTTTTCTTCATTTTCGTTATGTGAGAGGTGGAGAGATTTTTGGGGATACTATAGATATATAATATAATTTGGCAAAGTTTTATTGACGAGATTGTTGGACAAAGGAAGTACGAGTAAGTAGGGCAGATTGTTCGAGCTACTGGAATTTAGTTAAACTGGAGTTAGGGTAATTACGCTAGGAGTGGGTTGGCGGTATTAAGAATTTTTGAGAATCGGCAAAATATAGTGGAAATATGTAGGAGTTGCGTTTTAACAAAAGCAAAGAGATTGCCCAAAACAAGTAATTACTCCAAAAAATGTGGGAATTATTTCTTAATTCAATAGATCACACATATAGTAAGAAAAACCCAATATAACATAATTGAAAAAATAAATTAGATCCAAAAATATTTTATCAACATCTTAAGTGTTTAAGCGTAATAAAATATTTAAAAGTAAATTTTAATAAAATCTAGAGAAAAGTTGTACGTATAAATTTTGAAAGCATGTTGGCTGTTACTTACTTACTTACTTTCGCTTTACACCCCATGAATGAGGTATGTGATAGCTTCTCGCGTTGTTGTGAATTAACACGCTTTCTATTTTTAGATTCACAACTAACGGCACCTACTTGTTTATCGACGAATGCGAATACGTCACTGTTTGAGAAGCTCTTACTAGATATGCCGATTGACTCGACACTGATACTGTGAAGTTGCTGTCGACAACATTCGAGGGGAGCCGACAGTGAAAGAAAATTTTTAATTTTTTTTTAAGATGACTTGAGCCAGGAGTTGAACCTGTGATCTCCTGCATGTTAGTCGCGTGTTCTAACCATCATGCCACGACCGCACAGTGGTCGATATACCGAATCTGGCGGCATTTAATTCGCAAATGAATAAAAACAATGCCTTATGCTTAATTTCGACTATAAAATGCGTAATTAATTAAACTGTAAACAATTTTAAATTATTTCAGAGCTTTAAATATAAATACACTGAAAATAGTATGTCTATAATTTAACACAAATATTTACAATTTCCAGCCTATAACAAAATTTGGCTGAAGTGCTGAATATGGGGCGGGAT
Organism: Muscina levida; assembly: GCA_964034835.1. Classification (NCBI taxonomy): domain Eukaryota; kingdom Metazoa; phylum Arthropoda; class Insecta; order Diptera; family Muscidae; genus Muscina; species Muscina levida. The sequence continues at coordinate 122,916,258 of OZ035883.1, read as the reverse complement.
CCCGATTAAAAAAAAATATACCATTGTCTTCGTCTTGTTCCCCAAACATCGGAATGGTAGGTCAAAGTTGGCGCTCAGACCCATGGGACCCGGGGGGGTCAAAAAAGGGGCCATTTCGGTTCTATGATGACCTCCCACGTGCGGGTACTCAAAGGAAAGATATTTTCGAGACGAATCCAACGATGTTATTTTTAGGTTTCGACGGGTCTCTCCGAGTTAGAACAATTTGAATTTCCGGGATATACCAAAAAAAAAATTTTTTTTTAAAAAATTCCGCGATTTTTATAAAATAATAATTGCTTGCGGCGCTACTAAGCCCAACATATCTATTTGCACTCTAATTTACAAACAAAAATATTTTTCCCGGAATATACAAAAAAAAATTTTTTTTAAAAAAATCGCCCGATTTTTTTTTTGCGGCGCTTTTACGCCCAACACATGGGGGGTCATCATAGAACCCAAGGGGCCCCTTTTTTATTTCTCGGTACTGCTTCTCATTACAGTGCGATTGGTCTATTATATTATTAAATACGTGGGCCTTCACAGCTGAAAATTTTTTGTAAGGACGTTTTTATTGTGCCAAATCAAAAAAAGTGTGCGTTTGGAAACATTTATTATGCCTAAAAAATTAATTAAACAATAAACGGGCAAGAACGGGCAGATCATTTTGGACGTTTCACAACAACAAATAACCAAATAATTAAACAAAGCCATATTTGGACCGAATCCGATCGAATCCCAAAAGATGCACTCCACCAAACTTTAGTATATAGCACTTCAAATCTGCTGTCACCAATGTTAACTTATACTATATATATCTACTAAACTAGATAATCACAGATCACAAACATATTTTTTTTAGTGAATACATACCTTCTACTTTAAATAAAAACCTTAGTTTATAAAATTATTAATCAAATGATTTAATATTGCCAAAATCCACGCACTGAGTAATTTGGCGCCAAATTCTTTCAAAGCACTTGCTGCAACTTATGTTATATTTAACAGCTAATAGCTGTGCGAATAATGAAAGCAAAACAAATATAAAAACCTAAATTTGCTCAGTGGAGTATCGGTTATCGATACAATGTAAAACATTTATCGATTTTAAAGTTTTAAAATTTGACTTAAATGCCGTCAGATCAATGATTTCGACCACTGTGGACCGGTCCCAATTTTTTCTGTTACCAATTGCTTAATCGACAGCCAGAGTAATTGGAAATACTGTTAGCGTATGTCGGGGGCAACTGGGGCATGACTGTTAGAACATGCGGCTGTCATGCGGAAACCAGAGTATCATCTCTCTCACAGTCCTCTCGCTGCAGTCGATAGCAACTTTTTAGTAGTGTCGAGTCATTCAACATGTCTAGTTAAAGTTTCTTAGCCATCTGACGTTCAAATATGTCTTTAAACTGTAGGTCTGGTTTCGTAATATTCCTGCAGATCTGGAGGTGTCTATTGGTCATGATTTAATTACTTTCCCACTACTCCCTAAATGGGTATTTACTTCAATGATCCTATGATAAGCGAACGCCGAATCACCGAGAAAACACACGAAAGCGTAATCGAAACATTTACAGCTATTTTAATTTTTTACTTATGGGTACGGCCGGCAGTGGCATTATTGTTAGCATACGCGTATATCATACGGGTGATCCATGAGTGATAGCAAATGTGAGAATGCGAAATGTTGATTAACCTAAACGGCATGCTACCACCGATGCGTCTTAGGAAGAAGGTAACAGAAGCTACTGAAGCTCAACACAGGCTCTCTTAGTGGCTTTGGCAGCCCCAAGAAAATAGGATCAGGCGCGGTGGCCTAATAAGCCACTTTCCTTAAACAAAACAATTATTATGAAAACACGGAGAAAAGAAAAAACAAGAACCGCCCAAATATTGACGACCCCCGCAAACGATATAAGTACCATGATTTAAGGCTATGCTCCTGGAATGTCCGAATTCTGTACAGAGATGGTGCCTCTATCCAACTGGCGGATGTCCTCGACAAATACAAGGCTGACATCACCGCTATACAGGAAATGAGATGGACGGGACATGGATGCACATGAGGAAAGAACTGTGACATCTGCTATGCAGAAAAACACGAATTTGGATGTGGTTTCATAAGCGGCAAGAGACTTCGACACCTGGTCTCGCGGCTTAACCCTGTAAGTGACGAAATAACCACTATTTGCATCCAGGCAAAATATTTTCACATTACGCTGATTTGTGTACACGCCCCGAGGGTAGACAAAGACGATCACATTAAAGATGCATTCTATGAGCGCCTGGAGGAGATATATGACCGCTGTCCTGCACATGACATTAAAATTGTTCTGGGAGATTTTATTGCTAGAATAGGAAGGGAACATGCTGTAGGTTCAGCAGTCGGAAAGTTCAATCTACACAACAACACCTCCGATAACGGATTCAGACAGGTTAGTTTCGCGTCGGCAAGAAACATGGTTGTGAGTGTAACCGGATTCCAGCATAAAGATATCGACAAGGCAACCTGGATATCTCCCGATCAAAATACAAGAAATCAGATTGATCACTTGATTACTGATGGAAGGCATGTCTCAAGCGCTATGGCCGTATGGGTGATGCACGGTGCAAATATTGACTCGGATCACCACCTAGTTGCAGCCAAGGTGCGCACACGATTAAGTAGTGCTAAAAACACTCGTAATCAAACGCAAAGGAAGCTAGACATCACAAAGCTGCATACCACTGAGATAGCCAATGTCTACTCCAACCAACTCTCTCAATAACCCCCAAACAAACCCCCCTAGTTCTGATGTTCCCGACATACAGTGGCAGCATATTGCGAATTCTATGACCATTACCGCAATGACCGCACTAGCTTATGAAAAACTACGTTCAGACAAGCCCTGGTACGATTATGAATGTCGCGATATGTCTGGGGAAATGAATACTGCATACAAAGTTAAACTGCAGCCAATGGTGACGCGTGCGGTGACGGAGCGTTATAAAGAGAAAAGGAGGGAGATGAAACGCCTGTTCAGACGGAAAAAGCGTCTGTGGAAGAAAAGAGAGAGCCAGGATATCGAAAACTATAGGGATAGAGGTGAGGCCCGAAAGTTCTATCAAAAGGTAAAAAGTAAAGGTTTTGGAACAGGGATCCTCACCTATAAGCATAGAGAAGGAAATCTGGTCACGGACGCCCAGAGAGTGCTGCAATTATGTAGGGAACACTTTCAATCTCTAATCGTGCCCGAAGGCAGCATAAGTGATGAAATCGCACCAATCTTCGACGACGGAGTAGACTGTCCACCACCGAGCCAAAACGAGATCTGCACGGCAATTGCGTGGCTTAAAAATAACAAAGCTGCGGGAGCCGATGGACTGCCGGCAGAGCTTTTAAAGCCGGCTGCGATAACCTGGTAACATGCATGCACCTGCGTATAAACACGATTTGGCTCAGGGAATGCATGCCTAATGCTTGGAGTCTGAGTGTCGTATGTCCCGTGCTTAAGAAAGGCGGTCCTAGTGTATGTACTAACTATCGCGAGATTAGCCTTTTACCCATCGCATACAAGGTCCTGTCCAGTGTGTTATGTGAAAGACTAAAGCCCATTCTGGCGAACCTAATTGGACCATATTAGTGTGGCTATTAGATATTCACACTACGATAAATCTTGGAGAAGACCCAAAAAATGCAGATCGATACCTAATATCTGTTCATCGATTACAAAGCTGCATTCGTCAGAAATTGTTAGATGCTTTTGCTGAGTTTGGTATTCCCGCGAAGCTTATACGATTTTGCGGGATGACACTGACTGACACGAAGTCTTCTGTGAAAATTGGCAATAATGTGACAGAGTAATTTTCTACCAAGCGAGGCTTTAGACAAGGCGTTAGTCTGTCTTGCGATCTCTGTAACATCGTAATGGAGATGATCATGCAGAAGGCTACAGTAAACAGGAATGGTATCATCTTCAACAAAAGTCACATGTTGCTCGCGTATGATGATGATTTAGATATTATTGGACGTGGATTGCGAGATGAAACTGCGGCTTTTTTTAGCATTAAAAAGCAGTCGGCTGAAGTGGGTCTGGTGATAAACGAGGACAAGTTATTTGTTTCAACGAACAAAGAGTCCACTCGTCTGGGACGCTGCGTGAACGTTGACAACTATAACTTTGAAATGGTAGATAATTTCGTATACCTTGGCTCCGCCATAAACAAAAATAATAATATAAGCCTGGAAATGAAAAGACGAGTATTGATCACAAACCGCTGCTACTATGCTCTAAGCAAGCGTTTTAATGACAAAGCGCTCTCTCAAAGAACAAAACTCCAGCTCTACCAGACTCTGATCCTACCTGTCTTGCTCTACAGGCCAAAATATTGGGTAATAACACAAGCGAATCAATCTATTCTAGTAGTCTTCGAGAGAAAAATACTACGCAAAATAATTGGACCCATCATCGTTAACGGCGAGTTCCGTCGTAGAATTGATCATGAGCTGTATGAGCTGTACAACGACATCGACGTTGTCAAGCGCGTTCAAAAAGACCGAATGCGCTGGCTTGGACACGTTGTACGAATGGACGAAAATGCTCCGGCAAGAAAAGTCTTCTTAAACTCGATGGGCGGTGCAGGAGTGCGGCGACCAAAACTCCGATTGATGGACCAGGTCAAAGAGCTGTTAACTAAGCTTGGTGTAACAAACTATCTACGGAGCTCAAAAGACTGAAGCGCTTGGAATACTTTTCTACGTGCGGCTACTGATGGACAAATTTCTGTTGTTGCTGCCACTAAAGAAGAAGAAGAAGAAGAAGAAGAAGAAGAAGAAGAAGAAGAAGAAGAAGAAGAAGAAGAAGAAGAAGAAGAAGAAAAATAAGGTCCATGATTCAATTCCCCATCGCTCCCTAGATGTTGTTATTATTTATTAATTGAGCATGATATTATTTTGAATCTATTTCTTAAACCCCTTTAGATAATTTCCTTAAATGCCCACACATCTGTTTGTCACATTTTCATTTAACTCCCTATTTCTATAGCAGTTTACATTCCCCACAAACCACAAAGATTATGTATTAATTAAAGCCCTCGGGCATTTCAACAAATTACCAGTATAATAATACGCTTGAGATGCTGTTATAAATTGATGTTAATATTGTAATTTGCGTCATCGATAATCAAATATCAAATATTAACATATCAGCATTTATATGCTGAAGAAAACACCTAAATAACTAGATGGCATTTATCTTTAGGACATCACACCCTAACACCCAACACCCTATGAGGCCAAGTTCCGGCGTGCGACCTCATATATATATGCACGCTCAGGCACACACAGATAGCCGTTAATCATTATACTATATAAATTTGCGTGAGTATATGTTTTGGTATAAAATTTAACAATAGATTGCATGCAAGTGAGCGCCAATGAACATTTCATTGTCATCGTGGGAGCAACAAATCATTATAACAACGCGATACTCGTATCATGATGCTATTGATGGCAATGCCAATGAAGCTGATGACGCTAGTGATGAGTAACCAAATATAAATTATGTCATTTACAGGAAAAAATAACAAATACTGATACGCAAATTGCAAAACACACTACAGATACTAAAATTGAAACTCACACTGGATCGTTTTACATATTAGGACTCATATGACTTGTGAAGTATTTGTTTTCCCTTCTCCGCTTCCTTCCTTTTTAATGGCCTTAGGTGGTCTGGTCTCAGCAGTTTGTTTAACATCTTGTTTTGATAGAATTCCATTCCTTTTTATTTATATTTTTCGTTTCGCGTCACTTTGAACAATTGCTTTTGAGATAAGAAACCAAAGGATGGAAAAGGCATGCGGTGTTTATTTATAATGGTGCTCTATTTGTCTTTTTGCCAATTCTTATGCTATCTTTTTGTTGGGTAGAGGACTAATTCGTTGTGTCATAAAGTGTCTTGTCGGGGACTTTTTTTTTTGCACATTTATTATACATTATCGGGAACAATTAATATTAATGACAATAGAAATGACATTGAGAATTTTGTGAATATCACACAAAAATGTATAGGAAATTAAGGAGGGTTTCTTTTATTAGTACAATGGGGGATATTGACATATAAACAATCTTTTATTTATAACACAAAATTAACAAAATTTTATGGATATCAGTCTTTGTTAGGTTTCGGGACATTGCAATACTCATAGGAACGAATTTGGGGATTTACAGACACGATGAAACTTGATCGTGACTCTTGTGGATATTTTTTTCCGTCTAATGCTTTCTATTGTGTATCAGTTGAGGACGGGATGTGGAAAACTAGAGGCTAAGATACATTCAATCTCTAGAGCCGACTATATAACTGCTCAAACACTGTTGCCCGAATCGGAAAACGTCGATTGATTTGCAGGGGCGATTTGGGACTATGGATTTCTAAATGGCCACTGGTATATCAGACACCTAACACCGAGGCGATGGAACATTTTGGTGGTTAAAGGAGTGCTACTCGGGGCAAGGTTTTGTTTAGACGGTATAGTCTCTCTCCTTAATCGGAATAAGAAATGTGCTAGGTTACATGCGGTGTATTCGATTGTTCAATGGACAAAAATTAACTACTAATATTAATTTTGATAGGTTTTTATACCACCACCCTTAGAGATGAGGGTATATATCATTTGATACGACCCAAAAGTGTAACACATAGAAGGAGTCACTTTAGGCCTAGGTTTCTTTAAAACATATTCGATTCATGACTTTTTGAGTCGTTTAAGCCATGTCCGTCTGTCTGTCTGGCTGTCCAGCTGGTGCGCTCGATAACTTTCGAAAGACGCAACCAAATCTTTTGTAATATTGCACGAGCTAATATTTTCCCAAAACTACTTACGGCATTGCAAATGGGCTACATGGCCGCGCCTCTTCTGGTACCTCCCACATAAATGCATCATTCCGCCCACTTTAGAAATCGAGTAATAATATCAATACACCCAACGGGATCGTACCCAAAATCTTTCTTTAGTAAAGCTATAGCAGAAAAAAACTGGTAGTCTAGCACCGCCCCTTTAGGTACCTCACTATACAAATGTACCTTTCCGCTCACTATAGAGATGGAGTAATAATATCAATAAATCCAACGTCATCGCACCCAAAATCTTTATTTAGCAAACCTTTAACAGGATAAAGTTTTGGAGTAAAAATTGGAAGTCAAGCCACGCCCCATCTGGTGCCTCTCATACCCATCTGGTACCGCCCACTTTATAAATCGATTAATATAATTAATATACCTCACAAGATCGTGCCCAAATTCTGTATTTAGTAAAGCTATAATAAGTTAAAGTTTTGGAGAAAAAATCTGGAAGTCTAGACACGCCCCTTCTGGACATCCCATTCAAATTTACCACTTCGCCCACTTTAGCGATGGAGTAATAATATCAATAAACTCGACACGATGGTGCCCAAATTCTGTATTTTGTTAAGTTATAACAGGATAAAGTTTTGGAAGAAAAATTGGAAGTCTAGCGACGAACCTTATGGTACCTCCCATACAAATGTACCTTTCCGCCCACTTTAGAGATGGAGTAATAATATCAATGCACCCATCGCGATGGTGGCCAAATTCTGTATTTGGTAAAGCTATAACAGGATAAAGGTGTGGAGAAATAATCTGGAAGTCTAGACACGCCCCTTCTGGTACCTCCCATACAAATGTTGCACTCCGCCCACTTTAAAAATCGAGTAATAATATCAGTATAATAGAAAATTTTTTTTGTACTAAGGGTGATGGTATATGTAAGTCGGGTTGCCAGACTGAAACTTTCTTACTGATTTCCACCGTTCTATCTTCTTTTCTCATCTCTATCTAGACATAATTTTTTATGTACTTATACTACTTTTTCACACCTAATTGTTATATTTATACTACTATTGGTGATCTTTTCTTTCCTTCTTGTTTTTCCCATTCGACAATCGAAATAAATCAGTAGATCAGCAGGTTAATATTTTATTTTAGGTTTAGGTTTAGGTTTAGGTTTAGGTTTAGGTTTAGGTTTAGGTTTAGGTTTAGGTTTAGGTTTAGGTTTAGGTTTAGGTTTAGGTTTAGGTTTAGGTTTAGGTTTAGGTTTAGGTTTAGGTTTAGGTTTAGGTTTAGGTTTAGGTTTAGGTTTAGGTTTAGGTTTAGGTTTAGGTTTAGGTTTAGGTTTAGGTTTAGGTTTAGGTTTAGGTTTAGGTTTAAGTTTAGGTTTAGGTTTAGGTTTAGGTTTAGGTTTAGGTTTAGGTTTAGGTTTAGGTTTAGATTTAGGTTTAGGTTTAGGTTTAGGTTTAGGTTTAGGTTTAGGTTTAGGTTTAGGTTTAGGTTTAGGTTTAGGTTTAGGTTTAGGTTTAGGTTTAGGTTTAGGTTTAGGTTTAGGTTTAGGTTTAGGTTTAGGTTTAGGTTTAGGTTTAGGTTTAGGTTTAGGTTAAGGTTTAGGTTTATGTTTAGGTTTAGGTTTAGGTTTAGGTTTAGGTTTAGGTTTAGGTTTAGGTTTAGGTTTAGGTTTAGGTTTAGGTTTAGGTTTAGGTTTAGGTTTAGGTTTAGGTTTAGGTTTAGGTTTAGGTTTAGGTTTAGGTTTAGGTTTAGGTTTAGGTTTAGGTTTAGGTTTAGGTTTAGGTTTAGGTTTAGGTTTAGGTTTAGGTTTAGGTTTAGGTTTAGGTTTAGGTTTAGGTTTAGGTTTAGGTTTAGGTTTAGGTTTAGGTTTAGGTTTAGGTTTAGGTTTAGGTTTAGGTTTAGGTTTAGGTTTAGGTTTAGGTTTAGGTTTAGGTTTAGGTTTAGGTTTAGGTTTAGGTTTAGGTTTAGGTTTAGGTTTAGGTTTAGGTTTAGGTTTAGGTTTAGGTTTAGGTTTAGGTTTAGGTTTAGGTTTAGGTTTAGGTTTAGGTTTAGGTTTAGGTTTAGGTTTAGGTTTAGGTTTAGGTTTAGGTTTAGGTTTAGGTTTAGGTTTAGGTTTAGGTTTAGGTTTAGGTTTAGGTTTAGGTTTAGGTTTAGGTTTAGGTTTAGGTTTAGGTTTAGGTTTAGGTTTAGGTTTAGGTTTAGGTTTAGGTTTAGGTTTAGGTTTAGGTTTAGGTTTAGGTTTAGGTTTAGGTTTAGGTTTAGGTTTAGGTTTAGGTTTAGGTTTAGGTTTAGGTTTAGGTTTAGGTTTAGGTTTAGGTTTAGGTTTAGGTTTAGGTTTAGGTTTAGGTTTAGGTTTAGGTTTAGGTTTAGGTTTAGGTTTAGGTTTAGGTTTAGGTTAAGGTATAGGCTGGGACCTGCCGTGGCATATTGGTTACAACACGCGACTACCATGCCGGAGATTCTAAGTTGAACATTGCCGGCCCCTCGATCTTGTCGACAGAAACTTCGCAGTATAAGTGTCGAGCTAATCGGCATGTCTAGAAAAAAGCTTCTCAAACGGTGACGTTCGTATTCGTCGATAAACAAGTAGGTGCCGTTAATTCTGAATCTAAAAAGATAAAGCGTGTTAATTCACAACAACGCAGGTAGCTATTCCATACCTCATTCAAGGGGTGTAAAGGGAAATTAAGTTTTTAGTTAAGTTTATAACTTAAAATATCTTTATTTTTTATACCATTATCCTTAGGGATGAGGATTTATATCATTTGATTCGAGAAAAAGTATAACGTAATAAAGGAGACGAGTTAGAACCCAAGTATCTTAAGGCCAAATTCGTTTCTAAGACGATTGATCTGTGTCCGTCTGTCTGTCTGGCTGACTGGCTAGCTGGTGGGCACGATGACTCGAGTAAACCTTAACCAATCGGTATGCAAATTGGCCACTGTAAATATTTTCCACAATTAAGTAATGGGCTTATAAGTAGGCAGAATAGCCCGACCCCTTCTGGTACCTTCCATACAAAATCACATATTATTAGATAATTGGTGTTTCTTTCGTAACTTCCAAACGGACAACTAGAGGATATTCAAATTTGGTCAGTATAATTACATTGTAATAGTAGACAAACCCCCCAAAACCCGAAATTTTTGTCTCACCCCTTCTAGTACTTTCCATACAAATGACCGATTTGTCCCTTATAGTTTTAAATAAATATCTTTTTTGGGAAGATTCCTTAATTAAGTCATATTTTGCTATAGATGTTTGCTTATGAAAATTTGAATCAGGAATGACCTTGCATAAAAATTTGACTCAGGAATGACCTCCCATAAAAAATTGCCTATTTTTGAAAAATTAATATTTCTTAAATAACTTCCAAACGTACAACTGGATGGTATATGAATTCGTTTAGTTTATTTACCTTGTAATAGCAGACAAATCCTCAAATAACCGAAAAATTTCCACACCCCTTCTGGTACCTCACACACAAATTACCGAATTCACAACATCATAGTTTTATATACCTATCTTTTTCTAAGTACATTGAATGCAGTCATATTTTGCAAAATATGTACGCTTATGAAAGTTTGACTCTGGAATGGACATTTCCTACATCGACTGACCACTTTTGGTGCCTGCCATACAAAATGACCTATTTTTGGAAAATTACTATTTCTTCCATTACTTCCAAACGGACAACTGAAAGATTTTTGAATTTGGTAAGTTCAATTATTTTCATATGGTAAACAAATACTTAGGAAATTAAAACATTTGCCCCACCCCTTCTGACACTCCCCAAACAAATGACCGAATTTACCCTAATGCCCGAATTCATCCTCATTTTTGTAAGTAGCTTGAATTAAGTCATATTTAGAGTAAGATATAAGTTTATTGGAATTTGACTTATGAATGAGTATGTATTATATCGGACGACTCCTTTTCGTAGCTTCCATATAAAATAACCTATTTTTAGAAAATTTATATTTCCCCCCATAACTTTAGAACTGAAGTATATTTGAATTTTGTCAGTTAAATTATCTGGTAACAGTGGGACCGGCCTTGGCATGGTGGTTAGAACACGCGACTTCTATGCGGGAGATGACAGGTTCAACTCCTGGCTCCAGTCATCTTAAAAAAAAGAAGAAAAATTTTCTTTCATTGTCGGCTCGTCGAATGTCGGCATGTCTAGTAAGAGCTTCTCAAACAGTGACGTTCGCATTCGTCGACAAACAAGTAGGTGCCGTTAGTTGTGAATCTAAAAATAGAAAGCGTGTTAATTCACAACAACGCGAGAAGCTATCCCATACCTCATTCATGGGGTGTAGAAAAAAACAAAGAGAACTGAACTGGAACTTTTCAATCAAATTACCCAAATCACCCTCATAGTTTTACATGTATCTGTTGTTTGTAAGTACACGGACACTTTGTACCCCTACGGGATATAGGAGATCCCGTTAAAAATATTTATCTTTTATTATGTTGTATTTACAGTTGAAACCTAAGAAACCGGGTTTACCCCACATATTACAAATTATGATTTCTTTTGAGATTTCAGTACAAATTTATTAGAGAATTTATCGTTAATTCTCAGTTGGATCCTTTTTGTACTCCCATAAAAAATTACCATATGCCCAGAGATATTGAAATTGATATTTTACATTTTAAGACTATAACTATTTCTTCAGTTTTACTAAACAAGATGAACTGTCAATACTGTTTTTTAAAAATTACCAGGTATAACTTTTGATAGTTATCTCAATGCCTACACCTATCCATATCCATGATATACATCTGCCACATGTGTCTCATTCACAGTAAGTTATATTTATTCTCGCTCATTGTTTCTATCAATTTTGAGTAGAGCTAAGTTTATTCGATGTAACTATGGCTATTTCAATATAAAACTTATGCAACAACAACATATTCACTGTAAATTCACACCCACACTCTTCATTGAGGTTACAATAACGCTTGTAATGCGTACTCAAAAATATATCATTCCCACAACATTATCGTTTAACTTCTACGACCATAAAATGCGCTCAAATGTCTGCTATTTAAATGTGATGTTGTCGTATTTTTTACTCGCCATTTATTAATTCTTTTATAGTCAGCCATCAATGTTTAAAAAATGTGTCACGCACACTGTCACACTCACACTCGTTTACACTTATCCACCCCCAGAATCGTGTGAAAACGAGAGAAAATTCGATGAATTTTCAACACTCGAGGGAACAGAGTCCGGAAACCATAGTCAACTGTGAAAAATCGTTGGTAATTTAAATACACAAAAGTGTGAGAGTGAAACATGGAGATATGTCTGTGTGAGCTTGTATTGTGTAAATTGGCTACAATAGCCTTGGAGGCGTTACAATTTGTATGTCATGTAACAATATACCCATCAGATGGAACAGGAATACAGTTGAGTGGAGTAATTGAGCAGTTTTAGGGGGAAAACATTTTAGGATTCAAATAAAATAAATAGAAAGAAAACTGATGGAGGTCAGTTTTGTACGAAACTCGAACAGAGACGCGAGTCTACATAAAAAAAGCTTATACATACTTTTTTATGCATTTATTTCTAATTATAGGTTTGTATGTCACCAACTTTGGTTTTTATGTATTTTGTAGAATTTCTGAAGGTGATCCTAGACGAGGATCGAATATATTTTGTAGAATTCCTAAAGATGAACCTCGACGAGGATCGAAATATTGAAAATAAATAAACGTTGATTTGGAATTCATTTCAAGCTTATTTAGCATGATATGATATTCTCATAATGCCCTGGTAGTCTGAACATCTGTTTCGGATTCAACCACGAATCCTCATCAGCAGACTTTGGTATAACGATTGCAAAATGTTTATCCAGTCTTATGCACCAGAATTCACAACAAAATGAGAATTCTTTCTTGAGTGCTTAGACTCGAAAAAGGAAAATTCTCTAGAGACTCTCTAATCACTAACAATTGAAGTATTTTTATTTGTCGATAGTTATGGCAATGACCGCATCCCTGTTATTATTTCTAAAGGTCGGGGTATTCCCCATATTATAAATCTTAAGTCCACACTGAATTATATAATCACCTGTCGTGTTAATATCATTCCTGTTCCACTGCGCAAGGTGAGCATTAGCATCGCATTCAAGGACCAGAGAATTCCTTTTCAACGCCACGTCCTTTGTGAGCTGATGTATGTTAAAGACTTAGATTGTGGGTCCAGCTCTTCGTACGACATAGAGACAAAGAACATCATTACTTTAAAACCGCGCTTGTTCTCCACACACACCATTATCATATCAGCGGTATTGTAACTTGGGGAAAGAATTATATTCCGTCCTTTTCTAACCCTATCACGCGCGTTTGTAACAAAAAAGCTGTACCTGTTGTCTTCGAAGCCCCTGACAATATTGCCCGCTATCCAGGGTTCTTCGACTAGTGTTACATCTACATTTTGGCTCTTGGGGGTAGTAAAGAGATTGACAGCATCAGCTACATAGTGGAGCAAATTAATCTGCTATACTCGTAGCCCCTTTGACCTATTTCTTACTGGTGATGGAGGGATGACGGCACCGTTCAGGCCCTAATCCAACTCTCATCCTAGCCTCTGGAGCAATCAGTAGAGACAATGTATCTGCAGCGATTGACAACCGGGGATTCATTCTCCCATTCTGAGAACATGGCATCGATGTGATTTCTTCCCTGGTACCGGTGTTAAAGAAGAGGTTCTGTTTCGCCAGCAGGTCAACAGTCAATAGTTATACCCTCACCCTACATGTGAGAGGGTATGTATTATTTGATATGACCCAAAAGTGTAACAATTAGAAGGAGTCACTTTAGACCCTAGGTTTCTTTGAATCAAATTCGATTCATGACTTTTTTAGCTGCTCGAGTCATGTCTGTCTGTCTGTCTCTCGATAACTTTCGAAAGACGCAACCAAATGTTTTAACATTTTGCAAGAGTTAATATTTTCCCAAAACTATTTACGATATTGCAAATGGACTACATGATCCCGCCCCTTCTGGTACCTCCCATACAAATTTATCATTCCGCCCACTTTAGAAATCGAGTAATAATATCAATACGCCCAACGGGATCGTACCCAAATTATGTACTTAGTAAAGCTATAACAGGATAAAGTTTTGGAAAAAAAATTGGAAGTCTAGCCACGCCCTTTCTGTTACCTCCCATACAAATGTACCTTCCCGCTCACTTTAGAGATGTTGTAATAATATCAATAAATCTATCGCGATCGTACCAAATTCTTTACTTAGTAAAGCTATAGCAGGATACAGTTTTTGAGAAAAAAACTGGAGGTCTAGCCACGCCCCATCCGGTACCTCTCATACACATCTGGTTCCGCCCACCTTGAAATCGATTAATGTTGCTAATAGACCTAACGCGATCGTGCCTAAATTCCGTATTTAGTAAAACTATAACAGGATAAAGTTTTGGAAAAAAAATTAAAGTCTAGCCATGTCCCTTTTGGTACCTCCCATACAAATGTACAACTCCGCCTATTTAGAGATGGAGTTATAATATCAATGCACTCAACACGATCGTGCCCAAATTATGCATTTTGTTTAGTTATAACAGGATAAAGTTTTGGAAAAAAATATTGGAAGTCTAGCCACGCCCCTTCTGGTACCTCCCATACAAATGTACTTTTCCGTCCACTTTAGATATGGAGTAGTAATATCAATAAATCCAAGGCGATCGTACCCAAATTCTTTATTTTAGTAAATAAACATTAAATCTAGCCCCACCCCTTCTGGTACCTCCCATGCAAAATTACCTATTTTTGGAAAATTATTATTTCTCCCATAACTTCCAAACGGACACTTAGGGGGTGATGAAAATTGGTAGATTAATTTATATTGCCATAGGAGGCGAAACCTCAGAAAACCTGAGTATTTGACACACCCCTTCTGGTACCTTCCATACAAATGACCGGACTCACCCCCATTGCCATACATAAAAAAAACTTAATTTCCCTTTGCACCCCATGAATTAGGTACGGGATAGCTTCCCGCGTTGTTGTGAATTAACACGATTTCAATTTTTAGATTCACAACTAACGGCACCTACTTGTTTATCGACGAATGCGAACGTCATTGTTTGAGAAGCTCTTACTAGACACGCCGATTGACTCGACACTTAATACTGCGAAGTTGCTGTCAACAACCTTCGAGAGGAGCTGACAATGAAAGAACAATTTGTTTTTAAGATGACTGGAGCCAGGTTTGAACCTGCGATCTCCCGCATGGTAGTCGCGTGTTCTAACCACTATGCCACGGCCGGTTCCCATTGCCATACATATATATCTTTTTTCTGTAAGTACACTGAAATACGGCTACGAAAATTTGAATCAGAAATGAATATAGATTATATCGGATCACCCCTTCTGGTACCCACCATATAAAATGACCATGTTTGGAAAAATAATATTTCTTCCATAACTTCCAAACCGGCACCTGGGGGATAATCAAATTTGGGCAGTAATTGGAGGTAAAACCTCAGAAGTCCTTACTATTTGACACACCACTTCTGGTACCTCACATATAAATATTTGATATTGCCCCTCTGGAATTATTTTGTATGTACTTTTGTATGTTATGCTGCGCCTAATTGTAAGTCAAATTTTTTACGGTTTTGCTCCACAAACAGTCAAAAAGTAATACATCAGTAATTTTATTTTATTTAAAAATCTATTAATTTCAATAACACAAACTTTAAACAATATCTTATATAGGGTAATGGTATTAATCAGTCAGTTTACCTGACTGAAATTTCTGTACCGGTTTTTTTCAATTATTTCTTCATTACAGTACGAGTAAATTTTCTTTCTTACGACATATCTAAATTACACAGAAATTCAGTAAATTTTGTATTCAACACATTGGGTAATATTTTCTGCTCTTTTACAATATTTGCATATTATCTCGCAAATTTGAATATAAATCGGCAACTTTTTGCACAGCTAAGCAAAACTCAAGGAAATGAGGTAATTCTATGGAGTAATATATGAAGGCCAACATTTTTGGCATTTGATCCCAAAGGCGTTTTTATCACTAAATGTAAAGAGACAGTGCTGTCGTTATCTTTGTCACTGGCAAATTACAATAGAACAGATGATGTTAAACAAGAAGAAGCACCAACAAATTCTTGGGAAAAAAAATTTAATATGGCAAAAAATTAAAGATGTTATTATATTAACATAAAGAGAAAATTCACGTGCTGGATGAATTCAACAACATTAGAATGAATGAAATTATCCATGAATGGAATGGAATAAGATTGCAAGTCAAAAGAAAAACATATTAAGTAGAAGTTTATATTATTTAAATAATTGTTTATTAACAATGGAAATCTGATATCACATTCCATAATAGATTATATTCTAATGTGTCATAATAAGCTTATATAAAATATTGTGTGTTTGGTACATCATCACGCATTAACGGAACCTCTTAGATATATGAAGTGGCATATGTATGTGTAAAACATTAATATTGCCAACTAAGCGCACATTTCCTAAACCTTCTGGTTGCTTAAATTTACACCTACCCAAACTTTCTCTACAATATTCACTATTGTAACTAAAATTGGACAATACCACAAATACCACAATTTTTCATTAATTTTGTACAAAAATTTGTTTGCAACAATCACTATTCCTTTGCTATTGCAGGATTAACTATTTTACTCAAGAGCAAAAAACAAAAACCTCACTTAGTAACGATTCATTCTGTACAATAATCAAATATTTGTATTTGTCATACAGCCACAGTTTCACCACCATCTCTCCCTCTCTCTCCCTTCCTCTTCCTGCCTCAGCCAATACGAAAATCTCATACATAAACACATAAAATACAAAAAACCAATATGAAATCCTTGCAACATTGTTTCAGATTAACAAACAAACAAGGAAAAAAAGAGAAAAAAAACAGGACAATGCACATATGAAATAGTATTGCAACTTTATGTTGTGCTTATTGCATTGTACCAGAGGGGTATAAACAACAGAACAAAATCTGTACACGAAACATCTGTGTCCTTAATCTGATCACAGCGTTACTACTGTTTGGCCGGAACTTTCACAGTCTTCGTATCAGCGCCAGCAATTCCCTATGTAAATCTTCTGAAACAACTCAGAGAATCAATTGAATTTAAAATGATGTTCAAAATGCAAAAGAGTTAGAGTACGCTTTCATACTTAAGGTACTTAGATGATACTTGTTAGTTGTTAGTCTAGATAAATATGTAAATTTAGCAAACAACAAAAAAAAGTTTTGAAATATTTTCATAACTTGCAACAGTAGTAATCAGCTTAAAATTGTTTTAGGGGAAGTAAAAATTGTTTTGGGAAATTTATTTTTTACATTAAAGCAAATAGAATTTCTGACGATGATGGGACGAAAACCATCAAAGGTGAGAAAAGGTAAAAAAAAAAACAAATAAGCTTGAGAGTCAATCCTTCTTTTAAGGTGGCTATGGTGGGCAGGGCTGATCCCGTTGAGAAAATTAGCACAGTAAACTGGGCAACACTTGAGGCGGAAGTTGACTGTGAGTATGGACGATTGCGGCATGAGCACTGGTCGAAGAGAGCCAAAACCAGTAAGAAAGTTTGAGTCGGGCAACCCGACTTACATGTACCCTCATCTTCAGTAAAACATAAAATTTTCTATTATATTGATATTATTACTCGATTTCTAAAGTAGGCGGAATGGTAAACTTGTATGGGATGTACCAGGAGGGGCGTGTCTAGACTTCCAGATTTTTTCTCCAAAACTTTATGCTGTTATAGCTTAACAAAATACAGAATTTGGCAAAGGTCGTGTAGAGTATTATAACTCGATTTCTAAATTGGGCGGAATGATGTATTTGTATGGGAGGTACCTGAAGGGGCGGGACCATGCAACCCATTTGCAATACAGTAAGTAGTTTTGGGGATATATTAACTCTTGCAACATTTCAAAACAATTGGTTGCGTCTTTCGAAAGTTATCGTGCGACAGACAGACGGACATGGCTCAAACGACTAAAAAAGCCATGAATCGATTTTGGCTAAAAGAAACCTAGGGTCTAAAGTGACTCCTTCTATGTGTTACACTTTTGGGTCGTATCAAAAGGCTATACTTACAGTTTTTTTCTCAAAAACTGTATCCTGCTATAGCTTTACTAAATAAAGATTAGGGTACGATCGCGTTGGATTTATTGACATTATTACTCCATTTCTAAAGTGGGCGGAGTGGTACATTTTTATGGGAGGTACCAGAAGGGGCGTGTTTAGACTTCCAGATTTTTTCTCCAAAACTTTATCCTGTTATAGCTTTACTAAATACAGAATTTGTGTACGACCCGTTGGGTGTATTGATATTTTACTCGATTTCTAAGGTGGTGGAAAGATTTATTTGTATGGGTGGTACCAGAAGGGACGGGCCATGTAACCCATTTGCAATACCGTAAGTAGTTTTGGGGAAATATTTACTCGTGCAAAATTTCAAAACATTTGGGTGCGTCTTTCGAAAGTTCTCATGCGCACCAGCCGGACAGCCAGCCAGACAGACAGACAGACGGACAGACGGACAGACGGACAGACGGACAGACGGACAGACGGACAGACGGACAGACAGACAGACAGATGGACATTGCTCAAACGTCGATATTGACATGCTGGCGGAACAGAACCTCTCCTTCAATACCGGTACCAGGGAGGAAATCACAACGGTGCCATGTTCTCAGAATAAAGGAATGAATCCCGGCTGTCAATCGTTGCAGATACTTTGTCCCTACTGGTTTCCCCAGAGGTTAGGATGGGAGTTGGATTAGGACCTGAAAAGTGCCGTCATCCCTCCATCACCAGTCCAGAAATATGTCAAAGGGGCTACGAATGATGCAGATTAATTTGCACCACTATGTAGCTGCTGTGGCAAACTTCCTTACTACACTCAAGTAGTTAAAATGTGGATGTAGCTCTAGTCGAAGAAACCTGGATTGTTGGCAATATTGTCAGGGGTTTGGAAGACAGCAGCTACAGCTTTAGAAAAGCCTAGTAGAGGAATTAATATAATTGTTTCTACAGATTACAGTACCGGTGATATGATTATGGTGTGTGTGTGAAGGACAAAGCGCTGTATGAGAGTAATGATGTTCTTTGTCTCTATGTCGTTGGTAGGGCTGGACCCACAATCTGAGTCTTTGCATCAGCTCACAAAGGACGTGGCGTTGAAAAGGAATTATCTGATCCTTGGATGCGATGCTAATGCTCACCTTGCTCGGTGAGACAGGTAAGATATTAACACGACAGGTGATTTTATTATTCAGTGTGGACTTAAGATTTGTACGGACTTAGGATTAATAATTTGGGGAATACCTCGACCTTTAGAAATAAAAACAGAGATGCGGTCATTGCCATAACCCTAACATATAGGGATACTTCTATTGTTAGTGATTGGAGGGTCTCTGAAGAATTTTCCGTCTCAGACCATAGCTCCACATAGTTTACAGCGGATTGTGGTAGGGGTATTATATAAAAAGCATATAGGAATCCTCGGAGAGCTAATTAGACGCAGTTCCGGTCCCAAAATTTCAGCTGCAGTAAACTTTCTAAGAGAGAATCTGCAGTACAGTTGAAGAGATAAATGAGTAAGCTGATGCCCTGACTAAAGCTGTCAACCTTTGCTGAGTTCGGCCCTCTCTCTACTCTGGGTAAGATTTCGCAGCGAGTGTGGTGAAATAAGCAGCTGGAAACCATGCGAAGAGAACTAGATAAGGGTGGAGGGGGATATTTGTAACGCTTATTGAACTAATTTCATCAATTACACCCATTAAAAGGTCAAAGAGAGCCACGTGCATAAAGTACTGCGGGCCGATACTCGGTGTCAAAAATGACATCCAATTCAGAATGGTTCTGTCTAAGGACCCAAAAGGATTGGGTTTCATTCGTAGGACAGATGGGCCATTGACCTATTTCGGCACTATCACACTAGAGTAGCTATTGAAAACACACTTTCCGGGCTGTTTAGATGCGGACAATGTGATAAGTAGTATGAGTCCACCTACGTTGTTCAACTATACTTCACTATACTGAGTTAGATTTTGGAGAATAATATGGTGGAGCGGGAAAAGTTGAAGGACAATGCGATCAGTAGTATGTGCCCACTTACGTTGTTCAACTATACTTTGCTATACAGAGTTAGATTTTTGCGAATAATATGTTAGATGAGGAAAAGGTGAACCCCACAAATTTCCTGGTCCAGATGATGTAATACCAATCATGCTGAATGCCTCTATGTATGATATAGCCGCGCTTTTGGTGGACATATTAAAAGTATCCGGCTATATTATGTTTTACTGAAATGAGTGGGGGTTAAGGTGGTTTATTTATTTCCAAGGCGGGTAAGTCCGTTTATGCTTCCCCAAAGGACAACAAATCAATTAGCCTCTCATCCTTGTTGCTTAAATGGATTTGATGGGTTGACTGATATGTATGAAAGAACATATTTAAGGCATCACACTCGGAACGCCTCTCAACATACGTACATCGCTGGAAGACCAGTTGAGAACGGTCTTTTTGAATGAATGATCCACGGAGCTCAAAAGATCTTATGCTAATTACCCTTTGGAGCTGGTACGCTGGGCCATACACTGTGGTTTTGAGGTGAACTCTTAGAAAACGGAATTGGTTTTCATTAGACGTAGATATAAGGTCAATTACTTCAGGACATCGACACTGTATGGTGTGGAAATGAAGCTCTCGACAAAGGCCAAGTACGTAGGTGTTGCTTTCGACTAGAAGCTTAATTCATCAAGAAACATCGTGGAGAGGCTTCAGAGGGGTGTCAATGCCATTTATGCGTCCCGCAACTCTGTACTAAAAGCTGATGCATCATACCGAATGTGATAAAGTGGGTGTACATTGCGGTAGTTCGACAAAGATAACTTACATAGTACAACACAAGATTTTGGGTCACAATGCTGAGAACTGCTCGTTAAAGTTACCCCAAAACGAAAAAGTTCTGCATCATTCGCTTTGCCAAGTTACATGCCATAATAATGTAATATCGATTTGAAGTTAGTAAGTATCGTATAGGGGAATTTGTCACGTAATAGGCATCATAAGTAATATTCCACGCAAATCATTCGCCACGGAGTACACAATATTATTGTAACTGCTACAAAATAAACCCAGTTCAAAATCATTTGATGAATGGAAAATTGATACTGTTACTTACGTAGAGAAACGATATAAGAACAAATTGAAGGAATTGGTACTCTTCATATGTATACCCTCACCCCTACGGCTAGGAGGGTATATATCATTTGATACGACCCAAAAGTGTAACACATGGAAGGAGTTATTTTAGACCCTAGGTTTCTTTGAACCAAATTCGATTCATGACTTTTTAAGTCCTTTGAACAATGTCCGTCTGTCTGGCTGTCCGTCTGGTGCGCACGATTAATTTTTCGAAAAACGAACCCAAACGTTTTGAAATTTTGCACGAGTTAATATTTTCCCAAAACTACTTGCGGTACGGCAGATAGGCTACATGGCCCCGCCCCTTCTGGTACCTCCCATACAAATACATCATTCCGCCCATTTGAGATTAATAGTAATAATACCAATACACCCAACAGTATTGTACCCAATTTCTGCATTTAGATAAGCTATAACAGAGTAAAGTTTTGGAAAAAATTTGGAAGTCTGGCCACGCCCCTTCTAGTATCTCCCATACAAATGTACCTTTCACTTTAGTTTATGGAGCAATAATATCAATAAATCCAACGTGATCATGCCCAAAATCATTATTTAGTAATGATATAGCAGGATTTAGTTTTGGAAAAAAAACTGAAAGTCTAGCCATGCCCCTTCTGGTACCTACCATACAAATGTACCATTCCGCCCACTTGAAGTAATAATATCAATATACCCAACGTGATCGTGCCCAAATTTCGAATATAGTAAAATTAAATCAGGGTAAAGGTTAAGAGGGAAACAGCTGTAAGTCTACCCACACCCCTTCTGGTTACGGCCCATCTGGTACCTCCCATACCCATTAGGTACCGCCCACTTTAGAAATCGATGAATATTATTGATGGATCCAACGCGACCGTGACCAAATTCTGTATTTATTAAAGCTCAAGCAATAAAATGTTTTGGAAAACAAATTGGAAGTCTACCCATGCCCCTTCTAATACCCACCATACAAATGTACCTTTCCTCTCACTCTAGGAATGGAGCAATACTATCAATAAATCCAACGTGATCGTACCCAAATTCTTTATTTAGTAAAGCTATAGCAGGATATAGTTTTGGAGAAAAAAACTGGAAGTCTACCCACGCCCCTTCTAGTACCTCCCATATAAATGTACCCTTCCGCTCAATTTAAAGATGGAGTAGTAATATTAATACACCTAACTTGATCGTGCCCAAATTCTGTATTTAGTAAAGCTAAATCGGGGTAAATCTTTGGAGGGAAGCACTTTAAGTCTAGCCACGCACCTTCTTGTATCTCTCATACAAATGTACCACTCCGCCCACTAAAAAAATCGAGTAATAATATCAATACACCCAACGTGAGCGTGCCCAAAGTCTATATTTAGTAAAACTAAATCAGGATAAAATTTTGGGGAACAATTCTGTAAGTCAGGCCACGCCCCTTCTGGTACCTCCCATACAAATGTACCACTCCGCCCACTTTAGAAATGTAGTAGTAATATCAATTTGTCTAATTACACGTGTCTATGACTTAACCTCACATCTTTAAATACGTTTTTTGCAAATATTTCAAAAATACTATAAAACATAATAAAATCTTTGATTCTGTGATCATTGAAAATATTCATATTTTATTTAAATCTATTCTATTTAAAAAAAAATTACAAACATCTTTCTTAAAACCAACATACCATGTTCCTTAACATCCAGTCTGTTACAAAAACTTTATACATTTCCTTATTTACTTTACCTACAACATTTCCCTATTCATCTTATACGAATTTCTAAATCATTACCTTAACTTGTGTGCATTTGCCTGCATTACCGTTATCACTTCCTACACCATCTGAGAAGTTCATATGTCGTGAATCATTAAACTCTCGTGCTAACTTTATGTCTGCATGTATTTTCTCAAAGTTAATGCATCTTAAGTTCTTCCAAAGTTATTTTCACGTACTTTTCTAAGCAATATCTATCTGGCGATGTCTTTGGTTTAAGCAGCAATATTCTTGGGCCGCTGTCTTATCACGACTTCCGTTTTAGTTATTAGCTGAAAAATGAAGGAAGTTGTTGCAACTTTGAGGCAACTTCCACCAAGTCTATTTTGTTTGTGTTTGTTTTTACAAAAGGCTACAGATGCCAAGGCACTGGCGACGCTGTTGCAACAAAGGTGGCTTCTGCAGGGGAATCTCTATGAATTCGCAGGAACTTGGTGGCATTCTAAATAATCCTAAAAAGAATTTGTGCAATTGTGCAACTTGTGGCAAAAGGACAGAGCAGGAAAATATGGGGAGAGATGTATGGCAAGAAAGGTACTCCAAGAGAGGTTGTATAGTCATGTATGTAAGTTTAAAGGCTTTCGGCGAGTACATGAAAAGAGGAAATGATTGTAGATGGAAAAGTGTTAGTAGTTCTTGGTTTTTAAAATGGTTTATGGGTTTGGAAAAAATACCTAAAACTTCTAACATTGCAATAAATTAACCAGATATTATAAATATAAATCACGAACAAATATTAACATTGATACAATAAAAATATTCACTTTTACGCATTTCCTAGCAAATTCCCTGAATCATCCCTTAACACTATCACCCTTCTTGCTAATTCCTAGCTAACGTGGAAATAAAAAAATTCAAAAATTCTAACGTATTTAGTTTTACTACCATACACATAATGTTAAAGATTTTCATAAGACATTTTAACTAAACCGCAAAGAAAAACATTGTATCCGCTTCTCGTTAAGAATTTCTGTTTTTTCTATCTCATTCATTGTCGCACTGTCTTAGAGCCATAGAGCCCAAACAACACCTCCTACTACCTCTCTTCCTCCCTCTTTCATAAAATTGCTATATCCTAATGTCATTCTAAAGTTGTTCTCCCAAGTTTAGTAGTTTAAATGATAACGACAATGTCATGGATGTTGCTGGCGTAGTTGACTTGGTTTTGTAAAGTCTTGCAGCTTTAGACCACACCTGGATACTTGTGTTGTATAAATGTTAATTTGGCCATAATAGTTTGGCACTCACAATTGCACTTAACTCAAAGTTTTAACGTTGGCCCGTTGACTTGGCAGCCGGTGCTGCTGCTGCCAAACGTTGTCCTTGGCTACGGTGTATCCGTGGTGCACATGGCCATCATACGTTACGTGGCCTTAAACAACGTATACATGTGGTATTTGTTTCACATATGTACGGAACAAGTTTGTATGGCCATCACTTTGGCTCTCTGCCTGCCTGACTGTGCTATCTCAGGAAACTTTTAATTAGCGCATATGTATTGCATTGTTTTGGTTTCGATCTAAAGTTGTTCTTTTGTTCGCTGTGACTTAACATTGTAGACTTTGACTTGAGAGTTGTTCTTTCCCACACAGGGTGAATGGTAGGGGTGGTGGGTGTGCACAAGCACTTGGTTATTTCTCTTTCAAAATTTATGGTTTCTGACAGTACGTGTTACGGTTCAAGATATAATCGCAATATGATACCTACGCATAGGAAAGTTCATTCATTACAAAATGTGGCTGAAACTTTTTATTGGAATGGACATTTTGAAAACACATTGTTGGCAGGACTAAGTTCGGTGAAACATAGAAGTGTTTGGGTACTTTAAAGGGGAACATTTTTAAATGGCAATTCCAGGGCAACTATAACATAACAAAACCAGGGAAAGCAATACCGTTGGCGTAGAGGCAATGATATTCTATACAGCGATTCTTAGGGTGTATGACAAATATTAATGTTTAAATCAACGGCAATTGTAGCTTGGCATTTACGTTGAAAGTGAAAGTAAGAAAGTTTCAACCGGGAAGGCCGACTTACATATAAGTAAAATATAAAATTTTCTAGTATGTTAATATTACTTTTCAATCTCTAAAGTGGGCGGAATGGTACTTTTGTATAGGAGGTACCAGAAGGGGCGTGGATAGACTTCTAATTTTTTCTTCAAAACTTTATCCTAGTATAGTTAACAAAATACAGAATGTGGTCACGGTCGCGGTGGTTGTACCAGATGGGTATGGGAGGTACCAGAAGGGGCGTGGCTAGACTTCCAGTTGTTCTCTCCAAAACTTTATCCTGCTATAGCTTTACAAAATACAGAATTTGGGCACGATCGCGTTGGGTATATTGATATTATCAATAGATTTCCATAATGGGCGGTACCAGATGCGCATGGTACATTTGTATAGGAGATACCAGAAAGGGCGTGGATAGACTTCCAATTTTTTCTTCAAAACTTTATCCTGGTATAGATCAATAAAATACAGAATTTAGGCACTACATATACTCGCTTTCTATAGTGGGTGGTACCAGATGGGTATGGGGGTACCAAATGGGCATGGGAGGTACCAGAAGGGGGGTGGCTAGACTTCCAGTTGTTATTTTCAAAACTTTATCCTGCTATAGCTTTACAAAATACAGAATTTGGTCACGATAGCGTTGGTTGTACCAGATGGGTATGGGAAGTACCAGTTGGGGCATGGTTAGACTTCCATTTCTTTCTCCAAAACTTTATTCTGCTATAGCTATACTAAATACAGAATTCTGACACTGTTGCTTTGGGTTAATTGATATTGTTACTATATTTGTAAATGGGCGGATTGGTACATTTGTATGGGAGATATCAGAAGGGGCGTAACTAGACTTTTAGTTGTTTTCTCCAAAACTTTATGCTGCTATAGTTTTACTTAATACAGAATTTGGGATCGATCGCATTGGGAGTATTGATATTGTTACTCGATTTCTAAAGTGGGTGGAATGATATGTTTATATGGGAGGTACCAGGAAGGGCGTGGCCATGTAGCGCATTTGCAATACCGAAAGTAGTTTTGGGGAGGTATTTACTTGTGCAAAGTTTCAAAATATTTGGTTGAATCTTTCGAAAGTTATCGTGCGTACCAGCCGAACAGTCAGACAGGCGGACATGTCTCAAACGACTTAATAAGTCATGAAGCGAATTTGGTTCAAAGGAACCTAGGGTCTACAGTGACTTCTTCTATGTGTTAGACTTTTGGGTCATATCAAATAATATATACCCTCGTACCCGTAGTGTGAGGGTATACAAAATTGAAAAGAGTTGTGTTAAGTCAAAGTTTTTTATTTTTTCATTCCTGAGTGTATGCTGAGAAGGTCAGTCATACACTTTATTTAATATCACTTTATTTAATATAGTAAAAGTCATGCATCTACATTAGGTGTGCGATAGTGTTAGATGAAGATTCTAAGTAACAAGATTTGGATATGGCTAACCCCATAATTTTGTGAGGTTAGGGAAAAAGTGAAAGAGCTAATATGTGGGGAAAGAGGAGGGAGTTTAATTGCTGCTCATTATGGTCAAAAATGGGGTGGGGAAGGGAGAAAATCCACAACAAGCCCCACAACTGCCGCGGTATTGCCCCATAAAGGGATAAAATGCATGACCAATTCCCACTCAATTTGCCTTTCTAACATATTTCCCAAACAGACCTACCCCCCAATCTTCACCTCATAAGGGGGCTTCATACAAAAATATTTTTTTTTTATAAAATTTACTCCCATGGTTTATCACTTCTGCTGACTGCTTCTTAATGCAGGACGCAGTAACATCCTGTTGTCCTCGGCCAATGATATATATATGTTCATCGACATATGAGAGTAGCATGTGACTTTTATTAAATATGGTAGCAGTCGTGTTTAGCAGCAACATTGCGCATGATCATCTCCATTATGATGTGAAAGAGGTCGCATGACAGACTATCAACTCGGCTAAAGCCTCCCTTGGTAAAAACTGACACTGTCAGATTTGGGCTATTTGCACTGTAGGTGTCAGTAAGTGTCATGCGGTAAAATCGTATCAGTTTTGTAGGGATACCGAGCTCAGCCATAGCATCTTATAGTTTTCTAATGCAGCTTAGTAATAAATGCACAGATGGTAAGTATCGATCTGCATTTCATGGGTCTTCTCCATTATTTTTTCCTAGTGTGAATATGTGCTTGCTCGTGGATTAAATAGGTCTAAAGCCGCACTGATGAGGTTCAATCCGCTCTTCTCTGTCTCAACGACGGATATTGTGGCTCCAAGTGTAGGAACCACCGGTTCACCTTTTTTAGATATCGCCTCTATGCAGACCACCGAGGTGGTTCTACATAAAGATCCAGTAGGAGGAAACCGGCTTCGGCCTTTCGTTGGTAAGGTTTCCATAGCATCGTGTCTACAGAGAGGAGGGACACCTGAATCGTCTTTTGTCGATTCCTGATCGGTACTACCAATGGGTATCGACGAGGTAGAAAATGGTGTCGGAAGTAGAGCCTCATCGAGTCCCGTCTCCAAGGATTCTAGAAGAACCTCGCCCGCTCTTCAGACATATGCTCAACTACAATAATGACACCTTCCTCATCAGAGATAGGTTCAAAAGTAGACTCACAAGTAGACTCACAAGTTCCTGTATATGACTCTGCCTAGCCTGTGAAATCATTATGGGTTGGGGGGAACGAGTTGCCTTCTCCCTTTATCCTTCACCCTCGTCTGCGAGAGGCGCAATTCTTCTTGTTTCGCTAAAATGTAATCGTTTACCTCTTGAAAATTAAATCCGACCTTAGTATTGTTATCAATATCATTTTCGTTATGCCTGCCGTGAACTTTAAAATCGGTTCGTACGTGGCCGCCGACGACATGTAGAGAGGAGCTAGACTCCACACTGTGCCCGCCGGTAGTCGCTGCCACCGACGGTTGGGTATATATTACCGCCCGCTTCTTATCTTTTTCTGACTCCAGTCAAGAATTCTATACCGTTGTTGATTCACATTATAACTAATATAAGTAGCCCTAGGTAACTAGGTCTTATTGGCCAGCCTACTCTCGCCGGGAGAGCAATCAAGCGCAAATTAAGTTAGACATCCAAAGTTGCATTCCACCGAGATAGCCAATGCCTACGCCAACCAACTCTCTCAATTACTCCAAACAAAGCCCCCTAGTTCTGATGTTCCCGACACACAGTGGCACCTTATTGCGAATTCTATGTCCACTGCCGCAACGACCGTACTGGGATATGAAAAACCACGCTCAGACAAGCCCTTGTATGATGATAAATGTCGCGAAATGTCTGAGGAAATGGATGCTGAATACAAGGCAAAACTGCAGCGATTGGCGAAGCGAGCGGTGACGAGAAAAAGGGGGAGATGAAACGCCTGTTCAGGAGGAAAAAGCGTCTGTGGAAGAAAAAAGAGAGCCAGGATATCGAAAACTACAGGGACAGAGGTGAGGCCCGAAAGTGACAGAGACAGAAATCTGATCACGGACACTCAGAGTGTGCTGCAAATATGGAGGGAACGTTTCCGAAGGCAGCATAAGTGAAGAAATCACACTAATTATAGACGAAGGAGTAGATTGTCCACCACAGAGCCAAAACGAGATCAGCACGGCGATCGCAAGACTTAAAAATAATAAAGCTGCGGAAGTCGATGGACTGCCGGCAGAGCTTTTTAAAGCCAGCGGAATGAACAGGTAACATGCATGCACTAACTCATAAACACTATTTGGATCAGGGAGTGCATGCCCGATGATTGGAATCTGAGGTCCTATGCCCCGTGCTTAAGAAAGGCGATCCAAGTGTGTGTACCAACTATCGGGGGATTAGCCTTTTACCATCGCATACAAGGTCATGTCTAGTGTGTTATATGAAAGACTAAAGCCCATTCTGGCGAACCTGATTGGACCTTATCAGTGTGGCTTTAGACCTGATAAATCCACGACCGACCAGATATTCACACTACGACAAATCCTGAAGAAGACCTAAGAAATGCAGATCGACACCTATTATCTGTTCATCGATTACAATGCTGCATTCAACAGACCGATACGAAAGAAATTGTTTGGCATCCCCGCGAAGCTATTTCGACTTTGTGGGATGACACTGACTGACAAGAAGTCTTCAGTGAAAATTGGAAAAAAATCTGTCAGAGCCATTTTCTACCAAACGAGGCTTTAGACGGGGCGATAGTCTGTCCTGCGATCTCTTTAATGGAAATGATCATGCGGAAGGCTGCAGTAAACTGCAGTAAACTCCAATGATATAGATATCATTGGACGTGGATTGCGAGATGTTGCTGCGGCTTTTTCGAGCAGTCGGCTGAAGTGGGTCAGTTGATAAACGAGGACAGAACCAAGTTATTTGTTTCAACGAACAAAGAGTCCACTCGTCTGGGACGCTGCGTGAACGTTGACAACTATAACTTTGAAGTGGTAGATGATTTTGTCTACCTTGGCTCCACCATAAACAAAAATAATAATGTCAGCCTGGAAATCAAAAGACGAGTATTGATCGCAAACCGTTGCTACTATGCGCTGAGCGAGCGATTTAACGACAAAGCGCTCTCTCGAGAACAAAGATCCAGCTCTACCAGACTCTGATCCTACCTGTCTTGCTCTACAGCGCAGAATCCCGGATAATGACACAAGCGGATCAATCTATTCTAGGAGTCTTCGAGAGAAAAATACTACGCAAAATATTTGGACCCATCATCGTTAATGGCGAGTACCATCGTCGAATGAATCATGAGCTGTATGATTATTGGACAGAGGGCGTTTCCTCTACGTCACGGTTCTTCCTGAGATGGTGTTACTGTTCTTTACCACTCAAGTTAAACTGGGCGATGACGTGCGTACTAGTTATTTACTGGCGCCAGCAATCGCCAATGACATAACTTGCCTCATTCGCACTTATGTTTTGTGGGATAGTCCTTGCACAGAGACGTCCCCTCACAACCCTCTTCTTGTTACCGCTGAGCTGTCCGCGATCGCCCAAAAAGGTAATTTCCCCGAAGTGAGTAACTGCGGGGCGTTCCACTATCCGCAACCTGTGGACGCGTCCAGTAGCGCTCATGTACGCTCCTCAAAGGATCATTAAATCATATATACTAATGAAGAAATTTATATGATTTAATTGATTCCGATATTTCCCGCTATCGCTACCGCTTCAAAATATCTTATAAATATATTGAGTCCGTTCGTTGTTCCCTAAGACAATTTAAATTCAGCTATAACTTCATCCTCGTCCTTCATGTCCATATCAATATTACCATCATCATTCCCATTAACATCTACATACGCCAAATATGAAACTCATTTCAATTAAAATTTGCCCTAAAGAGAATTAACGTATCGTGTGTATTAATCAATGCGTAAATGCTTCCTGTTAATTAGTAGATATGTAATCCGTCTGTGTTCCCTAGTGGGTGGGTCTGTGTGCGCAGGAGTATAAGTTATGTTCTTAAATACCACAACGCGGCAATATGATATCTTGTTACAAACTCTAAAGTCATAAGTACTCATCTTTAACGAGTGTGTTTAACTGTGTTGTTGTTGTTGTTGCAATGTAAAATGATACATCATAGAGATTTTAATGAATATCTTGTTGGTAAACAAGGCATCTATCTATCTTTCTTAGCCTCACACATGCTTAAGAGCTTTATTGAGTTTGAAAATGAGGTGTTAAGCATGTTAGGGAATTTCAACACGAGAGATGGGGAAGAGGAAAGTAATGTGTGTGTGCATGTGTAGGCGGTAATATAAGAAGAACATTTAAAAAGATTTATTTAAATGGCAAGGTAATGTGAAATTTTGTACGCGTATGTACTAAGTACATAGATTTATTTAAATTATGTGTTGGTTCTACTTTTTTTCTCAAAGGAGTTTGCAAACAAGATTGAGAATGAAACTTATCATAAGCCTAGAAGATATATGATGGTATTCATTTCTATTTTGCGATATATATCTATTTTGTTTGAGCTCTAAGAGTAAAACATTAAAATCTAAATTGTTTTGTTTATTATTTTTGGACACTTTAAGGTATTAGAAAAAAAAAATTGTATATCGCATTCGCCGATAAACAAGTAGGTGCCGATAGTTGTGAATCTAAAAATAGAAAGCGTGATAATTCACAACAACGCGAGAAGCTATCCCATACCTCATTCATGGGATGCAGAGGGAAATTAAGTTTAAGTTTTAAGTATCGTATAGGGGAATTTGTCACGTTTAAGGCTCCATTGTTATATTGTTATATGGTGGCGAATGATTATCATAAGTAATATTCCACGTAAATCATACGCCACGGAGTACAACAGTTTTATTGTAACGGCTACAAAATAAACTCAGTTTAAAATCATTTCATGAATGAAAAAGTAAATCTGTTGCTTATGTAGGGAAACGTTATATGAACAGATTAAAGAGCCTAAAAGGGGACAAATAGGGGACTATACGATACTTGCTAACTTCAAATCGATATTAAATAATTATGGCGTGTAACTTGACAAAACGAATGATGTTGTGCTTCTTCTTTTTGAGGCTACATTCACGTGCAGTTCTCAGAATTGAGTCCCAAATCAATGAGCTGAAAAATGTTGTACTGTGTTGTAGTATAACTGACAAACTTGTAATTACTTCCCCTCGCACCAGAGTCCCAATGGTCAAATCAAGTTATAATCGTATACAATTGCATGAATGTATTTAATATGACCAATATGTATGTTGCACCTTTTACTATGTGGATTAATGTGTTATTGTGATTGTAGGCGCGCAAGCATATTGGGGCAAAGTTGAAGGATACAAGAGGATGTAAGAATTTGGTAATACCACAATGTGGCATGGGCGGATGCATACATGATATGTGTTAGAATAATTTATTGTTTGTCAAAATATGAAATATTGTTATG
This sequence comes from Muscina levida, assembly GCA_964034835.1. Taxonomy (NCBI): domain Eukaryota; kingdom Metazoa; phylum Arthropoda; class Insecta; order Diptera; family Muscidae; genus Muscina; species Muscina levida. The sequence goes on along the minus strand of OZ035883.1, from coordinate 122,884,516 downwards.
AAAGTGAGCAGTTGGGCAGTAATATTTTATGCATTTAGATTTTGTTGTATGGGAAAGTTTCATTATTTCTTTACGAATACCAAGAAACTCTCTGCGTAGTTCACTAAGCAGCCCACAACTTCCGAAAGATCATACAGAGAGTAAGTAACAAAACTGTGTAACCTGAATACAAATGCTCCATTAGTGGCATTGATATCACCATTGTAAATAGAACCGGACGCAAATTGCATCAAGTTAACCAATATTTATGAAAACACTTGGAAAGGAAAAGACAAAAACGCTGCCACATGTAAATTATCGCCGAAAATTTCGACCACGATTTAAGAATATGCACTCGAAACGTTCAAACTCTTCGCAAAGACCTCTAAGCATTAGACGAATGTCATTGACAAATTTACCGTCATGCAGGAAATGCCATTAAATGGACAAGGGATATATACGACGAAAAGATTGTGACATCTTTTACAGCTGCTAAACAGACGCGGATTCATAGTTCGAAAGGAAGATTTAGGCATCTAGTCTTGTAATTCAACCTTATAAGTAACCGAGCAGCGCCTACATATTGTTCTGCGAGATTTTGATGTTAACCTTTATGTCAACGACAACAAACCTGCGTATATTTTGCGTTTTCAAAACGCTGTAGCTCTGAACTGGACAATTGGATCGACTTGTATTTTCGTGATATCCTAGCCAAAACTGTTTAACGCAATAGTCCCTAATTTAGTTAGGATTGGATCACCCGTTTGCAACATAAAGCCCACTTACAAAGTTGCACCCTTACGTCAACACCTTACATACTTGGTTATGTATAGTAAAATGCATGAAAATGTGATATAAATTGAAAAGTACAGTTATGTTGGCCTCCTCGGGGTCGTCGTCAGATTTCAAGATGTGGTCCTCATCTACTGCTACCGAATTTGAGTCTTCGTTGACAAATGAACACGCCGTTTTATTGTCTCCCATCTTGGAGCTTTCCTTAAGCTAATGGCTACTTTCGATAGTCGCTTTTGTATACGCGCAAGAAAATTAAGTCAAATCCATAGAACACCCTCCCTTGTGTCTCTCTAAGTGGCAAAAGTGAGTCACTATTAAGTATTATGGTGGCCTCCCTGTAGTCTTACACTCCTTTAGTAACCTCTACAGTCCTGTGTGGATAGTTAACCTTCATGTGCTCGGGATTGTAAACTTACGTGGACGGTCGGATGACTACAAATGTAGCAAACATGGAATTTTAAGTAATAAATACATATTTGCTTAAAATTTTATGGTTAATTTATTTTGTTTGAAGAAAAATAATATATCTTTCTACAAAACTAAATAATTCTGGAAAACTAGTATTTTTTGTCATGTTTGAATGTAGAAAAATGGGTAACGCACACCAGGATTGGGCTTGGTGAATTGGATTTATGTATGTCATTAGTAGCATCAGCAAAGCTTCTTAAGTTGTATATTCAGGACAGTAACCATATTTCGGAAGTATATCCCAATATTTTTGGAATGTACATGCGTTGTTCCATTAGATTCATGAAAGGCTATTATGCCAAGCTCCGCTGGAAGTTTCGCTTTATGCCTTTGTCTTGAACATGGCTATGATTTTCCAAATTCATAATAACTCATACGCTTATATCGAGCATATTGTAGAACATTGCCAGAGGCTACGCCAAGTTTAACTTTGTTAGAGGAACACTTGAAAGTATTATAACTGACCTTCCATTTTCTATATCGCACCTTGCGGCTTTGGTGGTATGGTCTAAGTAAATATAGTTCGGCTTTATTTCTATCTAGTCAAACTGCTCATGTATGGTAATTGTCAAACCAAGAGGCGTCTCCATACTCTTCCGATTATATCGTCCGGCACAGCACTAAATTCCATCATTTGTATGGGAAAAGGCGTGGGGCGTTCTGACGCTTTGTCTACTATTGTAAGATTAATATAGTGATCTCATTAATATGGGAGGTACCGGAAGGGGTGTGGCAAATGTTTCGACATGCTGAGGATTTGTCTACTAAACTGACTAAATTAAAAGATAGATAAAATTGTATGGGAAGCATTGAAAGGGATAGCTTCATTTGGACATTGTAGCACAGCTGTAATACACATCTTTTAAACTGCGCAATGCATCTTATTCCATCGATTGATTTATTGACGCTTACTAGCAATAGAAGTTCAACCAACGCTCTCAGTTCTATAAAGATTAGATACTTGAATTCACATCGTCTACTTTGCAGTATTGCAGTATATAGTTCTTTACTCGACATTTGGAATAATTTGATGAATTTTTATGATTTGCAACCATTGCACCATGACGCTGGCGTGTAACGGCCTCCTGCTCTGCAACAAAGTCGTTCTGAAAATCTTATAATTTAGGTACGTCGTTCCCTTGCGATCTTCTCCAATGCCGTATCCAGCAAGTATAATTTCGTATTTCGCATTTATTCTTTAGAACGGATTGTGAAAAAACAAAATCAATACTAAAAGCACACGTTTCATCAAACCTTAACCAAAAAAAATTGATTTCAGTTGAAAATAAGATGAATTTCCATACATTTTATATGGTGACTACATTTGTAGTCAGCCGGCCAGGGGATGGTCATTTTAAAATTATGATGTGGAGGCAGCATAAATATTTTTTATTAATGGTTTTATAAGCTAAATCTGGTATAAACACTTTTTTAGGAAGCTACTGAAAATTTCGTACCATTCCCTTTTGTAACAAAAAAGTTACAAGAGTTATAATTCAAAATTACTACAAATGTAGTCATCCGAGCACATAAAGGTTAAGGATTACTGTATTAACCTTCGCACGCCCAAAACCCACCTGGGTGGGATTTGCGTTTTTTAAACATTGATAACTCACCGAATTTACTTCAAATCAAAAATTGCTTTAGGCTCAGTGACTAAATTTCTTATTTATTCCAGATAATAAAAACAAATTCTTTATATTTATATCTCGTCACCGTTTTTTTTTTTAATTTTGTCATTTTTTGTACGTGGTGGTCCGAAACCCACCCCGGTGGGATTCCTTTTTTTCTGCAAAATAATGAATTTCTATCTTAAATATAATTTAAATAATTGAATAATAAAGAATGAAATATGTTTTATTGTAATACATTATCTCTGGCTTTTCCTTTGACCCAGTTATAGATTTGTCCATATGCATCGTTGACAATAAAACCACAGCTTTGTTTTTGCGGGGACGTATGACACAATGGCCAAACCTAAAGAGACTTGAGGCAACATTTCGTTTTTTTGAAGGTTTAAATTCTTCTTAGGGCAAGTACCTTTTATTTTTTTAAAAGTGTCTACTATAGTCAACTTCCATGAGACCATTTCCTCGGCCAACGACGTCGTAAAAAAGTTATCCATAGTCACATTTCTTTTAGTTCCCTTATATCGAGCAACCAAATCTTTGACAACGTGCCCTCCTTGGTTGACATCCCTTACATTGCCAGTCTTACCTGTATACATTTGGCCATTCAGTGGATAAAATGTAGCTGAGTAGCAGGCCCACCAGATCTTAATTCTGTACTTTGCAGGTTTCGACGGCATGTAGTGGGTGAACCTTGTTCGACCTCTAAAAGATAATAATTGTTCATCCACTGTAATGGACTCAAGTGGCCGATAATGAGCCTTCAAATTTGAGTTGATTATTTCAAATATATCTTTTATTGGAACATTCTTTTCTGTTTCCAAGCGAAAGGCTCTAGTTCTACTGGAGTCGAAACGAATGAACCCCAAAATATCTTTGAACATATTTTTCGCCATTGTAACTATGTAAAGGGGGAACGAATTTTTCTTCCACAAGTCTGGAATTGCTTCTTGGTTGGATATTTGACATACAGCAACAGTTAAAAGTCCAATAATTGCTGTTAGTTTTTCATCGGTAATAGCTTTCCATATACGAGCTTTTGCTGCATTGTCTGAGTTCCATGTGTGTCTACATATGATGTCTATAATGGCGGGACTCATGATACATTTGAATGTGTCCACATCAGTTAAATTTTTGGTTATTGGAACAGGGGTTATTGAAGATTAATTGCAAATAATGTTGAGAGATTTCCGACGAAGAACTGGTGGGGGACCCTTGTACCATCTTGAACCATCTTTACTTTTAAAGACGAACTATTCAATGGTACATCAATGTCGTCTGCATTATAGCCCTCATCTTTCCCGTCAGTGTTACTATTGACGTTCAATCCGGTAGTAACTCTTATCATACATCTCCGCAGTCAGAATCTAGAATCTGTTACTCAAGCAAATATTCGTCTTCGATTTCGTCGTCAGCTTCAAGTTCGATTGTTCGTCTTCAGAATCAAATTCAACCAAATTTCGATAATACTCTTGCCTTTGGGCATGCGACGAAATGCTTTTGCTTTGGGTGGGGGATTGGGAGGGTGTGTGAGGTTGTTGTGATTTTTTGTGTCCTCCTGCTTGCTATCCTCCTATAAGTTTGGCTTTTAATATTGGTAAATAATTATAGGCGTAGGATGGTGTTGGTGGTTTGCCGTGGTTTGTTTGTGTCGTCCTATTTTTGCTAATATTATTTTCTTCACATAACTTTGGGCTACAGCGTACATAAATACCTTTGGACGTGCGAAGGTTAAAGAATTGCCAGTATTTCCATAGGGTCGGAGGGTTCAGCGCGTATCTTGGCAATAGAATGCGGCCTCTGTGGAATATCAGCAGGATGTAATGCTTCAAATCTCGCACAAGGAATAACCTCCCCGAGCAATTCTATAGCTGCCTCGTACAGTTGCTCTAAGCGTTCATCTGCACAGGTAAAGAGTTTGATTGAGAGTAACAGCAAACATCATGACATTGGAGCGGTGGTCGGGAGTGGGAAACGACGCTGTTATTACTATCTATGATCACCCAGATAAGGTGACTGAGTTTGGTATCATAGTGAAGTTGACCTTGCCTTATGAAAATGAAGATAGGAAAAAATCTGACAGTGGCATTTTCTACTAAGCTGGGCTTTTGAGAGGGCGATAGTCTGTCATGCGATCTCTTTAACATATTATTGGAGATAATGATGCAGAAAGCCCATATTTTATAAAAGTCACATGCTGTTCGCGTACACGGATTATAAAAATACATTAGCCCAGGACTGCGTAAAGTTGCTGCGGCATTTTCAAGCACTAAAAGCCAGTCAGCAGAAGTAGGTTTGGTAAGGAACGAGGACAAAGAGGTCATTAACGAAGAGAATCGTCATCGTAAGTTGTGTCACGACACCGACTTAGTCAAGCTCGTCCAAATGTAGCGAAAGCGTTAGCTAAGACATGTTGTCACTTACAGGGTTAAACCCCGAGACCAGGAGTCAAGATCTCTGGTCGGCTATGGCAGCTGCATGGCAGCTGTAAAAAATGTCACATTTCCTTCGTTGTGTGCATCCCTATGCTGTCCAAGGCATTTCCTGTATGACGGTAATGTCAGCCTTGTATTTATTGAGACATCCGCCAGTTGGATAAAGGCACCATCTCTGTAGAGATTTCGGACGTTCAAGGTGCACGTCCGTATACCATGGTCCTTATAAAGTTTGTGGAGGGTCGTCACCATTTAGAGGAGTTCCTGTTTTTTTTTTCTTCGTGTTTTCATGATACTATTTTATTTATTTTGTTGGAAGGCAGTCGGACTGCAAATTTCGCTTTGAAACTGTCAATGAATCTTCTCACGGTTGAAAAGCCAAAGTGCACAATGACCAAGAACTCGGCAACAGCGAAATTGATGCGAGAATGCAAAATCAACATTTGGGATGAATGGGCGATAGCGAATAGACGAACTAGGGAAGTAGTTGACCGAACGATGAAGGGTTTAAGAGGTTATTTAAAACAATTTGGTGGTGCTAAGCTTTTGCTCAAGAAATCTACTGCAGCTGATTTACTTAAACCATGCCCATTGTCGTCAATGTCAAGAAGTTGAAATTGACCACGAACATGAGAGTCGCCTTTGCAAACCTCCCATCGTCTGATGAATTCTCGAGACAACTGCTGGCGATTGGCCATGGCCAATTTCGTGTTGATGTTTCGACTAAATCGTTCCATGCAAACTTTTGCAAGTTCACGGAAGAGCAACTTATCGCATTGCGCAAAATTATAAAAATGTCGATTGGATTTATTAACGGGCAGTACTAGCAGCGAACAATAAAGATAGCTTGAATTTCATTTTATAAAGTCAAATCGCTGGAGAACTGCATTCGTACAAATCTGTTTACAGCGTGACCGACGAGGATGAAGCGACCAACAATCCGACCGAATTTTTCAACTCGCTTCATGTGCCGCATAATTTAAAGATAAAGGTGGGATCAAACATAATCATATTGCGGAATCTGAATCAGCCGAAATTGTGCACGGCACGCGGTTGTCTGTCAAGAATCTGATGAACCAAGTGATTAAACCGACGATCATCAAGAACAAATTCAAAGAAGAGGAAGTCCTTATTTTACGAGTCAGATAATTCCGTTGCGGAACGTTGCCTTTCCGCGTTTTGGGGAACCACCTTCGTTGTTTGTTTTTGCGGCGGAAAACTAATCGAAAAACATTTTTTATCGTACCACTCTCTACTCGGTTTATCTGAAGGCATTAAATTGGGGCGAGACGAAGTTCGCCGGGTCCGCTACTATGATGTATAATTTAAAAAAAAATCATATTTATAAAAAAATTTCTTTAGCCTTAATAAAAAAAAAATGAAAAGGGGCCTTCAGAAATTTGACGATTTCCTAGTAATTTGGCCCGAGACAAAACAAGGAATATCAATTGATTTTAAAGTAATTATAAACATTCTTTATAATATTTCTTATACATTTAAGAATACAGTAGCGTAGAGCATGGACTAATGGACTGTGTTCTAGTGTATTTCCAAGTGAACGTTTTTCCCCTTATAAGAATCAACTATATCGATTCTTCTTCCTTATAATCATAAGCTGAAGTGATTATTTTTCATAAATTACACAGTGCAACACATAAATTGGTGCCACCTTGGTACCCAGCTATTTTTGAAGTATATACCGAAACTAAAAAAATCCCCAAAGGATTTGGCCCCAGTACATCGAAACATTTTTTTATGGATACTCCAATATTTTCACCCCAACACGATTTTTTGAAAAAAGGACCATTTTTACGGAGTCCATATTTCATAAACCGTTCGGAATTTTTTCTTTTTGTTTTCGGCAAAGTTGTAGATCTAAACCAGAGCAAAAAAAGCCTCAAATAGACCGACCCAAAAAAATTGCATCCAGTGCATGAAAATTGCAAAAATATGGGAAAAAAGGCTATTTTTGTATTTGTAATTTTTTGTAAACAAGATTTCAAAACACTTTTTTCTTAGATTTTGACCTCCTTAACACGAAAATGATTTTTAAAAAATTTTCTTAGGTGCCGTTTTTTTATAAAAATTTTTGAAATTTTTTTTTTTAAATTTTTGGAGGTGGGCTTCATATTTTGGATAATATTCATATATAACCAAAATTTTAAACAAGTTCTTCCTTGAAAGTTTTTAAATAGGTAATATCGTTTCGATGCTAGCGATTTAATTAACTTGAAAAACTGCAATTTTTCTGTAGAATTTGGTGTGAAAAATGTATTTATTGACGTACAAAAAATAGAAAACGCATTGCAAACCCTAATTTTGCATTTTTTACATATAGTCGACCCTTTTTTAAAGAAAACAACACTTCAACCATAAAAATCCATAATCAATTTTAAGAGTTATGAATTTTTTGGCGAAAGACTAAAATTAAAAAAATTGTATTGGGACCACCTTAAGGGTTAAAGATAAGGGGTAGATATGTTCTGACAAACTGTTCGTCTTGCAAAGTATTGGAGGTCGGTCATACATTTGACTCCTCTAGGGGCACCTTTGGGGAAATTGCAGCATTGGAAGCAAATTTAAAAAATTGTATGGGTGCACCTTTAGGGGTTCAAGATATGCCGTAGGAATGTTTGAAATAGTGTTAGGAGGGAAAAAATAGTGGTGTATATCATACATTTTATCCCTCTAGGGGCTACTTTGGGGCAGTTGCGAGGCTTGTTGTGGATTTTCCACCTTCCACACTTACTTAGACCCCTAATTTTATGAGGTTGGGAAAAAAAGTGAATGAACCAAAAAATGGTGGAAGTGAGGTGGGGCCAAATAAATGCGCATCGTGGCCTAGGTTGGTGTGATAGGTGAAAAATTCACAGAAAGCCACGCAACTGCCCCAAAGTAGCCCCTATATAAAATGATAAAATGTATGACAGACCCCACTATTTTTTTTTCAACCTAACATTTTTCCCAATCATACCTACCCCATATTTTGACCCCCTAAAGGTGCACCCATACAATTTTTTAAATTTGCTCCCAATGCTGCAATTTCCCCCAAGGTGCCCCTAGAGGAGTCAAATGTATGACCAGCCTCCAATATATTGCCAGACGAAGAGTTTGTCTGAACATATCTACCCTTTATCTTTAACCCTTAAGGTGGTTCCCATACAATTTTTTTATTTTTAATAATTTTTTTTCAACTATATATGTATGTGGCAATATATGTCGATCAATATATGTTAATACGTCAATGTATGTCAATATATATCGAGAAACAGTGATATGTAACTGAAAAAAGCACAACTATCGACAGGTAAGGGGTTAAATCTAAAAAAAACACTAAAATCGTTAAAAACCCGAATTTTTAGTCTTTCGCCAAAAAATGCATAACTCTTAAAATTGATTATGGATTCTTATGGATGTAGTGTTGTTTTCTTTGAAAGAGGGTCAACTATATTTAAAATATGCAAAATTAGGTTTTGCATTGCAAAATATTACCAAAATATGAAGCGCACCTCCAAAAATTTAAAAAAAAAAATTTAAAAAATTTTTATAAAAAAACGGCACCTAAGAAAATTTTTTAAAATCATTTTCATGGTAAGGAGTCCAAAATCTAAAGAAAAAGTGTTTTGAAATCTTGTTTACAAAAAATTTTTGTTCTGTGTAAGTTTATGGTGAAAAAATCATGAAAAATAGCTTTTTTCCCATATTTTTGCAATTTTCATGCACTGGATGCAATTTTTTTGGGTCGGTCTATCTGAGGCTTTTTTTGCTCTGGTTTAGATCTACAACTTTGCCGAAAACAAAAAGAAAAAAATCCGAACGATTTATGAAATATGGACTCCGTAAAAATTGTCCTGTTTTTCAAATAATCGTGTTGGGGTGAAAATATTGAAGTATCCATAAAAAAATGTTTCGATGTAATGGGGCCAAATCCTTTGGGGATTTTTCTAGTTTCGGTATATACTTAAAAAATAGCTGGGTACCAAGGTGGCACCAGACGATGACCTTAGAAATGTTGCACTGTGTTATCTATAAACAACTGAGTTCCCACTTGCTGCTGATAAATTAAATCACGTGGCTAAATTTAATAAGATTGAACCATTAACCAATATTTGACTGAAAGCTTGTGTTTACCAAAGCAATTCAGCTATGCACGTACAAACTTATCAAATTAATTAATTTTACCTATATGTCCTTTTCTTTATCGATATCATTGTTTAAACCACTTTCCACTCTCTGGTCAATGAATTCAGAGGTGGAGTAACTCAAATTTACTTACGGGTTTCCTCCTTATTTGATTAATTTAACATTCTGCTGATGGTCTCGCGAACTTAATGCTCAACAACAATATTATCTAACACCCGCTGTTGTGTTGAAGTAACTGTTGTGAAATTCCAGCTACGTCCCCCTTAGGGTTATTCTATTTACCTTTATTTAACTTTCATTCATCGGTAGTCGTTAGTTATAGCTATTTCCTCTAGCTAAAAGTGTGCTAAATACATATTTAGAACACGTGTATCTCATTAATATGCAGTCGGAATCTATTCGATTTCGCTTAACTTTTTGTTTACATTTATGATGAATGTATGAGAAATTCCCACAGATGAAATAAAAACGTAACGAGAATGTTTGCAATGCAAATACTTTGCAACCATGGCCGAGTAGCAAACGCACGACGAAAGATAGAAAAATCACATAAACACACACAGACATACACTCACTCTTAGCACGATACAGATATTCATTTGCACCTAAACATATACACGACGACGTTCTCTTGCAAGGATCCTGGCAAACAGTGATTATCCCTAGGGTACATGTGAATCTGCACACATGCGAGCTGGTTTGCGATTGTATTTGTGTTGATGATGGTTTAACCCCCCTCTCAGCTATGTATACCACGACATGTTCTCGTCATAGTCGTAGCCTCTTGCGCTGATGTCTCCTAGCCTCTGAGCGCTTTGTTGCACGAATGTCTATTGAAATTAACAGCAGTAGTGCACCCAAACTCTTGCGACTCCATATGGATTGCTGTTCCGCCTGTGAGCTGTGAGTGAATGTTTCCCGAGCGATATTGAATTGCGGTTTCCTGTGTAAACTTAATAATACCCGTTTGAGGTTTTTCCAATGAATTCAAATTGAATTTCATTTTGGTTTTTGTGTTGCTGACTAAAAGTAAAGTAAAGAGAGAGCTGCAAGGCAGAGCTTTGAATATGCACGAGAGCAGGCGAATTGAATTGGTATGCCAAGGAAGTAAGTTTTTCTTTCGTTTTTTTCTGTGCATAAAGTCAAAGACAAATATTGCATTATTGTAATTAAATACCCCAAGGAAAAGTTGAAGCGAACTGGTTGAATGGTTCTTTTATTTGTAGTAAGTGAAATCTATCATGGAATTCAATTATGAAAGAAAAATAGAAAGGTTATTAAATTAAAAAGTTTAGCTATTGAATGTATGTAGACAATAGATATGTTGTTCGGTATATCGCTGTGGGTTTATAAGACATTGTTGCAGTCAGATAAATTGTTTCAAATTGAATTTACCTAACAGAAGTTTGTTCTCACCTGTGCAGAGTTGAGGTTTTTGGTAAAACGTTTGATTTTTACATAATGAATGTAAGCTTTCATTATTGATGTAATATGTGCCACACGTAACTTTGATAACACTATGACACAATATGAGGGTCATTGTCTCAGGGGTGAACCAAACCAATATCAAACGATAGCATTTGACCTCAGTAACACAACCCTAAACTCCGTTTTGCTCCACTACGTCACAATTTTTTTTTTTACAGTGGTTTGAAGTTTGTATTTTTTGGTCAAAAGTCGATTCAAAGAATATGACAAACCATCTATAAAAGTACATTTGGGGTATTTTATGTCTTCGGAGACCTATACTAAAACATTCAGAGGAATATTTTCTCGGAACATTTTAATCCTCTAGCTCCCACCCGTATGCGACACTTTTGGCCCAATTTTGAAAAACTGTTTAGATGTCAACTTTGGTGGGAGGTCAAGGATTAGAATCTTCGATAGAAATATTCTCCGTTAAATTTCACTAAAAGTCACCGAAGGCAAATAACTTCAACGAGTCAAAGGTTTTAAAATAAAATCATAATTAAATGTTAAAAAGGCTACTTTTGAGCATAGAGTGCAACAAGTTTTTTCGGGAGTGAACCAAACTAATATCAAACGGTAGCATTTGGCCTCAGTAACAAAATCATAAACTCAATTTTCCCCGACTACGTTACAAATTTTTTTTTACAGTGGTTTGAAGTTAGATTTTTTTGGTAAAAAGTCGAATCAAAGAATTTGAATAATCATGTGTAAAAATACATTTGGGATAGTTTATGTCTTCGGAGACATGTATTAAAATTTACAGGGAAATATTTCATCAGAACATATTAAACCTCTATCTCCCACCCGTATGGGACATCTTAGGATGAATTTTAAAAAAACAGCTTAAAAGTCAAATTTCTTAAAATGTTAAGCATGGGTAGCAGATAGAGGGTAAAAATGTTCCGAGGAAATATTCCCCGGAAAATTTTAATGTAGGTCTCTGAAGACATGAACTAACCCAAAACTATTTTTACAAATGATTATTCATTTTCTTTTATTTAACTTTTGATCAATAAAAATCAAACTTTAAACCACTGTAAACA